>CM062271.1:16928283-18128283 GCA_031216635.1 Dissostichus eleginoides
CTGTAACAGATGCTGTGGAGCAACGGTAGCGCGTCTGACTCCAGATCAAAGCTGCGTGTTCAAATCACGTCAGGGTCAATATTTGTGTTTCATCAAAGGATGCAGATTCTCATTTCAAGACTTCAATAAGGACTCAACTGACAACTAAACATAAGCTATCAAGACTTTTAGATCGCAGAAAAAACGGTAGGAACTCTGAAGATTATAACATCTCTCATCCAATCACGTCAGTTCAATATATCTTCTGGCCCCACACTAAGGTTGACTTGGCAGGGTTTTTGCACAATCACAAACTGTAACAGACTCTGTGGCGCAACGGTAGCGCGTCTGACTCCAGATCAGAAGGCTGCGTGTTCAAATCACGTCAGGGTCAATATTTGTGTTTCATCAAAGGATGCTGGTTCTCATTTCAAGACTAAATTAAGGCCTTCAACTGAAAACGACAACAAATTCTATCAAGACGCTTTTAGACTCTGCGGTTCAATGGTAAGCGCTTTAAGATTAAAACATCTCTCGTCCAGTCACGTCAATTCAATAAATCTTCTGGCCCGAAAAAAAGGTTGACTTGTCAGGTGCTTTGGCATAATCACAAACTTTAACGACTCTGCGGTCAATGGTAAGTGCTTTTAAGATTAGAAAATCTCTCATCCATCACGTCAGTTCAATATTCTTCTGCCCCACCCTAAAGTTGACTTGGCAGGGTTTTGGCACAATCACAAACTGTAACAGACTCTGTGCGCAATGGTAGCGGGCTGACTCCAAATACCGAAGGCTGCGTGTTCAAATCACGTCAGGGTCATATTTGTGTTTCAATCAAAGGATGCTGGTTCTCATTTCAAGACTAAATTAAGGCCTTCAGATGAAAACCCAACAAATTCTATGAAGTGGTTTTAGACTCTGCGGTTCCAATGGTAAGCGCTTTTACGATTAAAACTTCTCTGATCCAGTCACGTCAGTTCAATATATCTTCTGGCCCGAAAAAAAAGGTTGACTTGGGAGGTTCTTTTGCATAATCACAAACTGTAAAAGACTCTGTGGCGCAACGGTAGCGCGTCTGACTCCAGATCAGAAGGCTGCGTGTTCAAATCACGTCAGGGTCAATATTTGTGTTTCATCAAAGGATGCTTGTTCTCATTTCAAGACTAAATTAAGGCCTTCAAATGAAAACTACAACAAATTCTATCAAGACGTTTTTAGACTCTGCGGTTCAATGGTAAGTGCTTTTAAGATTAGAACATCTCTCAGAAAATCGTCAGTTAAATTTTGTCTTCTGGTCCCCCCAAAAGGTTGACTTGGAAGGTTGTTTGTACATTGACACACTGTAACAGACTCTGTGGCGCAACGGTAGCGCGTCTGACTCCAGATCAGAAGGCTGCGTGTTCAAATCACGTCAGGGTCAATATTTGTGTTTCATCAAAGGATGCAGATTCTCATTTCAAGACTTCAATAAGGAACTCAACTGACAACTAAACAATAAGCTATCAAGAGACTCTTAGACTGCAGAAAAACGGTAGGAACTCTGAAGATTAGAACATCTCTCATCCAATCACGTCAGTTCAATATATCTTCTGGACCCCACACTAGAGGTTTATTTGGCAGGGTTTTGGCACAATCACAAACTGTAACAGACTCTGTGGCGCAACGGTAGCGCGTCTGACTCCAGATCAGAAGGCTGCGTGTTCAAATCACGTCAGGTCAATATTGTGTTTCATCAAAGGATGCTGGTTCTCATTTCAAGACTAAATTAAGGCCTCAACTGAAAACGACAACAAATTCTATCAAGAACTTTTAGACTGCAGAAAAACGGTAGGAACTCTGAAGATTAGAACATCTCTCATCCAATCACGTCAGTTCATATATCTCTGGCCCACAATAAAGGTTGACTTGCAGGGTTTTGGCACAATCACAAACTGTAACAGACTCTGTGGCGAACGGTAGCGCATTCTGACTCCAGATCAGAAGGCTGCGTCTTCAAATCACTCAGGGTCAATATTTGTGTTTCATCAAAGGATGCTGGTTCTCATTTCAAGACTAAATTAAGGCCTTCAACTGAAAAAGACAACAAATTCTATCAAGACGGTTTTAGACTCTGTGGTTCAATGGTACGCTTTAAGATTAAAACATCTCTCATCCAATCACGTCAGTTCAATATATCTTCTGGCCCGAAAAAAAAGGTTGACTTGGCAGGTTCTTTGGCATAATCACAAACTGTAAACGACTCTGTGGGGCAACGGTAGCGCGTCTGACTCCAGATCAGAAGGCTGCGTGTTCAAATCACGTCAGGGTCAATATTTGTGTTTCATCAAAGGATGCAGATTCTCATTTCAAGACTTCAATAAGGAACTCAACTGACAACTAAACAAAAAGCTATCAAGAGACTTTTAGACTGCAGAAAAACGGTAGGAACTCTGAAGATTAGAACATCTCTCATCCAATCACGTCAGTTCAATATATCTTCTGGCCCCACACTAAAGTTTACTTGGCAGGGTTTGGCACAATCACAAACTGTAACAGACTCTGTGGCGCAACGGTAGCGCGTCTGACTCCAGATCAGAAGGCTGCGTGTTCAAATCACGTCAGGGTCAATATTTGTGTTTCATCAAAGGATGCTGGTTCTCATTTCAAGACTAAATTAAAGCCTTCAACTGAAAACGACAACAAATTCTATCAAGACGGGTTTAGACTCTGCGGTTCAATGGTAAGTGCTTTTAAGATTAAAACATCTCTCGTCCAGTCACGTCAGTTCAATATATCTTCTGGCCCGAAAAAAAAGGTTGACTTGTCAGGTTCTTTGGCATAATCACAAACTTTAACAGACTCTGCGGTTCAATGGTAAGTGCTTTTAAGATTAGAAAATCTCTCATCCAATCACGTCAGTTCAATATATCTTCTGGCCCCACCCTAAAGGTTGACTTGGCAGGGTTTTGGCACAAACACAAACTGTAAACAGACTCTGTGGCGCAATGGTAGCGGGTCTGACTCCAGATCAGAAGGCTGCGTGTTCAAATCACGTCAGGTCAATATTTGGTGTTCATCAAGGATGCTGGTTCTCATTCAAGACTAAATTAAGGCCTTCAACTGAAAACGACAACAAATTCTATCAAGAGACTTTTAGACTGCAGAAAAACGGTAGGAACTCTGAAGATTAGAACATCTCTCATCTAATCACGTCAGTTCAATATATCTTCTGGCCCCACACTAAAGGTTGACTTGGCAGGGTTTTGGCACAATCACAAACTGTAACAGACTCTGTGGCGCAACGGTAGCGCATCTGACTCCAGATCAGAAGGCTGCGTGTTCAAATCACGTCAGGGTCAATATTTGTGTTTCATCAAAGATGCTGGTTCTCATTTCAAGACTAAATTAAGGCCTTCAACTGAAAACGACAACAAATTCTATCAAGACGGTTTTAGACTCTGCGGTTCAATGGTAAGCGCTTTTAAGATTAAAACATCTCTCATCCAGTCACGTCAGTTCAATATATCTTCTGGCCCGAAAAAAAAGGTTGACTTGGCAGGTTCTTTGGCATAATCACAAACTGTAAACGACTCTGTGGGGCAACGGTAGCGCGTCTGACTCCAGATCAGAAGGCTGCGTGTTCAAATCACGTCAGGGTCAATATTTGTGTTTCATCAAAGGATGCAGATTCTCATTTCAAGACTTCAATAAGGAACTCAACTGACAACTAAACAAAAAGCTATCAAGAGACTTTTAGACTGCAGAAAAACGGTAGGAACTCTGAAGATTAGAACATCTCTCATCCAATCACGTCAGTTCAATATATCTTCTGGCCCCACACTAAAGGTTTACTTGGCAGGGTTTTGGCACAATCACAAACTGTAACAGACTCTGTGGCGCAACGGTAGCGCGTCTGACTCCAGATCAGAAGGCTGCGTGTTCAAATCACGTCAGGGTCAATATTTGTGTTTCATCAAAGGATGCTGGTTCTCATTTCAAGACTAAATTAAAGCCTTCAACTGAAAACGACAACAAATTCTATCAAGACGGGTTTAGACTCTGCGGTTCAATGGTAAGTGCTTTTAAGATTAAAACATCTCTCGTCCAGTCACGTCAGTTCAATATATCTTCTGGCCCGAAAAAAAAGGTTGACTTGTCAGGTGCTTTGGCATAATCACAAACTTTAACAGACTCTGCGGTTCAATGGTAAGTGCTTTTAAGATTAGAAAATCTCTCATCCAATCACGTCAGTTCAATATATCTTCTGGCCCCACCCTAAAGGTTGACTTGGCAGGTTGTTTGTACATTGACACACTGTAACAGACGCTGTGGCGCAACGGTAGTGCGTCTGACTCCAGATCAGAAGGCTGCGTGTTCAAATCACGTCAGGGTCAATATTTGTGTTTCATCAAAGGATGCAGATTCTCATTTCAAGACTTCAATAAGGAACTCAACTGACAACTAAACAATAAGCTATCAAGAGACTTTTAGATCGCAGAAAAACGGTAGGAACTCTGAAGATTAGAACATCTCTCATCCAATCACGTCAGTTCAATATATCTTCTGGCCCCACACTAAAGGTTGACTTGGCAGGGTTTTGGCACAATCACAAACTGTAACAGACTCTGTGGCGCAACGGTAGCGCGTCTGACTCCAGATCAGAAGGCTGCGTGTTCAAATCACGTCAGGGTCAATATTTGTGTTTCATCAAAGGATGCTGGTTCTCATTTCAAGACTAAATTAAGGCCTTCAACTGAAAACGACAACAAATTCTATCAAGATGGTTTTAGACTCTGCGGTTCAATGGTAAGTGCTTTTAAGATTAAAACATCTCTCATCCAGTCAAGTCAGTTCAATATATCTTCTGGCCCGAAAAAAAAGGTTGACTTGGCAGGTTCTTTGGCATAATCACAAACTATAACAGACTCTGTGGCGCAACGGTAGCGCGTCTGACTTCAGATCAGAAGGCTGCGTGTTCAATTCACGTCAGGGTCAATATTTGTGTTTCATCAAAGGATGCAGATTCTCATTTCAAGACTTCAATAAGGAACTCAACTGACAACTAAACAATAAGCTATAAAGAGACTTTTAGACTGCAGAAAAACGGTAGGAACTCTGAAGATTAGAACATCTCTCATCCAATCACGTCAGTTCAATATATCTTCTGGCCCCACACTAAAGGTTGACTTGGCAGGGTTTTTGCACAATCACAAACTGTAACAGACTCTGTGGCGCAACGGTAGCGCGTCTGACTCCAGATCAGAAGGCTGCGTGTTCAAATCACGTCAGGGTCAATATTTGTGTTTCATCAAAGGATGCTGGTTCTCATTTCAAGACTAAATTAAGGCCTTCAACTGAAAACGACAACAAATTCTATCAAGACGTTTTTAGACTCTGCGGTTCAATGGTAAGCGCTTTTAAGATTAAAACATCTCTCGTCCAGTCACGTCAATTCAATAAATCTTCTGGCCCGAAAAAAAAGGTTGACTTGTCAGGTGCTTTGGCATAATCACAAACTTTAATAGACTCTGCGGTTCAATGGTAAGTGCTTTTAAGATTAGAAAATCTCTCATCCAATCACGTCAGTTCAATATATCTTCTGGCCCCACCCTAAAGGTTGACTTGGCAGGGTTTTGGCACAATCACAAACTGTAACAGACTCTGTGGCGCAATGGTAGCGCGTCTGACTCCAGATCAGAAGGCTGCGTGTTCAAATCAGGTCAGGGTCAATATTTGTGTTTCATCAAAGGATGCTGGTTCTCATTTCAAGACTAAATTAAGGCCTTCAGATGAAAACGACAACAAATTCTATGAAGATGGTTTTAGACTCTGCGGTTCAATGGTAAGTGCTTTTACGATTAGAACATCTCTCAGAAAATCTCGTCAGTTACATTTTGTCTTCTGGCCCCCCCACTAAAGGTTGACTTGGAAGGTTGTTTGTACATTACACACTGTAACAGATGCTGTGGAGCAACGGTAGCGCGTCTGACTCCAGATCAGAAGGCTGCGTGTTCAAATCACGTCAGGGTCAATATTTGTGTTTCATCAAAGGATGCAGATTCTCATTTCAAGACTTCAATAAGGAACTCAACTGACAACTAAACAATAAGCTATCAAGAGACTTTTAGATCGCAGAAAAACGGTAGGAACTCTGAAGATGACAAATATCTCTCATCCAATCACGTCAGTTCAATATATCTTCTGGCCCCACACTAAAGGTTGACTTGGCAGGGTTTTGGCACAATCACAAACTGTAACAGACTCTGTGGCGCAATGGTTGCGCGTCTGACTCCAGATCAGAAGGCTGCGTGTTCAAATCACGTCAGGGTCACTGTTTGTGTTTCATCAAAGGATGCTTGTTCTCATTTCAAGACTAAATTAAGGCCTTCAAATGAAAACTACAACAAATTCTATCAAGACTTTTTTAGACTCTGCGGTTCAATGGTAAGTGCTTTTAAGATTAGAACATCTCTCAGAAAATCTCGTCAGTTAAATTTTGTCTTCTGGTCCCCCACTAAAGGTTGACTTGGAGGTTGTTTGTACATTGACACACTGTAACAGACTCTGTGGCGCAACGGTAGCGCATCTGACTCCAGATCAGAAGGCTGCGTGTTCAAATCACGTCAGGGTCAATATTTGGGTTTCATCAAAGGATGCAGATTCTCATTTCAAGACTTCAATAAGGAACTCAACTGACAACTAAACAATAAGCTATCAAGAGACTTTTAGACTGCAGAAAAACGGTAGGAACTCTGAAGATTAGAACATCTCTCATCCAATCACGTCAGTTCAATATATCTTCTGGCCCCACACTAAAGGTTGACTTGGCAGGGTTTTTGGCACAATCACAAACTGTAACAGACTCTGTGGCGCAACGGTAGCGTCTGACTCCAGATCAGAAGGCTGCGTGTTCAAATCACGTCAGGGTCAATATTTGGGTTTCATCAAAGGATGCAGATTCTCATTTCAAGACTTCAATAAGGAACTCAACTGACAACTAAACAATAAGCTATCAAGAGACTTTTAGACTGCAGAAAAACGGTAGGAACTCTGAAGATTAGAACATCTCTCATCCAATCACGTCAGTTCAATATATCTTCTGGCCCCACCCTAAAGGTTGACTTGGCAGGTTGTTTGTACATTGACACACTGTAACAGACGCTGTGGCGCAACGGTAGTGCGTCTGACTCCAGATCAGAAGGCTGCGTGTTCAAATCACGTCAGGGTCAATATTTGTGTTTCATCAAAGGATGCAGATTCTCATTTCAAGACTTCAATAAGGAACTCAACTGACAACTAAACAATAAGCTATCAAGAGACTTTTAGACTGCAGAAAAACGGTAGGAACTCTGAAGATTAAATCTCTCATCCAATCACGTCAGTTCAATATATCTTCTGGCCCCACACTAAAGGTTGACTTGGCAGGGTTTTGGCACAATCACAAACTGTAACAGACTCTGTGGCGCAATGGTAGCGCGTCTGACTCCAGATCAGAAGGCTGCGTGTTCAAATCACGTCAGGGTCAATATTTGTGTTTCATCAAAGGATGCTGGTTCTCATTTCAAGACTAAATTAAGGCCTTCAGATGAAAACGACAACAAATTCTATGAAGATGGTTTTAGACTCTGCGGTTCAATGGTAAGCGCTTTTACGATTAAAACTTCTCTCATCCAGTCACGTCAGTTCAATATATCTTCTGGCCCGAAAAAAAAGGTTGACTTGGGAGGTTCTTTTGCATAATCACAAACTGTAAAAGACTCTGTGGCGCAACGGTAGCGCGTCTGACTCCAGATCAGAAGGCTGCGTGTTCAAATCACGTCAGGGTCAATATTTGTGTTTCATCAAAGGATGCTTGTTCTCATTTCAAGACTAAATTAAGGCCTTCAAATGAAAACTACAACAAATTCTATCAAGACGTTTTTAGACTCTGCGGTTCAATGGTAAGTGCTTTTAAGATTAGAACATCTCTCAGAAAATCTCGTCAGTTAAATTTTGTCTTCTGGTCCCCCCACTAAAGGTTGACTTGGAAGGTTGTTTGTACATTGACACACTGTAACAGACTCTGTGGCGCAACGGTAGCGCGTCTGACTCCAGATCAGAAGGCTGCGTGTTCAAATCACGTCAGGGTCAATATTTGTGTTTCATCAAAGGATGCTGGTTCTCATTTCAAGACTAAATTAAGGCCTTCAACTGAAAACGACAACAAATTCTATCAAGAGACTTTTAGACTGCAGAAAAACGGTAGGAACTCTGAAGATTAGAACATCTCTCATCCAATCGCGTCAGTTCAATATATCTTCTGGCCCCACACTAAAGGTTGACTTGGCAGGGTTTTGGCACAATCACAAACTGTAACAGACTCTGTGGCGCAACGGTAGCGCGTCTGACTCCAGATCAGAAGGCTGCGTGTTCAAATCACGTCAGGGTCAATATTTGTGTTTCATCAAAGGATGCTGGTTCTCATTTCAAGACTAAATTAAGGCCTTCAACTGAAAACGACAACAAATTCTATCAAGATGGTTTTAGACTCTGCGGTTCAATGGTAAGCGCTTTTAAGATTAAAACATCTCTCAGAAAATCACGTCAGTTCAATTTTGTCTTCTGGCCCCCCACTAAAGGTTGACTTGGCAGGTTGTTTGTACATTGACACACTGTAACAGACGCCGTGTCGCAACGGTAGCGCGTCTGACTCCAGATCAGAAGGCTGCGTTTTCAAATCACGTCAGGGTCAATATTTGTGTTTCATCAAAGGATGCAGATTCTCAGTTCAAGACTTCAATAAAGAACTCAACTGACAACTAAACAATAAGCTATCAAGAGACTTTTAGACTGCAGAAAAACGGTAGGAACTCTGAAGATTAGAACATCTCTCATCCAATCACGTCAGTTCAATATATCTTCTGGCCCCACACTAAAGGTTGACTTTTCAGGTTTTTGGCACAATCACAAACTGCAACAGACTCTGTGGCGCAATGGTAGCACGTCTGACTCCAGATCAGAAGGCTGCGTGTTCAAATCACGTCAGGTTCTCATTTCAAGACTAAATTAAGGCCCTCAAGTGAAAACTACAAAAAATGCTATCAAGAGGTTTTTAGACTCTGCGGTGAAACGGTTCGCACTTTGAACATCCCTCGTCCAATCACGTCAGTTCAGAAGTAATGATTCAAATAAGTTAGTTAATAAATAAAGAACTGAATAATATAAGTGAAACAAGGAAAAAATAAAAAGGCAGAAACTCACTGAGCATCCTACAGACACCCATCACTGTCTGGAAGACGGAACTGGAGAAGCAGGCACGGAGCCTCAGGGTGATGCCGTTTGGAAGCCCCAGCCTCAGGGGCTTGTGTTGGGGCATGAAGACAAGCCGGGCGTCAGATTGGATGCCATATTTCTCCAGAGTCCAGGCCGTTCGCAGCAGCCACCGCTGCTTCTGTTCCCACCACAGTGCATGGTCTGACCAATCACGCTTTATCTCTGCAGAGGACAGACACAAAACACATGTTGCTGCAAACTGAAACGCATAGAACATCCATAGTTTAAGCTATTTTGTATGAAGTGAGGCAGTAATCTTTGTTTGTTTCGTAATTTTCTCGATCAAAGTTTGGACAGGTTTTCCCATTAATAACTACGAAGTCGTACCCAAACTACTGATAGACGCTTTCATTAATTATTCTACTGGCCATTCAACCGACAAACACTCCTCTTAAACCAAGAGAACATACTCTCCTGTTTATCCCCATTTCTCATGAGATTCTGTGATGAAATGCTCGCTTGCAGACTTCAGATTTCTTCTTGTTCATGTGATGCTATCTTACACTGTCAATACTTATATCTCATTGTACAAAATAACACTGTATAAAATTGTCTTTCCCCTTTGAAGAAAAAAAAGTCTATCTTGCTAATGTCAATTTTGAATGTAATAATAATAACAATAATAATAATAATAATAATAATAATAATAATAATAATAATACATAATATTAATAATAATAATAATAATAATAATAATAATAATACATAGTATTTATTAAGCCTTTTTCCCGGTGCTCAAAGAAGCTTTACAAGTTAATAATGACAACATTAAAAAAACGTCCTACACTAAATTTAGGCCTGACTCTGGTTTTGGATAGGGTTGGGGAATTTCTTGTCAGGTATTGAAATGTTAATATTATTAATTTTAAAACTTTAAAGAGACATAATGAATAATGAACAAAACCTAGTTTATGAATTGTATTACTGTCTGAATGGCTTGAAAGCACTTTGGTAATTTACAACATAAATTTCACACTCAGAAATTAATTAGATTAATTAAGGAAATTGTACTTTTACTGAGTGAAATATAACTTTAACAGTTCATAAAGTATATAACTTGGATCATTTATCAACATTGATAAACATTTAAAACAATATGTTAATCCTACCGTTATTAAACAGTAGTTTAACGAAATGATGTCAATGTAATGTCTTCACTTGTGTTCTTCCGCGCAGTCTGTGTGGTCAAATAAACAAACTGCTCCCCTATACACATCAGACTCTGTGGCGCAACGGTAGCGCGTCTGACTCCAGATCAGAAGGTTGCGTGTTCAAATCACGTCAGGGTCAATCTTTCTGTTGCGCCTTTGTCTAATGTCCGTGTAGGTGTAGATTGCATAAATTATATTGACTATGCGAAAATATGTAAATTTGACGAATATCACACTTAGAGATCTCGAAAATGTCAAACAATTTATTGTAACTTAACAAAAAGGACTGACTACCAATTTAAATGTCAGTTAAATAAATACTTTCAAACATTAGTTGTGGCATGGAAAAGTAAACAACAGTTGTTTAACAGGCTTGTTTTGTAGTATTAAAATGTTTAAAGTTTATTGCTAGGTTACTTAACTGTTGCATGATTTGTTGTAATGCATGCAGCATTACATATTTTTAAAGTGTTACCCATACACTGTCTGAATTTTGGCCCTTATACAGTATACAAATAAGGTAACAATTGTGAGTCATTGCATTGAACTTGGGACAGACAGACAGACAGACAAAAAGACAGACAAACAATCAGACAGACTGAAAGAAAGACAGATAGAGGGACTGAGACCTACGTGTCTTTTCCACCAGCTTCAGGATGACCCCTCCAACGTGGAGGTCAGAGGCCACGCTGAGGGTGACAGGTGGCGCGTCAGACCCCAGGTCCTCCACCGCGACTAACAGGTCCCACGCCGACATACCGGGCGAAAAAGGCCTGGCATATAGACAGAAAGGAGAAGAAACCAGAAAAGTCAAACACTTGTTATCAAAAGCTGGCCAACAAGTGCATTAACAGCTCAAACAAAACAGGCAAGGAAAATGGAGAAAAACTTAATTTACCGGTGAGGTTACTTTATTATGAGTTTTTTTCCAACACTTTGATGAAACTGCCAACACCCTTTTTAAAATATACAACATCATGTTAGGCGACAAAGCAATTGTTTTAGGGACCTGTGCATGTCATGAGTAAGAAATATGCACTTTAAAGCATTATTTAATTGTTAAAATTCCTGATAAAAAGACATTTAAAAACAAGAACACAACAATATATGCTAAGAAATGCACAAGAATACGATTTTTGTATAGAACTTGATTGATCTAATAATCAAAACCCTGCCTTAAGTTTACAAAGTATTTCAGACATAAATGAGACCTAGATGACCTGTCAATCACACAGCCTCTCAACTTCGAAAAAAAAGTTTTTCATCATAGTTCAGTATCACATGATACTGAGTAACACACACACACACACACACACACACACACACACACACACACACACACACACACACACACACACACACACACACACACACACACTCTGGAAGGGTGCGTTGATCCTGGCAACATGTCCAGTTTGATGAGCACTTCCTGTTTCTAACTTGAACAATCACCAGTGACACACACTTCCGCTTACTGACCCGCCCAATAGGAGACGTTCATCCAATGCCAATACAGAGACCCACTGCATGTGTATGAAAGTGTAAGCCCATCTTAAATATATTACATTAAAGGATTAAACGGTTCATCTTTGCTCAATGTATAGGTAACTTTAAAGAATTGAATCACAGACAATGACATAACAAAGACTAGATGATGCCTCCTTACTTCTTTTGAAGGCCTTGACTTTCTTCATCTGCATGTTTTTGTATATAAATTCTGAACCACGACCACTTCCACTTCCCTTTTTCACATTATATTTTGTTGAGCTTGTTACTTAATAAATTACGCAACATTTCAATATTGTATAAACAAGCATAGCGTGTAC
Organism: Dissostichus eleginoides; assembly: GCA_031216635.1. Taxonomy (NCBI): domain Eukaryota; kingdom Metazoa; phylum Chordata; class Actinopteri; order Perciformes; family Nototheniidae; genus Dissostichus; species Dissostichus eleginoides. Next base: position 16,940,531 of record CM062271.1, read on the forward strand.
ACATGAAGCCTTAATGACCTCTCTGTCCTCATGCTTTCTCCCTTTCTCTCACATCACACACACAAATTGAAAGAAAAATACCGTCAGTCTCCTCTGTCCAAAGTTTTAAGATGTGGAAACTGGTGGGACTCTTGTGCCTCTTTCACACCTCTGAAGAAGTTCACCCAGGTTTTCTGAGAACAATTTTCAGCAGTATCGTTCCCCTCTCGGGTAGGTTGTGGTCTGTGTAGCTGAGTCTGCGCTGCTTGTGTCACTTCTGTCAAGAAAGGCTTGTTCCTTTTTTTGTCAGTTTCCGCCAGGCGGAAATGTGAAAAGAGCTCAAGTTTTGACTGACAGACAGGCAGATAGTGAGTGCTGCATAAAAGGCAATGTGTGTGTATGTGTGTGTTTTTGTGTGTGCTCAATATTAGATGCTAAAAAGACAGACAACAGATATTATTGCTCTCCTTAGTTTGGCTATTTCTCTTTAGCCTCCATTTGATGGGATGGAAGAACACAGACAATAGATTGATTATTGGTAAATATTGTCTATGTTGCATGACTAGTGTTAACGTGAGTATCGGTTTTTTTAATGCCTTTTCAGATGCAAAATAAAGAATAAACAGGAAATTGTTTAGCCCATCAAAACAGCAATAAAATGGTTTCCGAAACTGAGAGCAGGCATAACGACCTAGGCAACTAAGTAATAATAGTAATAATAATTATAATAATAATACAAATAATAATATTTCCCCAGCAAATGCCCATGTATTGTTTTTATTTAAATATGCTATACTAGGATTTTTTTTTGCAAATTCTCTTTATTTATCAACTATTGTATTGGCTGATATTTTTATTCAGATTTTGAAGAATAGAAGTGAAGGAGGCTTTTAAGCCTTTATAAAAATATGTTTCTTGCAAACACAGTCGAGTATACATTTAAATAAATAAATAATGATAACAATGACATTAAATAATAATAATGACAACTAAATCTTTAAAATGTAAACTTCGATTATAAACATTTACAATGAAAAAAAGGTAAATGTTCTTTTGAAGTCCCTGTACAGTTTGTTGTTTAGTTGTTATTTTCCTTTTTCGTAGTAAAATGTACACAACAAACTCTTCCATTTGACCTCTGAATGTTTATAATGGTGAAATAAATGCGTACCAATTCTGGTTGCGCAAATGATATAGAGTTCAATAACTTATATTTGGATAAATACAAATCTATTGAACATATCATTTTGATGTGTACTTCTTTAATCTAGATGGGAGGCGTGGATTTGTGGTCGCTGGCGTCCGCCTCCCCACTTCATCGAAGTCGGGGGTTTACATTCCATGTGAGATTAACATAGAGATGCACTTGTCACATTGTAGCATACATTTTCACTGGTAATAATATGAACTCTTAAATACAGGCCTAGATATCGTACTTCGTTCAATGACACGATACAAAGCAGTTTTGTGGTTAACGAAAACCTACAAGCACCCCTTGTAAATGGTGCATTCCACATGTGGAAGTCCAAAACAAAAATGGCAAATGAGCTCGAACCTAACCAACGTTCAACTGCTAACACCGAAACCGAAACCTAACCCAGGTGTGCCTGACACTGATCCTTGTAAAGCTTCGTAACACGAACCGAGCCCCCTCGGCGTCACTCAGGCATGGCACTTCAAATATCAGCTCTATTTTCATATATGAGAGCCTCACGGTGCACTACTCTGTCCCGTGTCCGTGCTGACTTCCAGGCAGCCGGTGTCAGGTTTAAACACGGTGTAACTCCTGGAAGCCCCCCAGGTCCTGCTCGCGGCCATATTAACGCTGCTCTCCGAGCTGAAAAGTTTTCCACAACACCGACAACAGCAGCAATTTGGAGGTCCAGCCAGGTAAAGGCTTCCTCCTCACCCCGAGGGAAAGGAGTCTGGCAGGGGAAGGTAGCCCTCGGTGCCGCCCTGGGAGTAAGCGCATTTGCTCTGGTCCAGTCTCTCCACACCGGAACAGTCACCGCCATGGCCCGCAAACTTAACCTGAACTCCGCTGATGGAGACTGGAAGGAGACCAAGGGTGAGACTCTTCAACCAAGAAAGACAGGATTTTAATGTAATATTTACAATATCTACCGTGCAATGTGCTTTGTCAACAAACTAAAGAGACACATGTGTGCTGCTGTCACATGACCAAAACACACCTCCAACTGTCGCTGGCTGATATATATATAGACCTAGTTTAGTTTATTTGCATTATAAAAATATACACAATACACACAATGGAAACCCCCCCAGTGAGTAAAGTGCAGGAGAGGAAGTCCTGAATGGCTTTTTCACATTCATCTTCCCCTAATTTAACAAATAAAAAATGGCATTAGGCCTACTCATCAATGACGACAAACAATCAACAACATTTCAAACAAAAAACACACCAAATAATATGTACAAAACACACAAGTAAGCATACACTGTAAAAGAAAATATAGAATGAAAACAGACCAAACAATATAAACCCTGGAATAAAATATGTAGAACCAACAACATCATCCTATTTTGAATATCAGTTCAAGATAAAATGAAATATTTCTTTAATTGTGTCTTTAAAAAAAACGGAATTATAAGTTATTTGGTAAAATATGATGTAGCTTACCTCAGTTCTCAAATGCCTAAAACAAGCGATCAAGCAGTCAAACAAAAATGTTCAACGAAAAAGAGTACAATTATTTAGGCATAATATTTTGTGTTTTGCTATGTCAAAGGGGAGCTTGTATACTATTAACGTACAATAGGCCTATACTGTTTATGCACAATAAATAAAAGATAAATGAATGAATAAAGAAAATCTATATTTCAACAAACTGACTTTAGCGCAAAGCCTGTTTAAAGAACATTTCATTGTGTTAAAATAATATCATAGTACACCACATGCTTCAGGTTTTGCTGTAGGAATCGTTTATTGGGGGTATGCATGAGCTTTTTTGTTTTATTTTTCATAAAGCTTTTTTTCAGTCTGGTATTCCTGAAGTACCATGTACTCTGTTTCTTCAAATACATAACAAGGGTATTTTATATCTAGCTAACAGGTCATTTTCTTCCTGTCCTCTTCCTTTATTTTTCTCTTTCAGACTACTTGCTGTCTCTGTCTGTGACGGACAGGCGTCAGCACTACAGGACGTCTGACTTTGTGCCACTGCACGACATCTCAGTGTGGACTCCCACTGCAGGTCAGACACCCGACATCAGTCACAGTCTCTGTCAGGTTCATTCAGGGTTGGGTGGTAGTGCCAGCGAGAATTTAACAGAGGGATGCAGCATGAATAGTAGCATTATCAGATATTTGGCCACATCACACCAAAAGCATTTTAAAATGATTAATAGCAACATATAAACAGATGGAAACGTCTTTTATAGAAAATGTAATATTGTCATATGTAACAAGTCAAGAAAATGAAGCACACACAATGTAAAAGATGAATATACAGACATAAGATGACATTTCATGTAAATATATCATCACACCTTGGAAGTAGGTGAAGTTTGAAATCCCTGCTTTACTCAATTGTTTTGGCATATTTTAGTTGACTATTCAGTAAAGATTTTCTAAAATGTTTTACTTTAATGAATAGTGGAATGGTGTTATGCTGTGATCTAAATCCTGCTCAGGATTACGACATTAATTATTAAGTTAATGTTGTATACCTTTCATTTTCTTTTTAACTCTGTAGACCCATAAGAAATAATGGTCAGAAATAATAACAATATACACAGAATCCTCTTCTATAACTTAGCTTAACACTTGAGATATCACTATTGTAAGAATTGTAGTTGTTTTGGTCGAACTATAGGATCAATATTTATAGACGTATCATTTCAAGTTTACCAGGTAAATAAAACTGATCCAGAAACTGACTGTACTGTATGTTTGTGTCAAATCTTTAGGCGGTTCTGAAAAAACAGTTTACCCAAGGAATAAAAAGTTGGACAACAAGATTTCCCTCTACAGTGGGGACATCACCAAGCTGGAGATAGATGCGATTGTTAATGCAGGTATGTGTGTGTAAAGGAGTGTGTTTATAGGGTGATGTTCGGAGATTAGACATCCAACATGTCTCCATTTATCTATTTTTTCCCCACACAATTGAATAAAAAACAAGAGAAAACATGTTTTAATTTCCTCTTTTTGCAACAAAAGCAATAGCAGGCAATAAGCAACAGACACAGGAAAAACTACATGAAGAAGAAAGCCAACCAGTCGGGAATATGCAAAGGATGATAGAGTAAAGAATTGCTTAGTGCTTAACTAAGCCCCAAGTTTGTTTGTGCATCAATGTGGATGTATGGTATATCATTTCAGCAAAAAACAATTGAGGGCTGTTTGTGCTCATTATTGGTATAATGTTTTCTCAGTGTGTGGGCGGGACAGCTACAGCTTCTTTACGGTTACCAACAGGTTTTCTACTGTGATGTTTTTTTTTAGGCAATGTACACCGTAAACATGAAAACCAGAACAACTGCAACAAACAAACTGCATGTTTGAGTGAGTTTTGCTTTTGTTGTATTAATGGTCACTTCTCACCAGAGTCATTGTTATGTCAACTGTGTATGTAGTATCCCTTAGCCATTTGTATTGTGGACACTACATCTTTTATCGCAACCAAGCAAAACTCTAATTTTTTTTGCATTAACCGAGGACAAGTAATTATAATAATAAAAGAAACAGCCAATATTGTTTCCAGCACTTACGACAAGGATAAGACTCTTTCTCCGGTCACCATTAGATGGAGCCAAATGCCAGTTCATTCACTGAAGACCTTTTCCCACGGGGCTGTTGGTACATGTGGGAGAAATCTAATCGGTGTCTTGGCACAGACAGTGCGTCGGGGGAGAGTGAAGAAGGCCAGCATGCCTAAATGATGCTTGATAATGATGCTTTAGCAGAAAATGATAGATCTTCACTGGCAGCTGACTGTCAGCAGGTGTGCACTGTGCCAGTGTGCCAGCCTTCAGTGAATATGTTGATCTTTCACTCTCATTTAGGGCATTACTGCAGCTAGTGTTTGTCTGTGCTTGCGAGCATTCGTGCATCTGCCTGCAAATGTTAAAGTAATTACGTGTGTGTGTACATACGGTAAGTGATTGTAATTTGTCTCTTGTGTGGCTGTGAGAGGCGACTTTGTGTGGCACTGTGGGTTTTACAAGAGCTTTTTACAGAGTCGCACGATGCAAAGTAGCATGGAATTAACAAGAGGAACCAGCTAGTAAAGTGTCATTTAGCAGAGAGGACGAGGCAAGGTGAGGGAGGAAGTCTGAAAAGACACAATGCCGGAGGAAACATGACTGAGAGAGAGTCAGCTCACAGACTCACAAAAAGCGAGGGGAGAGTCTGGAGGAGTGAAGAGAAGAAGATAGAAGAGACGTAGGGAAAGGACACGGGCTAGTATTTAAATCTCAGACTGCATTGCCATGGCAACAGGCAGGTACAGGGTACCCACAAAGGGGTTTTGGGCAGCAGAGTCCTATAATCCTTTTTCTGTCCGACTGGCTGGCCAGCTCTGTAAAGTCTCTGTAGTCATTTTGTCGACTAAGCGACTGACCTTTTCATTTGATGACTAACTGATTGACTAAGAGGCTTCAATGATGTCAGTCGCACTTAAAGCGATATGACAATAAAGTAGGAGACAAGAGAAGAGACATCGAGAGCCAAGAGAACAATTAGAAAAGAGACAGTTAGTTTTGCTCAATAATACAATTGCTTGCAAGCTTATTCTCCTGTTGCAGATCTAACATCCAAGCATCAGCATTAGAAAAGCAGACAAATCAGCGCCTGTGGTTTTTGACTTACGGAGGGGAGTGTTGTGGATTTCTTTCTGGCTGCTATGAGAGGCCTTGAAGAATAATTTAGCCCATAACACAGCAAACATTAAATTGAAGCCAACTGTGGCCAATTATACGCTATACTTGTAGACTGGATGGGAGGGCATCTTCCAGGCCTGACTGGGGATTAGCAATTGACTGCAGGCACAAAAACACACAGATATAGAAGTGGATACATGCAGTTACAGACAGACAGAGAAACACTGGAGACCTGGGAATAAACAGGTGGAAACTAAGTAATATGCTGCTTCGCCCTGGCTGCGGTTGCATGGTTTAATAAAGATGTCTTGTCTCTTTTCTTCATCACATTTCCTTAACCTCAATGGAAACCGTCTTGTGGTCAAGAAAAGATGTGAAGGAGATTCTATAAGGATTTCAGTTCTTCTCATTATAACTGTGACTGGCACGTTTTAAAGTCCACTAAAAGGATCTGCACGTACACTAGGCTAGACAAGTAGCCCACAAGAAATCCTTTCCAATACAGAATGACACCTTCTAAGAAGGATGTTTTCAATGTATCCCTAGTGCTGCGATTTAAAGACAATTAAACAGCAATTGTTTCAATGTTGCCACTGCAAGGAATTGTGGGACGACATTATCTGTTTTATTCTGGTAAAGGATGGACCTGTGTATCCTTTGCTTAAGGAGATAAGAAAGGAAGCATTGGAGCAGCTTCCCTTAGCATTTAGAAATGTAACCATCTCTTATCATGGCTTCCACTTAGAGGAACTTTTCTTTTCCAAAAAATACTTTTCGAACGCAGCCCACCTTCCTTCCTTCCATCCTTTCTTGCTTCCTTACTTCCTTACTTCCTTCCCTCCTTCCCTCAGCCAGCACTGATTGATCAGGTGAAGAGGGCGTTGCAGGGAGAATGGGCGGTTGCTGTTTGTTGTTTGTGTCGCTCTCAATAAAGATCGGATATACAGTAACTCTCCACTCCTCCCCCTTCTCCTCCTCTTCTCCTCCCTCCCTCCTTCCTTCCACACTTTTACAGCCGCTGGCTCCTGCCCACTCCTATAAAACACTACAAACATAAAAACCCACAAGCACTTAAGAGCCGTCCTGGTGAGGAAGGGGGGGGGGGGGATATTGGGGGGAGGAGACGGCGGGCAGAAACATCCTCCTCTTTACACCCCTCAATCACTCCGTCCGGAGAAGGAGAGAGAGATGGAGGGGAGGATATATTGTCTCTGATGGGCTAGCTGATTAAGATGGATTGCACGATGAAATGTCTTTGGAGTGATGAGTTCTTGGAGTGTGTAAGTGTGTGTGTGTGGGCTCCACGTCTCTGCAACTAACTTTGCATTAAAACCTTTTTTCAAATTGATTAAATGCAAAATTTGCTTAGCTCTACTGAGCTGCAGTTTCTCTCGCAAAAGTTTTATTCCTCATTTCCATTCCAGTACTTACTCTCAGCTGCCGTCGTCTTTATTGTGTTTGACATTAAATGCCATTTATTTTGGCCTACCTCTTTCCCCGCGTTGAATGGCAATTTAATTGATTTGATTTAAAAACTGGACATATAAGTTCTCTCAGAATTTTTGTGTAATATCCTTTTTTTACATGAACAAACTCTGTGTGAGAGAGTAATGCAATGGTAGAGTCGGCTGATAAATCTTTCAGACTAGACATAAGAAACTGTCCCTAAAATTAAGCTGTGCAACATAAAGTGATAAATAATAATCTGCTCCTATCTCAGTCTTTAGAGTCTGAACCACCTGTCATCATCAAAACTTCTGCTTCCTGAGTGTGTGCGATAGTGTGTGTGTGATTATACAGGACTGAACCCTTTGCGCATATGCTTTGATTTAATGACCAGATTACATACATGTATGTCTTCATGTTAACACCTGCTTGTGCCAGAAATGAACATCACATATGTCCCTCAGTCTATGAATGTGCAGGGGTGGTGCATGCGTGCTGTACTTTTGAGTGCAGGTGTGCTATCATGTTGTGTGTGTGTGTGTGTGTGTGTGCACAAGATGGGGTCTCCAGGTTTTTCTCTGCAGGTCAGAGATAAAGCTGTTGGATGGCGCTGGAAACCCACTCACTGTGGCAACAGCTGAGAGATACAAGATTAGAGCCAATGGTTTTCCTGGCCTGTAGGTGACAGACAGGATGAGAGAGAGATATAGTGTGAAATGTACTGTAACTTCCTCACAGATAAGAAACCTAGAAAGAAAGCTGCACGGATGAGGGGACGGATAGCAGAGGTGGTATGTTGATGGACAGGAAGGAAAAAAGGCCAGAAAAGCATGAGGCAGGTGAAGCAACACTTTATCTCAACTGCAGGCGCAACTGAATGCAGCACATTAACATCAGTGTGGCATCTTTGTCAAATTTAAAAAGGATATTTATGCGTCACAAGGACAAGCATTTCTTCAGAGAAGCTAAGCACAAACAAGCAGGTCATTATGACTAATGGTAGACTGAAAAAGTTCAAACCTAAAAGCTTGTGGATCAAATAATCAGCAGTGATGGAAGAAATATTCTGATCCTCTATTTAAGTAAAAGTACTAATATCAACTGTGAAAATACTTTACTACAAGTATTGTGCATTCAAATAAATGTAAGTATAATCTGCAAAATATATTTAAATTATCAAAAATAAAAGTAGTCATATTCTCAGTGTTTTAATATTTTAATAAATGTTTCTGGAATCATTTGACTGTTGCATTAATGTTTTTTACTGCTTTGTGACAATGCATTTTCCAGTTGATCCAACTTGTTTTTTAAATCGTTTATTAAGAACTGGGAGAAACATAAACAAACATTTAATATCTATTCTTTATCAATGTAGTTACTCGATAACAATGCCATTTACCTTATGACGAATAAATGTATTATGTTGCATATACATTTAAGTTCAGAATTTAAAGATGCATTCCTTATTTAAGACAATAAAAGAAACTGGTAAAAAAAAATGCAAATGTCAATGAATATGAAATACAGTTAATCAATTAACGAACAAGATTGACATTTTTTTAAGAAAGCTTGAAATCACAATTTTAGTTCAGAGGCATTTATTCCCTTCCTTCGGTTGTTCAGGAACATTTTCCACACACTCCTGTCAAGCAGTTTGTTTTAGGAACGTGGATTTCTTTTTTTTCTGAAACATTTTTATACTTTCTTCCTTGGCTCACCATCTTTATAACATCCTGCACAGTATTTATTGACTGCTTGACAGATGTGTTATGCCTGCCTCGTTGGTGAATCTTGGTGCATGAGTTGTCGAGTGATAGTGCCTCGCTGCCTCGCTCAGCTTGTTCTAGTGGCACAAGTGAATGTGTTAAACGCTTATCCTTCAAGACAACTTTTTTTTTCACATGTACATTTTTGTTAAAATGGTTCCATAATGATCAATAAGTAGATGGCCAAAAACAATAATGATCAACTATATTAATAACTGACTTATTGTTTGAGGGATTTATTGAGCAAAGTGCCAAACATTCTCTGATTACAGCCTCTCAAATTCAACATTTTAAAGTTTATAAGCTGAAAAGGGTTTATTGTATATTTGACAATAGCCAATCTTAGGTCACAGGCTCCTCCAAGAGTGCCACATACTGAAGATATGAAAAGTAAAAAGAGATAAAATATGAAGAAAATGTGGCCAAACAAATGCAAGTCAAAATCTCCTTTTCTTCGTCTTATAAAATTAATAGAATTTCTGAAGGTTCTGGACATTAGTGGAAATGACACTCCTAATCTGTACATCACTTTGGCTTCTCCTGCATGGTATTTAAAGCTTTCACATTATCTCCCTTTATATACAATGTAAAGATGGATTGATCGGATATCAATAAAAATCTAATAGGAAACACATACATCTTGAACTGAAGATATCAGTAGAGCTGAAACCTTTAAATATAAACTTAATGATGCATTATTACAAAACACTATATGCGGATGGGTGTGTTGGATCAGCATTAATTATTGAACATCAGTGTTTTTTGAGCTTGGATGCTTCCATCGGGTGCAATATAAATTCAACCCAGTGGTGGAACATCTTTTATTGATTCCAGAGAAGGCTGTGGTTGATGATGACTGATAGCTGTAGTGGGGGTTAGTTATGAGGATTTAGGGTCGTAGAGGATGAGCAAGATGAGGGCATTGATGCGGAAGGAAGGCATGAACGAGTACACTCAGACAGCAGGACATCATCTAGAACAGCTGGAGGAAAAAGGTGGGAGAGATGTGCTCACTGATCCTGTATGGTGAATTTAAGAGGATAAACCGGGGGGACCCTTGGTCCTGCAGGTAAAAGACCCCTTACAAGAGCATTACCCTACAGTGGCAGAGCGTCACAGTCCTTTTGCAAGGCTTCACTGATTCTTAGCTGGCTTTGTCAGAAGAGCTTAACACTAGCGCCAAAATCAGCCTGGCAGACCTACGGGCTTTCGCCACTGTGCTAGAGTGTGTATGGAAGATTGTCAGGCTTGACTTGTTGGTGTAAATTGCTACAAAGCGACTAAAATTGTTTTTCAGGTTTTACCTGAGCTGCCTTTTCCTCATTTGACTGGGGGTAATAGAGGACATGGATTGAAAATCTTTGCATGCTTAACCACTTTATAAGGGATTTTCCAGCATCAGGCCAGGGATTAAGTGATTTTTGTCACAGATCTACTTTGAATGCCACAGTATCTACTCCAGTCTCAGTGCCTAAGCTTTTGATATTCTGTTTGTTTTAAGTATGTACATCATGTAGCCCTTATTAGAGGATAATCAAGTTGTAGCCAGCTGTATAATTTTTTTCTTGCCTGAGGAATTAATGTTTTCAAGGCTGCTTGTCACCCTTAGATAGCTGCCACTTTTTCATCAAGTCACTTATCCAAGGTTTTAATCAGCAGGGACGTGTTGTTATGATCCAGCCAGCCTCCCTGTTGGTGACGAGGTTCAGGGGAGGTGATGAAAAGCCCAGAACAGAGACTGTCGAGGCCCCAGAGGCCCTCACAGTGTGTGCTCTCTATGTCTCTCTGTGCTGCAGCTACCCTACATCCACCCTAGAGCTCTTGTCAGCTCCTCTTAGGACAGGCTCATATTACAAGATGCAAAATGTCACACCAAGTTTGCTATCGCAGACAGATATCTTACATGTTTGTGTGCTCTAAGAAAGCCTCAAAACAGATGCTTTCAAGTTTGCCTGACTGTATTTATCTGTGTGTGTTTTGATGCTTACGGGACTTTTAAATTAAAGCTAGATGAAATTAAAATCTTCTCGCTCCTCTCAGCAGACCTTTCTTCTTTTTTACGAATTCATTTCCTCCACCGAGGATGTTTATGTTTTCTGCTCATATTGTCTGTCTGTTTGTTTGTCTTTCTGCTGACAGCAGGATTATATAAAAACGACTGGCCCAGTTTTCTTGATTGAAGAATGAAGCATAGTTAAAGGTATAACGTTATATTTTATAGCGGATCAAAATCACCAATGTGATATATGCATTATGTTTTCCTTTCGTGAACATTGCAAGATTTGGTGTTTGTGCTGCATTCATTTAGTGTCGGAATAATCTGAAAAATGTGTTGCCTTCTGGGAAAATCACTTCAAAGGTTTTCCTCGAGTTGAATACAACAACACGAAAACAATTATCAACCTGCTGTTTATACACATGTACACACCAAGTTCAAAATAATTACTCCCCAACTCAAAAAGGGAGCATGTGAATACACCCTTGGCCTTGGTGGAGGTCTGCACTCTAAGGCCATTATGGTTTAAGGTTGTGTTGTTTACTCATAAAGTATAATGGGTTGAAAGGCTGCTGCTCTGAAGCAGAACCGGTTACAGATCCCTCATGAACTGCACTGCTTCTCCCTGCTGTAGTAACTGTACTTCCTTGGCTTTAGTTCCTATAGCAGTATCCCCACTGCGCTGCGTATGTGTTTTGTGAAGCGGTGCTAATGGACACGTTCTCACAATATGCCCGTCAACTGTCTGAACACACAGGCACTTACAGAGGCAAATTGCTATTGCTGATGCTGCTTCAGTTTCAGAGTAAATATGATGTGCTGTCAAAACCTAGACCACTCTAAAGTCAACGATCTACAGTAGGTATAAAAAGTGAACACAGCCTTATGACATTGCAGGTTATTGTAATGTAGAGACAGAAATAACCACAACGTAAATGTCAGACTAGTTCCATATTTAATGTGATCTTCCAACAAGCAAAAAACCATAGAAAAAAAGCAGGTAGTTAATTATTTAGAACATGAGTCTGCACACTGCCCATTTATTGTTTTGTTGAAGCACCTTTTGCATTTCTCCTGTGTAAAGCTCTCTTTCTCCCCACATCTTTTTGATGAGCTCAAGGTCAGGGCCCTGATTCGGCTGAAGTCTCTGAGTTTTCATTTTTGAAGCCGTGCCTTGGTCGACTTGTATGTGCTTTAGGTTATTCTGATGATGGAATGTGAAATTCCTCTTTCTGACAGAGGCCAGCAGGTTTTGTGCCAAAATATCTTGACATTTGGAGCTTATCATTATCCTGTCTATCTTGACAAGATCCCCTGACCCAGCAGAGATGCTTTGGGGCTGCTCCCACCTGCTACCACCACCGTGCCTCACAGTGGGAAAGGTGTTCATTGGATAATGAGCTCTATTGGCTTTGTGCCGAATTATCTTTTAGGTCAAGGGCCAAAACGTTTAACCTTTCTCTTATTAGACCATAACACATTCTCTCACATGGTTTGGGGTTGACTGAGTACATCTTTTGTCATAATTCAGACAGGCTTGGATCTTCTTTTTGAGTATTAAGGGCTTCCATCTTGCCACCCTTTACCTCGCCCAGATGGCCAGAATACGGAGTTGTTGGTCATGCAAGTCAGTGCGTGCCAGAAATTCCTGTAGTTCCTTCAGTGTTCCTCTAGTAGCTCTTCTCCTCGTTCTTTCCTCGCCTTGGGAGAGTTGTCCTTTTTTTTGCAATTTCTCTGTGGTGCTACATTTTCTCCACTGATGTTCATTTTCACAGTCAATCGATCAATTACATTTGATTTGTATAGCCCAATATCTTAAATTGTTTCAGGGGGTTTTACAGACTATACAGAATACTACATCCTCTGTCATTAGACCCATGCAGTGAACAAGGAAAAACTCCCCAGTGCTCCATGTTACATGTAATGCCTTCAAATGTCTCCCCTGTTGATACTTTTCAACAATTAGATCCCCCAGTTTCTTTGGTAACTCTCTGTAACCATGGCTATCATTCAAACAAATCCTACAGAACCAGCTGACGTTAATCAGGTTTTAAGCAGAAATACTTTTATTGATGGCAGGTGTGTGCTATTTAGCTGCAGGGAAACGGCACGCTCTGAACACAGAGTCCCCATTATTAAATCAACTGCAGACTTATTCGATCAGGGTGTTGTTTTTATTTATATAAATTGTTCCTTAGAAATGAATACTTGTTTTTGTTTCTCTTTATTTTTGTTCATTGGAAAATCACATTAAAGATGGAACCCGTCTGACATTTACATTCCATTTCCAAATACTACTACTCCCTTACTAAACCGGAACAAAACTACAGCATCAAGTGAGCCACATGGAGACGTTAACCCATTTTATATTTTTAGTGGAAAGATGATGTGCTGCGCAAGAGCCAATAAAAGAGTGTGAGGGGGAAATGTGTCAGACTCTTATCTGTACAGATTTTAAACTGGAAGGTCATCATTAAGATGAGTGTTTGTGATAAGGAGGGTCAAAGGCAGGGCCGGGGTCTTGTGCTTTACCACAAAGAATACCAACAATACCAAGTCAGCATTGATTATGGTAAATGTTTCTAATATTGTGACAGTTGCAGCAACAGCTAATTATTTAGTTGCTTCTGTTTGCATTAGTTGTGATGCAAATGTAAAAAAATGCATCAGGCCTTCAGAAATACACTACCGTTGTTGTTTGTTGTGTTTTGCGATTTTTTTATTTGATGTTACAAAATGGCTTCAAATTGCTTGTTTTTATACAATCAACAGTTCAAAACCAGAAGTTATTAAGTTCACTAGTATTTGGACAGGAAACAGGAAAACTTCACATTTTGAGAGCCTGGAAACAATCATTTTTGTCTCAAACACACAGTGGGCCAAAATAATAAAATGGGTACTAGTCGAGGGCCGGACTGGTTCAATGTTTATTTCAAAACGTATTGAAATGAACTTATTGCACATATTAAACCTGGAACTAACACAGCTTAAATTATTGCCTATAAAAACAACATTAAACATTAAATAATCAGTTGCATTCATTTCTTATGGCTCTATCTGAAGATTTTCCGGAGTCATTTCTTATGATTATATTTTTCCACAGGCCAACAACAGCTTCAAAAAAACAATTTCCCTCAAAGAAAAAAACAAACATGCCCTGTTGTCTCAAGAAAAAAAGTGCAAGAGGAAACATCCATTTAAACTCAGTTTGCTGCTCTGTGAAGCTAGTTCAAGCCAGATACTTGGCATCTCATCTTGGGTGCAAGTTCATCAATGTTTGGGGTCAGGCTCTGAGCTTAGGAAATCCTCAGGATTGAGTGAAGGTGTGCGGGCAATATACCGGCGGGCCAGATCTAATAGTAATTAAAAATTATCCTGCGAGCCGAAATTAAATCCACCACGGGCCTGATTTGGCCCCCTGGCCTTGAGTTTGACACATGTGCTCTAAAGGCTTTAAATCTGTAGCCAATGTCGCTTGGTGTCCTTTTGAGTTACAGCCACAGACAGCACTGAAGGACCTTTAAATTACTATATTTGATTAGTAAACAGAGCTACTGTCTCATCATAAATGTGTTTGATTATAATATTTTTTTTTATGTTTTAAACTGTCTTTATAGATGCTGTGTATATAAAAAGAAAGTGTATTTATATGCCCGTAAGTGAATGAATGAAATTAATAATCAAATTGAATGTGAGAGTAGCTTGTCACTGAGGAGATATGCCTGCTATACTTAACATGCTCCCTGTACAGTAATGTTGCTTCTAAAAAAAGCAAGTATCCAAGTTAGATACATTTCTTTCTGTATTTGTTTTGCTCCCACTTAATTCTCCTTATGATTTAAAAATACATATCAAATGAAAAGAAAATAAGTCTTCTACGCCTTCTTTAAGTGGCTCACTTTTGATGGAAAGTTAATTAAAGGCTGTGGGTGTATTTCATCTTCAAGGCTTAAGACGATCTGAGGCCCACCACTGTGAGGAATCAGGGTCTCTACGCTTCAAATTTAATTTCAAACTGATTTTTTTTATGTTCAGCTATAGATTTCTGCTCGCTTTTCAAATAACGCTTTTTTTATAGGTTTCTTAACATGCACACAGCTGACCGTGCCCTTGTTTGCCTATAGCTAATAGGCGCTTGAAATTAACACTTTTTATCACTGCACTGAAGTTTTGTTATGTCCACTCTGTCCTCTTAGATCTGTGTCTTTGCCACAGGCTAAGTTTAGAGGATGCACTGAGTCCGTGCCATTGGCTGCAGCATGTATTTAGACAGTGCTGCTGCTCTAGTTTTTTCAGTCCAGATCTGTCCGAGTTAATTACGCTACAACTCTCAGAAAGACCTCTGTACTGGTCATTTGGGCCATGTGTACGGTAAGATTTAAGCTTTCAAGGTTCAGTGCCCCGAATTTCCGCGGGATGCTCTAATGGCGAGTTTGTGTCTCAATTTTGAGTGGGAAGATGGGAGAAAAACTCAGATTCTTCATGGTGCATCACCATAGATTCCTCTTCTCCCTTCACTTTTTTTATTCTTTACGGCTCCCACTTACACATCATTGGAGTGCTGTGACCTGAAAGGAGGGAGACATTGTTAATAGACAAACGGGACTCCGTTTACAGCTTCAGATTGATTTACACCCTGACATTGAGAAGTTAACATACCCTTGGAGAGTTAATCCTGAATGTTGTCCAGGTCAGTAAATAAACGGAAAAAGAAAGGCTAAACTGAAGGAGTTTGCAGAAAAGCTCATTCGTGCTAATTATTTCTCTCCCACCCCTCCCTTGTTAAAAGCTTTCCCACCCCTCCAATCAATCGGCACTTTAGTGAGCAGGAAGGGATGGAGGAAGTGCGAGCCTCATTAGCCTGATTGGGGAGATGGAAGGAGATGGAGTGAATGAGGGAGTAAAAGAGAAAAGGAGTCAGCCTGATCATCAGCACTTGGCCCATCAGAGCTTCTGTCATCAAGGCAAGTGCTGCTTTCAAACGTGTTTGTTTGCAGCGTTGTGACCCCTCGTTGGATTGGAGAAGATCTTCTGAAGGAGCTGATGAGGAAGCAGTTGATTCAATTTAGTTCTTATGCCCTGTCTTAAGTTAAGGTACATTTGTCAGTCGCTGGACAAACTATGAAATTCACCGATTGTTTGCCAATGTTCTGAGTGATTAGCGTAGGTGCAATATAGATGAAAATGTATTTCTTTAGACTTTGTGAAATTGTTAGTACTTCCATCCTCTACCACCATAGCTTCCATGTTGATTGGATATTACGTTACAAATGTCTAACTTGATAATGAATGGTTAGAACATTACCCCTCATAACAAGATATCAGCTAACATGAACACCATGTCACGCTGAATGGAACGAGTGCAACGGCAGTTCAGTGTGATTATCAGGCCGCTGAACAGCCTGCCATCCTGGTTCTTTCCCTGACTGCATCCCACTGCCTTACTGAACTCTGTCCATGAGCTCTGTCTTTTTCTTGACTTTGTTGTTGATGGTATATACATTTAATACGTTGGGAATAACATCACACAGTTCTGGGCAGTAACTCCTCAAAGGCATAAAAAGTGACTGAAGTTGATGTGAGACACATGAAAAAAGAGCCACAAATCCTTCCTTACACTTTCTCCTCCACTCTCCTAGACATTCGTTACATAAAGTGGGCATGTTGTCAGATCTTCTGTTTTGGACAAGTTAAAAAGAAAAGTCAAACTTTCCCCAATTTAAAAGGTGTACAGTCAAACCAAAATGTATTTATAGAGGATCTTTGAAACAATTAATTTGAATACACAAACAAAGTGATTATAGCATAATGTATAAGGTAAATGTAGAAGAGCTAAACCTGCTTTAACTTTAAGTATTCGTGTAGGCTTAGATGATAAGACAGTGGCTTCATTTTACATTTAAAATGGCAAAATAAATGTGAAAAGACTTATTTATATTACAGTATATAAAGTAAGTCCTCTGAGGTTGTGACAGTGTGACAATAATGTGCAGTTTGTAGAGCAGCCAGCTGTCAAACGTGTATGTCTTTCCTCGTGCAGGGCAGAGTTCAATTTTCTATGCCGTCTCACTTAATGCACTCCTTAGTGTAGCAATAATCGTTTGCATTCCCAGTTCTTTATGATAATAATAGTGCACCTTTTTTCAAATATTGGTTTTAGTGCCAGAGAGGTAATAAGCCTAGCATTAAGTATTTGGCTGTGCATCCAAAGTCCCCGTCTCCTTGGCTGCTGTGGTCGAATACTTGAGCAGCTGCTTAAAGAAACCCACACTAAGTGGCCCCACAATCACCTGATGAATGGCTTTTTTAATGAGTTTATCAACCTTTGATGATTGATTTTTCTCATCTAGACTTTTGACATTTGAATCAAACCCTGTTCCACTGAACCAGCTGTGCAAAGGATGTTGACGAGAACCGAGCCACATAAGACAAAATGAGAAAAAATGAAGATACGAAAATTAAAAGCACATTGGTTGAAGATTATCCTCATTGTAGTGAGCGCTATTTGAATAATAATGATTATAAAGCCTTTCAATAAGGCTCCATTTTCTCTCATCTTTGTAATCATAGCTTAGTGAACAAAGTACAAAGCATGTATCATTGTAACCTCCAAAATGGGCCTGGATCTAACCCTGAGTCCTCTTCCTGTCTCCATTGTCTGCTCTCATGTCCTCATCGCAGACGATGCTTTTGTCACATAATCACACACAAGTCACACAGAGAGTATGCAGAGAGTATGCGCAGCACACACAGCACACACAGCACACACAGCACACAATTACCATCTTGTAATTGCGATCTTTTAGGCGTTGTTGTGAAGTGGTGTCGGCCCCGCTGCATTATCACAGCTTAGGATATTACAAGACTATTTATAGGAACTGTTTATCCACTCATCCTTTTGTCAGCATTGTTCACGGGTGGGGTTAGAGCCGGACTGATGGACAGGTCAATCAATCAGTCCAACAGTTCTTACGTTGTATATTGTTTGCTGAAAGTAGAACATGTAGGTGCAGTTTACAGTCCACAAGCTAAACGGTCAACGAAGGCATGGTCATAAACATCCTGTACAGTTTCTAAAGAGGAATGAAGTCAAGGGAATAGAGAAAGAACTCAGCAGCTTATATTGTGCAGTACAATTTATTGTCATAGATAGAGCTATAATTGGTTAACATCTGTTTTCTGTGCACAATAAAGAGTCTTTATTTTTCACAATTATGATTAAAAATGAAGCATATTCAGCCCTGAAAGTAAAAATGTGATATTTTCTGATGTGTGTCTAGTAAACCGAATGCAAAATGCAGGTGTATTTCTCTTTTATAAAAAAGTCAAGGGCACTGTGATGTAGTGGGATAAAAAAGACACCTCAATCACAGTAACAAGCACTGAAAAGATTTATTACACCCTTGCACCCTTTAGTCCGTGACTTCTGCAAAATCAACAGCATGTGACAGGATAGTGGTCTGCACATGCATGAGCGAGACCTTTTTCTGCATTCATGTATGAGCTGTTCATCTTTGCACATTATAGTGTGGATGTGTTTATAGAGAAATGGTCGGGCTCAAGAATTTATCAAACATTAAGGGTTATGCTTTTTTAAGGGTTTTATATGATGAGCAAGTTCTAGGCTGGCATTTGTTTTAAATTAATTAACTGCTTCATCAAAGTTTTGAACATCAAAAGAAATTTAAAAACTGTAAACTGGACATTGTAACTAAATGATGGAGAGCAGTAACATAATATTTCTCTTTAAATTACAGTAGATCAATAGTTGTGATTCCATTAATTTGAGAATATTTTATTAATTTCAAATGTTTTATCATTAAATTGATCAGCCTTTGTAGATCATTTAATAAATGATGGACCTCTAGTGTGATCACAATCCACTTTCCGGCATTTTTAACAAGGTGATAAATAATTGACTGTGTTCCTAGGATTCATTTATGTTTTTGGTGCGATGTGTCTCTCTCTGCTGAAGAACGTCTGAGAGTCAGCACTCCAGAGGAATCACAAGTTGCCATAACTACAAGTGCTGAGGTCTCGGTCGGTCCAGAGTGTCGAGCCCCGGAGAGGTGGGCAGCGAGCCGACCGTGAGTGAAGGCTGAGAGCTCTGGAGGACCCCATCCAGCTGAAGCACTCCTCAGCCACAGTTTCTCCTCACATTTCCCCGTGAAGTCAGGGATCAAACTGAATGCATGATGGTTTATCGTAAAGAAAAAAGAGGCCATCAACTTTTCACCTAATGTCAGACTAAGACAGAGAATGATCGTGCGTGAGGTTATAAATGCTTTGAATTTTCTTAATTTTTAGATGATTTCTTACATTTCTTTCAGGTTAGAAAATAATAAAATGGTATAAGGGCTCATGAAGCAGAAAAGAAAACACACAAGGCTTGGAAATAGAATTGAGGACCACTGTGGTACAAGGGCAATTGATCTATTTGTACATGCTCAGCATGGTTATGGCAGAAGTAATTTTTTTTCCATCTCACTTGAAACGTCTTGCAGTGGCTTTTCTTCTGATAAACAGCCTAACTCATACTGTCGGTGTTGTTATAATCCCCTGGAGGCTGTCTTACTTTGTTCTCAGCCTTGTTTATTCCAGTGATGTCCTCTCCATCTATTGCTACAGAGGAATCCAGACCACCAAGGCTTAATGTTTTGTTGTTGTTGTTGTTGTTAGATCAGTTCATACCTCTGAGGTATGAACTGGTTTCTTGCAGTGTGTGAGAATAAAGTGTTTTGCGTTACATTGGGACCATTATTCCCCTGGCACTCGAAGGTTGTGTGTGTGTGTGTGTGTGTGTGTGTCTGCCAACAACACCTTAAAGCTCATGTTTGTCTTGTGCTGGATTGACGGATAGAGACATGGTTAGGGTTAGTGGTTTATAGTTAAGCATTGCTGTTTCTGCATGCACTTACATGTGTTGATGTTTATAGTATTCCTATTTCTTGCTCACTCATGATTTGTATATTGCATCTGTTTATTTTCTTGGTGGCCTTAACTGCTGTGAATGCACCTTCCGTGAATGATGCAAAGTTGTAGGAACATTTTTATCTGAAAAGATAAATGGTGTGGAAATTATTCTGTTCTCGTGCATAGCTGGCTGAGTGTTTGCATGCATACATACCTTCAACCAAATGCATGCATTTATGGGAACATGTTGACCTTTTGCTAAAGAAGCTTATAATGCATGCAAACAAAGGAAGCCACTTTATCGTGCAATGCAGCTTTACATCACTCTTAACAGCCCTGTGTTGGAGAAAACACTGAGCTAGTAGTTTAAAATGCAACTGGCCATTTTATTGCGAATCTTTTTTTGAGCTCATTTGTTAGAGAAATAGAGGTATTATAATGGAGGAAGTATTCAGAAATGTCCTGAATTAAAAGCCATTTAAATAGAGGCATTACTGTTGTGCTCATATGCACATCAATGTAGATTGATTTGATATGTTGAAGATGTTTACTATTTGAGTAACACAATACAGGCTCATCTGAAAAATCAATTTTGATCCTATTTTCTTGCAGTGCAAGAATTAATTTCAGGCTCAGATATGTGCTCGAGTCTTAGCATACATCTTTTTGTTGGGTTTAATGCGAGTTGGAATAATTAAGCTAGAGGGCTTGACGCTAGATAATGGACTGCGACAGTGAAAGGCCTCCATAATGACTGATGAGAACTCAGGGTATTGTCGTTAAGAGCACAGGCGTGGAGCTACAGCTGCATCACATTTACAGCATGCGTTGGTGCACACACACAAACGTATAATTTGAAAATCCTTAAGATAAACATTCACATGAAGCCTGTTTTTATCTCCCTCAGACACAGACAGTAAAAGAACCCATTTCTATCAACATAAAGTACATTTCCTTCTGACTCTGTCCTTCACAAACACCCAACATGAGCAGTTACTCTTAGATGGACACTTATACACTCCCCCATTCGTTATATTGATCCACACTTACACAAGTATTAGCACTCACTTAGAATGAGAGGCATGTCTTCCGGAGCACAGAGCAGAAATGCATCCATACAAATGCACACAGTTTCTCATGTTGCCTGTTGCACATTATTACGCAAACTTCTCGGGATAAAAACACATGCGTCTGCTTTGGCCTGGCAAAATCTTTCAAATTGAATTGGAGCAGCTGATGTATTCATCCAGTGTGTGTGATTTAACGAGGTCCATGCCATCTTGTCATAAATCGTATTAATAATCTTGAGAATCCCATTGATTTAGATAAGTCATCCAGTGCAGTATTTGACATCTTCAGCCTTTGTTTCAGATTTAATGAACCCCCCACACACGTACTCACTCACACAGCACAGATATTCACACAGCACAGAGAAAACACGAGGAACTACTTTTTCTTTTTAGAAGTCTTTATTCATCCTTGTAGAAAAAAAGACGACAGACCAATAAATGGAATAGCGTGTTGAACCCATTTTTATGTTTATACATAAGAGTGTTTTCATTATCACATCTGAGGGTGACATTTTCAAAAGGAAAAGGATTTTTTTGCACAGAATAGAAAAGGAAGCTTCAGTGCTCTTTAAAAAAAGAAAAGAAAAAGAAATGCAGCTAAAATAAAAAAATCCGCACGAGCTGGTCCTATACGACTGGTTACGACATTAACCAGGGTCGGAAAAGAGAAAGACAGCTTCTGTAAGTAAGAATCGGTTGGAGGTTCTGTATACATGAATATCACTCATCAGGATCCTTCCCTCTACGGCCTCGCTCTTTCTTTCTCACTCACCACCCTCTCCTTTTTCTCTTTTCATGTCTGGCATGTTTGTTAGTCTTTTCCTTTGATGTTCCTCCTCCAGTTAAGTATATTAGTGGAGTCAGTGAGAGGCAGTCGGAGAGCAGGTGCTGCTTCCTTCTTCATGCGGTGTGTACATAAATGTTTGTTTGTTAAACTGCACAGTGTAGCGGTCAGGCTGGGATCCCTGTTTTTGACTGTCTATGCTTGACTTTGGCCTGTAAAACTGTATGAGATTTGTACTTTTTCTCCGAGAATGCAAATTAAAATATATCTTGTAGTATTGGGATTTTTTACTGAGACATACTTTGAGATAATACAAATCTTTGTGATTAATCTGACAATTTTTTTCAATTATATAATTAGTCTAATTCATTTTGCCAACACGTATACCTACTATTTTAAATATCTATAAAACATTTACAACTTCAACTTTCAGATTACAATTGGAAAGACAGATTGTTATGAATTAATTTTAGCAAAGAGTTATTAGAGTAGAGAATTCCGCACAAAAATCATTAGCTGCTAAAACTTATTTCAATTAAGTAGGTTTAACCAGCCTCAAGATGATAATGGGTTACTATTTTAAGATGTATAATTACGTTTCTTACACTTCATTTGCAAATGTAATTTAATAAGACCAGACTACAATAGAAATTGGGAACATGGGTACATACTTTTTCTTAATTCTGATAGGGAGATTTTAATAGCTGTCCTTCTCAAGCTAGTCATTTGTCCTGCAGTCGTGGCAATTATTTTTACTTTATTATGTTTTTCTCTGATTGTCTTTAATTCCTTATTTTCCTTGTGTGCTACAAACATTAGCATCTTAATGGTTCCATGTCATGATAAAGATACAGGCGAAAACTGCTGTAACAATTTAGTTTGATTCTTTCAATTTTGATCACAGGAAACTGAAAACATCAGTCCTTGATGGAAGTGTGAACTCATGTATTTGCTGAGTGCAGCAGTGGATACACTGAGGGTAAAACTTGGGTAACATTTTGGATGATGATTACACAATATTCCAGTGATCACCCCTCTTTTTCCCCCGCCTGCATCCTTCTTGATCCCCCATCTTCTTCCTTTTGTCTGCTTTTCTGCCTCCTGCCGCTGAATTTGTCACACGCCCTTTTTTCCTCATCTTCCTTTTTGTCTCTCATTTTCTGTCCTCGCTGTCTGCCTTCAGCCAACACACCTCTCTCAGCGCCTCCATCCCCAAAACAGCACCCCTCTCTCTCCTTGTCTTATTTTATTTTCTTACCATCCATATATCCATCACCCCCGCTCTCTCTCTCTCCCCCTCTCATTAGTCTCCCCATTCTGTGGTTTGTGTCTCCTGTCTCTGTCAGAACTGTTATCACTGCTGTCAGCTCCCTTGGCGAGAACAAAGTCGTCCTCTGCTCACGGCACCACAAAAGACACAAGAGAAATAAAAGGAAAGAGCCACAGCCAAAAAAAAAAAGAAAAGCGAAAGAGGCTGAAACGTGTTAAAATTAAAAAGGAGGGGAATAAACTAGAGGGAAAGGGGACACTAAGAACACATCTTTTCATGTCAACCATGATGCATTGTCATCTTGGGTTATAACAACCATTGATTTTTCCCTCTGTCATCCCTTTTATCTATACAGCACAGAGCTTACAGTTGGTAGGAAGATATGAGACCTATCTCTATACACATCAAGTGCCTTTTCCTCATATAATAAATATATCTCCTGCTAAATCAGCTAAGCCTAGTATATCAACCTCAAATAAGTTACTGTGTATTATAATGAGCTGAGAAGAACAGTAGGTTTAAAAGACACTGAGATATCCAAAAGAGAAAACGTAACCATTTATAACTGTAATCAGCGCTGAAAGAAAGTCTTTCTGTATAAAGTAGTATACAGTAGTAGAGTATAGTAGGACTGTTACTTCTGTCACTCAACAGCAATGTCAATTCAACATAGCCAAAATCAGTCTTTTCTACTTAGCAAACCAATCAGAATTGAACCATCAGAGGCACAGAGGGTACTTTGGAAACCAAGGACAAATGGCCACCAGCCAAGGGGTCTTCATCATAGAAATGGCGCCGGGCAATAGTGGTTCAGGGAGTGTTTCCGTGTATCATCACGTATAGGCATAATCTATGTCGGGGATCCCACCCTCTCGGTAGCCCCGGTTGGTACCATAAGTGACACGATGGTGGCTGGTTTGGCTGAGGATGGTGCCATTGAGGCTGCCGGCTCCATGGCTGCTCCTGTATGTCCCGTTAGCTTGGGAAGAGGAAGAGGAAGAAGAGGGAAAAATGGTGTGGATGTAGGTGACGTCCTCCAGCTTAGGCTGCAGGGGCTGATGGGCCATAGCTGTCATCTGAAACCCTGCAGGAGGTGCCCTGATCTCTAAGATGGAAGTGTCTTTCTTGGTGCCCGACTCAACATAGTCATCATAATGTTTTCCACCCCGGCCCCTGCTGTATGTACCTGAGTCCCCGGACACATAGCCTGATCTCTGTCCATACCAGCAGAAGATGCCAAAGATTAACAGCAGGCTTACTAATGCTGTGGCACCACCTATGATCCCAGCCAATGGCAGGGCTGTTAGTTCTGAGTCCTTACCGTCTTTATCAGACCCCTCCCCTCCTGCGCTGACCTGAGCCTCTCCAGTCTCTATCTGAGCGCAGGTCGGGATCGAGTCTTTACTGTCTGTGTCCATGCTGCCAATTCGAGATGAACCCATGCTGGAACCCCCAAAAGAGGATTCCTGTCTTAGTGGCAGCAAACAGATGAGGTAATGGGAGCGTGGGGTAAGCTGGGTAAGGAAGTACTGCCTCCTCTCTCCAGGTACTAGAGTCTCTGTTATGGAACCAAGAGATGCAGTGCTTCCCAACCTCAGCCACGACAGACGAAAGGAGGGTGCCGGTTCGGGGCAAAGCCAACTCACCAGCACACTGTCCGGAGAAAGAGGTTTTACAGTCAGCTCCAGGGCCTCTCCAGAGACCTGCCCCCCTTCACCGGGAGGCAGAGGTATAACAAAGCCCGGCCGCTTGGCGATGAGGGTGAAGAGGGATCCTTGAGTGGGGACCATCAGAGGAGATGTGGTGCTGCTGCCATGGGGAACCGAAGCCACAGCTTGGCCCCCTCCAATGTCATCTTCACCTCCTCCATCTTTTTCTGCTGGGTTCATCCCCATTCCAGTACCGGGACCACCAGGAGGGCCTTCACACTGCTCCATCAGGGAGGCTAGTTCTCTGAGGGCTTGGCCCCTCACAGGCTCTGGGCCCTGACAGGTCAGACCCCTGACTGTCACCGCAGCCCCCCGGCTGTGCAGCCATGCGTGGAGCCAGCGAAGGTTGCAGCCGCAGTACCACGGGTTTCCTCGCAGCAGTAGCAGCTCCAGGCTTTCTGTGTCCTTCAGAAGCCCTCGTGGAAGAGTGGTCAGATTGTTTCCCGACAGGTCCAACCTCTGAAGCCGCCGCATGCCGTCCAGGGCCCCCCGTGGTATGTGAGTCATCCCGTTGTCTTGCAAATGGAGGCGCACAAGGTGAGACGAAGGAAGGTAGACTGGCGGCGACTGCAAAGCATTCCTGACCAGTGACAGCTCAGTCAGGTTGGAGAGACGGGAAAAGGTGTCATCTGCAATTCGTGTGTTGGCCAACAGGTTCCCATCCAGAACCAAGCGTCGAAGGGAGGAGAGCCCACGGAAGGCATGTGTTGGGATGGTGCTTATTCTGTTGTCGTCAAGTCGCAACTCTTCCAAGGATGCTGGCATGCCTGCAGGGATGCTTGACAGGTGGTTTCGAGAAAGGAACAGCAGTCGAAGCCGTGGAGTCCCAGAAAAAGCTCGCTCCTGGATGCTAACTGTGGATATAGAGTTATCGTCCAGGTGCAAACGTTCTAGTAATGGTAACTTTGTCAGAGCTGATCTCGGTAACGTTCGTATATTATTATCCTGCAGATGGAGCTCCCGTAACGAAGGCGGGAGGTGTATAGGGAATTCATCCAGATGGTTAGCATACAGGTAAATTACTCGTATGGAAGTGCTGCGTTCCAGTGAGGGAGGCAGGCCGGAGTTTTTCACCCGGTTGCTCTGCAAGTAGAGGATGGCAGCCATTAATGGTAGGGGAGGAATTATACTCAGGCCACGGTCGTTGCAGTAGACAAAACCCTCATCACAGCGGCACACAGAGGGACACACAATGCCCTCATCTCCTTCGCCCGTTTCCATGGCAATTGCCGCTGCCGCCAGTTCCAGCACCTCAGCCAATAAGGTGAGGCACAGGAGGAGCAGAAAGAGCCAGTCGCGGAGCTCAGCAAGACTCTCAGCCGCCATGTTGTGCTCAGCTCCTGATTGAAAAGAGAGAAAATGGGAAACTTGATTTAAGTACCACTGCTGTAACTGAGTCTCAAATCAAATACACTTTTTGCAGTTAACTAAAGTATAAAGAGGACAAGTTTATGAAAAAGTAAAACCACAAAGTGCTGTACTTTCTACCTACTGTATAAAGTAATGTTCTTTTATCTAAAGGCGGAGAAGTTTTGGGGATAGAAAAGACGGAGATAGTTTGTAGGGGTTGTTCAGTATTATATGGGTCAGAGCGACCAAGCAGAAGACAAACGGACATTTAGAGGCGGAGAGTGCGATGAAGGGTTGAGTGAGCGGGCAAAGAAGATTACAAGAATCAGAGAAAGCAATAGAATGATGACAAAGATGGAGAAAATTGGACAGTGATGGCGAAAATAAAGAGTGGAAGAAATTCTTCGGGGCGATTAACTGAAATGGAGTGAGTGACATGAAACTAAAATGGAGAAGAGAGTCGGGGAAAAGGAAATCAGATTAATTGCCCATGAGTGCTGTTGGTTTCTTTTGAAGACACCAGAAGTAGTAAACTTGCTGTAACTGCACTATATCTGACCCTCCAATGAAATTACAGAGAGAATAATTTTAACAGAATGAACAGAAAAATATAATTTCACAGGTTCTGACCGGTATGTCATGAACACAAGGCGTATGTCTGAGGCCATGACCAAAACACACACAAAGAAATACACACACAAATAAGTGAACATACTGAACACAAAGCATTCACATACAGAACAGTTTCTCAGTACAAGATGACATGTATAATGCATGCTTTCTCTTGGTTGTTATTGTTCGTGAAATGTATATAAATTATTCAGGAAAGTGGTCTAGAAATCCCAAGAAATGTTTTAGGGAGATATTTTACAGAGAAGCATTTTTCTGCAACATTAATACGTTCCTCAGTCTATGTTTTATGAAATGTCTCCTAGCGATTCCCTGACACCAACATCAATAACATACATTTACAATTATGATAAAATGATCGCAGTGCACTCGCATCCACAGCGCACTCGCATCCACAGCGCACTGTTTATAGTATAGGAATAATAATATACAGTAGTGAAAGTTGTAGAAATTACATGTACTCATGTTTGAATGCTATCTTTTGGATAGCCTGGGGCAAAAAAAATCTACTCTGACGTGAAATGCCTGACAGGATTTGACAGCACATTTGATAAACAAATCCTCTAAAGGCAAGTTTTTTTCCCCTCCCCACCCTTCTGTGCATACATGCTTGTGTATGTGCGTGTGTTCGGATGTGAACTCAGTGCTAGATGCAAAATTGCCCCTTGGCTGCAGTCAAAATCCATGCAAAGCAAACAAGAGATGGCAACAATAGAATAGACGGAAGGAAGGGAGGGGGAGGGAGGGAGGGAGGGAGTTAGGCGAGGAGACAGATGGAGAGTTGGACAGTCAGTGGAGGAGAGGGGAAATGAGTTTCTGGCAGTGAAGACTCAAGACAGTATCAGCTGAGTTTGGTGCAAAAGAATGATTGCGTGCTCTTTTTCTGTGAGGAATTGGTGCATAAAATAGCTGCATTTGTGTACCTATCTATGCTTGTTAGTGCCTCTATAAGTGTGTATGTGTGTGAGTGTTGAATATCAACAACAACCAGCTCCTGTCTCACCTCGACACTAGCAGAATGTGATTTCATGTGTGTGAGCCGTACAATTTGGCATGAACCTAGACTCTATTTTTCTCTTTTCTTAATGGTATTTTAAGCTTACATCTGACTATTTCCCAGCCTTTCCAGCATTTGAGATACAGAGAAAGTAAGGGAGAGGAACACATGCACACAAAAAGGAGTGTCAAGGTAGGAGCTGAAACCGTATTGGTAAATGCTCTATGAATATCAACTAGCATATGTTTCGTAGCCACACTATCCCCGCTTCCCTTTCATAAATACGGCTTGGGACAAACCTGTTTGTGTGTTTTTGCCTAAAGTACATGCCAAGGTTTTCTATCGACACATCCTCTTAATGATCCTTATATTTTCTATCTTCTCCCCTCCCTGCCTCGTTCTCTCACTCTCTCCAAGTGTCGCTCTCCCTTATGGCGCTCTCCTCTCTCTGCATCTTTATTTTTCACGCCATATACCTCTCCAATCCGCCCACCTCCACTTTCTCCCCTTCATAATCTTTCATTATATCCACTCTCAGGTTTGTTTGCAGAAGTGTCCGTGCAGTCGCCCTCCTACTCTCCTCCCCTATCGCCCTCCTACTCTCCTCCCCTATCTCTCTTTCTCTTTCTAATCCTCTTTTATCGTTTCCTCTCCAGTCCTCCGTTGATTTCTACACACTGAGATTGGATCAATCAGCTCTAGTTCAGTCCTCCTGCCCAGACTTCCACTCTCCCTCATGGCGACTTAGTTTCTATTTCATTTAGATGCAGCAGACCCCCCACCTCTTGTTTTTCCCCATCTTCTCTTTCTCACTCCCTCTTGGCCTCAGCTTTCTCGCCTCCGCATTCGCCTACCTCTCACTTTGCAGCCCCCCCCACCCTTAACATTTCAATCATGTTCAGAAATAAAAGCCTTTGTGCAAGCACAGAGCCATTGTGTGTTGGTGTTCTTTCCAATCACGTAGCTGAAAGTAACATGTATGTGTGGTGTTTTTCATTGCGGTGAAAGCAGAAAGTGTTTGCTTATGTATGTGTGTGTGTGTGTAAAAGGTCTGATTGACCGAGGGTGTGATTGGTCTAACCTGGTCAGTCTCTGTGCTTTTTGCGTCCGCTGCAGCTGTGTTTTTCCTGTATCAAGGGATTTGTGAAGATAAGTATTATTGTGTCTTTGTGTGTGACTGAAGATGTAACCGTGGATCTCTGTGTGTTAGCGAAGTTGTCTTTGAATCGTTCACAAGTGTAGCCTCGCTCCTCGGGGGCCGTTGAATCTTCCTCAGCTTGGGTGAATGATGATAGGGATGATGATAGCCTGTACTCCAGGGCTCCGCAAGTTGCAACACCAGCATGGCTCAAAGCCGCCTCGGCACCCACATTTTTGTCGTGTGTGTGTGTCCTACTGCCAAGCTCTCTATCTCTTCCTCTCTCTCTCTGGGGTAAGGGGCTTTTAGGCCTGCCAGCTCAAGTCATCTTCAACAAGCGTCCAGAGGCCTTATTCTGAAGCCACTGCTCCACACCCAAATGCTACAGTTGGGCCGACAGTCAGAAGATGGTTGAGAGCTTAAGGGTCCTTCTTCGAAGTCCAAAGCAATCCTGGATACTCATGCAAGCAGTGGGTCATGCAGGAATAGTACAGTTATACTGGCTTTGAATAACTAGTTAGTGGTTATAATGAATGAGGAGCAAGGACAGAATAAGTGGGATTTTCACAGCTCTAAGATCTCCAGCTAAGAGTCCTTACAATTATTAGTCGTATTATAACAATTATTAAAAACCTACATTTCACAGTTCTTTCATGGTAAATGGAGTATGTTTGAGGCTGTGATGGACAGTTTGGTCCTGTGCAGATTACAGGTTGTGACAGTTTGGTTCAGCGGCTCCTTTCTTCTTCCCTCTCAGTTTCCGCCTCACTCTCCTCTGTTAAATTTTAATCGCTTCCTTTTCAGTTCACACAGATGATCTTTAGAGGCAGCAAAGCACGATGACCGCGTTTACTGTACGTAGTGCACTCTGAGCAGCGCTGGGAAGGCCAGTCACGTGGCTCAGTGTGAAAAGTTCCCCCACAGGTTAGAAGAAATAGAGCGATGTCGAGTATCCTGGAGGAAGACTTCACTGGTGGTGCTTCAGCAGGACAGCTGGCAGAGTGTCAGTGAACAGCGCCCTGAGAGAGACAGCAGACAAGAACAGTATTAGACATTTTGAAAGTGTAAAATCCTTGCTAAACCTCACACGAAGAGCTGTTTGTAACACATCATTCACAAAACCAAATTGCACACAAGAGGCTGACACTTTTAAGCCCTTTAACCAGTTAATAATATTAAGTGAGCCCACATTTGAGTGGTTGAGTAGAAACAAATTAAATGTGTATTTTATAATCCCTAAATAGTTTTGTGATTCTATACATTGGTCTCTTTAACTTGTAAACTTAATAAAACAAATATTCAAAGTATGGCACAGCAGCTTATGTGTTCCTACATTTGTATTGCTAAAGATGCTTTAATGGAGCTGCATAGATAAAAAGCTTTCCAACCTTTATCTTTTATTTCAGCAAACGTCTTTAAGCAACAGCAAGATGTGCTTTTGGATTTCAACGTTGGCACAATATGGAATACTAAAAGGTACAGACTAAATAATTATCCCCATCAGAACAGTTATACCTCTTAAAATTAAGTACCTCATGAAAATACTTCCTGAAGGTCAGCGCTGCATATGCGTAAGACGCAGCTCCCAGCGGACACAAACCTCCCATTAAGGTAACTCAATGTTTTATATCTGCGTTTTCTTTCTTCAAACAAAGCTTTTGAGCTTTCATTAACCATCACGCATTAAGTGCCTGTATCTTGTGTGCAGAATCCAACCCCCCAGTGAACACTGGCTTTAGAAATATAAGGTTTTCATCAGGCATACTGAGTGTACAGAGACAGATTCATCAAGGCCATTAACTGCTCCGCTGCTCACATTCGCCTGTTCAATTCATCCCAGAGTAAATAGACTACATAGCCAACTGGGAAATTATCATGTGGTTTGCTTAAACACAAATAGAGACAAATATGGCGTCCTCATTTTCCATTTTCAAAGGACACATCCTGCAGCTGTCAAGTTCAACAGCCTCTTGTCTGTGTGTGTGTATATATCCTTGAAGGGTTTTAAAAAATCAACTCTAAATTGTGCACCATACATCTTAATCTAGACTATGGGGACTGTGTGTGTATCTATTTTAGATTTGGTGTTTTAACTGGTTCCACAAATGGAAAGGAATTTGTTTAATTAGTTGTGCAGTTTAGTGGGGTAGTTAGGTGGTTGGTGTGGGATGAAATTGGGCAGAGTGTGGTGAGATAAATTGTCCTTTTTATAAAACAGCTCCAGGCTGGTTTCTAGTTTGTGGCATAGTAAACTGATTTATATGTGCAGGGTGCAGCTAACATGCCTAATGAAAACAGCTCGCTATGGGAGTGAATGCTAAGTAGACATTGTTTGCAAAATGCATCGACTTTGTGATTGGCATTTAAGGAGAAATTAGATAATGGTCTGTTCAAGGACAGTCAAGCTGTATGCAGAGCTTTATGTTTCAGGCTTTTTGACCATTATTAAATGCTATACCCTTTTTATTCCATCTCTTTGTGATTCATTGATTGATGTCTAATACTTCAAAATCCTCTCATGTTAGTATTTTGGAGGGAAAGGCTTTTAAGTGGCTTTGAAGTTAAATCATAAGTCAAATGAAGACTTTTAATTGGATGTCATCAGTCATGTATTAAAAGCAGATGTCACCTTTAATGACGGTAACTGTCGTTTTAAAACAAGTCCCCTTAATTGGCTGCACTGTTTGGTCCAAAACTACCCATACACTGCGTGCACTAATCTGAGCCTACCGCAGGCAAAATGTCTGCCTGCATTGGACAAGATGAGAAAATTGAGCATCAGCAGCATTTCCACAGCTCGCTGCCATTGCCCATTAGACATCACTACGTGAAGCTCTATCTGTATAATGTCGAGGCTGTCCTTAAAACTTTTTGTGATGGATTTTCAGAAGACTTGCTAGGGGGAGTGTGGTGGGGAAGAGGAGGCTGAGGAAATAGGAAGCATTAGGGAGCAAGTATCAGAGTGGGGAGTGAGGAGAGAAAAGCTAGACACTAATCCTTTAGGAGAGGGATGTGTCTGAAAAAGATGTTTGTCAGATTTTAGGTAAGGTTAAATGAGGGAAAGAAAACACACAAACATTTCTGTTTATATTCATAGCAGATATCTCCCTTATTAATTGCCAACGTTTATGCAACTTGTGAATATTAACCTACAAGAAAGTAATTACACAATATACAGTCTATGCACATAACCTGTTTAAGGTTGAGTGGATACACCTTGACACAGAATCAGTTTTATTTTCCACTCGATCAAAGAAGACTTATAAGTGCTCTTTGAGTTTATTTCCTTTTATTCTAAAGTTCCCATGGCTTTTATGCTAATAAGTGCAGTTTAAAGGCATGCTTATTAGAAATATCTAAAGTCTGACACAGTCAAGTGTCTTAGCAGCGCACTCATTCAAATTCAGACATCATAGAAAAAAACTCTTGACTTCTTATTCCAGTGTTAAAGGTACATCAGTGTGAAACATTAATTAGCTATCTAATATCACACTATACAATTTACAAAAAAAAAATATAAAAAAATGTGTATTGGTATGTTGTGTATTGAGAATAGATGAGAATACATTGGAACTAAAACGTCTGATCGATAAAACGATTGGCAAATACATTTACAGAAAATAATTGGCAACAACTTTGATAATTATTTAATGATTTATAGCATTCTTTTTTTTAAACTTTAATGGCAAAAGTGTTTTGGTTCCAGCTTCATAAACAATTGTATTTTTTGATTTTCTCTGTCTTCTATAAAACTATGTATTTTGTGGCATCGGTCGGGCATAACAAGCAATTCCAACTAAATTAGAGGTGTTCAGTAATGAGTCAAATACATCAGCCTCTTACTTTGAAAAATGTGTTATTGTCTTTCTACAAAACATTTCCATCATATTTTTCTTCTTATTTCTTTCTCTTTTGTGATAATTCTCACGCCAGTAGTGAGGAGCAGAGGCAGTAATAAAGAGAGCAGCTCCCATAAATTGGGCAGCTTACCCATTTAGTGTTGAGGTCAAAAACATCCCTGACTGAGTCTTCACTGTATGTCTTTTCTGTTGTACTTGTTTTTTTCTGCACAACAGAGAGCACAGAGAACGTCTCATTCCTCAGGGGGACAGAAATCACTCTGCTCTTGTGAGCCAGTCAATGACAACTGTGTAGCCTACAGGCACGCAGCAGTATGTGACTTTCACTGTGGCTCTGTGCAGTCCAAATGCTCTCCTCTTTGCTTTCTACTCCAACAATCACATATTAGCATATCTTTTCTTTGCTTTGTGGAACAGTAGAGAAGGCTGAAGATAAAACAACTACATAAACATCTACAAATATAGAAACATATCTGCATTGAGCTCAGGGCTACTTAAGGCTCCAATAAAACTATTCCTGACATGGGACAATTTGTATGCAACACATCTGTTACAGGAAAGTGTACAGATGTGCTGTAAGCAATTCTTGTTCTGCAGATGGAGATGATGCATGTACAAAAAAGTGGCAAATGGTATGTGTTAGAGGTCACCTTTACTCACAATTTACTGATGGATGTGAAACATGGAGAGTAATGTCTGGAACTACAGGTGTGTTTACTTGCATACATCTTAGTTTGACATGAGGTACAACAAGAGGAGATTATGGGCATGACACAAAGGACTACAACGCCTCTGGTTAGAGTAAAAGCATCATTGGCTGTTTTGCCGTTTGCATCAAAAAGTACCAGGAAAAATTAAATCTATTTTTTTCCAAATTATCCTCCAGATAACCTTCTAGCTGCACTTTCACAAATTTGAAACATTAAAGTGGGTGACAGCGGGAAATTGACAATATCAAATCTCCATTTCGATTCACCCTTTGCTCCATCAGGCTGTTCAGAATAATTTGGAAAATGGAAAGCAAAGAAAAGTGACAGCTGTGATACTTGGCAGCGAGCTCGCTCCGTGCAGTGTGGGGAGCAAGGAGATAGGAAGTGAGGGAGTAGGAGCTAGGGATTAATAGTTATGAGGCTGGGGACCAAAGTCTGAGTACTTTGTAATCATGTGGCTGTCTAACCCCAGTGTTAGCGAGGTTGATGAGCATGCGTCCCTGCTGACACACACTCTCTCTATATCCACTCCGCTGAATATTAATATGGAGGAGAGAATCCCTCCGAGCCCCATTGTCAGACGGCACTATTGTTCTCTGCTGGCCTCTGCCTCGCCGTGTGTGTATGTGTGTGTTAACTGTTAATGCGTAAGTTGCTGTCTACATTGTGTGTTTATGCATATTAAGCCAATGTCTTCCTCTCATGTGTGTGTCGGCTGCAGCTGAGCAGCAGTTAACGCGGCAGTGAGGGAGACGAGGTGTGTGTTTGCGGCCCGCCATGGCCCATAAAGACAACTGGCCTGAGAACACTTGGACCAGCCATCAGGGCCCAACATTGGCAATTATTTCACCTAGAGGCACTATCTGTAAAATGAACACTCTCATTAAAACGGCCGTCTGTGTGCACATGTGCATGTGTGCATGCAATGTGTGTGTGTGTGTGTGTGTGTGTGTGTGTGTAATTTTAGAGGCGCAACAAATATATGGCAGCACACATGCTTGTCTTTCAATCAAAGTGTAATGTGCTGTTTATGATGTTTGGCTGTGCATGTGTGCTCATGGATGTGTGTATTTACACATTTCTTTATGTTTGTGAGCACATCTGTGAGTGTGTGTGTGTGTATCTGTATGGATTTATGTGTGTGTGTGTGTGACTGTTTAACTACCCCGCACACGTAACCTCGCCATCTCTGCCTCCCTGTTTCTCATTTACTGAGCGAGCACCAGGGAGAAAGCAGTGTGGGGGAAACGAGAAAACAAGTGA
Organism: Dissostichus eleginoides; assembly: GCA_031216635.1. Lineage (NCBI taxonomy): Eukaryota > Metazoa > Chordata > Actinopteri > Perciformes > Nototheniidae > Dissostichus > Dissostichus eleginoides. The sequence goes on from CM062271.1 coordinate 16,975,256, forward strand.
TAGGGGGGAAGGAGAGGAAGGGAGAAAGAGAGATGGTGATATAGAGCAGAGAGGGAAGGAGGAGGGTGGTGGTCCATACAGGAAAAATGAAGTGAGGGAAGGAGAGGGGGTGTGGCAGAAAAGAGGGGGAGATAGAGAAGCAGGAAGACGGTAAAGGGGGGGGGCAGAGAAAGAGGCGGAGGCGGAGGCAGCAGATTTATGAAGCCATTGCAATGTAATTTGGAAGCAGAAATTACTGTCAGCCTGAGCAAGGTTTAAAGTCAGTGAAGCCTGAATCCAGGGCCTGCCTCTGTGTTTGTGTTTGTGTGTGTGAGTGACTGTGTTTGGTGAGTATCACAGACAAATGGATAGCAAATGTGATGCAGAATAATACCACAGAAGCTCTGCAGTTACTTGTCATACACACTGATGGCCATATGTGTGGGTGTATGTGCATGGGCTTCTTTTACTACTTCTCCACGCATGGGCGACGTGACTACACGGCATGGGAACATAACCCTGCATTCATATTTAACAGCTCATATTTCATCTATGCTTGAAGACACAGATACACACACACACACACACACACACACACAGACACACACACTTGCACACACACAGGCACTGAATTCCTGTCAGAGTCTGAAGGCCGTAACTCCGGCACACTCAGTGGAGGGTGTCAGCGTGGACAGAGCGAAGGCTGGAGGGAGCAGAGTGCGAGAGGAAAAAGACAGAGAGAGAGTGTCAAGGATAGACAGAGAAAGGTAGAGGTGGGAAATGGAAAAAGAGAGAGAGGCAGAGACATGAAGAGGGGCTAAAAAGAAGAGTGTGAGGGATGTGACTAGCTTTCTAACACAGCAACACACAGCTTCCATTTAGCATGAGAGGGAGGGGCAGAGAGATGAGGGAAGCGACAGACGGGGATAATCAGCAAAGATCTGAAGGGAGGCACTCGGCTGTAACACACCCCCGGAGTGTGTTGGCTTTATTTTTGCCGCAAATTTCTCTCGGACTCCTCATCAATTAGTTACAGTAGGGAAACGATTAAAAGAAAGAGACTAGTGTTTTTTTAAATCCTTTTTCTCTCCTTTTTTCTTTTTTTCCCCACAATGCTTCTTGACCTTTCTGTGGCTCTCAGCCCTGAGCACATTTGTTTCTACTAAAGACATGTCTTTAGAATAATCACGTTCATATAATTTTCATTGATAAGAGTGATTTTATAAAACAGCTGTCGTTTTGAGTATACATCAGTGAACAGGAGTAAATATTGCAGTTTTTTGGGAATGCTTTCAGAAAGTGTATTAATACACATTTGGCATGTGTGATTATTTACAGCATCAAGATGGTGTATGTGGTATTTACTCAAAATATACGAATTTCAATGTTCATTGTAACACTGGCTTATTTAATTTCTAATTATAGCGTAGCTCACATATTTCTTGATGACATCTTGCTCTTGTTCTCATTGAGGCTGAATGCACTTTGTTCAGTCTTTTTAGACATAAGCACCTGCAATATGAATGTAATTGAATGTAAAGGTCTACGACAGGAAGGAATGACGCTCGTTGACTTTGGTGTTTCTTTGGGATTTGTTGAAATATAAAATATTGCCTACCTTATCCTTTAAGCTTTGGACATTGCGATGATTCCTGCATACAGCCAGGAAGTCCACGCTGTATACACAGTCAATACAACTGCCCTTGATAATCTGATTGGAGGAAACAAGGACACTCACGCCGCCTAAACTGGAACTGCTGAGTGCATTATCCAGATTTGGATCAGAAAAATTATATTACCAAAAATAAATCAAGCACAACAAGCCTTACAACAGCCCTCTAGTAAGTTGAGCATTAATCCGCCCCTGACTCCGTCTCAGTCACTCAGAACTGGAACAAATATATTTAGAGATGTAAGTGCACTTTCTTACACAGCAGGACAATACAGTGTCTAAGTGACAGTGATGTGATGAGGTTCTTAGCACTTTTATCCCATATCTGATCCATTTAATGTGACACAACTGTGGTTTTACTGTAGTTGTAAAATATAATCCACAGTGAAATGCCATTCCTTTTTTTGCAATTTAAAGCGTAGCACTGAAATCCCCTAAAGTATGACTGCCGGAATGTGAGGAAGTGCACTTAAAATTACAGCAATGTTGTTGTTAAACACTTGGAGAGGAAAAAAACTCCTAATGCTGATAAATGTCAAAACAAACGTGCTTAACATTTGGCATTTCCAGCTCCATGAGGCTGATCTGTGCCTGGGTGGTTTGTGCGCCACCAGCCTCCATCAACAGCTGCTCCCGTAAAATGGAAACCGCTCAAACACACATGCAACGTTTTTCACATATTTTCCACACTTACAGAAATAAAAACACCCTCACAGTCTCTCTTACATGCTCACACACACTTTGTTGCTCTTTCGACCTGTGACTGACTTTCTCTCTTTCTACACACACACACACACACACACACACACACACACACACACACTAGCGCTCAGTTCTTTGTTCTTGTAGCCAGTGATAATGATAGCAACACCATTATGCACTGTGTGACAACACCACCTCCTACTTACTCTGCACAGCAGTTCACAACGCGGTTTAGTCTCTGCCTTTCTGCATCTCTGCTCTCACTCAGAATAGTGTTGAGGTCAATTAACTCTGAATTTGCTTATACAGGCCGACTTCTTCTGGCAGCTGGAAGGTGCTAAGTGGCATCTGTAGATTATTTTGAGATTTTCAACAAGTCTTTTTTTTTTTTATCCTCCTCCTTTAACACCTTCTTTTCTTGTTTGCTGTTTTTCTTTTTTCATTTAGATTCAGTTTTTCTTGGTCTCCATCTATTTGCCAGTTGTCCTTTATCTTACATTGGCATCTGTGTTTCTTTGACAATCAAATCATTTAGATGTATGATTATAAATGGTGTAAATATATTATTACTTATATACTTTCTATGTTAAATGTGTAATCTGTTGTTGTGTCTACCTTAAACCGAAATATATTCTGTTTGAAATAATATAAAACAGAGAAAAGCATTTAAGAAAAATAATATTTTGAGAAACTGAGAATGTTTTCAGCTGTTGTTGAATGAGAACTTACTTACTTACAATAATTTATTATCAAAGTAGCTGGTGATTATTTTTCTGTCTGCCCACAAGTTGGCTTTAATTGCAGCTCTATTCTACAAAAAGAGAAACTAAAATATTTATGGCCTTTCCTTATCTGAGATCATCTTGTCCACTCTCACCTTTGTCAACAAAGGCAAATCCACTTTGTAACAATGCTTCTACTGGCAAGTGCTCCAGCACATTGTACGTGATAGGCTAAGGGGTGGGACATCTATAAGTGGTTGACCAATCACAACAGAGCTGGCCAGCACAGGCAGTTTGAGATAAATAAAGAGCTTTTTGAACATTAATGCATATAAACATGTCATAGTAGAGGCACGAAATACGAATATGAATCTGAAAATGGGCATAATTGTGCCCCTTTAGAGCTGTTGTGACTGTTGCTGTCAGTTTATGTTTCCAGACCGACAGTCATAAGCACATTTGAATGCACTAAATGGTCTGTGTGTTGGGATCAAGTTAATTGAACATTGTTAAGCAATGTAAATGCAAGTTTCAAATTGTCTTAACAAGAACATCTTTCAATTTTAGCATTTGTATTGTCAACCCTCCTTTTTACTTGTACTTGCAGTTCATTTTAGTTCCGTTCTGGTGTATTGAAGGGAATCAAAGATCTAAAAAAAATACTAAAGAACTTTTCACATTAAATCACCTCTATCTGTCTGTGTATGACTGAGGTGGCAATGTTCCCTGCTTTGTTTCCTTTCTTTCTCTCCAAGTCTCCTCCTCTACTTCTTCTGCACAGTAAAGCCGGGACAAAACTCCAGCATTGATAAGACGAGAGCAAGCCACTGAAAGCAAAGCAGTGCAAATGGGAATTTTCAATAGATGGGTCCTGAAACCTATTGTCAGAGTGAGAGAGAAGATGAAAAAGGAGTGAAAGAGGGAGGATAAAGAAGAAAGATGGAAGGAGGGGAGCATAGATGGAGGCGGACAGCGAGACAAAGTGAGCTGTAGAGTTTTTGGCCTGGAGGAAGCCAGTTTCCAAAGAGGGAATGAACAGCCCAGTAAACGAGACTTTGAGAGAGAGCGCTGCTCGAGAGGCAAAGAGAGCCAAGGCGGAGGAGGAGGTGGGGACGGACTAAAGAGTGAGAGGGAGGAGAGGAGGTGAAAAGGGAGGACAGCAGTGAGGATGCGGTAGAGGAAAAAAGGAAAAAGGATGGTGGTAGAGGAAAACATGGATGGACAAACACAAGCAGCACCCAGAGCAGAGGTGTTTTGCATAAATATGGTGCGAATAATAAAAATGCTGGCGGCTTCATTTTAAAGCTAATAATTAAAACAGTCAGACCTCACACTGTGGGCTACAGAGACAGCGCAGAGATTTTATATGCATAAGCCGTAAATAAACTGTATTATCTCTCAGGGGGCTCTCCGAGGGCTGCGGCCTTGGGTGCTGAAAATATATTCACAGCTCGGTGAGCTTCAGTTCACCCACTCACTTCACCTGCAATACGGGTTAGACAAATATGCAGGTTTAATGACGAGTATTCATGTTTTCTTCTGACCAAAAACCTCCATATCTTTCAATTAAAATGTGACAATTTTAATGGCAAATAGAAGCTCTAAACTAAAATTATTCTCTGTTTCTCCCAGTATGTTAATCTAGTCAGGACTGAAAAGCCTTCAGCAGCGGTAATTAGCCCAGGGGACACTGAAAAGCCAGAGGAACCCTCACAGATGAAAGCTTTAAGGTGGGTTGGCATCTCCTCAAGGCAGGGTGAGGCAGGTTTCACTGCAGGTTTTACACACCGACACCCCTGGAGCTGTGAGTAAAATCCTCCCACACCACGCTGGAATGATTTCTCGGCTTAACCGTCTGGGTTAAAGAAAATATAATCGTAAAAACATGCATTAAAAAGTATCCTCCATCACGTCAACAGTAGACCATGTGACCTAGGTAATGTCTTGGTGAAACATAAACAGCTTTAATATCAGCCTGTTATTATGAGCTAACACTGCTCTCTATCAGCACAGCAGGTGTACATTAGAAATATCTGCACAACCAAAACTACACACCCTGCAATATAATGTGCCAGGAGATGCTATGATATACCCCATCTCTCAGCAAAACACACATTCCCACCCTCTGCCCAGCATGCAAACACATCGTCTCATGACAGTATGTGGATAAATAATCCCATTAAATATGATTGAGGGTTTTTCCCAACTCATAGCATTTACACTCTCTCTCCATCTCTTTCTCTCACTCTGTGTCTCGCTCAGAATGAGGTATGCACGGGAAGTATCTTCCGACAGGCAATTTACAGGCCGGGCACCTCTCCCTCTCTCCCTCTCTCCCTCTCTCTCTCCCTCTCTCTCTCCCTCTCTCTCTCTCTCTCTCTCTCTCTCTCTCTCTCTCACTCTCTCACTCTCTCACTCTCTCACTCTCTCTCACTCACTCACTCACTCACTCACTCACTCACTCACTCACTCACTCACTCACTCACTCACTCACTCACACACACACACACACACAGCAGTCCACCAGTCCACCAGAAGGCACTCTTAGATAGGTCACAATAACTCTCGCTAGCTTGAACTTGGCACCTATGCTTTTGGAGCAGAATCCCCGGAGTCTTTTGTGTTTGCTCCTGGTGACGGAAGAAACAAGTCATTTTAAATCCAATAAGATGTGTAGTGCGTGCGGCCTCCTGGTGGCCGGCTAATACACAGGTTTGAACCAGGCTTTTTTGCCTCCCAAGCAACAACACTTCATATCTCTCTCTCTCTATTATTTCTTGTCACTTTCCATTTCATTATTATTCTGGGAAGACACGCATTTTTTGAAAAAGAGGAAAAACTTCCATGTGAAAGGTGCTGTTGCTGAGTTAAATGAGTGAACGCAAACCGATGCATCTCCTGCCAGTCAGTCAATCAATCAATCCATCAGTCGGTATGTTTTGGCGCTGTTTACCTTTGTTCCTCATTATGAAGAGACAATGAGCACACTCCAGGAAAGGTTACAGGGTAATTATCAAAGCTTATCTAAGCACCGAGTCGAGCCCGATCCTGGCAAACCTGAGAGATCTATTGGAATTCAATACATCGGGTTAGTCTCATATTCTTGCCAGTCGTCCCTCACAATCGAGCACCATCTTGACAGCTTTAGAGCGAGTGTAGCACTCTCCAAGCTGAACTCGGTAATTGGCTTTTGCACATGTTTATTTCATTCTTTATAATTTTGGAAAGCGTGGCAGTGCTTTCCATTCTTTGTTGCCATGGTAGGTTGGAGATAGTTCAGCACTTGGTTCCACTTACACACTTGTTTTTGTGCAGTGGTTTTGGTTCTCTGTTGTGTCCTATATGAAGAACAGTTGTGTTATTATTTAAAAAGCATTTAAATTATATTTAAATGCTTTGGTATTTGGTCTAAAGTTGGTTTGGGTTTACAACATTTTCTTTTTTACTTTTCCTGCCATAGTGTTTAACTGTTTGTGAAGAAATATGAACATGCATTCACAGAGAAGCACAGGCAACAAAGAGAGAGCCAATCCAAAAGAAAAAAATATCCTAACTCTAAGCGTAAGCAAGGGAAGAGCTTTGCAACTTAAAAGGTAGGAATGATCACATATCCCACATATAATGTTTAAATCAGACAAATAAACACTATAATTATATCTTAAATCCTACAGTTTGTCATCAAGCTGTGGACAAAGTCAAAAATAATTGCCAGCAAATCCCATAATCTAAAATTCAGCTTTTATCAAAACACAAATTAATTAAATGCGCCGCATGTCGTTGCGAAACTAATGTTTGCTGCAGGCATCACACTCAGACTGCTGCAACAGATGTGGACTGTGGTGCAACTGATACAAAAGTGTAAATGAAGACAATCTGTGGCTCTTGGCACAATGTCGCCATTTATGTTCTGCATTTTGGGCTAATATTAAAGAGGGCCTGCAAAAGGGTTGGGAGTTTTTTTCTTATTGATCTGGTTCCGAGTCATACAGTTATTATACATCTGGAATTCTTGATTTTGAGTGACGTTAAAACTTTCATGTCCTTATTCCACAAATACAGCGAAATAAAAGACAAATCTATCACAACATTAAATATCCATGTTCAGAAATTAGATGATGAATGGCTCTTATTCCCAACATAATCAGGAACCCCTGGCCATACTGTAGGTGCATAATTTATTAATTTATACATTCATACATGTCTCTCTCCATTAGCTGCCTCAGCCTTTGATCCAAGCTGGATCAAAAAGAAATCGCTCTGCATCAAATGAACTCATCGAGGTGATCACATCTTTGGTCTTTGCATTCATTTTACCCCTGGCTCTATTTTCTCTACAGACTTTTTCTTTTGACATCTATTTGGGACACATTCTCGTCCGTAACAATCAGAATTGTCAGAAATGCAAGCTCTCTGTGGTAGTGACTGATTGTTGTATTAAATTGTAATCCTTTCACATTAAACAGAAGTATAAAAGCTTTTTAACAGTTCAATGAGCTGCTAGTGCTTAATGTAAGTGTTTTTCTTTTAAAGACGAGAAATGGTGAAAAGTGGTTCTTGTGTGAGAATATTCTCAGTTTGAATGGAATAAAACATACTAAACTAATTTCTTCTTTTTAGTCATTCAGCTCATTTTAACTTGCGGTACAAGTATTTGTGGAGGCACCTGCAGCTGTTTAAGAGCTAGGTAAGGAACCGGTCCTCTGAAGTCATCGCTGCTGCTCAAACTAAAGCTTATCTCTGAACTTGTCTGTATAACTCCGAATCCCTCTGACCTCCCACACTACTCCTCTGATTCAAGATAAGGACACACACACACACACACACACACACACACACACAACACAATCTCACACTCACACTCAAAAACGCCCAAAATACAGTATAACTCAGCCTAATGCAATACCATTTTGTGTGTGTGTGTGTGTTTGTGTTTTCATGGCTGTGTCTCAGAAAGCCTTCTAAATTGTTAAGACCTTCCCTTGTGTATTGCAGCTCTGTAATGTCGGTAAATGGCATCTATGGTAGATGTATTTATTTCAGGTTTTCTGAGGATCAAATTTGTTGTGTTTTTTTCAGGGCAGTCTCAGCCATAACATGGCATAACCCTATTTATATAAAAGCCTTGTTTGTTTCAGAGCCATACTGCCTCCTACAATAGAGTGCATAAGGCATAAACTAGAAAGGCAATAACTAGAATTACAGAAAATCAATTTCAAAATGCAGTTCTTGTTACATGTGTTGGTCTTTTTATCTTAAACTACAGATTGCTCTGCATTTCAATCAAAGAGGGAAGGTGAAAGGAAGGAATAGATTTTACTCTTTAAAAAAATCTACATTATTTATCTTATCATTATGTTTATGGCTATGCATAATGATGAAACTACAGAAACTTCGTTGTATTTTCAACACACTTTTTGCAGTTTTTCTTAGCCTTCTCTGGACTCTGAGCTGATGGTATTACCACAAATTAATTTACAATATGTGTCTGAATACCCTATCTGGATAGGGAAAATGTATATTAATGCAAGAAGTAAAATAAGAAACATAAGCATTTATTTTTCAGTCTTGTGTCTGGCTTGCGTTTTCTGTTCTAGACCAACTCCTGAAAGAGATGCCTGGCTCTTTAGTTGCTAAATGCTCAGCTTTATTCACCAGCCAGTCATCTGTCTGCCGTTTGGTGTTGAGCAGGTTTTATATGAAGGTTTCTTTAGAGCTTTTTCTCTGTCAAACAGATGCCTGCTCCAGCCCAAAATATAAGAGTGAGCCAGAACTGTTTAGTCACACAGCTAAACAATGACATGAAACTAACTGTAGAGCTGTGTATAAGAGGAGCTGCAGATCCAGGGAATAATGCTCTGTTCATCACTACAAGCTTCTTTGTCACATTGTCATTTGATGAATTAATATCATACAATTAATAATTAAAGCTGCTTTAAGGTAAACAATATTACCCAGCAAGGTAACAAATCTCAAAGCTACACGTTGTAGCACAAGCTAGCAAATCTTTCCTTTTTAAATAAATATTTTTGAAATAATAATGCCTGACAGTAGCAAAGCTCCCCCTTACATAGGGCCTACCATGTACACACTGCATAACTCATTTGCATTATGAGATCAGATCACATCGGCAGCCTATTAACACCAGGAGGAGTGAATGCAAAGGCTTATGTATTGAATGTGATTATCCAGATACAGATCACATGTTAATAGGGGGTGTAAATGTGGCCTCTGCCATTTCTATTGAAGCTGCCTGTTGCCCTTTGCAGATTGGATTTTGTCTTCACTACATTTGCTATTCGCTTTTTTCTAATGTAAATATAGATACAGAATATAATGTACATTGTAGAGATACAGTTTAGAGAAAATGCAACAAATGCATTTTAAGCTCACAGTATTTGTCCCAGGAGGCAAATGCATTTCTTCTAATCTAGGGCAGTGTTATCTACAATAATGTTGTTACTGCCATGACACGCAAAACTAAGATAAGTCTAAACTGAAATGTAAAAAACAAGTTAAGGTTGTCGTTAACTGATATTATACTATCCAATTCACTGTTTCCAACTAAATTAAATTAGTCTTTTGCTGGTATTTGTTAAGGGTGAGAAAATCCTCAATAAATCACCCTGGTTGCTGTCTCAGTCTGGGTCTCTGTGAAGCTCTTCTGGACAGTTATGAAATCATTGTTTCACGGGCGAGTTGAACTCTACATCAATGACTGCAGTGTTTCCCACACAGGCTTTAAAAGGGTGGGATGCCTGGAAACATTAATGCGCAGGTATATTTTGAAACCCATATAAATAGAGCAGGCACCTCCTACCCCAAAGGTAGCAACACACTACCTTCACATAAACCTGCAAAAATGCTTTGATTTGATTATTGGGCTTTGGATACTGCTTTTTTTTACATTTGTTTTTGATGTATGCCATGACAATGAAGATGACAGGACAATTTCTTATCTTTTTTAACAATGAAGCAGGACATGGTATGGTTTAATTCCTTTGACTGATCAGTGTACTAAAAGATGTGTTTGTATAAGTCCTGTAATTATAAAACAGCCATGAAAAGGCCATAGGCCAGACAAGGCCTGTATTGACATCTTACATTTTTACTGTCATATATTGATTTGGATGGGGACCAATTCCAATATTGAATCATTAATAAAATTGAATGTTAACACCATGCCAAAGTTGACTGGCACTGATATGCTTAGTAACAGTCCTGGTTTCATACTGCTGAATTATTTAAATTTTGCAGTGAAACATTAATGCTGAATGTCATGACTGTAGGCGTGATACAAAACCGGGGACAGATTTTGAAATGGATATAAATCATCAATCCCTAATTTAAAAAAAATGTGAGCTACACTTTAAAGTTATGAAGATGATGTACAATAATGAAGTTATAAATGAACAGAATCGGACACTCTCCAGGTAGGCACTTTAGATAAGAAGGTCAAGTAGCCTCAGGAAAGCAGACATGCTGCTAAAATACATGGAAGCACAGACAGTCATCTCTTCCTCTGGACACAACTGCTGAGCTGCCACAGGGCGATGACCCAGTGCCTCCAACACCGCGCACCACTATATGAACACTCGCTGGTAAACTGAACAAACCGCTACCAGGGAAAAGTTTTGGCCACTAGTGTCATGATACTGGGGTTTTACATTTGACGTTATGGAACACAGTTCCTGAATGTGTACAGTTCAGTATTAAAGGAGTGAAGTTTTCACTCATTCATCAATTCTAGATACGTTAAACTCATGGATGGATATAGAGAACTAGATACAGAGTTGGTGGCAGGGCCCTGTTATTTCCTATGAAAGTTGCTCGGTGATTCATGATGCTAAACTGGCTTGACTTTAGAGAGCAAACATATACCCGGATCATCCAGGATCTTCGGCCCATAGAGCACGTTCACTCACATTTTTCTTAAGCACCTCCTCCGATCAGCAGCATTTTGGCTCAGTCAAATGAGGGAAAATAACAAAAATAAATTAATAAATTAGGATTTCAACTAATTTTTCAACTTTTAAGACCTATTGATTAAATAAATGCTATTCAAGTGTTCAAAAGAAAGACAGACTCTGCCTTTTTCCTGAGCTCTACAAAGTGTTTGAGCCTCTTTCAACTCATTGTTTTGGTGTCATGGTCAGAAAGAATAGTTCCTGCTCAGCACTAAACATAATTTAGATCAGGGGTGTCAAACTCAATTTCATCGCGGGCCACATTAGCATTATGGTTGCACTCAAAGGGCCGGTTGTAACTATATAAATATAAATATATAATATATATATAGAAAATAATGTATTATATTACATTATTGCCTCTGAATTGGATTATTATCGGATAGGATAATAACTTAGAAATTAACTACGTCTGAAAGCAGAAGTCCAGGGCAAATCATTGCAAGTCTCTTCAGTGCGCATGTCACAAAACGAGATGCATTGTGTGACATGTAGTTTATGGGCAACCTGCTTCAGTAAAGTGGCATGTAACCGTATAATAAACGTATTATATTCTTTGCAAGCTCTTGCGGGGCCACATAAAATAAAGTTGCGGGCCGGATTTGGCCCCCGGGCCTTGAGTTTGACACCCCTGATTTAGATAGTTAGCAACTAACTGGTGAACATATTGGACTTTTTAGCATCTTCAGAGACGAATAGTTTCCTGATTAAATCCAATACAGGGCTCAAAGGAATACCAGACATACATTCACAAAGCTTTGAGAAACCAAGTGCTAATGATGCTGCTGTGTTTGCTAAGATATTCACTTATATAATTTTATGATAATGATTTTGTGTTTTTAGCTTTTCCACTGCCACAAAAAAAATCTGGAGATGCAAATTTAAGACTAAGCAATGTGCCAACACCACACAAGGATTTTTTTTAATTTTTTCAGCTTCATCCATCCATGCAACTTTCCACTGCCAGTACAGATTCAGTGTTGAGCCTCCAAATCACAAAGCCAATATGGAGAATCTGTCCAGTCCTCCCACAGAACACAAAAAAATAAAATTTGCTTTGGAAGATTATACTCTTGACGAAGATCTATACCTTTTTGTTTTTCAAAGATTGTCAGGTTTTTAGATTAATTTGTTATATTATGGTGGTTTTTGATTCAACGAAACAATGATGCAGTAAATGTTGATTGAATAATGTAATGGCTATAGAATAATAACACATCTACGTTTTATTGGTTACCTTTTTTCACTTTGCAATTCTGTCTGCATCCTGAGAAAGCAAGGCTTGATTTATGGCACAAAGAAAGTGCATAAAAAAAACAGGAAGATGATAGCACTTTTGTTTTTCCAAGTGACCAAAGAGTGCAGGCTTAACATAAGATTTTCCATACTGCCTGGGGTATTAAATCTAGCAACACACTTGCCTCATGTAAAATGATTAAACACATTGTTTTGTACTATTGTCTTTATCAACTGTGACAGAAGGTCAAGTTGCAGAGTACATTGTTGTGTCTACTTGCCAAATGGCTAGTAAATGTTTAAATTCTACCAGCCACTCAATACATTACCATTGTTTTTGGCTGGTGAGTGATGGAACTCTACCAGCCACTTGCATATTTCACCAGCATTGGAACACAGGTTGGTGGTTGGTGCTTATTCTGAGCACTGCAAACAGTGAAATAACTTAGAAAACTAAATGCTGTGTGATTTGTGTTGTTGAATTGCTAAGCTCTGAGAAAAACAAAAGTGATCCGGTTGTTTTTGCGGTGGCACATACGACTGGTTAACGCTAGGGGGTGGGGTTAAAAGTTGTTATTTTCCATGTCAAGATATCATCAACCTGAATTCGTAGCAAATACAGCAATGCTAATTCAAGAAGAGCAAAACTCATTTAAAAAACGAGATTAATCTTTCAGAATATTCAATTTAAGAACCACAAACAACAGGGGTTCACAAGTGTGATAACAGCCGACTTATGCTTTGCTAAGTGTATTGGCACCACTCACATATCTCTTAACATAGAAGCTCAGTCAGCTGAGATCACTCAGGTGCTGATGAGGATTTTAAACAGCCATGTTTGCGTCTGACGCAAAAGCAGCGCCTCTTGTTTGGATGAAAGACGCCTGTTTCAGGAAATGAAAAAATACTGTCATGACGCTCAGAGATGATACTGATGTCTGAAGGTTTTATTTGTTAAATTCTGTTTGGCAATTTATCCATCTGTAAAATGCTGATTGTGTTTTTCTTTTTTCAACCCCTTCTTGGTTTATTGTGTTCAAATGGAGAGTTATATAAGCAGGACTCCTCTTGTGCTGTTGGATGGGTGAATAAGAGGAGATCAAAAGGGAGGCGATAGTCTGCTGCCTTCTCCTCTTCTTTATTCTCTCCACATTCTGCCAATGTGCAGTTCCTTCTAACTGCATGACTTGCCCTGGATTCTATGTCTCTCTCCCTCTCTAGGACATTACACTTTAATCTCATGTTCTCTCGCTTTTCTCTCTTGCCCCCCTTTTGGTCTCCTTGCCTTTTTTCCCCTTGTTCATCACTCCATCCATCCATCTCTGCCTTTCTTCTTTAATCCTGTGTTCTGTACCGCTTTGGCCCCGAGAATCTCATTCTAATCTGCTGTCTCAATATGGCCCCGTATGACTGCTAATCCTGAGCCTGTATGTTCATGTGTGTGCGTGTGTGTGTGCAGATGTAGGCCTACAGTATGTTTCTGTTTACATTCAGCAAGAGATGTTAAGGTCGTTTTTCAGAAATGAGTTGGATGACGCAATCTTTTTTGTTGTTGTTTGTTTGCTTTTTAGTCAAGTTGGTGTCCTGTACAACATCCAAGAGCTTCAAACCACATAGGCCCTTGTGTTAAGGTGGTGGGGGGGGCCTTAAGTGCACATATCTTCATGTAAGAAGGGCCATTGAGAGAGTGTCTTTGCAATTCTGACACATACACATAACAAGACCACAAGCACTTATACTGTAGACACATACAAACCACACTGCTCACATGAGAGAGCAGGGAAGAGCGGTGGGAGAGATGAGAGAAAACATGCAAGTGGGAATTCTATCTCTTTATAAAGTATAATCTCACTTTAATCTCCCTCTCTGTTGTAACTCTCTGTAGCCCGCTGTTTAAATCTCTTACTCTTTTTTTCCTTTTTTGCTCCAGCAGGTAGCTGCACAAGTGAACGCACATCCATATACACCAGCACACATTTTTCAACAGCAGTTAAAAGCCTTTTAGCATCAACATGCCACCACAATGAGCAATAGAGATTAAAAAAATATCCTGACAGGTTAACCTGCATGAACCGTGCACCCTTTCCTCTACGAATGCACAGTCATCAACCCGACTCAGATCATACCTTTTGTATCCATGTTCTGCCTCATTGCTGCTCGCTTTCCCTGATGGCATCCTAGTCAAATCGTCCTTTCAACTTAATAGACATTTACGCGGGTCCGTTAAGTCCCGGCGGCCAGCAGGCTCTGCAGCCGGTTGAAGGGCTCTGCGGGACGGGGAAGGATGCTCGCTCTGCCCGCACCGGAGCTCCGCGATGTGCACTAGTTATCTCCCACCCTGTTGTTTCACTCTACTGTGGGTTAATGTGTTTGGAGCGAGTGTGTGTGTGAGAGCGAGAGAGAGAGAGAGAGTGAGGGGGATAGAGAGACTAACCTCGGATAAAGTCCCGTTTTTTCTCTCCAGCGTTTTTTGCTCCTCGCTGTCAGCCAGCTCCACTTCAACCAAACGCCAACTTCGCTACTTCAACTCCAGAAACGGCTTGTCATAACGTCAACGTTACATCCTCCTTTTGTTTCTCTCCTCAAAAGAGCTCCGTGTCCCTCCCTGAGCGTAAAACAGCGACAATAGGTGCTACTAATCTCTATTTCCACCTCGATTTATCCCGCTAGTCTTCGGGCGCCTCAGTCTTTTAAAATCAACCAACTGAGTTTAGTAGCGGCTTGACAGGTGTCGCCTCCAGCGCACCTTCAATCCTCCTCTGCCTCCTCCTCGACCTGCGTGCTGTTGTTTGTTTCTGTGTGTGTGTGTGTGTGTGTGTGTGTGTGTGTGTGTGTGTGTGTGTGTGTGTGTGTGTGTGTGTGTGTGTGTGTGTGTGTGTGTGTGTGTGTGTGTGTGTGTGTGTGTGTGTGTGTGTGTGTGTTGTGGGGGTACTCTACTGTGGCTCTGAGCTCTGTTACAGGGGTTCAGCAGGTCACCACGGTCCAGCAATTACCGACTACTCACCAAGCACTGACAGGTGCACACACACACACACACACACACACACACACACACACCACACACACACACACACACACACACACACACACACAAACTCAAAAACGACACACTGACTGTAGCTGGGGGCCGCCTACATTTAGGGCTGGGCCTGTGAGCCAGTTTGGGGCCCTTTAGATAGTAAATGAGTGTGCTCTTCAGTTCTTGAGGGGAGGGAGGAGGTATACTTGGCAGTAAAGTAGAAAAGGGGCTCTATATGTTGGAGTCAGTTTGAGTTTTAATTAAAACATACAGGCACTGACATCCGGCTCTAGGCTGACAGGACAGGAGAGTATGTTCTCTGCTAATGACTGGGAGTCCACTGGTTCAGCTGATGTTGATGCGTTTTAATACAGTCTTTGTGACCAATGATTGTTTTTATTTGCGTAAGAGGCACACCTCACAATTAATTTGCATTTATTACCTTCGGGCAGTTACCGCAGCTTAGCCCGTAAGGTGCTGCATACACAGCATTATTAAATGTAGCTTTCACTGGAACATGGGTGCAACAAAACAAACCTTTACTCC
The DNA here is from genome assembly GCA_031216635.1 of Dissostichus eleginoides. Classification (NCBI taxonomy): domain Eukaryota; kingdom Metazoa; phylum Chordata; class Actinopteri; order Perciformes; family Nototheniidae; genus Dissostichus; species Dissostichus eleginoides. Next base: position 16,991,096 of record CM062271.1, read on the forward strand.
AAACTAACACACACAGGTACACAGATTGATGTGCTCATCAGCACACAGCATCAGAGGGCTCGTGCAGGCCCCTAGGGCCACGTTACGGGTGCAGCTGCACCACCAGCACCCTCTGGCGCTCTTCCAGGGACAGCTTCCCAGGAAACAGTCCGATTCAATTTAAGCCACTCTCATAGTCAGACCCAGAGTCACAGTCGAATGAGACATTATTAGAGTAGAAGCTAGAGCCTGGCCTATACTGCATTTTTGAATAAGCATCTGATATCAGTATTTTAAAGTTGAGAGGACATATTAATACCTTGGCCGATATTCAATTTGACACACAAATAGACAACACAAACACACTTTTTTTGGAGGATTGTGAATATATATTTTGCAGTTTCCAAAAACAGTCACTGCTTTTGCTATAATGGTATCACTGCTCTAAATACATCATATACTGTATATCCACCAATACTAATATAAAGTCATATTTTTTCATTGTCTTCCAACTGTTTTGTATATTATCAGTTGTTGTTCTGTATCAAAGAAGTATTCATTCATCTCTACAGGGCTATGGTATTATGTGCATTGGTTGTTGTATTGCATTACATATTGAGATATTTTCCCCCTATCATACACTGATACACGTAAACAATCTGACAGTGCTAATGCACACTGTTATAATTCAGGATAATTTTCCTTTCTTTTTTTACTTAATGAAAAATAGCATTCATATTCCTACAGGAACTATGAGTGTGTCTGCGGTAAATTACTGTAATTTATGGTCTAGTTATCCCTCATGCTATCAGCTTAATAGCCCTGTGCAGGCAATTATTTAAATTAGGGTAAAGCATGTTACTTACTTAATCCCTTCAAATTGCAATAAAACCCACACATGTAACCAACACCTGAAAAGGAAAATAATGAATAGCATAAAGGCAAAATGAGAGTTATAGAAAGCAGTTTGTTGATTTAACCTTACAATAAAATATGATTTTATTCTGTATTCATGCCCTACCTTTTTATATACTTAATAAGAATGATGCAATAAACAGGGTTGGCCAAAAGTTTAATTAATATTTAACGATCTATATAAAAATGCAGAACATTTGCATGGATAATTACACTGATTGTAAAAACCAGACCACAGAAAGCGATATAAAGCTTTTATCACCAAGCTGTCCTCTTCCTCATGCATGTTGTTCATATTGGTTGATCCTTTTCTGAAGGTGCTTTGGTTCTTACATGAGGATAAATCTTTTTTTTGTTTACCTATTCTGTTGTTAAAGGTTTGGAAGGCGAGCAAAACCATAGATGTCTGGTCTTCTGAGGCTGCACGTTTAGTGATGTTTATAAAGAAAGAGAAGACAGTCAGGCATCAGGCTGACATCACCTGCCATTGTGTTGCTTTGTGCTACAGTACTTAGTGTTCTGTATGAATATTGTTATTTACTAAATGTTTATAGAATCTTGAGCAATTCAATCAACCAATATGTGTGCTATTAGAAAAGGAGGAATCACTCAACCTTTTCTTTTTTAATTGGGAGGGTGATCCAATGTGATGTTTCTTAGACTTGGAGAAGTCAGCTACTGAGTTACCTCCTATTTTGTGTCTAGGATTATAGAAGTTTTATATGTTGTAAAAATTAACTCCTCCAGCTCATAGACAGCTCACTGACATTGTTTAAATCAAATATGTTCCAAAACGAATTATCAAAATAAAGATGCAACAATACTGCAACACATACTTCTTAAAAACAACTTCAGGTAGTGTTAGGAACTTGGGGCTACAACTATGTATTTTAATTTAAAATGTCACTTCTGAATTTATTTACTAACCAGTTGTGCATTGTAAAATCAAATGCTAATCCCAAATCAGAAAAGCTCTCATTTATGTCCTTATATGTATTGTGTGGTCTCAACAAAGGCTTAAAAACTAAACAAATTAGTGATGGTATTCATTTTGTCTTAATTTATTTTAATATAATACTAATTTTAGTATTAGTTAATATAAAGAAAAAACGATATTCCTTCAGTTGTCAATCAGATGTCCAAGCCTGTCTATAATAATGATACATTGATTTCTTTGGCACCAAATCACTGAGTTTCTCTCTCTTATGGTTTCAGTTTTTACTGTGGACTTGTTGAGGAAGTACACACACTGTAGCCAGCTGTTGTAGAAACACAAGTAACAGGAGGGTTATAGCAGGGGAACAAAAATGGAGAAAAACCAAACCTTCATTTGTCCATTTTCCACCACATCCGTGCTCATTTGCATCAAGTTGGACTCCGGTCAACTTTTGAGCATCTAAGCTGTTTAAGATCTATCCCTTTTTGCTACTTTTTTCTTAGCATTAATTAGAAGTGATCTGCTTTGTGTCGTAGTGTTTCCGCAGGTGTGAACGTGTGCAAAGGAGCTAATGAGCAACATTAGGTTCATCACATGTCAATTAAAAATGTAACTATCACACCAGCTCAGCTCTAATAAATACACACTCTGCTCAAGGGTTATTGTTCAGCCTCACTTGTAGTTTCTTTAAGAGCGCCATCACAGAGTCAGAAACGTCAAGATGTTTGTGTTGTTGGGTTGAAAGAGTGTTTATCTGTGTTCGTACGTTACAGTCACAGCCTTGAGGTAGAACACAGGCCTTTTAGATCATGGTGGGTGATAACAAAAGCACATGCACAGGGAGACTCTGGAACTACATTTGCTGAAGGGCAAAGGAAAGCCAATAAAGCACAAAAAAGTAGGAGCTGCAACAAAGAAAAATATCCTGAAATAGAAAAAGGTATTAAAAAAAAAATCCTTTTAGCCTTTTATTAATTATGAATCCCTTAGTCGATCCATCTAGGAAAAACTCTGAGTTAACTCTGTCCTTAACTGCTGCACAAATGTTCTACTCGTCTTTCTTAATTCTGTTCAGATTCTTCTTTAACCTTTACCTTTCTTTGATGAAAAGTTATGTTTTATTTCATCCTAAGGATCAAGTTTCCACTACTACTTTCCACTATCCTACAGCGTATAAGTATCTTTGTTCTTTACAGAGCACTAGCAAATTGATTGGCGTTCTCTAGTCGACAGCCCAAATGATGGCTAGAAATTAAATGCCTGAAAGAGGTATAATTGTGGTTGGGGCGAGTGGTTAGAGGAGAGAGAGAAAGGGAGGGATGGAAAGTGAAGCTGGAGAGGGAGGAATACACAAACAGGTTGCACTGGGTCCTGGGGAATAAGGGGGAGAGGCGCGGAGAGCAGAGAGAAAGAAAAATAAGATGGAGGGCCGCAGAAAGCAAAGACAGAAGGCTGGTTTAACGTAGAGCTTCAAGTTAAGGATATTTTATCTTGTTATCATTACCAACAACATCATTGCTATTGACGCACGCATGCACACACGCACACACACACACACACACACACACACACACACACACAAACAGGTGGTGAAACATCGATTTTTACTCTACCACAAATGAGTGCTTTCTTCATCTTTTTTAACAAACTTTTGCGTCCTCTGTCTGGACACTTTTTTTATGCATTTAGCCCTTGTCCTTCACTGATGTATCAATCTAGCCAGCCCTCCATCCCCCCCTCCCTCCCCTTTCTCCCCCTCATTGTGATTGCTTACCTGCCGAGGAAGAAGAAGTATACTCCATCTTGTTGTTTTATGTTCCCAGCAAATTTAGTCCTGCGTCTCCCTTCTCCACCCTCAACTCTCTTACACTTTGTCTCTGTCTCTCTCACTCACTCTTCGTCACCCCTCCCTCCCTCTTTCTCTCTCCCCCTCCCTCCATCCCCTGACACCTCGCACTCTCCTCCTCCACTCCCTCCCTGTCAACTTACCCTCCCTCCTCCCCTCTCTCTCTCTGTATGTAGTTGTATAACTTATCACCCTGATCCCTTCCCCACTCCGGTAATTGGTGTCTCTGCAGAAGATGCTAGCACGCTTTATTTAGCCGCTCGGTATTAGTGATTCCAATTAGACGTCTAATGCCAATAAAAGAAAGAAACTGTTAGCCTCCATGTATTTAGCACCGCGGGAGAGGGGAGTTCATGCGTGTGTTTGTTTTTACCCTTGCAACAACTGCGGCCAGTGCTTGCACACACACCAATCTTACACACACACACGATGAACACTCAACAGGGTAGAGGGTACATGTCGGTTTTAACAGATGGTGAAACACTTTCCCTTGAGTATCGACATTACTCTCTCTCTGCTTCTCTCTCTGTAATTAACTAGGTTTCAGTAACAAACCTTTGGGCTTTGGCGTCGCCATGGTTACCCAAACTCTGAAACGTGACTGTCTGCATTTGTACGTGTGTGTATCTGTGAATGCTGGCAAGTACAGTGTAAGTGCATGCAAATGTTAGTGTTCACACCCCTTTTTGTGTGTGCGTGTGTGTCTTTGTGTGTGTCCGTGTGTGTGTCCGTGTGTGTGTCCATGTTTCTGCATTGATTGTGCATAAACATGAGTATTTTGGTTGCTTTCATGCTTTTGTTTCCCCACAGGGCTCAGAGGCTGGTTTTGTCTCAAGCGCCTATGTATCTACACAGAGAGCGGTATTACATGTGATCATTGATAATTCATCACAGCACTATTGTACCTTACATAATAGGATTTTAATAATTATATAATCCCATGAATAAAGATTTCAAGAGAGATGAATTTGAAATGAGGCGATAAAATAAAAAGAATTATTCTGTTCCTGTACCAGTGAAGGTAAAAGTTTAAATTTAAACTCGCTAGACCTCTGAAATAAAAAAATAAAAATAGGATGTGGGAATATATTTTGTGAACTGCCTGGGCAGCAAACCCTGTATGAACAAAAAAAAATTACTGTTTTTCATACCTACTATGACAAATGATTATTGTAACACTATAAGAATGGTAAGCAGTCCAAGTGTTTAATACACCTTCCAGGGAGCTGCAGTGAAGTAAAGCTGAGAAGAGTTATGTAATTGTTTAGGGTACAGTATACTTCAAACAATGTGACATCTGACCACGTCTTAGGCAAGAGCTCAGTGTCTTTTGCATGTCTTTGTTGTCTTGATTCATTAAATCGTACAACAATGCACGCTGTACAATCCTCGAAGACATCCATTGTGTTGAACTCGTTTTAAAGTGAAGGAAAGATAGGTTGGTGGATGCAATCAGTCACGTACATTTTTACCCACATTCCTGATAGATTGCTTTGTAAAGTGAGCTGTAATTCCACAATATGTATTTCTGTTACCTTCTGTTCTCATAGTCTTTCAAACCCTGATGCAGTGTTGAAAATCTATCACTCAAACCTTACTTCAAGGATTGTATTTCACTGTCTCACCGGTGCCCGCAGCATCACCTTCCCACCAACGCATTTCTTTTCCCTTCTGCTGGCCATATCCTTGGTTTCTGGGGCCTTTCTGTTAACATTTGGTGCAATATTGTCCTTATTTCTGATGAAAGCTGTCCAAACACAGACAGTGTCACCTCTCACTGTGACATTTCCAGCAGCTACAAAGGAGTAGAAAAAATATTTCAGCAATCTAAAACATCCGTTACCGCCAGCCATTGGTGTCAGTCCTTCAGATGGAAAGAGAAGGTCTACGTTTTACAAACCATTTTGCAGCAACCGCTCATCAGTTTTACAGAGAGAAATCTATCGCCGCAGAGGCAGTGATACAGATTTCTACAAGGCAGCCTGAGTAATACCGAAGGCAATACAGCCATAAAACATTTTGTGTTTTGAGTGGAGGGTTTCACTAGCACTGTGTGATTGTGCTCACTGGGTTTTACTGCAATGACATTATCGAAAAAAATGTGGGACATAAACTGACATACATGTAGACAAGGCAGGAAGTAGGGAAGATAATGAAAAATACATTTCCACAAGATCAATCCTGAATTGCATTTACCGTCATAATCTGGCACATAACAGTAAAAGCATCCATGGGTATATTTTTTCATTTAAAGTGCACTGAAGGAACCCCTTAGTGCTTTTCTCCTGGTCAGGATTTATCCACCCGGTCCAACTGTGACAACATTTTGAGTCTCTTCACTTAGTGTGATGCGACCGCTGGTCCCACATTACCGTCTCTGTCATCTTCTCAAAACGTTCCCGGACCTCAACTTTCTAATCCTGTTTGAAGTGAAATTGCCATAGTTGTGCTGGAGTTGGCTGCACGAGCTCTCCATAGGTTCCAAAGTTAGCCCACCCATAACATGTGCTTTACTAAGTGGAGATTTACACATCACTAGAATAAAATAGGTTGCAAATGTCTATCTCCTCATATCTTGTCTTAAGTATTTGTCCTTGCTAATGTTGCGAATGGAGCTGCTGTGATGGAAGAACATTTCAGACTTGATATGACATTAAAGTATTAGTATATCATATCGTAAAACAAAATTATATCTTATTTTCAGTCTCAATTATTAAATGGCAGTCAACGAATCACAAGAACACAGATATATTGAGGCGACGCCAGCAGACAATGCTTGTCCAAACACAAGACTAACTTAGAAGTTGGCTTCAAACGGTCTACGAGCAGCCTAACCCTAATCTGTGGTCAAGGGACGTGTGCTTCTGATGTCGCTGAGGCCGGGAAGAGGAGGCTATTTTAAATGTTTTGTTACCAAACTGTATCAACAAAGATGAGTTATTCCTAAATATTTACACTCATTAATTACCAGTGTAACTGTTACGTAGCTTACTGTACCAAATGGCTAACATTAGCATGCACATGACATTTGTAGATTTCTGTCTTGACATCTGACCAAAACTCTTATTTATAATGATATAAATTTGGAAGATACAATTCACAAAAATAACCCAAAATACCTCAAATCATTAGACCTAATGTTGGGAAAATACTGAATGTACTCTTCCAATATCAGAGTAGCACATGATAACAAAGGCCCAACTGTAACTATGTACATGATAGGATGTATGATTACCTAGAAGAGCATCAGGACACACTGTTTTAGGAATATGCTAAGCTATGTGACAACGATTAACATGATGATTCAGCCTCTATGGAGATAGGCATATGACTGTCATATTTATTCCTTACGTGGGCCATAGCTAATCTGAACTAATCATTGAATACTGCTTTGAACCGGTATTCCTGCATCTTGTGACACCCTCTCTTTGTACAAGCATCTGAAGGAACTAATTGTACCAAATGCTCTGTGTCTGATGACTACTTCCAGTCTTGCAAGGATAATAAATACATGTATCCTGATATTGAAACTCAAGCCGGTGACGAGTGAGATTTCTCTAACACTTAATAACCAGATAGCATCTGTTGAATATTCCCTCTCATTTTAAACTGCATGAATTCTACATACCCTAAAACACACATACTTTCTCATGTATGTTGATGGAAATAAAACAAAGTAATACATGGATTTATGTAGATATGATTAGATTTAGTAATGTTTATATCCACCCATAACCCCCCATCTTATTTTTTGGCGGATATATTACAACTTTTTGATCCTAATGTGACTTTTTACATGATGTATTACTTTTGATTGGACAGATGTTTGCTAGAAACTGATATACAAACATCTATCTAACTAAGACCTTCATCTAAAATGTTGTAAATCCCTGATACTATCTTAAGAAGTATTTTAAAGATACAAACCTCCAGTACATTATGAATTACAAACAGCTGGTGCCTCCCAGTCCCGGTGTCAGCACTGTGGTAACTGTGCATGATGCATCGTCTCTCCTTCAGGCAGTTTCCCTTCCTATAAATGAGAAACCTTTCACCAGTCAGATGGCCTTGGGCGTGTTAGTCAACATGGACGTATTTAACAGGACGCAGTACGGAATATCACTCTTATACGGCCCGCAGCTAAACAGCAGAGGAAGAATGGGACACCTAATGGAGACATTTTATTGTCTGGTCTTTTACATCTGAATGAGCTTTATTTCAGTTCTCAGTAAGATCTATCCGCTCTTAAATAAGATGTGCACTTGAAATCCGCTCACTCATTCACATTAAATAACTTCCTCTTTTTCAGCTCATGCTGTATTGAGCTGCACATACTCAAACTGAGTGGAGATATTTACTTAGGGAGATGTTAGTGAGACATATACAGAAGAAGGCTGGTGTGTTTAAAGGCTGAAATTAAGTGGGGTTTACCATTAATGAGGCAGTGGGGGATGGTGAAAATGTTGAAGAATAGAGGATTCTTGTGAGGGAAAGACAGCTTGGGGATTTTGTCTTTCTTTTTTCCTCTTTTTAAAGTTGCCTGATACACCATCTGAGTGCGTGCCCAATTGGCTCAATGCCGGCAAACAGTAACTTAAATAAGAAAAGTCCCCTGTGTGTTTTGAGGTAACTTTGTAGCTGTCCCTCCCAGGCAGATTATGTGCTTATCAGATTTTCCTGATTCGGTCACAGCAACCACACATTTGATCCACGAGCAGGGAAAGAATTGGAAAACATGATTTTTATGAGTTTATGGTCAGGTTTGAGTTTTCTGAAAGCGCTGCAGATCCCCCCAGGCTAGCACTGCTGACTTATGGATATGTGGGTGAGAACAACACTTGGAAATTGCACATTTCAGAAGCTGCAGCAGCCTACCTTATCACCCAGTAATTCACACTCTTTACACATGTGCAGTGACTTGATTCCAGCAGGGAAGATAATGGTTTGTGGCCAGCCATGGCTACGAGTATTAAATCTCGACTTTTCTCTCTTTTAAAAGAGCTTTAAAATATTTGTATTGAATTTAAGCTACTATCACCTCCTTGTTATCCTTGGTATACATTCCCTGTATGATCAACTTCAACGGTTCAAGACAAATTTAACCGTTTTACCTTCCTGTTTAGTCGCACAGAGTTGTTTATTTTCCTTTGCACTACAAGCTCAGCATGAGTTATATTTCATTAGCTTTGCAGTCAGTGGAGCTATTCTTCTCAGTCCTCATCGACGGGACTCAGAGCCTGCTGCTTCTCATTCTACCATCTAATCACGGAGTTACACCTGCAATGCCAGGTGAATGCAATTAATCGCTGGTTGGCAAACCCAGCGGCACTGTGAGCCGTTGGGTTGCGAACCACTCTTGTTGAGTGATGCTGGCACCAATAACAAATCATGCTCCCAAGGACAAATGTGGAGACGTTTTCCCTCCAGCAAGTAAATATAAGCAAAAGTTATTTCAGTACACAAAACTCAACCAATTAGACTTGATTAAGCCTTTGAGATCAGAGTTTCTGAACATCACACCCACGCATCAGTGCAAAAGAATGTTCTGAACTCAGCTTTAAATAAATACAGTGATGAGGTGCGGTGGATGATGATGTTTTTTTAACCCTCTGGTGAAAGGTCAAGGTAGTACAGAGCATTTAAACACTGATTGGTGATTTCTCTTTTGCAAACAGTAATCAAAACTACCACACGTCATCACTACTGATTTATTTCATTAAACTGATGATTATTTATTATATTAAAAAATGTCTTTTTTCTGCTCATCACAAGTTCTTACAGTCCAAGTTGATGTTCACATGTGCTGGCTAGCAGATATGCATTTAACATTTACACAATCGTAATATCAGAGGAGCTTTAACCAGGCAGTGTTTAGTATTCTTGCTTGAAAACCATCCAGTTAATGAGTTTTCAAAACATTATAATAATTAACTGTTTGTTTAAGTAATTAATAACTTTAGCTCTAAATTGATGTTTTTACACTGATTTGATGTAGTAAAACCTTGACTTCAGCTGTGCCCATTTTGAATAATTGTATGTACGTCCACCAGTTGATAGGTATTTGTTTTCAGACATGTTTGTTTCATGAGTATTTCTTCTTTCTTGTCTCTCTTTCAGCCAACAAGACTCTGCTCGGAGGAGGTGGAGGTAAGTCACAACCTGTCTGATCCATCGGCTGTGTGTGTTTGGATTTGCTGCCAAGATACTTGTCTCCCTCAGTTCATATTATCGGTATAGCTTTGTGGTGCAAATAGTCCTGGACAATAAATTATTTTAATCAGGTGATGCAGTGCAACGTGCTAACTAGAGTGTGTATGTGTGTGTTTCTGTGTCGTATGAGTGGTGTTTGTCTTTGTATTGGAGCAGGTAGCTCTTTGTTGTGGCAGGTGTTCAAGGTGGGTTTGCATGCTGCGCTGTGTGTCTGTAGGCCTGTGTGTCTGTGTGTGAGTGTGAGAGTGTGTGAGCGCAGGTGCAAAGTCCATACTTCATAATTTACGGGTGTGGAGTGCTGTGGATATAAACAGCCATTTTTCAATGTACTGTTGACTCAGTGCTTTGCTGCGTGCGTGTGATGTCGGACGTCAACGTTTAATCGATACTTGTAATAAATCTGTAAAGCTAATGCAGCAGCCGCATTCATTAAAACATGTACACACACATACACACTCCTTTCCAGCTGTGTGTTTGTTAATGCTTGCAAATTTGGGTGATGGTGTTTTTGCCTGTGGTGGTTTTCTTTTTCTTCATTTGGGCAAACAGCTCTTAATCATTCAGACCAGCTGACTTGCACTGCCATTTTAACCTTCCTGTGTGTGTGTGTGTGTGTGTGTGTGTGTGTGTGGTGTGTGGTGTGTGTGGTGTGTGTGTGTGTGTGTGTGTGTGTGTGTGTGTGTGTGTGTGTGTGTGTGTGTGTGTGTGTGTGTGGTGGTGTGTGTGTGTGTGTGTGTGTGTGTGTGCACATGTTTCGGCTTTCCAGTCTCCATGGTGACATATTCACTGTAGTGGCACACCTGTATATGTGCATGAGAAACCGTATATGAGTTAATCAAAGAGCATTTGCCTGCCTCTAAAAGTGCATTTGCTTGCCTAAAGTGTCTTATTGAAGCCGTAAGTCCTAAGCATCTACACACACACACACACACACACACACACACACACACACGGGCTCCACCCTTAACACTATACACCAGCTGAGCCTCAAGCCATCAAAATGGACTGCTTCACACATGGCACCCACTACATGCAGTCAAGCAGCTCGAGGTCTACAGCATCGTTTGATGTTGTCCTGAAGTCTCTGATGTCTCTACAAAGACAGATGGTTTCTAGAGAGGCTGTGAACGGTGTTCGCGTCAGACTATGTTCATTTAATGAAAAGCCTGTTAACATTGGTTTATTCATTTATAAAAATATATTCTGTTAAATGAAAACACAACAGCTGTTTAATTCTGAACATTTGTCCAACGATGGGTTAGTAGAGGTTAGCTATCTAACAACCACCATCTGCATACTTTTTTTTATCCATTTCTCTCTGTCACTCTTTACCAGTTTGTCTCTGGCTCAGTTGATTTCTCTCATCTCTATCTTAATGTTCTTATTTCCCTTGTGCTGTCTCTCTTTCCAGCCCCGTCCTTAGGGGTTTGCCAAGGCAGATAGAGGCTACAGTAGTTGTTAATTAGAGAGAGAGGTAAGCTTAGAAACAAGGGGAAGAATTGAGTAAACAGGAGAGACGAGGGGAGACTGGGGTGAGTTTGAAAATACAAGAGAGACAAAAAGGAATAAAGGTCCAATAGATAATATACAGATGCAAGGGGCTGAGTAGAAATGTATCACAGAAGAATATTCTTAATACATCTCCAGTGCCGAGGTCACAATCTGCACTGAGTAACCAAGAATACATTCTTTGAGCTGTTTTCATTGGAGCTGAGACAACAAAGGTCTTTACAGTGCTTTTCTACTCACTCTCGAGGGTACCTGGGTAAATGTCATTCAGTTAGATCAAACGCACACCTGCCGACTTTGTTTTCTTCAATCCGGAGCGGCGCTGAGCTCCAGCGGCGCATCAACAACAAACTCAAGGACAGGAAATTAAAAAAATGTTATGACCACTGGCTACAATTGCTAATTTATAGAGCTTATCTAGCAATACAACGTTTCACTGCTTTGATTGATTTTCCAAATAGTAACGAAATCCCAGATGATGATCAGTGGTTCAGTCAGCCAGACAGTTGCTTCATATAAATACATATGTGTTTGATTTGAGAATTAATGCCTATTGAATTGCTGGAGCCAGGACTCACACTTTGAAGCATGTATATGTCAGTAATGTACCTTTGGGATGCGTGGTGCATTGAAGGGTTTTTCCACAGGTTTGTGGCCTGCACAGAAATCTCCTCTACAGTATATAGGGAAGAGGAGCTGAACCTATTGAACATATTTCAAGCCACAATAAACCATTTTCAGGGATGAAAACATCATGTTTCACTGTTGAAGTTGTACTTTTTTATAATAATGAACTGTATCTGCTCCCTCCCAAGGGCCCCTCGGCAGCACACAGGAGGTAAACAAGCACCCTTTAAGCTACTATTTCAAACTCCGTTCATTGTCAAAGTGTACTAAACCACAGTTTAATCTGATACCACTCGAGTACAGCGAGACCTTGTTTTTATGCTTGCTTAAAGGTCCCCTATTATACTCTTTCTGATTTGTATCTGATCTTATTTTCAGACAGGTTTTTAAGGATCAGGAGAGCAAGGGAGATAATTGTGTTACCTGAAAGTTTGTTAATCTCTTAACACATTGGGGACACATTTATGTATAAAAGACGTGAAAAGTGAAGCAAGGAAACTTTCTTTTTAAAACCTCTAGTACAAAAACCCCTAAAAGAATATGTTGAGAATCAATCACTCATGATCACATGTACACTAAAAGAGTAATTCATCACTGATATTATTCCTTATCTCCAATGGCCATAAGAACGTCGCTCTATTAGATCAAAAAGACTGTAAGAGACAAAATACAGTCAGACTAAATGCAGTGGGTAGCTAGGATGCAACCATAATACAGTTAAAAAGATGTGTCCCCCAAAATATAATTGAGTAGCACTTTAGTTCATGGGAATGTAATTCTGTAGGAGACAGGGTTGCTTTGACAGTGCTTTCACTAAATCAAGAGACTGCCTCATGGTCAGTAGGAACAGGAACATGGCCCCTATTAACCCTGAAATACCACTGTTGGCATGCCAGTTGCTGTGTGGTAATTTGATTCAGCATGGATTCATTTAGAAAAATGCAACATATGAGCCCAAAACTGAAATAAACAAGGTTGTGTAACTAGATTTGGACTCAAGACAGAGCCTTAAGACAAAGGAATAATTATTTGTATGATGTAGTGGTGGTGCTTTAGTCTTGCATATTGCCAATTATATTTTAGTCCTACCACAAACAAGTCGACAAAGTTAATCTAGATTCCTACTTGATTCAAGGGGATAACGAGAATCTTGTCTTAGAAACCCGGGGCGTAGGTTTGATATATAATTATGGAATTTTCCTGTCGAAATCACAAATGTGCTGTTCTTCTATAATATTATAGAGACACACAGTTCAAAACAAAGGCAGCTGCTATAAGAGAGGCTGTTCTGGGTCTGTGGGGAGTGAGCGCACAGGATGTGAACCAGCCATGAAGCAAATGATTGGTTTACGTGTCTTAAGACATCCGGACCAGCACACAATAGATGAGCATGATCCCAGTTAAAATTTCATCCACTTACATGTTTTATAGTTTGGTGGGGAATAAAGAACAAGATCTTCCCTCGCACCGGATTTCTTTTGCAGAGCTGACTTTGTGTGTGCTGACATCTATAATCAATCCTCCACAACAAGGATGAGGTTTGATACCCAGCTGTGGAAGTCTGGTCCCTGTGTTTCTGCTTTCTCCTTGTCTGGATGAGGAGAATAGATGCAGGCGGAGGACAGGCTTGTCTGAATGCCTTTCAGAACAAGTGAACAAGAGAGCGTGTATTGTGAATAAAAGTAGAGAGCAGAAGATTGGTTTTGGGGCGGGGAGACAAGACAAGAGGCAAAGAGCACTTAGTGTACCTTCCTCATGCCGACAGTGCTGTCAGTGTCTCAGCCGCCGCGTAAATTCTCCTTTCTCACCGCAGCACTATGTTTACGTACGTGGAGATGTTCTTAGTATTGAACAGGTTGCTTAGTTTAAGTTTGTGTGTACACAAGTACATACTATTGTAAAGCAGTGTGCATGTGTGTGCGTGCATCCACCACCAAACCCATCCTAAATGTTGCCTTGGCAACAAGCTGACTGAAGTAAATGAGTGTCCTGGCTCTGCTGAGGGATTGTGGGAAAGCAATATGCCAGCGTTACGCCCCATTAGTTTGACGGACAGCCTGTTTGGCCTATAAGAGGTCAGCTGGCAAGGGCAGCCATATTAGTATTCCATAGGAGAGACGCCTGGATTGGTTTTAAGCTAATGTCAATCTACTTGTGTGTGAGTGTGTGTGTGTGTGTGTGTGTGTGTGTGTGTGTAGTGTGTATAAGGGTGGGTGGGTTGTGGGGGTAAAGCTTCTCCTGGCATGTCAAATTGCAGGGATTGTGTGTGTGTGTGTGTGTGTGTGTGTGTGTGTGTGTGTGTGTGTGTGTGTGTGTGTGTGTGTGTGTGGTGTGTGTGTGTGGGTGTGGGTGTGTGTGTTCGCCCTGTTGGGGGTTGCAGGCTCCTCGCCAGGTAAGCACATCGCCAATTATCACTTCTCCCTCTCCACCAGGGTCAGTCAATACAGAGCCTGTGAGGAAGGCATGATAACACCTGAACTGGTCAGACGCCTGCTTAGCTGGCTGCTTACTGGTCTTTAGAGGCCAAAACACTCATTTATAGCACTTTCTGTCTCCATCCATCCTTTTTATTCTGGTTCCTGTCTGAAGCATTTATCTCTTTCCCCGTTGTCTTTAGCCTCCCTCATTTCTTTCACCTACACACCCTTTTTACACTTGATCCCCTTCCAAACCCATTTCTCTTTGTCCAACTGTGCTTTTCCATTCCCTGTTTCATCTGTCGGTCTCTGTGCGAGTCTCTTCATAGTTTTTTTTAATATCTCGGTCCCATCAAGTATTCCCCAGAAGACCAGGCTTCAGCATAAAAAACGTTGATGTGATATTTTGTATGGTAATGAAGGCTAAGTAATGAATGCTGTTTTTTTAATGGAATTTAGTTTGACACTTCCTAAAAGATTTTTTTAGTGTCTAGTTATATAAAGTACATTCATGGCCAATTCATTATAATCTGTTGATGTCTGTTAGTGAACAAGTATCCTTTGACACTGCAGTGATGCTAATTTAGTTTAGTTTGGGCTTTCCCAGTCCCAGCTGTCCAAATGAGGAATACATCAATATCCATGAATGTATATAGCATTGTATAGTGAGCCAATATGAGTCTGACTTATTATCTCTAAAGGGAAATGGATTTCAGTAAATAACACAAACATATCTTTAAAATTCTAATCACTTTACAAGAAAATACTCACTTTCTGTTTCTGGAGTTAAATAGATGCCCATGCCAATGTAGCATGTATTTACATGCTACATTATTTCTCCCAAAAAACTGTAGCATGTACAGTGCACTTTTTTCTCTTAGCCACATGCTATTGTCAGCATGCTAACATAATCAAAGTAACAATGTTAATATACTCCATAGTTTACCATGTTCATCTTCATGGTTCAGAATGTTATGGGGCTAAGTTTTGCGTATTTGCACTTAAAACTAAAGTACACCTGAAAGGAATATATTAGTTTTGCAAGTATTGAGTCAGCCAGTAGTGCTGTCATAATTGGCGAAAAATTACCCTGCCATCCCTATTTCTTAATTCTCCCTTTTTATTAATGTCACATAGTTAAATATTTCATGAATAATAATTCAGGTACTTTACCCAGAAAGACTCGGTTGATGCTGTTCTGTAAAATATAATAGTGCCATCCTTGAGCACTAATACACCTGCATGTGTGCCAGCCATGAAATGCTGGTGCAGCCTTACTTCAAACGATCTTTCATTTTCACCCCCCTCCGGTCTTGAATTCCCCCTTCCTATTTCGGACCACATTGAAGTGACGGAACAGTGTGTGAATCTACTCAGTAGCGTGCAGTGCTCATGCTGAGCTATTACACCAGCTCCCACAGAGCCTGAAGTAACCGCAGTCTGAAAGATAGGTAACATGGGCTGTCTTCAGTGAATGTAGTTAGAGGGACAGCTCTTTATATTAAAGAAGAAGAGAGTCACGGTGAGATTGAATAGGTGTATGGTTATTTGTTACCCCTGCTCTCCAAGTTCAGACTGTGTCAGGAGAGAGAGTAGTTTATTCTTTCTCCTCTCAAACACGAGAAAAACAAAGGCTAAAGAGAAACTCTCTTAAGAAGAACCTTTGTATTTAAAGTATGACCACAGCTGTTCCTGAACCTCATGTGCTTATTATTGTAACCATGAGGACAAAGGTCCCGAAACCATAACAAAGTCTTAAGTTTAACCCAAACCGTGATAATTCCCATTATTTTTTGTTCCTAAACCTGAAGGCTAAGCATAGTTAATTTGTATTATAAGAACAAATCATTTATAATTGGGTCAGTACAATGTTCCTACTGTAAACACAACACTTATTAACTGATTGAGAGTCGAGAGTCATACTGAGAAACACAATTGCTAAAGTAACATGCAGAAACACCACATGAAGGGATAACTGTTCACCCGTCCTTTATGGTCATTAATTTTCTTTCAAACTAATTTTCTGTGCCGGGACACGTGTTACTTAATCTCACGTTTGGCTGTATGTGCACACACGCATATGAGCTTTTAAGTGTGTTGTTGTGTATGTGTACATGCTTCATATTGTGTGTATTGGCAACCACACGAACATGTATGTGTGGGCCTATGAAGAGATGTTTGCACCATTAAACACACACGCATGCAAAAACACAAAGCATGAAAAAAAGAAAGGGTATTGTTGATAATTACGTTTGAGTTCAATTTCCATTTATTTTTCTTTTGATTCTGTTTTTCTGCCTGTTTCCTTATCTCCCTTCAGACTATTTTTACATCTGCTGCTCTCTCCCTTATTCCCCTCCCTTCCTCCCTCCTTCTCTTTTCCAGCTCTCCGTCTTATCACACTTGTACTTTATTTCAGAGTCGGGCTGCTTCAAAGTTTGTGTGTGTGTGTGTGTGTGTGTGTGTGTGTGTGTGTGTGTGTGTGTGTGTGTGTGTGTGTGTGTGTGTGTGTGTGTGTGTGTGTGTGTGTGTGTGTGGTGTGTGTGTGTTTGTGTGTGTGTGTGTGTGTGTGTGTGTGTGTGTGTGTGTGTGTGTGTGTGTGTGTGTGTGTGTGTGTGTGTGTGTGTGTGCCTCAGTCCTTGAGGTGACACACACAGCGTGAGCATGGTATCTGAGCTTGTTTCTGTGCACCCTGAGGAGGTAGCCAGTGTTCAGAGCTCGTCTTTCACAACCTCACACTTGTGCTTAGCTCACAGTGTGGCCCAGTTCAACGTTGCACAGCATGACATGGCACACTATGGCTTAGCCCGGCATGCGATATGCCAACTTAACACAATAACGTTCGGATAACACCAGACCCCCGCCCAGAGATACTCGGTTTAGAGGAACACATCACTGCAACAGCTGGTCCGTATACGGCAAGGCGGAGATAAGAGCCACAGGCCAACACGCTGAGCTGTGACATATGGATGGGTGTTATTGTACTATTTTCACCAAGTGCTGACAAGTCTCACAGTGCCTTGACAAACTCATTCCTGACAGATGTGTTTTATTCTGGGTTAACTGAATTATTAACACCAGACTCTTACATTAAACCTCTGAATTATTTCAAAAGAATAGTGTGAAGAGTCTCCAGCCAGGATCTTACCTGGACACAATGCTGGTGATGGTGAAGATAGTGTTTAAACCATATGGCATTTACAGTATAAGCTACTGATTTATTTTGACAGGGAAACTCAATTGTTGCCAGAATGATTTTTAGCTGCAACGTTTTCAAATGTAGGAAGCACTCCATTTATGCATGCAAGTTGTATTGTGTCGGTCAGGGTCGAGAGTGGGCGTACAAAGCTCACAACTTTGACTCCATGCTGGATGTGAGCATTCACATCCAGAGTCTTGCCTGTGGTTATGGATAATACAAGTAAAAGTACTTTGGTTAAAGTTAGGGAAAGATCGTGTTTATGGTTGAATATTAATAGAGTGAACACATTGTATTCAGCTTTAACCAAGAGGAAGATCCAAACCGAACCCTTGTGCTTTATATGCACAACGATAACCATATAAAATATTCATTCTTTAGCTGTTAGGCATAGATGTATTTTTGAATACATTTTACAGGGAAGACAAATGGAATATGTTGGTGGTGGACATTTTGCAGCTACATTCAGATGAACATTTTGCAATCTTGGTAACAATTTCATTAGTATCCTCAGGGGCCCTGGTGGCTTATAGAGGTTTAAAGGGATCATTTTGATTTTTGAAACAGGATGGGAGGAGGTACTTATCCACAGCCATATTCAATTGTAACACCCCTCCAGTTCAGAGAAGCAGACAGGGTAACAGGCACTGACTTTGGTGTTTTTAATGGATAGTTTGCATTCAACAATGTGAAACAAAAACATAAACAAAGCAGCGTCCTTTCACCTAAAATTACTGTTTTTGCCAAAGGAGTCTGGTAGCTTTAAAGAGAGCATTGATAACAGCTTAAGTTCCCTCTCAGAAAGAGATGTCTGATTGCAAGGTAAAGAGGTTAAAATATTCCAAGTTATATGCAATTAAACTGATAAAGATGTTTTCAATGGGGCCTAATTGGAGTTGGCTAAAAATACATTTAAAAAAAGGGGGCTGGTGGTCTGACATCTACGGTGCAATGTCCCCACTTTTTTGGATGTCACTCCCCATTCAAATCTCTTGTCACTTGTTTCTTGTCAGCTCTGACTTTCATACATAAAATGGCCTAAAATGCCAGATGAAAAACTTTAAGATAAGTTTTCTTATAAAGTATTTTGATCCAGACTTCTGTTTCTACAGTGTGATTACCAAACCTCATGGTACATTTGAACAGGAAAGAGAAGAGGGGAACTCATCATCTGTTTACTCAAATTCTATCTTCAGTACTCCTTGCTTTCTATGATGTGTATTTCATCATCATAAATGTGCAACTTTTCCCTCTTTTCCTTCCTTTGTAAAATATAAAAAGGATTTTATATTTTTCCTCATTACAAAGAGTGAAATCCTGTTTTCTATTAAAAAAGTTTTGGCTTTGAAGATTTGTTTCTTAATGGTGAATTCTTTCTTGCGATATAGCATTCATATCTGTTCTTTCTATTTTTCTCTGAATTTGCTTCAAGTGTAATTTCATTAAAGTTCTATGCTGCTTTCTAGAGGCCATAATGCTGTGAACCACAAAAACACAGCTGTTGAGATGCAGATAGTTTAAATATTAACTTTGAGGGAAATGAGTCTCACTGCAGGGGGTGCACGGATTGTGACTGAAACTGGTAATTGACACATCTGTAAAATTGCTTATCCTGCATCATTGCCCTTCTGGAAATGAACACAGTCACGGTCTTTAGATGTGGTGTGGATCAAAGATAGATACAGATTATGAAAAGGTAATTAATAAAGACTAATTGACCAAAAAGTCAAAGTCAGCTGAGTCCTTAATAACACATTAAGTGGAGTAATTAACCAAGGCAGTGGCCATTAAATCCATTAAATAGACTGACACACGGAGAGACATAGGCTTTGATTTATTAGACGGAAGAAGAAAGAAGGATTTGGGGTGAAAAGTTAGCAACCTGCAGAAGACAGGAAATTCAGCCATTAATACTCACATTATCCAGCTCCTTTCTGCACTAAGCTTTCACACCTGTAAATGTGTCTGCTGCACTTCAAACATTTACCCTAAGTGGTCAAATTGAAGAGGATTCACTTAAGTAGGCCAACTCTCTGAATCTCCTGTCCTCTCCTCTCCAGTGGACGGGGCGATCCACCGCGCTGCAGGGCCGATGCTGAAACAGGAGTGTGCGTCTCTTCACGGCTGCGAGACCGGAGAGGCCAAGATCACGTGTGGCTACGGCCTTCCAGCAAAGTGTGAGTACAAAGTGTGTACATGTTTGTGTGACTTCTAGCTACCTCCGTGTGGATGTGGATGTGTAGGAAAGTGTAAAGGTAAAACAAAGGTAAATAAAAGTATGGCGAAAAACAACAACATAAATTAAGGCAACTTTAAAGTCAAATCAGGCATCAGGATGGTTATACTTCTACATCAAAATGTACAAAACCCTACTGAACTTTTTATCCTTTAAATGAATTGACCTTTCCAGCCCAAACTAAACCACCAACAAAAGCTAATTTCCACCATAATCTCTCTTACTGCCTTCCATTTATAGCAAAGTAAATGGCACTCAATTATTAAGTGGCACTCTATTGCGCCATGTTTAATGTGACGAAACTGAAGATTCAACATAACAGAAAAAGCTTTCCTAGGTGTTTTAGTTCCAAAAACTGCCTCACCTTCCCTGACTTCTAATCTTCCGATCTTTTTTTATGAGAGAACCCAGAAGGACATTTCAACATGGCAGAATTCCTCCAAAGAGCCAGGCTCTGACAAGCAGTTTCGGGCAGATTTATCCTCCATTCATCCCACCAAAAATCAGAGGAGATATCTGATCTGGGACCTTTAACGGTACTGATGTTGGTCCCAGATTGATGTGAGGGGTTCAATGATTCAGTTTTGAATCTCTGAAGCTGTTAACACACTCATCGGGATCGCCCTGATAATATCAATCATGGTTAATATTTAGGGGGTAAAACTTACATTGGATTTCTTAAATTGGAAATGTAGGTGCTTGAAATGTATGCTTGAAATACCAGGATGTCCTGCTGTATAATACAAGCATTTCTGGCTCTTCTTACCCACAATTATTTGCGGAGAGGATGTAGGAGCAAGAGCATCAAGGTTCAAGGCACAATGTTCGGCGGAAGTTTTCTATCTGCATATTGCATGCAACAGTATATTCTTTGTTAGGGCAGCTGTATTAGGTACTAAACAAAACAAGTAAAAACGATTTGGAACGCAGCCACAATCTCAGTTTCTGCTGTATTGATTTTGATCCTTTTCCTAAATGTCCATTGTGAGTCTGACAATGTTAATGGAGTGCAATGCTAAATAAATGGAGTACATCATTCTAACGTGATGGATTGTCTATAATTTAAGTCTTTGAAATAGTTACACACAGAATTGTACTTGCCAAATGCAAAGTGTGACGGTTCAAAGAGTTCCTATGACACTGAAATAGAACCACCTCCTCCCACTTAATTATAAACATTAAACGTTATCTTTTGTAAGAAACTAACCATGCTAATGTCAACCACTGTAATGGTACACACACACACACACACACACACACACACACACACACACACAGCACCAAAAGTTATTGCAAATATGCTGTCACCAAATTGAGTATTATATAATGACAACCCAGGTGTGTTTCGTGGGTGTGTGTTTGAGAAAGATTAAAGTAAAACTGAGTCTGTGTGATATCAGCTTATGGTTCCATGAGAGTTTAAGATCACAGTGAAACAAGAAGAGGAAAAAAAGTTAAGAGAGGCGATGATAAAAGCCAGTTCAAGGCAGAACAGAGAGCAGGAGTAGAAGACATAGATAAGCATACAGTGGGAGAGTGGTGAAAAAATAAAAATAAAAATTAAACGAAGCGGCATGGGGGAGGGGACGGATGTGAGGGCAGCTAAAGAAAAGAGGGAATTAGTGAGGAGATGAGATCTTAAATTGTCTGTTCTGCTTTTATTGGTTAACTCTGTGGATGTTACCTGTAATGCAAATACCTGGAGGGGATGCTGCTGCTGCTGCTCGTCACATGTGTCCCTATATGTGCATTTGTATCTCTCTAATGTTGATGCACTTGATCTGGTAGTGTGAATACTGAGTTTACCTGCATACGAGTGTAGTACACTCAGTGTGTTGATTGCCTGTCAGGTCCCATCACTCACTTACCTGTAACTATCTGTCAGCTGGAGATCTGTGTGACTGACCATCTTTCCGACTCACTGACTGACTAACGGTGTGTGTGGGTGTGTTTGCATTCATGTGTGCGTGGCTGTTACCCAGCATGCAGTATGGAGACTGGCTCTCTCCGCTCAGACAAAATATTAAGTCCCAAGAATAATTCAACATGCGTCTGCTCCGATGCTTAAACACTCACAACAGGGCTTGATTACCTCTCAGCAGGGGGGCGCGAGGCGAGACAGCAACAACACAGGGAAAGCAGAGGAGGGATAACAAAGCAGGCAGAGGACTGTGTGAAGGCTGTGCACCGCCGTGGATAAGAGAGATAAAATAAAACTCGACAGGAGCGAGGCAGGGAGGTTGAGAGACAGGTCCAATCTCAGAGCCAACACTTTGATCTTGATTTGTATGGGCTAGCCACCAGATGTGGAATTTAAAGAGCGTGTGACTCATAATTTGCCAAATGGTCCCGAGGACCCTCTGTCAGCCCTCCGTGCAAAGTGTCCGCAGACGATCCCGCAGCCACTTAGACAGCAGCATCCCACTATCGTAACCTAGCAACACCCGGGGTGCGAGGCACACTACCGCTGCTGTTTAGCAAGAGTCACATGCAATTTGGGGATGTTGACAAATGACAGCTGGAAAATTTCAAGCAGGCCCTGCCTAAACTCACGTGATAACCAACACATGAAGGCAGCTAGATCAGCAATATGTCAACTTTGGGGCAAATAAGCACCTCTAATTAGAAGGACTTCCTCAGATCACTTTAGAGCCAGCTGCGTGCTGTAAGATGTGCACATGTGTAGGTGTGTGTTTTGTGGTTTCCAGACAGGGGAGTGTGGGCCGTAAGTGTTGTCCAGGCGACCCGGAGCCCCAAAGCTCACCTGTGTACCGATTACCACAGCTGTAACCCTGTGAACGTGTTCCCAATGCGGCCCTCGCTCCCCAACGAACACATATACAACACACCGAGACAACTACACAGGGGAGGGAAGGTGTCAGGGGCCGGGGTAAAGACAAAGAGAGGGACAACATAAGGTCAGATTCGTATTCACATCCAGTGAAGGCAGCACTCTGCGTTAGTGACGTCAATGCAGACTTACAACCTTGACAACATTTCATTTTTATTCTGGAGAGGAACTGAACCATCACAGGTCTACAAATATAGTGCATAAGAAGTATTAGACATAAAGTTCTCAAGGCAGTCAGCTGCACAGCTTAATATTTTTCCAAGGTAATACAGATTTATTATATGTCTGGCAGGTGCAGTTTGGCATTTAAAATAGGTCTTACAGAGCTATATCCGTTCTCTAAGCTTTGTTTTTGGTCATTAGAAAGATATCTCAGCTGCGAAATGCTCCACTATGATTACCAGCTAGTCCCTTTCTTTGTTTGTGTGCTGAGCAGGTAGACTAGAGTAGGATTTCCAAACCCTTTTACCTAACAAGCTGCCAGCTGCAGCTGAAAACAATGCCGATCAGAGCGGTGAAAAATAACCCAAACAGAAAGTTGGGGCCAGGATAAAAGTAAAACTAGACAAAAAATTCCCTATTATTATATTTGAGCCTTAATTCAGACATGTCAAACATAACAAAAACATGTTTATTTTAGTAGCTTTGAGATTATTTGGAATACTGTAATAAATAAAATATGAAACAAAAAAAGAACCCTAACCACAAAGCGGTACACCTTTGCAGTCACATTTCTTTGTCTGGATTCCAGACCAAATTCCCAATTAATTGCAATTTAAATTGACCCCGTAGCTCAGTTAAATGTGCAACGCTTTGTAGCATAATTGCACATATTGCTTAAATGTTGCCCCAAATACTTTCTGTTTGCAGTGTCTGGTATTTTGGGTGGAAATTGGTAGACAGCGAAGGATGCTGTTTGGGGAGTAAGCACAGTTGGAGGTGGAAAAAGATGGAGGGAAAACAAGATGGAGATGGAAAGGCCCAGGAAGAGAAAGTGCTAAAGGAAATAGAGAGGTACAAAGCAAGAGAGATATCACTCTGTCAGAAACTGGCTGTTATGCTCCTTCTCTTCCCTCTCCTGCCTCCCATCTCCCAGTTTCTGTTCCCTCGGTGGCCAATTACTGCTAATTAAAATCCTCACTGCAGCCTCCTCGACTCCCCCTCTTCCTCTCCTCCGATACCTCCGATATCTCTCTGCTTCCTCTGTCGCCCTGTCACTCTCTCTTGTCTGTTTTTCTTTCTCTCAAGACGTGATCAACAACTTAAACACCTTCTTTCCTCCTGTTCTTCTCATCCTCTTCCTCACCTTTCTACCTCTTCACCTTTTCTCTCCCTTCTTCTTCTTCTTCTTCTTTCTCTCTTGTATCTGACTCTTGTCTTTACCCACCTTTCGTTCCCTTCCCCGTCTCACCTGCTCCCCCCCTTCCTCCACTTTTCCTATCATCATCAGCACTGAGGTTTCTTTAGTAGTGCCGAGAGACTTGACAAGGCTCTGGGCTGAAGACTGTAGCACTCAGACTGTGATACCTTGCTAGTTGAGAGTTTTTCTTCCTCCTTTTTTTTTTTTGTGACAAGGTTGTCGACATCTTTGCTTCTTCCTGCCTCGGCGTCAGCAGTGTGATCCTTGTAGGTGTTAAAAAGCTTCGTCAAAGCTGCTGCTGCTGACGAGGAGAAGCGCGATGATGATGATGATGATCACAGCAGCCCTGGTGTTAATTCATTCAGTTAATTCATTCGCCTTGAAGGAGAAAATGGGGATACAAAAAAAGCTCCGGTGTTGCTATGCTTAGGGAAAGAGAGTTTTAGTGAAGGAATAAAGAAAGTCTTTCTGCTGCTTCTCTGATGAAGAGAATTATGTTTGCTCCTTTTAGCATCGGCATCTTGTTCCCCCCCATTTTGTCCACTCTTATCCTCCTGTTAGAATAACTGGCCCTCTGACTTTTTCAGAGAAAGGTAGAAAGAGATAGGGAGAGCCGTAGGGGCCTTTACAAGACCTGAGCCTTCGTTTTGTGCCAAAGGCCCGGGTCTGGATTTAAGAGCTGTGTCCGCTTGGCTGAGCACAAACTGAGGCCGGGCGCACAAAGGACCAGCTAGCCTTTTTCCTGCCTTCTGCTTTAAAGGCAGATAAAGAAAGGCAGGGGACAGATGGAGGTACGAGGAGAGAGAAAGAGAGAGAGAAAGGGGAGGGGAGAGGATGGACGTATGGAAGGATGGCCGTTAAGAATGAAAAGCAGGAGCAGCGACTCGTGGCCTCCCAGGTAAAAATGCCGAGAGGCCAAAGGGGGAGGAGAGGGAGGAGAGGGAGGAGAGGGAGGGGAGGACGGAGCCAGAAAGAGGGGTAATGACAATTGGCAGGGAAAAAGCTGGAATGGCACACAAAAAGAGAAAAGCCGGGGCGGGTGTCACCGGATGGCACTCAGTCAAGTTCTGTTAAGACTCAAGCCAGTGTGACGGCCACTTATGAGAGAGAGCGCACGCACGCACGCACGCACGCACGCACACACACACACACACACACACCACCTTTCTCACTGCCTCTTTGCAGGGTAAATGTGCATAGCAAATCAGGTGATGAATATAGTTTGAGCTGCACTCCAGTACAAATGTACTTTGCTTCTCACCCCCTGTGTTACTCTCTGTGTCCCTTCCTTGTCTTACCTGTCTGTTATTTTTACCATCACTTTGTTTCCTTTAATTTTGTTTTTCAGCCCGTCAGCCAGTTTATTGTGCAGCCTTAATAAAACAAGTGTAACAGTATGTTCTATAAAAGTGTCTTAATGTCATCTGTCAGAAACAAGCTTTTGTGTTATAATTAGGTCAGACTTTGTTTTTCATTAGTGAAATAAGCGTCTTACTATCTTATTCTAATCGATCTGAGAGAAACCACATATTCCGCAACTGGAAAACAGGATAAACCCACAGAGGACATTAGCACTTTGTGAGGAGAAGAGCTCTCTGACAGAGGACACTGACATAAAAGAAAAAGGCTGTGGGAAGACTTTTCAATGAGACTGATAGAACGTGTCAGCCTGAAAATAAAACTAAAAGGAAGAAGCTTTTGCACACTCTCCGCCATACTTTAAATTACATTTCTCACACATACATTTATTACATTTTTATGCAAATATTTTAATCAGGTTGGCTGTAGGGAAATAAGAGAGGTGCATCCATGTGGACCGAGTTTATTGCACCAAAAATCATCTCCATTTTAGAAACATTATGAATCAACATTTACATACAAGCCTTTGGTAGTTATTTACTTCAGCATCCCCAGAGAGATTAATGGTACTTTTAACATTACATTTATTGAACAGCTGTTGTTACTAGCTACTTTAAAGCAGTATAGATTTCAAGTATTGACCTTTTTTCTATCTATTTATGTTTTACTCAGAGCCACCAACAACACAGGACACCCTGCATTTTTTTCAAATATCTGCACAGTGGAGATGTTAAAATATATTTTGTGACAGTAGATTTTCATATGAACAAGAAGATAATGCTAGCCTCTGCAAAGCAAAACAAATAACTGTAAGGATCCCCAACAACTAACAACACTGATATCAGGGCTACGGTAGAGTAAAACCTCTGGGAGTGTTAATAAGTATTCGGGTTTTATCACTTATTGATGTAGCTTATTAAAATAAAATGTTTTCTATCACTCACTCTTTACCTTCTTTGCCTCCTTTGTTGACGGGGCATTTTTGTTGTGTGCTTTAAAAGTATCAAGATATGTCTTATACTAAAAAGAAAACCAATATCTGCCCCATTGGTGACTTCTTAGACTTGTAATACTTTAGATACATTTTGATGATGAAACTTGAGAAAGGAAATAATTAGTTTGGGATTTTATGCAATATAAAAATGTATATGCATGGATGTTGAGTATGAACATATGGAAAGGCATGGTGATTTTATTATGACGTTTTTTCGGAAGAAACAGGAAGAGCATTATACTGGAAAACATACATGTAATCGATTACACAATGTTAGTAGTTTAACAGGCTGTGCTGTACAAAAGGAATCCTTCAGTCAGTGAAAAGCCTGAAATCAATAACATCCAAAGCTGGTTGCAGATTTAGTTTTTGCTTAAACAACTCTGTAAGCATCAAAAGAGAAACAGGAGAAAGAATCGAACATCCATTGAGAAATCAGCAAAGTTAAATTAGAGTCAGTACAATAAGTTTAAAATTAAATCATAGCACAGAATATCTTTGTTTGATCGGAGGACATTTCTCTATGGAAACACGGTCTGCAGGGTAAGAGTCAAAAGGCCTCACATATATTTAACAGAAGGTCATGATTCCCGCCTCCGTGTGCAAAATCGACCTTTTTCAGCCACATAGAAACAACGACACAATACTTCACTGATATGCATGGCCTCTGCATTCATATTTTACATTCATGTTCTTCCATAGGCAGTCTGCTTTACATATCATAAACCAACGTGCTGCACAGTTAACCTGTGCACACATGTATTTCAATTTGGAAATATTTTATCTCTAGCAGGATGATCAAATGTGGCCGTTACATGCTTATTTTTGCACTGTATGCAACTACCACAATGATAGCTGCTGTTACATAGAAAACAAAACTGCTCGTTGGAATAAAAGCATGTGCATGTAATGTGCAAAATCAGCATAGTCATTCATCAATCAACATATAGAGACAGAAACACCACATGAAGGGATAAAAGGGCCATAGTACTTATGTGATGGCGTTAATAGATTCGTCCATGCATGTCCACCAAACTCACATACATGGTAATTATCTGCAAAAAAACCTATTGAAAGTCTTTATGCTGTAACATGTAAGTAACTCATCTGTAATGTTAAGGAAAGGTACACTATGTTCTTCTTTCAGTAGTGGGATGAAAACAGTATATACCTTCATATTGGCACTTACCCTTCATACATTGTCAACATTGTTAACAACGCCTTGTAGAAACATTTTATTATATCCACATATCAAGGACCTTTTTTTTCTGAGGATACGTCTTGGTTATGCCATTCTACTGCCTTTTCATGACACAGTTTGCTTTATTGTTATTATGTAGCCTATGTTATTCTCTCTTCACAAAGTAGTGACATTGATATTTTTCACTGTATTCTGAAAAGAAAAATATTCACTTCAACATAAAAAGAACTATGCGCTTAAGAAAAGTGAATTTAATCATAAAAAAGCATCAAGTCTGTATTCATATGCATTGATGTAACAGAAAGGAAGGAACATCATACTTCCTCCTTGAACATTTTGAGAGGTTGTCTTTTTTTCAAACCCATCTATCTTCCTTGTCAGAAACCTTCCATCTACATTACCCACAATACAACTTGACTAAGGATATATTTTGGTTGTGTTATAGAGGTATTGCCTAATGTGGCCTCGAGCCACCAGCCTAAGGTGGAGATGAGGGGCAGCTATTGTGGTGACTTACGGCTATTTATCTTTTTTTTCCTGCAGCTTTTAACATATGCAGTAGAACTCCACAAGACCTGTAAACATACTTTGATGTTTTGAATTGTTGGAGTTTCCTTTTAACCCAGCGGCAACCTCCAGATCTGAAAAGTGAAGCTAATACAGAGGTGCATTAAACTTCCCTTTTCTTTAATAGCCAGTAGGTGGCGGCTCCAGGATCCAAAAATAAATCTGATTGTGTAAAAGTCTTTGAGAAAATGGACCTACTTCTCACCTCAGTGAACATTTTCCTGACGCGATTGTGGTCTAAATCACTGGTTTTAAGTCTTCTTCAATACAGCATGATGTTTAAATTGTTGGTCCATTTAGAGTTAAATAGATAATAAATAAGGGTTCGCTTTAGACTGCCTTTTTATTGACAGGTCATTAACACACACAATGGTTTGGGTGTTTTTCTGTGTTTACCCCTTAGATCTTTATCCCCCGGTATGTTTTCAATTCATGAAGGTTAGTTTTGTAATATTTTGGTCTGCTTAAAATGTCATGTTCAGCGCTCATTGCTCCACCCTCTCATGTCACTGCTGGCTCCAAGAGCCACGATGGTGACAGCCAACACGCTAAACTTGAGGTTTCACTTTGCATTCACTCTCACCAGTGCAGCATCAATTCAATGAAATTATTTGTTCAGCACTTGCATATGTTTAAGTGTTCACATACTTTTGTCTTGGAGTGTACATTGGTGGTATTTTTAATTCACTGAAAGAGGATTCATAATCCCTTTTGTGTTAACAAAGCCAAATAGCAGCATCATCTAATCACACAGGGTGATTGTGTACATTTTCAGCATTTTAAATACACACACAAGTCCTTTACATGTCAGTCACACACACAGTTTCTGAAGACACCCATCAACTTTCTCCCTTTCACACTGCTCTTCACACACTTACTCACACACGCTCCATAACACACTGTCCAACACACTCTCTCCTTCACACATAAATCCCTCACACATCCTAACATGCTCCGCTAGCTTTTCATCTCCCCATCGAGCTCCCCCCTCTCTCTCCCACTCTCTCCCTCTCTGTGTTTCAGGGTAATGTGAGCCAGCAGTCGTAACACCGCTGGGGGGGAGGAGGGGGAGGCCGGGG
Source organism: Dissostichus eleginoides (assembly GCA_031216635.1). Taxonomy (NCBI): domain Eukaryota; kingdom Metazoa; phylum Chordata; class Actinopteri; order Perciformes; family Nototheniidae; genus Dissostichus; species Dissostichus eleginoides. The sequence continues at coordinate 17,020,382 of CM062271.1, forward strand.
TGGTGTTGATGTATGGTGGAACTAAAGCAACACTGCCGATCGATAATGTAAACAGGAGCAAGGAGAGGCGGTAAATAAGGCTGACTCCTGACAGAACTGTCTACCCCAGGTGATGGAGAGAGAGGGAGAGAAAGAGAAAGAGAAGAAGAGGGGGTGAGATGAATATCGAATAGAGGAGGGGAGGGAGGAAGGGAGAGACAAGGATGCAGGAGATAATGGAGGGATGAGAGAAACAAGGTAGGAGAGGGGGGGACAAATGGTGTTTGAAAAAGAGGCAGGAGACGGAGGGATGATGGGAGGATGAGGGATGGATGAAATGGTATAAAAGAGAGGAAGGATAGGTGACAGAAGGATGGAGGAGAGGGTAATGAGGAGATGTGGGGATGACTGGATGAGGTAATGCTGGAGGAGGGAGGCTGGGAGAAGAGTGACGACAAAGGACGTAGAGAGTGAAACACAAAGATTGTGAGAAAAGGATGGATGAAGGAGAAAAGAGGGAAGAGGAGAAAAGACGGAGGGGAAGAAAAGATGATGAAGTGGGAGGAAACTGCACTGGTAAACAAAAAAGAGGACAGAAAAAACAGATAATTGGGTTAGCAATGAGGAGCAATTACCAATCATAGATTACAATTACGTTTTTGCAGAAGCATGGCCTGTGTGTGTGTGTGTGTGTGTGTGTGTGTGTGTGTGTGTGTGTGTGTGTGTGTGTGTGTGTGTGTGTGTGTGTGTGTGTGTGTGTGTGTGTGTGTGTGTGTGTGTGTGTGTGTGTGTGTGTGTGTGTGTGTGTGTGTGTGTGTGTGTGTGTGTGTGTGTGTGTGTGTGTGTGTGTGTGTGTGTGTGTGTGTGTGTGTGTCACATATAAGCACACTGTTAAATTACGATAACACAGTACGCCTTTCGTATTTCTACTGTTCCTTTTTCTTGCGTGACTGCCTTTTTTGAATGTGGTGGTTAAGCTCATGTGTCCGTGAGTGTTTAATCTGCACATTCACATGTTCGAATGCTTCTATATAAAGAAAAAACTGCAGCTTTCTCATATACTAAACATATAATAGTTGCTTCTAACCAAGTGGTGAATCACAATGGTGATTCATCCTATAGCCAGCTCTTAAATGTGCAGTTTAACTCCAGTGGGTTTTTTTCATGCTGTGACTTGATAATGAAAGGTTATCTAATGTTCTTTTCTCAGATTCAGTATTGTACCAAATACAACATTTGGTCGTGTTTTAAGGCATGTGGCCGCCCTCATGGGAGGTTGATTGTTCAGAAAATTGTCACCAGATTATTTCACAAAAGAGAGTTCCTATATAAATCCGATGAAAATCAAGTTGGGCCGAATGATTCAGGATTATCCTCCGTCAAATGTCAGCACAATTATTCTGTGATAATATAATCTACAAATTACCTTTGTTAATAATACTTGTGAGCTCTCAGTGATTAAAAACGTAACAAAAGGTCTTCTCGAGCTAAATCAATTATTCTGTGTTCAGAAAATGAATGAGTAACATTTTTGATCATCGATTAATTGTGCAACTCAAACAAAATACAAAGATTAAACAGTCTAAGTGTTGAGCTAATTGTCGCTCACTGTCTCTCCACCTGCTGTTTGAGATCTTTATCAAGTATTTCTGTAAACAGTCCTTCATCAGACCTTGCAGAGGACAGTGTGCTTTTATTCCGCATGTTGATCCAGAGTCTTCTCCTACGCACTTGTCGATCTACAGCTTGCTCTTTAAAACTCCCAGCCTCTTAAATGTGAACACATGCTGTTTTTGCATTATCATATAAAATAATACTTTGGGGTTTTGGATTGTTCATCAGAAGCAAGTAATTTGTATATGTCCCCATGGGCTTCTTGGTGACGTTTTATAAACAAAATGAAAATTGGCAAATGAATCTCATAAGAAGTACAGACAAGTCAGACAGACAGAGTACGTTGTTGTTGGGGTAAATATAAGATAAGATAAGCCTTTATTAATCCCTGAAGAGAAATGTATGCGTCATAGCAGCGAGAGCCATACTGTAAGAGTGACAGACAGATAAGAGTTCATACAAGGATAGTTAGGAAAACAAATAAAACATCTTATTGACATCAAATTCAATTTCAATGTTTGCATACAGTATATACAAATATATACTGTATTTGGGGGGAGGGGGTGCGATGGGTTCTACAGGATACAGTCCAGATTTCTCCTCGTGTGCGCCTCTGCCACCACCTCCACATTGTCCAGCTTAACACCGACTACAATGCTAGCCTTCTTGTCAGGCTTGTTCAGCCAGCTAGCATCCTTTCAGCATACGGGGTAAATACATCTGTAGCTGGCTGATGTCGTGTCTCTTGACATCTAAAAGGCCTGCAGCTCATTGAGAAGCCTGCAGGGTCTGGTGGAGGATTAACAGAGCTGGAGGCATGACACTGAGCTCAGATTGGGAACAGGAGTGGAGGAGAGTCGGGCGGGAGGGACGCAGTCATTGGGGCTATCGAGTGAGATCCTCCCATTATAGATTACAAATGTTTGTCTGAATCATTCCTCTGACACCTGCAGGAGGATCATTACCACTGAGAAGCTGCGATCATGATTTGTCACTTACATATTCTGCGTAAAAAAAAAAAAAAAAATGCACATAGCATGCATGAATATAGCTGTGAACATATGGACAATTCATGAGCAAATCTAGATAAATAATTGTATCATAGACATCCAGCTCCACTTTCATGCAATGTGAGGAAGTGTTATATACATCTTAGATAATCTATGCTATAGAAGAATATCATGTCTAATAGCCATGTCGATGTATAATAAGGCTTTGATTGCAGCACTTATTATTCTTTCTGTGTGAGTCCGTGCACTCAGACTAAGTGATTTCTCAGAGACTGCACTCTTTTTCATCAGTGAGCTGTTTGATGAAGAACTGTCATGTTACAGAGGCAGGTTTCTTTCTATCCACATCTGTAGAGTCAACAGTGTAGGCAGCTCCAGTCTGCAGTGCACGCTTTCATCCACACACTTCTGGTCTCACTGAGGCATCACAGCATATCGTTTTTGATAGGTTGCCATTGGTGTTAAGCTCCTCGTCTCCTGTTTAATGACTGCAGGAGGAGAATTTTCTTCTGAAACGACTGCTCTATTCAGAAGAGCAAGAGAAATGCAAATATTATGTGACGAACCCCCAGAGAATTATCAGTAGCTCCGCAGTTCCCTTCAGCTCTATGCGAAGCTATTGCTAGCAGCTTTTGCACAGATGTAGATTCAGCTCAGTGATGTTCCCTCTCCTGTCTCTTTTATACAGAACGGCAAGATGGAATAACATTGCAACTGTCCCACCTTGAGCTTTTCAGCTTATTATATTGCGTTTACTGATGCGGTTCACTTTCAATGCTCTCATCAGTACCATTATTAAACACAGCTTGTTGCAGGAAAAAGCTCTAAAAACAGCAGCTAAAGGTCCAGATGTTTTCCTCTGGAGTTGATCAACAGCTAACCTAAAAGACCTACATGCATCAGGTGGACAGAATCTCAATGCTAGTGTCTCTGGGTGTGCGAATAGTGTTTTCTAATAAGCTTGTTGTTATAAAAGGATACTATGTTAATTTTGTGTTAATAACTTGTCCCCACAAATGGAAAAAACAAGTCAGTTAATGCAACTTTCATAATTAATATGCTTAATGTTCAATTTAATGTTTATGCGGGTAATAAAGAGAACTACTTGGGGCACATCTTTTAACATTTTTCCTGAAAACAAAATAAGTACTTTGTGGTGTAATTCCACACTTGAGGACAACAAAACTGCATTTACATAAGTCTCATAACCTCTTTTACAATACATAAAAATAAAATGAATATACTCTCTCTTTGTACGACCAGATAGAATAATTAACATTTGACAGTGTCTAAATTAATAATAATAATTGTTGAAAGACATTTAAGGTATTTTTCATGATTTATTATTTATGTGTGTATTTATTCATTCATTCATTTATTCGTTCAGTCATATTTTGTGCCTTAAATTAACGTTCTTGGGTTTTAACCCTCTGCATGCTGCATTTTTATAACTTTATAACTCTAACTTTTAACTTCTTATATTGTAGATTGTGTCTATGAGTTTACATGCTAATAGAGAGCGTGTGCTATTCCCCTTTGGGATTCATAAAATGAAGTGTCCTCTCTCGAAACATAAAACAAATGGGTAATGTTGCAGTATCGGAGACTATACCTTCAAGCCTATCCGAACAGTCGAGCTTAAATATTTGTAAATGCATGAAAATCCATATTAAATTTCAAGCATCATTTAAACAGCATCAACACATCAGATATCTTATAGACGTACCTCAAGTTGTTATTGTATGTTTTGTGATTGTATTTAGAATATCACAATAATCTATTATAATAACCCGGTTTTATTAAAATGTCATGTATCTAAAGATAAATGTGTAAAACCTGAGTAACATGTTGTCAATATGTTTGCTACCGTGCTCATTTAAAGAAGATGACACAAAAACAGATTTTAGATTGAAACCTAAACTACTTTTCCTCTTTCCCAAGAGTTTCGTCTCTTTCAGCTTTGTGTCTCAAATGCTTTTTTATCAAGTGAAAAAAAACAAAACCATAGATTTCTTTGGCAGCCAGAGCTCTGTTCCACTGTCTGGGTGTAATGAGCTGATGCTGCATCGCTAACCAAATATCCTCCATTGATTGTGGTTAGGCGGCGGAATTTGCTTGTCAATGGATGCAACTTCAACAAATTCTAACAACTAACGAGCCTGTAAAGTGAGCGGGGGAAGTGGACACAGGAACACATTTGATGCTTCTGCTGTGAATTTCTGGTTTTGAAATAATATCATCAGATCAGATTTCAAAAAGTCCCAAACACTGTTAAATCCTTCTGCCTAATGGCCTGCAATCCTCGGAGAGCTGGTTTTAAGAGCTTCTCCTGGGTCTGCGGCTTGTTAGTGTGTGTGTGTGTGTGTGTGTGTGTGTGTGTGTGTGTGTGTGTGTGTGTGTGTGTGTGTGTGTGTGTGTGTGTGTGTGTGTGTGTGTGTGTGTGTGTGTGTGTGTGTGTGTGTGTGTGTGTGTGTGTGTGTGTGTGTGTGTGTGTGTGTGACTGATTGTCTTCTGCTGTATGGATGTTCATTTTAATGTAACTAATTATCATCAATATTCTTTTGTTTTGAAAAGCTGATAAATCCTTGAAAGACTGAGGCAACAATATTGTGTGAGGTTCATGGCAGCATCTAAAAACAAGGGACAGTTAGTTATTTTAGTTTAGAGGCAATACATGACCGACTGCTGCATTTCCTCCTAAGGTCATTTCCACAATCAATTCTGAACAGACAGAAAAGATACTAATCTCTTTAGATTAATTGTGATTTAATTTCAACATCGTAAAATAATCATCCATAATTCCAGGTAGAAATCATAGGAAAATATACTGTAACTCCAGAACTTATCTTATCACATATCGTTTTCTTTTGTTTGAAGGTAATCCAGTGTTATCCATGAGTACACTGCAAACAGGAAGAGCTGTAAACATATTCAGAATACTTTTACTTACAGCCATTGGCAACGAAACAATGGTTTACTTGCTTTTAACAGCCCTGAAGAATTATGTGAACGATATATCTTTCTATATGGACTTGTTCCATATGCCAAATATTATTGGATCAAATGTGAGACTGTGTGAAACTGAAGTTTCAAGAGTGATTAGTAAAGGGGAAAAAAAGGGAACCATTTATTTAATGAAAGAGTCCTACTTTATTTCCTTATTATTTATATTTTTATTTCCAAATGCAACTATCTAATTATTTGTATTTTATAATCCAAAGATTTTTTTTTGTCTTACTATTTTCATTGTGGTCTTGTGTTTTTTTGACTCTATGGAAATGAGGGTCGCCCCTCAATGATCTCTCGAAAACATTTTAAGGTTAAATTCATGATTATATTTTTGATTTTTATATATACCTAGTTTGAATAAAAAAACATGAATTAACTTGACAAATAAATTACACCAAGTCTGGGAATTATTATTATATCCTTTTTATTTAGAAACAATAACAAACACCCACCACATAATATAACATGTGTCCTGGGTTTTCTGCCAGGTGTTTATTTAAAAATGACTCAATCACTAAAAGCCAGGTCTGTTAATAAATAAATATTAACAAACATGAGTTGCTTTAACTATATTTAGCTGTAAGTATATGAGATAAGTCTGAGAGACATTCACAATCGAGTTACAGACCTACTGTAAATAGATTCAAACTAAATATGAATTCAGTCTGTTCCTGTGGAAACATTCCTGAGCAAAATGTAAAAAAGAAGGCCCTACCTTTCAGCTTACATGCTCTCCAAAACAGCCTGGCCTGCAGTTTTTATGTGAGGCACGGCGAGTTTATTTATACAGCACATTTCAGCAACAAGGCAATTTAAAGTGCTTTGCATAAAACATCAAAAGCATCGAGACAAGTGCAAAAGAAACGCACCACTTAAGGACATTTGAATACAAATAAAAACAGTCAGTGCCAAGAGAATAGCATAACTGCAAGCTAAAACAGGAGGTTAGAAAATAGTCAATTTGATGTCTGCATTTTTGTTTTCCCGGACCTGGGAGATCCCCTGATATTTAACACAAATATAAATAAGGTTACATCACTTAGACTGACTGTGCCACAGGCCTCAACAGAGGTCAGACAGAACAACACTACATATACAAAACAGGAAGATGTAGGATTATAATTACTGATATGACAAGTAGTAATAGTGTGCATTGGAGATATAACACCATATCCTCTTAATATCTTAGCTAAAATAAGTGCTGCTCTTTGGATGATGTTTTTGTTTGATTTTACGACCATTCATAATTACAGCATTGACATTGACATGTACACTATTTAAAAGTAGTAAACTCCAAATGATGATAACTCACTAACTGACATGAATCTACCAAAGCAAAGGTCATCTATTCCTGCTACCACTTTAACATTACATGAACGGATGCTATGTTTGTGTAGCATGAATGAAGTGAAACATTTTAGTTTTATTGAGACGCTTTGGAAAATAGTTTTAGGTATATTTTCCATATTAGCAGTAAGACTGTATTTATCATATTTGTATGTTTTATTAATTCTTTTAAATTGGAACTATATTAAACATGGCTGCCACAATAAAAGCTTAACAAATGGGAAATATGACTGGGGAGTAGGGATGGGACCTCAAGTATTTAATCACAGATGGCAATAAAAACACAAAACAAAAGCAATAAGTCGATTGAGTTGGTTTCTATAATCAGAACAAATTGGAATAACCTCTCATCAGTGACTATTAAGAAATGTGTCTAGCGTGCTATAACGGAGCAATGAAACATAGAGACTCATTTGAACAAACAATAATTATCATGTAAGAAAGAATAAACTCACACAATAGCCGCCAGTTTATTTAATATATTTATTTATCCATCATTCATTCATACAAGATGGGCTTCTGATTTATGATTACCTTATTACCTCATTATTATTATTATTAAGATGTCTTGACTAGACAAATGTTCAGATACAAAATATGCCTTTCTATATGTCATTAAAGCACTTGTTTCTTGACTCAGTGTGAGGTGAAGTAGATCCAGTTTGTTTGAGTACCTTTTTAATCGAAATAATATCGTCAATAGAAATAATTTTCCCAGAATAACCAAACATTCAATGTTAATATCATCCCCTGCCTACTGGGGAGATGAACTCAGGATGTATTTATTTGTATCATCATATCTGTCGCACACTGGTGAAAAGTGTTTCATCATCTCATCTCTCGCTGTCTCTGCAGATGTGATCCACACAGTGGGGCCGATCGCTCAGGGAGGAGTGGGAGACGAGGAGAAGAAAGCGTTGAAGTCGTGCTACAAGAACAGCCTGAACGCAGCCGCCAAAAACAACGCACGCTCTGTGGTGAGGACGGGAGGGGGGGATGTTAGGAAGAAACAGGAAGTATGAGAGGAAAAATACAGAGATTCAGAGTTGTTTGTTGAGAAAAAGGTGTGAAGAAACCAGATTTAAACAAAGATGTTAAAGGGAGAAAAGCATTTAGTATTGGAACCAAAAAAATGTATGACGGATAAAAAGAAAGGACTCAGTCATGACTGTGTATAAAATATTTTACCTTAGCTGAAAACATAACAAGAATGAACACATTAACATATGTTTTCAAAGGAAACTCCATTCCAAGCTGAGATATAAGTAGAGAGGGAAACAGGAGCTGCAGGTAGGTAGTCGGGTTGAAAGAAGATTTTATGAAACACTCCAGGCGGGAGATTTTCACTACAGAGCAAGGTGTTAAAGTCAAAGAAAAACACTAAAGCAACACAAAAATAAAGTCAGAGGTACGGTAGAAGAAAGATAAATGCTGTGTATTTGTAGTTTCTCCACTCAAGTGTAGAATTTAAAGCAATTGGACAGTCATTTTCGTAAGCAAGTACAATACATTGTATTTATTGTTTGGTATTAGATCAAATACCTGTCCTAAATGTTCATTTATATTACTGTGTTTATGTAGAGGGGCTATCATAATGTTTTGATCTGAAAAAGATTATATAAAGTACGGTAAAACAAATGTTGGTGAAGCCAAAGGTCACAAATTTGCCACACAGGTTTTTATTGACGCTGATTTAAATCTCCCCTTCCTCTTGAGTACAACCTTTCTTCGACTTTCGTGTTTTTTTACATGAAACCCCTAAAGCTTTTCTTATAAGTTCCCTTCCATTGACTTTTATATTTACCTCTCGCCTTGAGGACCCTGTGTGTCGTGTCTGCTCTCTCCCCGAGTTGCCAACTCCACAATCTGGTCAATGAAGAGATCTGGAGACACAGAGAGCATCCAAGCATCCAAGCATCTGCTCGTAGCGCCGCATTTGACAGCAGGTTGAGAATCTGCCAGATTTGATTTACTTTGAAGTTTACTGGCTGCTTTCCTCAGCTCAGAGACTCTGATGCCATGAACCTGCCTGACAATGGCCGAAAGTTAAAATGTCAAAGATTTTTTTATAAAAAATCCTTGTTGAAACTTGACATTTTTCATCAATAGGGATTCAATGTATTTACATCCAGTAATTATCTCGTTACAGCGCTTTTCATTGTTATTAGCGTAGTTCTCCTTTCCTGAGCAGGTTTTAAATGGCCCGACGACTCACAAGGGATTCACAGGGAAGGATGCATGTACTTAAATGTTACGGTTTGTAATTTCATCTAATGGATAGAAGGCTGCTCATTTACCGTTTGCCCTTCTGCTGCCTGTCTGAGTTAAATCACTGCCAATGTAAATACAACTTTTAGTGCCTCAGCTTTTATAATAAATCAATTCAATATAAGTGATGGGGACAAAATCCACAGTCCGTTTTGTGTAAGCTGGTAGTCTATGCGAGGTGTGGCCAAACTATGAATCAGTAAAAAAATGTGCAGACAGATGGTAAGGTCAGACAATAAGTAAACAGAGTCCTGTGATTGTAGTTACATGTTAGCCTATTAAAAACTGGCCACATAATAATGTATTTATTGTGTCAAGTTGCACTTCCCCCCTGCCTGCTGAGGCTTTATAAGATGGTTTGGCTGAATCTAATATAAGATGTCATGATTAAAACACATCTTATTGAAGTAAGTATATAGTCTTTCAGTACCGAATAAGCTTGTTGTATGTATATTAACTATGTTATCTTGCTGAGATGTGTTTGATGGTTAGTAAAAAAAAAAGATGACTAAACTGCACCTTAGGGGTTTGAAATAGCTTTAAGAATATTTGTATTATGGCCAGAAATGGCAATTAACGTGAGCAACAGTGCTTTCAAAACACTTATTGAAATTGGAGGATTATTTTCAACATTGTAATTTTGGGCACAATGTACCGTATGCCTTTATTTTACAGCGAGACAAAAGAAGCAGAGAGAGATGCAACAGAATAAACAACATCAACAAAAAGAAAAGATTCTTCTTTGTGGTTCAAGGTCGGAGTGTTAATGTACTTGAGAGGACAAAAAGCTTTAAAAGCACAGCAACCGCCGAAACACAAGCAGCTTTTATAGTGGAATAGTCATTAAGTTGTTTGGTGAAGAGCTGCAGGTGAGAGGCTCTTACTGGCATTTTTAGGAACCAGCACCTCTCTAACACATTGTCAGTCAGACGCAACATCACATCAAATAAACACCTTTAGACTGTCCTGTTGTATGGTTCGATGAATGTTGCTCAGAAGGTGAGAAAAAAGTTCAATTATTGACTGTATTTATGTGACACAGTTATTATGTTCAGCCCATGGTTTGCTCTTTAAATGTGTCATTTTGAATGTAACTCTGTGGCCTGCACTGCTAAAGTCACTAAAAGACACCAATGGTGCCAAATCAGCCAGTACTGAACTGTTATAAGATCATATAGTAATATAATAATGCCTGGTTGATTGCTGATGAAGAAAGTCCTTTAACCTCAGGCCTCCACACCAAAAGGATGATAAGAAGAATGTTCTTAGAATAGAAATGAAAGACAGATGGAGAATAAGAGCTGCCATAAATATCAGGAGATATACTCCATCGAGATCGAGCAGAGAGAGTGTTGTGTGTGAAAGAGAGAGTGATAATTAAAGCTGGTTGTTATGTGATCAGCAACAGACTGTAACTACTTTGTTTCTCCTCTTCTCTCTGCAGGCGTTCCCCTGCATCTCCACAGGAGTCTACGGTCAGTGTCTGTGTGGATGTGTGTGTCTCCTCCTCATAGTTAATCAGAATATTTGCAACAGTTGTGCATGTTGCAATAAAAGCAAGACATTTGGCACATGTAGGTTTATATGTATAAATATTGGGATGCTGCAGGTTTGGTGGCCATTTTGAAAAAAGGATCAGGGTTGGAAATCAGCAACAGCATAATATATGCTTCATTCACTGGCAGAACAAAACAGTAAGGTACTTGTGATGGAAACTTCTGAAGCAATGGAGACAGGACTCAAAGAGACACGAGGAGAGCAGGAACTTTGATGGCAAACACTGATGGTTTACTTGGAGCTTCGGCCGGAGAATTCACAAGACATGTGCTGTGCCACGAGTTGCCACAGCGGTTGCCAAACCAATTCTGAAGATCTCTACCCCAGACCCATGCATTTAGCTAGTTCTGAGAGAATAATCCACATTGTGCATAACAAGATAAAACCATAACACCTCTATCAGCTGATGCCAACAGGCAGGAATAGGAAGACAAAACACTGAGAGGGCAGCTTTGCTCATAAGGGCAGTACGAACTGATAAACTGGGTCAAAGTTATGGGCCTAGGAAAATATTTCCCCAACAGTACTGAGTGGCTGGTGGAGGTTATAAAGAGTGGCATGTGGACAAGTTCATCTCTAACCGTGATCTGGATGAAGTCGGCTCCATAAAAAACTTCTCTGATGGCCACAGGAGACTCTGACTTGGCTGAAGAAAAATCTTCCAAGCAAGTCAGGAGGTCACAATTGATAACATATTTCTCTCTTTGGTTTGGCATATATCATTGCTCATTAGCAATACATTCCAAAGTTAGGTATCGCTTCAACTTTGGTTATCAGCAATGCAGCGATGCAGCAATATCTCTGTCAATTGTGCGATTAACATAAAGAGAAATGCATCACTGGATAGCTGAATATATTGTACTTCTATGGGTGTTATTCTGGGATGAAGGCATGGGGTTGAAGTTTGACCATGAACTGAACATTATCTTTTTATTTAGTTTTCATATTTTTTTGTAAAATCTTTTAGAAAGCACCCATAGAGAAATAAAGAGACAAAGAAATCAGCTTGAACACACCTCGGCCATCATCCATACATCAGTTTTCATTCAGACATATTAAGCGACTGTTTGCCCTAAGGGACCAAATATCCAGCGCTCCAATATTTATACCTTTCTTTAGCAAAGACACCTACATTTGTGCCAATGTGTTGCTTTTACAGTACAGCAAAATGCACAATTGTTATGCGTAACTGTCCCAGGATCTAACCAGAACAAATGCATGACATTTTCTTCCCTTGTGTGTTCGTAATATCATCATATTCCCATTTTCTCTTCAAATGTTTATGTGTTGCTCAGGGATTTACGCTCTTGGAGTCTGAGAGAAAAAAAGAAATCAATTTTCCTTTTACAATAAATCTAATCCTGTGTTTGTATGCTGTGCACACCGGCTCTGCTTTCCATCACATGCTTGTTTCCAGTATCAAACCTTCTCTGTAACCAGATTGCTGAGCCACCCAGTGCCACTTGTCACATTATCTCCTGCAGGCCAGAGTTGGTTCCCAGATTAAGGCCCTGGATTAAGACCGGCAGATTAAAATGGATTAGGCCGGAGATTGTGTCAGATTGACTGTAATACCCCTTCACACTGGCAGGAGAGAGAGACAGGGACGGTGCTTAAACACTCCCAGGGGAGGGTCTGAGTGTGAGGGCGGTTTGTCGACCCACCTCCCATGTTGCTGGAGAGAGGAAGAGGCCAGAGTTGTGCCTGTTTCTCACAGTCTCTCTGTTCAGATCATCATCTTTCTAAGAGTATTCTCTAAATTGTGTCTCTCACCTGGGCTCACCTTTTAAGAGGAAGTTGAGACAAAAATGTCTACACTTGAGATTGATGCTGCAACAAATGATTATTTTCATTATCTATTAATTTTCAGATTATTTTCTAAATTAAATATTAATTATTTGTCATTAGATATCAGCAAATATTGAGAAAACATCCATCCCAGTTTCTCAAAGTCCAAGGAGATGTCTTTGAATGTCTTGTTTTGTCAGTCCAAACCCCAAGGATATTTAAATGTTTTATGGTATAAGAAATGAAACAGGCTTATTGCATGAATACTAGATCAAAATAATATGCAAATTATTTTTGTCAATTGTTCCAGCTCCATTTAACAGCTTCTCGAATAACGTCACCAATGTAATCACAAGACATACAGTAGTCAACCCCAGAAAACACTGTCTCTTGAGGACAGTAACACGTGCGTTTTCCATCGCTATTTGACCACATTACAGAAAATATGGGAAGACCTTTGATGGGAATTTCATGACATTGCCATTTTTAAGTACAGTGAGTGATATGTTCTTCTGCTACACCGGAGAAAGGGGTAATGGTAGACGTACAGGTTAGCACCCTGAGACACGTGCAAAAATGTTTTGTTGCCTAAACATAACCATAAAAACTTGAATAATTGTATTCATTATTTTCCAAGAGTGTATAATGTAGTAAACATCTTAGCAACATACATTTTTCATTATTTCAATAAAATGAATTTAGATGGCATTACATGTATGTCATACTCAAACACATTTGATATTTGAAACTCGTTGTTTCTTTTAATAAGGAATGTGAGGCAGGTGTCACAGTCTGCACATAACCACACAGTTCTATATTATCATTTAAAAGGCAAACTTTGCTATTTTTTACCTTCAGGTAGTTAAATAGTTTATATTGATCTCATTAGATCTCCTGCTGTTTGTGTTTCGATGGTTTAACAATGCATGTGTAATGCTAATGTGCGTCCTCATGTATTTCCCTCTTCACATATTGAACACTCTCTCCTCGCGTATAGAATAATTACTGTATAATCCCACAGTATGTGCTTGTTTCTGGCTGAGCAGTTTGGCCAGATGATGATTTTTTTAGTGCCTTTGTGTTGTGTTTCCAGCAGTGGGGATCACTTCCCAGCTCTGAAAGGTCTCGGTCGCTCAATGAATATTGAAGAAGCACTGTAGTCTTTCTCCATCTGTCTCCTCCTAACCCACAAGTGTGTTATGATCCCACATCGCAGGAATAGGGGAATTTGGATGAGGGCAAGTGAGAAAATACCAAGCAGAGAAGAACGGAAATCTGAAAAAAAAACTGTGTAGACAACAACCTAACGCAAACACACAGATCTGCACCTGTTCTTGTAAATAGTTTGTATATTTGTGGGTTTTTTTGTAGGATATCCACCTGAGCAGGCTGTGCACGAAGCGTTAGCAACTGTGAGGGAGTATCTGGATGAACATCACGACAAGGTGTGTGTGTGTCTTTGTGTCTGCATGAGTGGCAATGTTTCCTTACCATTTCCTCAAGGTATTATTCCTTTCACAGCTGTTGTGTTTGTTTTCTGGTGGGAGCCAAGAGAAGGGTGCTTTGAGAGAGCACTTGCACACACGCACACAGTGACACACACACACACACACATACATTTGAACACACACTCCTATGTTCTACCTCTCATGCTCATGGCCAAGTCTGCGTTTTAATTGGCTCCTTGCGGGACTAAACCCTACCCACACACACACACACACACACACACACACACACACACACCACACACACACACACACACACACACTCACTCACACAGCTTCTCTCAGGAGAAACGACGAGCAGAGAAAAGACAAAATGATGGAATAGATGACTGGAGGCGAGGGGAAGAGGATGGGGGTGATGGGAGATTGGAACAAAGAGGAAACTTTCCAATCAGTCGTTAACATGCTCTAAACTCTCCTCTTCCTCCTTTATTCCACAGGTCTCCTCCCATTCCTCTTTTTAATCTCTCTCTCCGTCTCTATCACCTCCCAGAGAGCGTGTTGACAAGGTTATTGTTAGCGCTGCAGTCTCCAGAGTCTCTGTAGCAATACTAGTCGACTGATGCCGTCAGCCGCACCGAGCTCAACCAACGAACATGAAACATTTCACATCCCACCACGGGGGACAACAGTTAAAAACTTAAACAGCTTAATACGAGAGCAGAAAGCCAAATCAACAAGGCTTTTATTTCAGTTCTGCCCGGAAATAGTTCCACTGTGAGTTTTTTTAAGAGGGATTTTTGTATTATTATGAACAAATGAGATGGTGAGACGGAGTTTGTTTGGATACATATAAAGTGAGTATGTTCACCAGAGGAGGTTTATACTTTAATTCAACTGCACATTTTGGGCTTGGAGAGCTGTTTTGAAGAAAATGAAATTAAAATAGCTAACACTAAGGCAAACCAAATGGACTCAAGACATGTTGCAATGTGTAATACACAATCACATGAACCATTTATTTGCAAAATAACAACAAAACTGTTGCAAAAAAGAAAAACCCAAGGCAACTCATAAGTTTTATAGTTGTTTTATTTGAAAATAAATAAGTCAGCTTGGATATTTCAACAAATCTGATGTATAAGATTTGGACAAAAAGTCGTACCCAACCGGATCCATTTCAAAGCTTTTCAGGGGCTTTTGGTCATATCATACGATCTTCACAGCAGAGTTTTTCGCGTGTGGTTTGTTTCATCAGTTCTCATGAACTCTTCGTACTTGTATCTAAGAAAAGCAGTGCACTATAATTTGCATACACTCCACAAATCGTGTGCCAGGAGCACAGGTGACATAGTTTAAGAGCGACAAAGTAGAGTGGAGGTCGTGTCCCATGTGTAACCAGAAGTCAAACGTAACCAAAGAGTTGTTTTTGGTTCTTCAGTGCAATAACAAACATTAGATGAGGATAAACTGGTATTATATTGCTCTTTTAAGGTTTCAATTTGTTATAGTAAGTTGTGAATGCCAATATGTCCGTAGAATAAAGCAAGTTAACCACAGGACCAAGCGTCGTGTTTTTCAGAAAGTCAGGTAAAATAAATGCTGTATAAGAGATAGCATTGAGTTTCAGAAACCAGTGAAACAGAAGATGTGATGTCATCATTTATTTTGTATATACTGTATGCATTTACAATCATAATAATCAGGATAGTACAACATTTACCGTGGAAATCATTTTAGGAGTATTGAGGAACCACAGAGGAACCTGTTTTTCAGATAGAGGAAGACAAAAGCAGCTTTCTATCTCTTTAATATTTTGCATAGTGAAAGGAACATTGTTGTTGGCAGAATATATTAGCCGTAGCAAGCTAGCTGCCACGAGCTTCCAGCTACGGTTTCATGCTGATTTATAGTTACAAAGCTTCAACGTAATACCACAAATTACATTCATAACTGGGAAGACTCCATCTGCTGTAGAGGATCCTGTTTTACGCATAAAAACCCCAGAGCAGATACTAAATGGGCCTTGTGGGAAGCTTGTCAAAAATGAACTTATAACCTTAACTGATGACAACTTGAAAAACATTTTCTTTGACATGTATCCAGTGCAAACTTAAAGTTAGTAAATAACAGTATGAAAGGTGTGAGGCGTGATAAATATACTCTGCTGCTGTCAGATTGTTCTGTTTCAGAATAACATATTCATCTGTGTTTACCTTGAAGACAGGCAGTTAAAAAAGAGCCCATTACACTCACTTAGTGTTATTGTTAGCCTCTCCAGGGTCCCTGTTGCAGTTGTATCAAATGAGCTGCTGCTGTATTCTGGAGGCCATTTTGCATTTCTCCTCACAAGCATTTGTTTTAATTTGACTCAGGGAGGCTGAGAAATGGCACAAGTGGAGGTTAGAGATTTCTAACCATAGCCCAGGGGATGTAGTTACTTACCGCACATTTTCATATCTTCCTTTTTAGCCACCATTCAAATCCTGGCAAGTGGTGGTAATTGTAGCATTGGGCTGAAAGACACAGACTGCAGGCGGCTTAGATAAATCTTTGAAAGCTCCCGCAACAAGCTGAAAGTGATAGAAACAGCCGGGCTATAAATTGCACTGCCTTGCCCCAAAACGGAGAACCTTTGTAGAGACATTAGGGAGGTAATAATGTTTGTCAGATGCTGAGAAATAAGAGAGCACAGTCGAGATCATATCCCTGGAAGCATCTTTTAACTGTAGCTGCTGCAGCTTTAATCATCAGGCTACATATTGTGCTGTGTAGCCTGTGTACTCTGTGTCCAGCTATACAGAATACAACATTATAGACTGCAGAGCTCTAAAGGACAAGAGCACAGAGCATAAATATTGTTTATTGATGTAAAATAGCTGCACTCGCTCGGACAGTGTCTTAATAATATTTGAAAGCTATTATCTTTATGGCTGTGTGTGTATGTGTGTGTCTGGATTGAGTTGAATTGTGTTCCTGGATGTACACTGTAATGAGGGAAGCTGAGGGCTTAATGCCAAATACCCACACACACACACACACACACACACACACACACACACACAGTGTAACATTCAGGGGCATTGACAAAAACACACAAAGTGACTTATCTTATACACACACATGTACAACATAAGATCTTCTAGACCTACCCAGGAGCTTCTCTCCTGACCTCTTTCTTTCTCTCTCTCACACACACAAACACACACAAACTTAGCACATCTCAGCACTCTGTCCCCAGCACAGAGTGTATAATATGTGCTATGTTGTGGCATCATTACAATAGGAAGCTAATAGGAGAGTAATGGACTGATGCAGTAGCTACCTACTCCTGATATCGCCTCTGCACAATGTCACACACTGTTACATTGTTTCCCCTGCTGTTGATGAATTCACGGTTATTGCATATGTTTGTTATAAAGGTGTGTGTGTGTGTGTGTGTGTGTGTGTGTGTGTGTGTGTGTGTGTGTGTGTGTGTGTGTGTGTGTGTGTGTGCGTGTGTGTGTGTGTGTGTGTGTGTGGTGTGTCAGCTGGACAGAGTCATCTTCTGTGTGTTCTTGCCGACGGATAAGGAGCTGTATATGAAGACCCTCCCGCTCTACTTCCCCGCTGGTGAGTTTTGTCTTTCACACACACACACACACACACACACACACACACACACACACACGCACACACTTGCCTATCTACAGTGATGACAGCTCAGCTCTATTTAGCTACACACACAAACAGAGACACACACAGTGGTGTGACAAACACTCTGCTCCATCCACTGTGTACTATTTGCACATCAGTACATTAACACGTGCAAAACACTCATTAGATCCATAATAGTGCATATATAGCACACTTAATTGTGTCTAAATACATCAAATAAACATGTACTTTGCTCCCACCCCCCACCCCACACACACATAAACACAGTGACATGATAAAACCTCTAAATACACAAAATGTAGAAGCAAGCTGCTTGAGCCTAATTATAAATGCAATTATGACATGTGATGTTTATGGGATATACTCGCATGGCCTTTTTCATAGTTGACAACCTGAGAAACATTGATTGTTATTTGAACCGATAATTAATTAAAAAGATTAAATCTATTTGAACACAAATTTACATTTGTTCTAGTGAGCAAAGACAGTGTGTTAAATGTCAGATATGATGCAGGGCTACAAAAATAACATGAAAGTTGTGTTTGGAAATAACTTCAGTAGGCGGCAAAGCTGAACAAACGAGATTGATATTTTATTTATTATTTTAGATTTATTGCATTACTAAAAATTAGGCATTCTTACTTTCCATTTCTGACTTTTTATTATAACAGCCTTTCCTGAGATGAATATATAGTACTACTGTAAGTGCAATCCACATGACAAGCTTGAGGATCATAAGCAGAACTTCAAACATATTCATCATTTTAAAACTAGCCTGTCATCTGTGGTCCAAACATTTAGCGGGTGACACGATAAAGAGGTAAAATAGGTTCAATAAATATGCAAATATGCCTTTTTCCTCTCATTCTGAGAATAAGTTGAGAAGATGATGAGTACTGAGCTGGAGTCAGGAGATGGTTGGCTCTATTTTCTTTTGTGTCCCTTTTTAGTCCATTCAGGTGGATGGGTTTGTTTATTGATAGTTCGTAGATAGCTATCTATCTATACCTAACTGCTAATGAGTTATTCTTCTCCCTAAGAATTTAAACTGTTACCAAAAAAAAGTGGGTGGATTACCAATCCCACTGATTTGCATATATCCCTGGATAACTAGATTTAATCAAATATGTGATCTGGCTAACAAAACATGTACATACAGTGTATGAGAAACTTGAAGTGATGGTAGTGACGACAAGACTCAGGGAAGTGGTTTGCAGTCACTCGGTGTGTTTCCATTTACCTTTGTTTAAGCCTGTGTTTAAAAAGTAGAAGATGGAAACATCCACTCATTTTATTCTTCCATCTGTTAGAGGGCTCTTTGCATGGGTGAAATTTGCCATCAGAAACATGTAAAATTCAAGTCTCTTTGTTTTGAGATCACCCTTCAACCATGCAATGACCCCTTTACAAGATGAAATAACGCACCTGTATTTTCTTTGTCACAACTTTCCTGAAAATTCAGTTATGTTCGCTACATTTAGAAACCTACTTTGCCCAGATATTCTAATATCACTCTCAGGAATTAAGCGAATAACCACTGTATGCGTGAGTGTGTTTTCTTTTAATTTTTTAATTTTTGAAATTCAATGAATTTTATACTTTTCTTAGTCACTCATCTATGTTTTGCTATAATTTGCTCCTTTAGCCTGACCAATCACAGCAGCTTATTGTTCAGGTAACCAGCATGGTGTGTGTCAAAAATAAATAACTACATTAAGTCTGTTTGAACCCCTGTGTGAAATATAAGTGCTGTGTGCAGACCGGAAACCCTGACATTTCCTCGAACTAGCACACTTAACAAATATTTACACTTCAGTTGAATATAAATGTTTTTTTCCACTGCTGACCTCAAGCTGACTAGTACAACAAACACTTGCAGAGGAAGAACATATTAAAATACATTTCCTCTGAAAATGAAAGTAAAGTGAAAAAATAAATCAGCAACCATGTTGTAGGTCTCCCAGGTTCATCTTTCAATTTCAACATTCTGTCTCACATGCTTTTCAAAACGAACCGAGAGAAAGTTGTGTGCCTTCATTGCAGATTAATCTCTGTGGTTAAATGAAGTTTAATAAATACGTGATATTCATGTTGGCTCAAGCTGTGAAATGGTGACTTCACCCATTTGTTTTGATTACCCCCGTGATTGATAGTGTTATAATGCCAAGCAGTCCGAGCCCCTAAACATGATCAGTCATTCACTCAATTATTCAAATGAAGCATTGGTATTACAACTGCAGCCTTAACCTCTAATGTCCTGCTGTACCGCTGCTATAAATCAAACTCACCTCCCGCCTCAAAACATTTTGAGAGAGAGGTCTCCCCCATCTCGTACTTTCTGCTTTTATAAAACAGTTTTTTATTTTTAGCACACAGCTGCTATCAAACCTTTCCTCAAAACCAACAACACAATCAGAAAGCTTCTGTTCACCTTCGCGTTTTGCACGGCTGCTCGCTTAAAATCTTACATTTAAATTAAATATTCAGGGTCACTGAGTCTCATGTTGTCATCACACAGTAAGAAGGTGATGTAAACAACTGTGGACCTGAATTAGTGCCTTTACATCCTGCCTCTGTTTGTGATGTTCACCTTACAAAGCAATCAGTCTTTATTAATTACATATTTATCACTTTTTCAGATTTGCTTGATAAAAATAGTAGCTCACAACTAACTGAAATAAGACAAATGTAACCCCAAAGAAACATTAGCCACAACAAACCCACTTCAACAATATCTTGCAGCTTGAACTCAACAGAAAGACAATGCATTGAAATAGGTTTGACATTGAAATTAAAGCAGAGTGTTGTGTTGAATTTTGAATGAAAGGAGGATTCTCATGGTCTCAGTGGCAGCAGAGTGAAAACAACAGAGTACTGCCTCTGGGCTCTCAATGCATCTCTCTGTATATAATTGATATGCATGCTGCTATCAAGGCTTTATACTGTATATACCGTTTGCAGGATGCATGACATTTATCATAATTGTCGTAGTTTTACAATCCCGTGTTTTGAAGATGTGTTGCCAAAAAAATCAGCAGAAAAAAGAAAAGAAAGCACACTTAATTATATAACACAAGATGTGAACATAACATAAATGTGCACAGACATACAAGCAGTGAAAGCAGAGTGAAAGAGAACAGAGGAGCTTCCTATTAAAAATAAGAGAGGAATCCAATCAACTCTGCTGCCGTATCTCCAGCATAAGCTTTAAAGTCACACATTGGGTTAAGAGTCTTAATATTTTTGTGTCTTTTTGCAGACAGATCCGACCAGTAGTGCCGATACAGGGAAGAGTTTTTCTCCCGTTTCAATGTCGGCCTCAATGAAGATCAATTGCTAAAAATAATGGGATCACGCTGCGATGCCCTTTAACTCTACTCTATTCAACACACTAAATACTAAGAGTTTACTTAGAAGTGTTTTGTGGATAAAATGTTGCATTGACCATGTTAAAGCATCGACTTCACACTAGCCTGAAATATAACTAAGAGTAAGAGCCTGAAGGACAATATTCTAGATGTTCTTACTGTCAATAAGTGCTATAAATACGTCAATCCAACAATGACTTGATAATATTAATAATAACATTATATATTCAAAGTCGGACTTTATATTTGTTTTTCCTCTCATTGCTTAATTTGGAAACTATTATATATGCGAATGCCCTAAATAAATCATTTTCGAGTTCCTAATTATAGCTGCTAATAGTGTCTAAATAAATGATTTGGCAAAAATAAAAAAATAAATGTAAATACATTATGCAAATATCACCCCATCTGCTTTCATGCATCTACACAACGTCCACAACACTCAAGGTTCAAGGTTCTTTATTGTCAAACTAACATAGCTACAGAGTAATTATGTCGTTGAAAATCTTAGGTCGCAGGCTTCTCCAACAATGCAACACAATAATACAGATAAGCAGACAATATTAAAGCAATATTAAAGTATATTATATTAAAAGTAATACAAAAACTCCCAAAACCAGGTGGGGGTGGCAGGAAGCGGCAAATAGACCACGCCCTCTTAGGACACAAGGAGTGATAAGTAAACCATTTCAAACCATTCCCAGAGCTAATAATAGGTCTTCTGCGTGCTAGAGCATTTTGATATTAGACTTGTATTTGTCAGTAACTTGACGTCATGCCTAGACTTGCAAAGTCATGCAAATGTTGTGTTTGCCAACATGTTTGCTTAAATGTTTGTGAAGACATACAGTAATACACTAGTGTTGTGTTCACAGCTTGTTCTTTTGCCCCTTGCTAACTAAAAATAAATTAAAGCTGCTTAAAGATGTGTAATATTAGCTTTGATTTAATGTTCAGATTATAAAGTTATTTTATACTATCAATAAATACTGAACCATGCGACCATCCGGCCTTAGAGTCAGAAGGCCGGTTTTAATTCTTCTTTTATGGGATAAACTTTAGCTTCCACTCAGCAAACTCCAGTGTCAAACTGACACAGCATCAACTTTTCACCTGAAGCATGAAATCAGCACTTTCACATCTTCACACAGGCTGGTTTACTGAGGAGGTCATTTTCCAAGACATGCAGGTGTGTCCCTTTAAAAAGAAAAAAGTCAGCACTAGCTGTTGGTGTGTCTTTTTCCCTAATGGATGTACAGCAGATTTTGAAGCAGCAGTGAGCGAGCAGCAGCGGTGCTTGGCTGGTAGATGAAGCGTAACTGTCAGTGTGTGAAAGAGCGGCTGCAGGCAGGCCTCCAAGTCTACACTATAAACCGTATGTGTCTCCAACACCTGGCACCACCCACACTGGCTGTCTGTTTGGTTTGTGTGTGTGTGTGACTTTGCATGTTGTTGATTGTGTCTCGACCCATGTTGGACTCATAGTGACTAATCCGCGCTAACAGATCCCTCTGAAGCCACCAGACGATCCAGCCAAAATGCAATTAACCGCTGCATGACCAAGGCAAAATGCTCTTTCCCCTCGCTTTACAAGTTCATCTTTTTTCTCTCTTTTCTCCCACAGAGGACACAGTCAAGAGTAAACTCTAAGAGAGTCGATTTGGTTGCTGTGGATACTCGCCGCTCAACATCCAGATTCTTCCTCCTCGAGGTCATCGCAGATCAAGATCTTTTTGGATGATTGCTTTTTTTAAAGTGCATGCTGGCTCTTCTGCAGATGTTGATTAGTTCCTTTGTTTTCCCCACTAATGGTTAAGAGAGGCATCATGATGAAGGTTTGAAATGACATTCATAATTCTTGTGAAAAATGGACCCTAGGTTGCACTCTAACTTGACCTTCATTGTCTGTGATAATTGGCAGCTTTGCATCAGCTATGAGTTGTGTGTCCTTTGCTGTTTGAATAGTGGCATAACTGTGTGTGTGTAAGACAATAGCAACAGCTTATTAAAAAGAATCACACAGGCTTCTGTTGTTTTGAATTGATTATGTCTCGGGATGCGATATGAGCCAGTGAGCTGTGGCTTCACGAGGGAACACTTTACATTAATATTTCTCCTTTAGTTTTCTCGCATCTCAATGTGGAAGAGACGGTAAAAGTGGATTCGTTTATCAGGCAGCAGTGGAGGAAAGTAACTAAGTAAATGTATTCAGGTAATGTACTGAGGTTGTTGTTCCATTTACTTTATACCTCTAACCCAATTCCAGAGATTTTACTGCATTTTAATTATGTAATCCCTGTCTGTAATATTTTATATATATATATATAATATTATATTTTATTTTTTATTTACATATCTGCATTTGAAATATAATAATCTTTCAGATAAAAATACACAATATATAAAGGTCATGTATATATTGGCAGTTGTAGCATCAGTAGGGCTTGCCAGCGTCATATGGTTTTCGTGCATGGTTTCTTTTTCTCCCCGTGCCTTTTCTCTTCCTCTTTCCCGCTCAAGATTTAGGGAGATTGGATTGTCAATTATAAATGAACGTTATGACAGCATTTTGGGGGAAATCAGGATGCTCATCTCGCTGCACAGCATGGAGACCCATTTGCATAAAAAGCAAGCTCAAATCCATCATAATAGCAAAACCTCAAAAGATGATGAGATGGATAACACGCATGGCGTCTTTCTTCAGGCTCAACAGGTATTATGTTTGGAAGGCATATAGCTGGCTTGCTCTTGTCGTTCAGGAGGCGGATGTTACGCAGAGCCATTCACATCATATCAGGGGGATAATGTCAGTCAATTTGAGTAAAATCAGAGATGTACTATAAGAACTGGATATGGCGCCGTCTGCTCTTTCCGATTTTGGAGAATGGCCACATGCGTCTGTTCAGCGAAAAAATCCCCTATACAGCCCTGAGAACATTTTCTCCAATGGCCACAACTAAAAAAGAGATGCCATTAACACTGAGAGACACCTTGACCTGCAACTAAGGTTGATAATGTCTCTTCGTATCGTGAATTTTTGCTCCTTGAATGTAATGTATTTTTTCAAAAATGTCTAGAGAGGAAAAAGTGATAAACAATCTTTGACCTCCTCACAAAGTAGAGTCCTGGCCGACTAGGAGTTTGTGGTTTTGACCAGCAGGAGAAACACTAATGCAGGCCTCAAAACCACACCTTTTTTTGCATATGAGCCAGGCAATCAAATCTCATTGGATTGGTGTCATTGTGACTGTAAAAAAACCAGACCTTGCTTATCCGTGTGAATAAGGGTAATGAAACAAAGACATATGGGCTAATTTCTAAGTCACAAGGACCCCTGGTAATGTTAGCACGGTACGAATAGGGCATTAAGTTCCTAACATTATTTGAGTAAAGCACCTAAAAACATTCCCTGCCAGCAATATTATTGTAAAATGTTTCACTTGTTTCGCTTTTCTTTTGCACAGCCACAGCACCTGTTCATTTTTAACAACAATCACCAATCCTCCCCCCTTCCCTCCCCTTTCTCTTTATATCATTTTTGTCTCAAAGCTGTCCAATTCCTATCCACCCTGGCTCCCTGTCTGCTGTCAGAACTCACCATATGTGTGTTTATGCAAACGCCATCAAGCTTCTCCCCACTGCGCATCTGTATAAGTTTTTAATTGTTTGTTGCAGGATGCAGCCCCAGTGATTTGTGTGAAGTGAATTGAGCGTTTAGCGAGCCGTTGTCCCGCCCCACGACTTTCATCTGCCAACAACCTTCTTTATTGATACCACACTGTCTGCCACGATGGTGCAGACGCACAGGGAGGAGGGGGGTGTCGTGTTGGGACAAAGGGGAGGAGAGGGGCTATTGAGGGGGTAATAAACTACAAAGAGGATCAACAGGAAATTGGGAGAAAGCCCTCTTGTTTTATAAAAGCTTGATCTGTCACAAAGGGTTTGTCTTTTCCGCTTCTGAGCTCTTTGATTCCTTCTCTGTCCGGGCCTTCTTCCTCCTCCTCGTCCCTCTCTACTCTACAGTATGGTGCAAAAAAAATAAACAGATGGAGGAGGGAGGGATAAAGAGACGGAGAGAGGAAGGATGTAGGAGTTCAAACTGAGAGAGGGGGAGGAAAAAAAGGTGCATGGGGATGAGAGGATGCCGAGCCGGCAGGAGGATTGAGATATGGAGGGAAAAAAGAGAGATGGAAAGCCTGATGAACTCATCTAAAGACGCTCTGGGTTATGAATAAGCAACAGACTGTGAAGCTACTCCGACCAGTCACTCTGAGTAATGAGAGAGAGGGAGAGGGGGAGGATGAAAGGATGAAAAGACAACGAGACTCATTATCCTCTGACCAATTTTCATCACTGTCCCGTCAGTAATCTCTCTCTCTTTCTCTCTCTCTCTCTTTCTCTCTCTGGGACTCAAACGGTCCAAAGCTCTGTTTGAGATGACAGATGAAGAACAATTTTGCTAAATGTGTCGTTAACTTGAAGGCTGTTACCCTGCCATATTCCTGAACATTCAAAGATAATTCTGCAGGCCCTGGAAATGACTCGCTGCACATGGCCCGCTAACACACCTGTATGTGTGTGTGTGTGTCTGTGTGTGAGTGTCTTAAGAGCAGTGGTGGATAGTAACAAAGTACATTTACTCAAGTACAGTACTTACATTTTGAGGTACTTGTACTTTATTTGAGTATTCTCAGTTTATGCTACTTTATACTTCTACTCCACTACATTTTAGAGGCCAATAATGTACTTTTTACTCCACTACATTTATGTGACAGCTTTTAGATACTAACAACTTTTTTCAGTCAATTACTAAACAAACTTTGACCTATATTTATAGGTTAAAATATCCAGCAGCAGTATTTACATTTATTCAAATTAGCTTTACAACTACCAGCTGTGATAAATACATATAAATAATAATGGT
The DNA here is from genome assembly GCA_031216635.1 of Dissostichus eleginoides. Taxonomy (NCBI): domain Eukaryota; kingdom Metazoa; phylum Chordata; class Actinopteri; order Perciformes; family Nototheniidae; genus Dissostichus; species Dissostichus eleginoides. The sequence goes on from CM062271.1 coordinate 17,046,348, forward strand.
AGTAGCCAAGTAACTCAATATATACGATTCTGAGAGCCATTGCAAACAAGGAGTACTTTTGGTATTTTATTTTAATGCTGATGATGAGTTAAAAACTTTTAAAATGTAGTACTGCTGTCTTTACTTTACAAATCGAAGTACTTTTTCCACCACTGCTTGAGAGCCTCAATAGTTAAAGAGTGTGTGTGTGTGTGTGTGTGTGTGTGTGTGTGTGTGTGTGTGTGTGTGTGTGTGTGTGTGTGTGTGTGTGTGTGTGTGTGTGTGTGTGTGTGTGTGTGTGTGTGTGTGTGTGTGTGTGTGTGTGTGTGTGTGTGTGTGTGTGTGTGTGTGTTGAAAAAGGTCCACTGCGTGTTTGGTTGACAGTATCCGACGGCGTTGAACTCTCAGGTGTGGATGAAGAATTATTTCAGTCTGATGACTGCTGCTGCTGACTGTGTTCCTTGCGCTCTATTACTGATTACTGCCTTGTCAACATTTTTCTTGGCACTTAAACATATTTGTTGCTGTTCTCCTTGAAATTCCTTCAGCAGGGAGATGAGAACATACTCTAAAATGTTAGTGTGTTATATGTGAATTGAAGACAATTAGGTGTTCAGCTGAATGTTTTTTATATTTGTATTGCAGCTAGTTCTCTCAATGCATTTCATCATGCTGTGTGTTAGCTGATCAGTTTGCTGTGTTGCAGACCTCGACAGTTCAGATCTTTGTATTGTTTTCATCTCATTCAGTTATCTTATGTCATATCCTGTTCAGTATGTTGCTTTGTTTGAACTGTAATGGGTTGCATTGCATTCCTGGTGCGCTGGAATTTAGATTTATTTAGGGCTGAGTATACTTTAAGATACAACACATAAAGAAGAAAATCAACCAGTGCCTAAAAGGGAACATCCACAGTCTTCCTCCTTCAGTTATTTGTGTGACTGCCTGTTGCACACATTTCTCTGCCTCTCACTTCTGGCCTGCTAGCCTCATGTCTGCAGTGTTGGGATGTTTTCTCCCTGAAGAGCCCTGCAGGCTGCTGGCAGACAGGCGCTCCTGCTGTTCAGATTCAGCTTGTCACACATTCCAGGTGGGAACCTGAATAAAGAGCTCTGAATTAATAGGTTTTTCAAAGTGACAAGATGAGGTATTCTTCTGGATTTTTGTTAGGAAGAAGTGCACTTTACCAATAATAATAAAATAGATGGTTTTTAAAGGCATTATGTAACACAATTATGTAATTGCTCTTAATCACAATCCTTAACAGAGACTGTTACAGAGGTGGCTCATTGACAAAATGCCAATTAGCAGTGACAATCACCACAGTGGGATGCGAGCAACATGAGAAAACTAACAGAGCTACACAGATTTACAGAAAAAGCAGTGTCACTTCATCATTTTGTGAAGTGTGACTTCTGTATTTTTCAACCAGACCCTATTTTCCCATGTTTTTGTGTCTGACTGACTAATACGTTTTTTTTTTTTTAATGAATTCCAGTATAGAGCGGTACAGAGAGTGCTGCAATGTATGTTATCCTATCGGGCAATCACACCAGCAATCTTAGTCCACTAAAAGTGCTTATTTTTACTTCTGACATGCCTGCATTGTTTTTATTAATGTGTGAAACCTTATTCTGAAATCTCACGGCAAAATTACAAATATTTATAAACCGGTATGCAAGTTTGATCTACTCCAACACAACAAGCTTTTTCCAGCTGGCACCATGGATAAAAGAAAAGTTGGCATTCAACTTTTATGAAGCTCATCATTGACCTTGGAAGAAGAAGTTTAGAAACCAATCTCGGCACAAAGTTTCTGTAAAAGTTTTCTCATTTCAAAAGATATTGCCTTTACATCCGTTCACATTGACAAATGTGACTTTAATACAGGACGACCTATCACATCTGAAATAAGCATTGGATGTTAAATAAAACAAAGAAGAGGTTTTTATATCCATAAGTGAAGAAACTGTGAATGTGTTCATCTTTGTGAGCTTTTCAGCGTCCTACCTGTGTGTACACACAATATTGTTTATGGTTTTGTACATGTGTACAAAAGTCTTACCCTATATCCTAATATAAAATATATTATGTGTATTTTAATTGAGCAGACATATATGATTGATACTTACACCGTTTAACAGACATGAATATGAGTCAAAGTTTCACATTAAATGTGCTTATACAGAGTAAACAGAAAATAAATAGAACGTCTGTCATTGTCCAAAAACTCGCACTGTATGTCACAGAAACTACAGCAGATGTGTAAATGCAGGCAGAAAGTAATCTTGCACAACATTATTTATAGAAACTTGCAATACCAAAATATATTAAAATGTAAACTGAATAGATATCCTCCAGAGTTTAGAGACAGATCTCTAATATGTGTGTGATAAATATGTACCTTTCTTTGGGGACAACAGCATCTCTTGGCTGCTTTTGCTTTGTAGCATTCCCCGCAGATTAAAATACAAATGTGGTAGAAACTGATATAAATCCTGTTGGGGGACATGGAGACCTGTTTGAAGAGTTTTCCTACACATGTTCTGATTGTGCTGATGTCAAACAAATTACAGGGAAGTCAAATTAGTCCTGACGTTGCTGGAGTCAGACACGGGAACCAATTCAAGAAACCGTGCCGAGCTCTGGACTGTGGCTGGGGAAGAGTGTAGGGTATACAAATATGTGGTTTTGTGGGCAAGCAATCAGTATGTATTAGTGGAATGTTTCAGGCCTTCAAAGGTATTCATTTGCCTAGAAAATTGTGAGTAGGCATGCAAAAAGTGTGAGGAAAACAGCGGCCGGCACTCAGAGAGGATGAGGATCCGGCAGTTAGGTGAGATGGGTGATGTGTATGGATGAGGCCGTGATGGAGTGAGAGAAGAGGGAGGAGGGCGATGTTTACGGGGGGGGGGTAGCGAGGCCAGTAAACTGCTTGTGAAATGAAAATGGCTCTTTAGCAGAATCCAGGACACTTGGGCGCTGCACTGGATCAATGTCTCTGATTTACTGTCTGAAAGCCTGTCAGAGTGAACGAGAGGCAGAGGGGGGAGACAGAGGAGGGAGGGCGAATAAGGGAGGAGGACGGACAGGGAGAAGTTCGACTTTAGAGGTAGAAGAGTCCTTTAATGGAAGGAGAAAGAGGAGAGACGAGGAGCGGTAAGGATGGAGAGGGAAATTGTCCATCAGAGTGACAGTGCAAGGAGGCCGAATCAGAGGGATTGCTCCTCAAGTCCTCACGGCCGAGATACAAAATCAATCTGTCAAGGCGATGGGGAAGGGCAATGTTGTTTTGTGCAGGGAATTGGTGCGGCCATTTGGGGTAAAATCAATAGGGGACACATGGCGCTTCTTAAATCCTTACCCTCCCCCAGAGGCCAGCCATATTGACTAACAGGGGCACGTACGTAGCTGTACACACATCTTTAACTTGACCTGTCTTCAAGAAATCTGTATTCTGCTGGTGTCCAAAGCAGAAGGTGGTGATTTCAGCTGTGAAATGTATGTAAATAATAGTAAAAAGACTTTTAGGGGAAATAAACAGTTTGTCTTTCTATCAGGCCTGCTGATGAGTTGTCTGTGGGTAAAATATTCTATCTATCTCTCTATCCATCTATCCATCCATCCAGTGTTAGCAAATCATCTTATGTCAAATCATGTTGGTAGAAACAACATTTGAACTGAGCCGTGTATGATTTCAAAAAGCTGACTTTTCAAAATGAAAGAGATATCTTTTGAGTGTTTGCTACATTGTTTACTGTCATGACCACTGATGTCAGCGATTTGTCGGTGTGTGTCTGTGACAATGTTGTTGTTTTGTTCGATTATCTAAACTGTGCCAGACTGCATGAGTGTGTACATGAAGGGAGGAGTGTGTTCCTGTAAATATCTCTACTGCTGAGCTGGTGACAAACACACACACATATATACACACACACAGGTAGTCCTCTGGGCCCGGGACGACAGGCAGGACGTCTCGACAAGAGTGTTTTCCCGCACCCTCGGGACACGGGGAGTCTGGGTGGTGGGATGGGGTGGGGGAGTATTTTATTTTTATTTTGAGTGTTTAATGTATTAAAAGGGGCTGGGGTAATGAATTATAATCTTTAATGCAGAAACCGATCGATACCACCAAGAGAATAAATCAGCTTTTACTGAGAGCGTCAAAGCCCCTTAATACACTAGGGGAGAGAAAGGGAGTGCATGAGGGAGGAGGAGGAGGGAGGGAGGGACAAACTGTTAGGGGAGGAGGAATGATCCCGAACCAAGCAGGGAGAGAGAGGAGGAGGATGAAATAGAGGAGAGGGGGTGTGGTGTAAAGGGATGGGGGGAGGCAGAGGGAGGGAAGTTATAGATGAACAGACTCACCTTTGGGCTAACCTCATTGAGTAAAAGCCCGGTGAGAGCACGGAGATTTTGACAGTTTTGTGAGGAGGCGAGGTTGCAGGGTCAGCCGGTGTGTGTGTGTGTGCGCACACTCCACTTGTTATTTGTCCACCTTGTTGTATTGTGTTTCCTCTCAAAGATCTCCTCCCTGACTTCTGTTGCCTGGAGCAAAATATAATTAATTGAATAACACCACCGCTTCTCAATCAAAGATCACAACGCTGCTCTCTACGGCAGAACCGGACGCCTCCCTGGGAGAAAATGCCCAACAACAATTTATGAATTACAACTTTGTATTAACCCAAAGTGAAGTTTCTGTAGTGTGTGCTGATTTTAAATTAACCAGACGGGAAGTGTTGAAAAACAACTTAATATGGATTCAGTTAAAAGTTGCATAATGATGAATCTCTGAAAGCACAGGGACCTAACACAAATCTGATGCACCTATAAGTATTAGGATGCCTAGCCTGTTCAGTTAGTGGACTAAGTGGTTTAAGTGATGTTTTTAGTCGCTGGAGGCTTTTTAGAAAGACACATTAAAATGTGATAGTTCAGGCAAGGACTGGAGATAAATCAGTGGAGGGGGAGATGAGGAAAGATAGAGCTGTAGAGGTAGAGTTTCTTTAAAAAAAAGAAAGAGGAAATATATAAAAAGGAGGAGGAAAGAGAAAGTGAGAGACATAAAGAAGGAGGCCAAAAATATTGAAAAGGGGGGTTGACAAAGTGATGTTCGCTGATAGTGTCACACCCCTCAAGCGCTCAATAATTAAGCAGCTGAGCAGACTCTTGAGATCCAACCATGATGTCAACCAAGGCAACCATCCATCATTCATCCCTTTAGGAATCTCGGGTGGCACTTAATCACTTTCTCTCAGTATTTTTTTTTTACTTTCTATAATGCTTTTCTTTGACTGTTTTTGTTGTTGTTGATGCTTCTTGTGTTGCTTTCAAAGACAAAGCCTTTTCTCAAAATATACTGTACCCTTTGTAAGGCAAAATAAAGAAGGGTCAAATTCCAAGCTAATTGTGTTCCTGAGTTTTCTTCATTGTCTGTGCACCTTTTTAAGAATTTCTTGGTTTGGTTTATAAATGACAAAAAAAACAACCTGTGGGCACTCTTGCTGTGTGCGTAACCACAAGGCTCCTTTGTTGTGAATGTAAAGCCTTACCTTTCACTTTTTTGTCAGTGCGAGCTGTCTGTCTGTGTGCCTGAAGGCGTGTGATTGTTGCATTGCACTCATAATAAGCCTCTGAGTGACTGGCAGAACCAATATCTTGCTATCGCTTTGCCCTGCGCTCACTCAGGCGGCTCGGTGTGCAGCTCCCGTCATGCATCTCAATTCCACAAACACAATGTTCGGAGCCCAGAGAAGGGGGTCTGCTTTTTGATTAATGTCACCATGACAACTACATAATTCATGAATTGTATTAGCGACCCATTTGTCATTTGCAAATCATAATTCAGGATGTGTGTTTGGGGAGGGCAGGCTTGTGAGCGAGCGTCAGCCTGCCATTATCCTCACTGTTGTCTTATGCACTCACACACACTCTCTGAAAAAAAACCTACCGGAAACTCTGACGTATCCTCGTCCTAATCTGGCAGGCACAGCTCTTTGGAGGCTGCCTGTTTTATACAAGGGCCTTTTTAGCTTCGTGATGGACTCTCAGGTCTGCTCATTTGGAAAGCTGCATGCTAATTCCCCTCTCTTCATCTGTCTGTCTGTCGGCAGAGGCCACGGCCGGCTCCACACTGACACCATTTGGTGCAATAGTGCAAGGAGTTAAAGAGGATTCTCATTAAAGCACTAGTGCAGATCATTTGCTATTAGATCAATGACTGGATTTACACAGAAACCCTAAAATTAAGTGGGATTTTCAGCCATATGTGAGCCAGATGGGGGGTTCATCCATGTTTATCCCGCTGTGCACAGATATGATCCAGGGTTACAAGGAGCTTTATCGTTATGTATTTGCTTATACGATGAAACCTACCCTCAGTGATGCCTATAACTAGACTGCAGACTATTGCAATTAATCTAATTTCTTAGTTCTTTATGTTGAATAAACATTTAATTAGTCTCTGTCAATTACAGCGATTTTTCAGCTTTCGATTTGCCTTTTATTGAGCTAATATTCCACATTAAAAAGCATCTGGTAATTGTTTTCTTTATTTCTTGTTTCAAGTCTTATGTGAATGTGTATTCAGCTCTCAAAATATACAGGCTACGTTTCTGACTCTTAAAAAGGAAGGGATCACAAGGAGACCCCAGCATTTTTACTTCATCCTATCAAGTTTTATGGAGGACAAAATGAAGCGCTTCTTGCACTGCACTTTAAATATATGGCATCCCTTTGATTTTCCTAATGTCTTCACTAAGTAGGCTATATGTATATGGGCAACCCAGTCTCACGGCATCTCGTGTTATAGGCACGACATTTAATCTATTGATTCGTGTTCACCATCACGATTTTCCCCTTTTTTTCGTCTCACACAGAACGATTTTAAAAGCAATGTATTTCTATTGGTAGTATGTTTCGTGCCTGCAACACGTCTTTTTGTCCGGTCGGGTCTTGGAAGACCGGAAGCTGTGTGGTTCATAAAAACATGTTCTTACTCAATATCAAGCCACGATTATTGTTTTTATTTTAAATCGTATAATGTTGGACTTTTTTTGCCATCTGTGAGGAAAAGAAATGGGGCTCAGAGCCTCAGAATACTGAAATCTGTATTTTTTAAATATTTTTTTTCCTTCTAATTTGTTATTCTTTTCTAAATAACACACTTTTATTTACTCAACAATAAACACAATTATCCTTGTTTTTATTTATTCGTTTAATTCTATAATCTCTGGCTTTTTAGCCGTTCCTCAGGAACTGAATTTCAAAATAAAGTCACCGGAAACAGACGTAGGCCTATAAGGGACATTTCGAGCATCATCGCGATACACGCCACTAACCCACTGAACTGATTACCCAAGAACCTCAGCTATAAGCTCGGTGATTGGATTGTTTAGCCACAATGCATGTTGGGATATGGTGTTTATGCGATATGAAATCTGAAAAACATTTTAAAAAAAAGAAAATAATACTTTATTCCGAGTGTGCTTGCTTTTCTCTTTGAAAGTCATCACATAACGGCATTGTAATACACAGTTCGGCTGCATTAAATATTACACATCTGCCGTAGTTCTTTATTCATAGAGCCCTAATTAGAAGACTTCTAGACAAACTGGAAGAACTGCCAAGGAAACTGAATATGTGGCATGGATCATAAATATATCAGCAATTAAACAACATATTCAATTTCTCTTCACACAATACGTCTCCTTGCTGTATCAATACTAATTCGGCTGACTTTTATATTTGATCCAATTGGTAGATAGGTTATATTTACACCATAACGGTGCACAGCTGATATAAAAGGACTTGTAGTTTTTAAAGATATTACTGATTTTCTTTGAATATAAGAATGTAAATACTGAGTTGAAAGAATAGTCAGGGGTTTTGGGTGATGGGAGACACATCTATGGATTCAGAATTTCAATAGCTTACCATTAAATGACGGATATACCTTTCTGTCTGTGATTTTTTACAAATCAGATATTAGAAGTAAAACATGTGAAATAATATAGCTATAGCAATATCCTGTAAAATTATGTGAAAACATGAATAAAACTACACATCTTCAGATGTTATACATACACAAGTGTCCTACACTAATAATACAAAGTTATCATGGCTGTGTGTACCTTGTGTGCACCGCCTAGTGGTTAAAGCACGTTATTGAATTAGTTGTGTATATGATATGTCAATAAACCTTAGAAAATCTTGAAATCTTGAAAGGGATGTACAAAATAGCCATTATATACAGTCTTGAATTAACTATTAGTAGAGAATAACGAGTAATGAATATACTTTATAGGGATCTGCAGATAAATGTTTAGTCTTCTCAAGCACTATCTATCAAATATCTCGCCTGATTGTTGGCATTTGACAATCACCTTCCCTAAATTTTACTCAGGTGTAACTAAAGCCTGATTTAAGGGTTGTTTTAATTTCACATCATTAATCAGAATCTGCAAAGTAACTAAAATAAATGTAGTGGAGTAAAAATACCAGGTTAACCTCTGAATTGTAGTGGAGTAGAATTACAAAGTAACAATGAGCTGTCATGTGGATATATATTAATGCTGCGCATTATGTACACAAGCGATTTTCACCCATTTATTAATTATATGTTTTAAATTTGTACACACCAATTTGTTTCCTATCACCTAAACCTCCAGGGGTGTACACTGTTTAATACTGTCAACTTCTAATTTTGGGAAAAACGAAAACGTCTTTTAAAACTACAATTCCCAGTAGAGACGTGCCATAGAACATGTTGCGAAACACAATAGCCAGCATGTGTAGTTCTGGGGGGGAAGGGGGAGCTGGGCTGGAGCCGTTGGAGTCCAGTTTTGGATAGTCTGCCGTGGTTTCGTTCGATTTCAAAGAGCTGTTTGACGCTCGGCGTAACCTTGGCGCACTGCCACTCCAACATCCAATCCCAGAGCTTGAAGATTAATCACGGGGACTGTAGTCCCAAACGATAGTTGGGGATTATGGGTAGTGTAGTGTCTTCGGCCATCCTAAACTCCGAAATGTTTTTCGGATTTCATATCTCATTAACACCATATCCCGACGTGCATTGCGGCTAAAACATCCAATCACCGAGCTTAAACCATAGCTGAGGATCTTGGGTAATCAGTTCAGTGGCAGTGTATCGCAATGATGCTCGAAATGTCCCATATAGGCCTACGTCTGTTTCCGGTTAATTTTATTTTGAAATTCAGTTCCTGACGGACGCCAAAAAAGCCAGAGATTATGGAATCAAACAAATAAATAAAAACAAGGATAATTGTGTGTTATTGTTGAGTAAATAACAGTGTGTTATTTAGAAAATAATAACAAATTAGAAGGAAAAAAAGATTTTAAAAATACAGATTTCAGTATTTTGAGGCTCTGAGCCTCTTTTCCTCACAGACGACAAAAAAAGTCCGACATTATACGATTTAAAATAAAAACAATAATCGTGGCTTGATATTGAGTAAGAAATGTTTTTATGAACCCCACAGCTTCCGGTCTTCCAAGACCCGACCGGACAAAAAGACGTGTTGCAGGCACGAAACATACTACCAATAGAAATACATTGCTTTTAAAATCGTTCTGTGTGACACGACAAAAAGGGGGAAATCGTGTTGAACACGAATCAATAGATTAAATGTCGTGACTATAACACGAAATGCCGTGAGACTGGGTTGATATGGGAGGCCCCATACACGCTGCAGAGCTGCTGTGTTTGTCTCTGCTGAGGGATTTATTGTGTGTAAAGAGTATGGAGCCCCAAAACCAACAGATTGTAGTCAAGTTTTAAGTAAAACATTTTGATTGAACTGTCAGTCAATAATTAACATGGAGTGGAAAAAAAAACGAAGTTGTATAGTTAGAAGTGCAGTATTGGTGGCAACTGGCAAGTAGCGCTAACCAGCAAACTTAGTAGTAGCTTGTTGTCTAAAATATTTTAGCTGATGTAACGAGAGATTAAGCTGAATGTTGTTCAGTATGATTAAAATTACGTGAACTGGCCTCTCTAGTTTTATGACTAAAGCTAGCTTTAGCAAGGCTGCTAACGTTAGCTGTAAAGGCTCGGTGCGTTTAGCCAACAGTGTTTTCGGTTAAGCTAGCAAGCAACACAGCTTTCTACTTTAAACAAGACAAAACACATACATATTTTTGTTAGGGTAAGGGAATGGTTGTTGCTGTTTAAATAAAACCAAAGAAATTTTGGTAGGAAATGGTTAGCAAACAGCGTGTGTAGGTATTCAAAATACATAAATCATTACATTTGTACTGAGAAAAAAAAGTATGAGTAAGGAGATGTAAAATAAAATGATCTTGCATTAACATTTTAAATGAACTACTCAACAGATATTTTTGGTAAGAGGTTAAATAACACAATTATTTAGTTATATAGTCAGTTTGCCAGGAGCATAAAACATTATTTTCCTTTATTGAGTCGGCTCTCTCAGGTCGTTGTGGTTTCATCACTGGAGTGTTGGCCGTCTGGAAGTCAGAACAGACTAACAGGCGCACGCATGTTTTATAAAAATAATATTAGCTCTACTTTGAGTGCCTGTTAATGTTATGGCTACTCTAGGCATGGTCTTACTTTACAGACCTATTTTTATTTAGCTCAAGTTTATACTTGTTACTTATCCTTTTACAATACTGTGCACATAGCATACTTGCAAACACAGAAGAACACTTTAAAACAATCTGAACAAGTCATTTATTTATTTTAATAAATGTACAGTTCTTTCAGAAAAAAACATAGGCATGTTCTTAATATTTGTTTTCCCTTAAAAAAAAAAAGAAATATTATCAGACACAAATCTGACTAAATGACTTGTTGGGGAGAGGTGTTTGAAAGTGTAAGTACATCCTCCTTAATCCACTTTCTCCACCTCACCTCTGCCTTCATCCGCCTCGACACTCTCCTGACTGTTCAGCGGTGCGTCTGTGTTTTTTTCGCCTCCCTGTCCCTCCCAGAGGACACTGGAGCTGCTGTGGTCGGAGCGTACCCTCAGGAGGGGCGGTGCTTTGTGGTCCCCAGGACTGAAGGATTGGGAGACTCCAGAGCCTCCTCTGGTCAATCCAAGACCCCAACCGTGACGGGATCCCAGTTTACGACGGGCCCCGGAGCCAGAGCGCGGGGATGGAGTCCCGGGAGCCGAGATGTCCTGCTCTGTCTGGGACCGAGCCTTTCTCAGGGGAGAGGGAGAGACGGGAGCACTGCGGGGGTCTGAAACAGAATGAGATGAAAAGTTATTAGTACTTAAAACCCATATGTGTACAAAGGCGAGGGAGGTGATGTATAGGTGATAATATTTTGACATCAGTAAATCATTGGCTCATTTAATCAACACCCAAAGCCTTTTTAACTTTTGTTTTCCTCTATGCTTTATCTTGCACTGTGGGGCACCAGGTGGGACTAATCTACAAACATCTTCACAGCACAAATCATGAATGAACATAATACATTTTCTTCAGGTGCAAATGCAATTTCAAGGACATCAAACAATGGCGGGTGCAGAAAATAAATTAAAGAAATGTGATAGCCGTGGCTCATGTGGTAGAACTGCTCTTTCATTTATCATGGGTTAGTGGTTTGATTCCTGGCACATGTGGTGGTTGAGCAACACCCCCGAAAACATAAAACACTGACAATTGTTACTGTTGGACGGACGGGCGGGCAGCTCTGTCAACCATCGGTCTGTCTGTGTGTGGATGTTTGTGAGTGTAATTGTAGAGCCCTGTTCTGCTGAAGAGGAAAAGCACTGTGAATTAAGTGGTATTATATTTATTTTTTGTACTGTGTACGTATTTGATTGTGTTGTTTCTGTGAATGTATTGCTGCTAGGCCCTTTGTTTGTTGTCTGAATTAATTGATTTGTTTGCAAATGAGGGTCCACAATGGGGATTATTAAAGCTTTGTAATCTAATTCAACCCCTTATTTTTGCAATCATAAGCAGGACACCAACAATTCTATGCACATGCTTTGGACCTGTAGTTAAGTTAAACAAACATGTTATGTATTTAATGTATTTAAATATATTAGCACTTGCTGGTCTCCACTGTACATCTACAATCAGTTTATAACCCATAGCAGATCTCTCACAAAGTTGAAATCACCTGAATGTGCCCATAACACTTTCTAAATCCAGTCAGATTTTTAAGTATTTCAGCACCTAAAGAGTGGATCAGTTTACCTGCTGATTTTTAGTCTTGCTGCAGCAGGATTTTTCAAATCCAAAATAAAGACTTCCTTTTTTACTGGAGCAATTTCTTAAGTGAACAAACCACATTTTCCCAGATAAGCTTGTTTGTATGTGTGTGTTATGTATTTGTATATGTGTGTATATATGTATGGATGTCTGTTTGCATAATTTGCAATAATATTGCTGCTGTTATTTGTATGTGTATGTATAGCACTCAAAACCGCTTTTGTATTGTGCAATTCAAATAATTAAATGTACCCATTGTCAAATGCGATTCTTCCTGGGATGCATCAAACTGATGTATGGCAGGGCTATTCAATTGGCGGCCCGCGGGCCAAATCCGGCCCCGGGGTGATATTTACTGGCCCTTTGAGTATAATGTTAAAAAGTAATCTACTTTTTTTTTCTTTTTCTTTAAGATTTTTTTTTGGGCCAGAGTGCCTTTATTCCAGAGAGGGTGTTAAATTGAGAGATAGAGGGGAAGACATTGCCTGAAAACTTCTGCGGGCTCGGGTTTCGAACCCACCTACTAGCTACTGTAGTGACAACTCCTGTTATTTATTGCATCTCTGCGTGAATGATTAGATAATTTCACCTAAATCAAATTAAATGATGTTGATGGTTAAATTAGCTTCACATGTAGGCCTACTGAGTTCTGAACTTGCCATTTAAATCTATAAAGGCCTTGGGGCTATGTTGTTTGATTTAATTAAACACAATATATGCACTCCACTATGCTGTTGTAGTATTTACTGTATCTGAAGCTCTTAATATGATTGCTCATATTTCAAGTTGGATCATTTTCATCAACCGGCCCCCATTCCAAACTAATTGAATAGCCCTGATGTATGGTTTATTTCTTATGGTGAAAATGTAACTTTAAAATCAAGTTGTGTTCATAGTGCTATAAAAACTGTAATTCTAGGTTTATTAAAATGCATAAAGATTTTTTTAAATCACAGTTGAATAAACAGCTCAACGCGGAAGCCTGACCTTTATGTTCAAAAAGGCAATCATAACATTAAACATTAAATTATGTCAAATTTAAATATTTTAAATCATTCATAATTTCTTAATGTTAATTGGATAAGGAGCTGCTGTGGCAGACCTCGCTGTGCCTCGGTGCGTCAGAGAGTTGTTAGCCTGGCTTCATCCTGAAAGCTGACCAGAGACCAGGGGTAAAGGTCAAGTTAACCTGACATAAAGCCGGCTAGCCTCGGGGTTAAATGTGGGTGTTATGGGAAATGTCACCTCAAACATAAACAGACACAAGCCATGAAGTGCAATATATCTTGACTGGCTCAATGTCTAGGCTGGCTCAAACAATCTCCAGATTAAAATACAAGTCATTTATTTATAACAATTAAACTGGGATGTGAATATGTGATTTCTGTGTAGAGATATAATCTATCTGAGAAACAGGCTCAATAAAAAGCTAGGAGTCCTCTTGTTGAGGAACAGAAATACCTCCCAGTGTGTGTCCTGACACTTTCTAAGGAAGCAGGCTTTAGGTGATATATTAAAAAAACTATGTGAGTGAAAATAACATTAAAAAGGGACAACAACAGTATGTCAAAAAGAGAGAAAGGAATATCAATGAAGCAAGTCCGGGCTTCATCTTGGCTTTTAAAGTGTCTGCAGAGACCTTTTTCCCCCTCTCTCAGACAGTAACATTCATTCCACAGTCAAGGTGTATAAAAAGAGGATGAAGCCTTGTGAATCTTTTGCTTTCAACATGTGGTTAGCAGAGAAAGCCGGCCTCAGTAAGTCTCGGCTCTCTGCAGGGAGAGATCTAAGCAGAAGAGAGCGGTATCAATGCAGACCACACTTGGTAGTCATGAGATGATTTGTATGCATGCCTGTAGCCTCGCTTGATGGGGTGAGTATGTGAGCATATCTTTGTGAAAACCATTCGGCTGGTGTTTGTGTGTTTGAGAGAAAGAGACGTAGTGTGCTGGGCTGTGTGTGTGTGTTTGTGTGTGTGTGTGTGGTATCACCAGGGTGAGGTGTGTGTGGGTCTGATGTAAATTCAGTGCTGTCGGCCAGGTTTTCCACGCTGCCTGCGGCGGTGAAGAGGGCGCGTCCGTCTCTTCCTCCTCCCCGGGGTTTGATTAGCTTCTTCATCCTGTCCGCAATCCAGTTAGATTTCCTGCGAGGACACAGAGGACAGGGACCATTTACAAAGACGGATGGGCTACAGTAAGTGTGTGCATGCTCACAAAAAAAAGCCTTGATTTTCCAGAAAACACTTGGAGGATGCCAAGTGTAACAAGGGCTGCATGTTTTCAAAATGGGAATAAAATGTCACTGAAGGTGCCAACTGTCATTTATTAAGATGTCATGAAAATCTATTTGGAAATGTTATAATTAAAATGTCATTACCATATTAATTGGTAGCACTAGAGACAAAATGCATGACACTTTGGCAAATGTGTACAACAATACTAATGAATAAATGTTTGTTTATGTAAAAAGTATTTCCAGCTGTCCCACAAATGTAAAGTAAGCCTTATCTGGATGAATTGGGCGTTTAGCTGAAGTGACAGCAATATATGAACTGAGATGATTGCATCCCAGTTTACCAATTTATTTTCTTATTTTGACGGATTTCTAGAAACAAGCCCTCATGAGAGCAGCACAACACTGATATCCTCCTCCTTAAATATATGATACCACACAAGGAACAAAAAGAGACTGTCCTCATACACCAAGGTTAATAGACATGATGGAAACCACAATGCAAAGGAAAAAAGTATACATGGAGACAAAACTGTATATATAAAGAGAGACATTCTCCTAGAAAATCAGCTATCATGCCAGGTATGGGGAGGTACTTAGTTATTTTACCTTATTGAACAATAACATGTAAAAAAAAGCTTTCGATCATATGGATTATATAAACTTACATTGTAACAACTCTGAAACCTCAACATCTTACAGAGCAGATTCCAAGTACGAAGTGCAAATGCAGGCTAACAACCAACACAGTTTGTGGCCCCAATTGAACATAACTTGTGCACAAAAAATACAGTTTTTATTCTATTCAGACTATAGGTAAGCTTGAATGTTTTATTACTTTTTAAGCAACATACATTTGCAATACTACCATTATTAGCACATACTGTACTATCAATGCTGTATTGCTGTTTTTAGTCCTCTGTGTATCTTTGTTTTGTTGTGTATGAGAAACTGGAAGCCTTAATTTCCCTCTAGATCAATAAAGTATCTATCTTTTAATGTACTGAGATGCACAGAAATAGTAAGCTACAATAAACGGTGTAAAGGTATATATATTTCTATACAGTACTTGGCTTTGCTTGATGGAGGTTGCATGCTCGGCTCGAGGACCCTATACTGATCCATAATCTTCTCCACCAATTTCTGCTTCTCCCGACGGAGCTCGCTCAGCTTCTCCCTGAAGGAAAACACACGAAGCATCAGAACAAAGTAGCTGAGTAGGAAGCCCGCTTGATTCAGTTCATGCATTCATTACCCGTTGATTATTGCGAGGCTGATGGCATATGAATCACCAAGTTCCTGTAAACTCACTACAGAGAAATGAAGCCTGCTGTGTTGTTTTTTTACTAGATTCTCTTTAAACCAACAAATCACAAGAGAGACTGTGTGTGGATGGTAATAATAATAATAATTACATTTGTATGACACCTTTAAAAACAATGTACAAAGTGCAAAAGCAGGATACAAGGCTAAATAACAACAGAAAAGCCGAACAGTGAGGCCAAATAAACAATATAAATGTAAAATACTATTATATAAAACAATAAAAACATGTCAATCAAATGAATCCAAAGAAAAATAAAAGAAGCAATGACAAGATGTTGAAAATGTGTGGCTGTTCAGCAGAGGGCTCAGAGATTGAGCTGTGGTGTGAGGACAAACAAAGCAGGACTTTGATGAGAAATAGCATGCCACAGAAAAGATGGCTTGGAAAAAAAAGATTCTCAACAAAAGTCTGACAGTATAAGCTGACCGCTGGTTACTGACGCACAGCAGTGAGCGGAAAAGATCAGGAAGGTTATTCAAGGTGAGCAACGGTCAGTACAAAGGCTCGGGTACATTTTTAGCCATGCTAGCGGCATGAATCTAGGGATGACATTTGGTCCGTTGTTCAGCGAGTACACCGCTGTGGTCAAGACTGAAATATCTCAACTATTGGAAAAATACTGAAATGATACTGAAAAAAAATATACTGTTGTGAACAATAAGAAAGCAGGGTCTGCACCATAAAGATGATTATTGATTTCCAGTGCCATGCCTTGCCATAAAACAGAAGACACATCTTCGTATATTACCCATTCACATGTTTAAGTGTCACACATGGCATTTTATGATACTGTATTACCTTATGTATGTTTTAACTAAACACAGAAACTCGTTTTGATTGTTTTTAGCCAGACTTTTCCTGTAGCGAAACGATGAGATTTTCAATTGTGGTTTTGAGGAAGATATCTAATTCATAACACTACTGCACCTAATGTTTACTGTTTGGATGAGTTTCCGTGAACATTAATGCAGATTGCAAAAAAAGAAATTGCAAAAACATTTGGATATCCTTCTTTTATTTTTTTTACCATGTATCTGCAATGTAAACTCACAGGTGTGTTTCTATGATATCAGGTATCAGATATCAATTAGCATTTGTTAGCACACGCTAAACTAAGATGGTGAACATGGTAAACATTATACCGGGTAAGTATTAACTTGTTAGACTCCTTATTTCGTTTTCTGATAGGTAAGTCTAGTTTATTGGAGGTTTTTTTATTGAATAAGTTGGCCATTAGCTCGGTTTATTTGTTCTCCTAACATCTGTTCTGGATAACCTCTTCAAAAATCGAGCAGCAGATGAGGATCTCATTTATTAAATACGTTTTAAAAGTTTGATGAAGCTCTTTCGAAGGCTTATTCGATTTATTTCATGAAAGTTTATGAGGCCTCCTCACATGTTTGCTCACTGAATTCAGAACATTTCCTGCAACATTAAGCTTGGAAGGACAAAGTCACTGCCTCATTTGCTCTGCGTCACTCACAACAAAGTGACTTCGTAAATCAAACATCTAAACTGTCTTTTGCACTTCCCAAGGTCTTAAATATATGTTTGCCCGACACTTCACTTTGCAAGTCTTTAAATCAGCAGAGTCATTGTACTGTTCTGTCATACTGTTTGTTATTCTATCTTTTCATGATGAACTTGTCTTTAAGCTTCTCATTCCACTAAGGGACACAAATAAAAAGCTGAAAATAAGCCTCAACTGCAGGTTACAAGAGAATAACATCCAGCCTGTTTGGATTTGTATCCTGGTGTTAGTTTGGATTACATTCTCAGTCCTAATGAACCACACCGTAGCGCACTTGGCTCTGAACAGAGACCTGCAGTTTGTGCTCAAATAAGCAGAACTGCAGGAATAAACACTGCGGTTTATAAAACTGCTCTAAAAAACCACAGTTTGAACTTCAGACACTGGGATGATAAGACTGTCATCTATTCATTCAGAAAAGAAATGCTGCTCAGGGAATCTTTTGATATTTCGGTTAAAGCTTTTAGAACAAGCACAAAACCTTTGGGTACTCAGAAATGGTTTCAAGAGCCCTACAGATTTTCTTACATTTCTTTTCACTTGAGAATAATTACTAATTTATTCCCACAAAACACCACGCTTTTTTTATAAGTTCGAATATTTTTTAAATGAATAATGAACAGTAGGACTGGAGAGAGGGACACTGGATCAAGTCTGGTCATCCAAACAGGATAAAAGGGACTCACCATCATGACATCAAACATTACAAGGAAAAATGCATCGCCATAAAACACACCTCTGGTATATTTGACAAGTGCTCTCTAGGATTTTCTTTTTGCATCTATTCATCTCAAGGTGCTCTCGAATGCCAGATGTTCACATCATTCAGGCTTTTACCTTACAGGGTGAGCAACACTTTGTTTTTTACAAAGTCATGAATTTACAAACTATAAGCAATCACAGGTCTGTTGTCCTGTGTGGTTTCCAAAAATGTTTTTGCATTATCTTAGGAAATGCAGATTCTATTAAATGCATAATGAATGAATAATTAAAAGTAGGGCATATATATCAATATAGCATATTTTGGTTCAATAAACCTTAAAGCGTCCCTTGAGCAGCATTTGACTGTGGCTACAACTGTTCACAATTTGATCTCATGTTTCTTTATTCATTTAGTAATATTGTAAATGTTAAATATTAATGTCCCACTCCTAGCGGATTTCTTCCCTACGCCATCCATGCTTAGTTTGGTACATTTTGTTCGAGGCAGGAAAACCCCACAAAGAGTCGTCATGGCTGTGAACTATAGGCAAGTCCCTCAAATCTGCAGACATGGGGACTCACAAAAGGTCCGATGTTTGCGTTGAAAAGCATGAATCAGAGCCCTCATGCACTTGACAATTTGACATCTGGACAGCCCTGAGCCCTCGCACATTTAGCATGAACGCGCCTAGAGGTCGGAGCGTGTGGAGTTTAGGATTGTTCCCTTGAAGATCTTTCCCACAGTGAACAGCAAATCCTGTCTCCTTCTAACATTACAGTGCTTAATATTCAAAACCCCTTACTCATCGTGTGCTTCGAGCTAAATATATTTAATTCAAAAAACATTTTAGAGCAGAGGGAGCTGAAGAGTCGGGTGATGACTACTAACAACCCTTTTTCAAAGACACCTGTAGTTATTGGATCTATTTGAAAATATTGATTAGAGCAGTTTGAACTCCTCTCTCAGTTTGCCCAATGTTCAGGTGTTAAGATGTCAATTGAAAGAGATAACAAATCGCTGCAGATAAAAAATTAGACACAGTACACAGTTAGCCTTTGATGTTGGATCACCAGTACCCCATCTTGGTAAAGGTAGTCAGTTTTTATGTGAACAACAAGTTTAATGTGTTGTTTCTCACCCAAACACTTTTTAAGACCTAACAATTAAGTTGTAGTACAACTCATTACTCGTAAAACATTCAAAGACAAATGAACAGTTATATATTTTGACCTTGCATAGTTTAAATCCATGTTTACTAGCTTTTTAGTGTCGTCTTGCTTTTCGATGGTAGATTGCTATGTGTTTTACTAGCTTTACTTTGCTAGGTGCATTACTGCCATTAATGAGGATCAGAACCGTACGCAGTTATATGTCCTGACATTGTGAGCTCTTGCCCATGTATTGTCTGTCCTCCTATATCAATAAGATTAAATAAAATGTAAATCCAATCCATGAAACATTCCCCCATAGCACTATTTATGATCTATGTTAAGTACCCAGAGTGACTTTGACCTTCAGCTACTTAAAGTTGACCCTAAAATTCTTCTTAACAAGCTTACAAATCTGATAAAACAATATTGTTGTACGTTATCTGTATGAAATCTGCAACATCTGTTTGTTCCACTCACTGAATTGATATCCTGCAACAATTTACATATATTAATCAAACCAAAATCCAACTTTACATCTTGGATTCTTGATTATCCTGTTAATCCCAGTTTGCAATGGGGATTGATTTTAATTTGTGTGATTTATTCCTTTTTTTATTATAATAACTCTGCCGATCTGGAATATGAAATGTGAACATGGCTGTTTATCATGCAATTGTTCGGAGAGCCACTAGTCGATAATCCTGGTGGTGGGGTGCTGAATTAAATGTGTGTTCATTAACAGTGACATTTTTCTCAGTCATTAAAGGGGGGGCAATAACCCTTTACGAAAAAAATATCTCTTCCAGAATAAAAGTAAAAAGCTGAAAAAAAAAATGACATTTTCGAGAAATATGTCTTATTAATTCAGAGGGTGAAACCAGTTTAAGTCTTGGATTAATCTGTTAACAGTCATTTCAAAAGGCCTCCTGCTGGGTGCTGTTAGACTGTGAAATTGTTGTCTCAGTCTCAATCTTTTCACGAGTGCTTTTATGTCTTGGAAATAAATAATAACTGTTTGTTTTCCACAATATTGTTGACACACATATCTGATTCCCTGTTCAATACTGTATGCTTCAGTTCATTAACAATTAAGTAAATGCAAATAAATATTACTATTATGTATATAGTGCTAATAATACTGCGTCTTTTATTATTTTGTGTATTTTTCTTACCGTTCCCCAAAGTAACACAAAACGTAATGTAATTCATTTGCAAAAAAATCCGATAAAAAAAGTTAAAGACAAGCCAGACAGACTTGATCTGGACTATTTGTGTGTAGGTGTGTGTGTGTGTGTGTGTGTGTGGTGTTAATTATGATGGTGGCAGTTGGAATAATGGATGGAGAGCAGGTGTTCAGTAGGGAGGTGGGGATAGGATCAAGGGTGCAGCTAGTGGTGGTGTTCCAGGCGGGATTTGAACTCGCAACCTTCCGATCATCAGCCCACAAAAAAATAAAATAAGATTAGATCTATTTGTGCCAGACGATATTTAATTGTGGCCGCCTGCCACAAATGAATCAATGTATTGGAAACACTGGGGGTGTTTGCGCTAACACAAAACGTAATGTAATTCATTTGCAAAAAAATCCGATAAACAAAGTTAAAGACAAGCCAGACAGACTTAATCTGGACTATTTGTGTGTAGGTGTGTGCGTGCGTGCGTGCGTGCGTGCGTGCGTGCGTGCGTGCGTGCGTGCGTGCGTGCGTGCGTGCGTGCGTGTACTGACTGGTACTCCGTCTGCTGTGAGTAGTGCTGCTCCCGGCGCTCCAGGCTCTGCTCCATTAGGGCTCGGTTCTCCTTCAGCAGACCCTGGTTCTGCTCCGCTAACTGTCGGTTCTCCTCCTCCATGTTCCCCTTTAACTGGGTCAAGAGCTACACACAGAACATACTTACATGTTAATACAAAATAAGGAAAACATGCAATGACTTTGTGGAATATTCCCTGAAGCTATTACTTGTGATAAATAAACAGATATAGGTCAGTTTTGATTGGACTGCCATTGTTGAATAAAACAAAAAACATCCTTTTTTCTTTAACAAATTAAATATTGAACTAAACTGGCATTAATAAAACAAGAATGATGGTTATATTTTAAAGTGCAGATTTCCACTTGTACTCTATATCAACTGACTCATAATATACCAATACTACAGCCCATTTTTACACTAACCATTCAAGTAGAGCAACAGATGTTAAAGACAGACAAAACACTATGTATCTGTATACATATCATTTAAAGTTGAAAGACAGTCATCATCAATATAGCTTAAAAAGGTAAAGATACTCAATAGTTGATGACTGAACTGCTAGAACATTGATCTAAAAATAAAAACTGAATAATAAAACCTGACAAAAGTGTGAAGCAAGGTGTCAGAGCTCACCAGAGCGACTGAAAAGCACATACACAGAAAGTGCCTTCTTATAAATGACCAAATAATTCATTCAGCTGCTCTACAAGCTGTGTGAACAAAACCAGAGCAGTGAGAGTTTTATAAAGATGGTGTTTAAGGCAGAGCTAACATCCAAGGCTAACACACTGATCCACAGCATCTAGTGTACAGAATCACTAAGCAGTGAGAAAAGTAGAAAGAGGGCATGTTTTTCTACATCTGAGTAAATGTCTAAGCTTAGAAAACTTAGGAGGTAGCTTCATTAAGATGTACTGCAGTGAAATAGTTAGCAGAGTTGCTGCAACTGTGGGACCGAACAGGCTCCAAACTTTTTGATCAAAGCGAAACGTTTTCATTTCTTCACTTCTCTAAAAAACAGCATAATGAGAAGCCTGGGTGTCTGATTACCAGGATTAAACCGTAATACCTACAGTATAACATTGTGGGGTGCTACATATTTAATATGCATTATCTGAGGCACACTGGAACGCTGGTACATTTGAATTAAGGGACAGTTTGGATAAAGAGTAATGTGGGGAAAAAAAATATTACAAAATGAACCTAGAAATTATGTAATTGTGATTTACTTTTTTAGTCAGGGACCATATACAACAACATTAATCTCACATAAGGAGAAGAGATACTTTTAATTTAGCTGCTTGCTAATTTACATCTGTGGTCCCTGGGCAGGTTTAAAATTGATGAGACGATTTGGCTCATCAGACTCAACAAGGAATGCTTATTCTGCATTTTAAAAATGTTCTTGCATTAATTTGCTTCTGGTTAGTCATTTAAAGGAATAGTTTCACAGTGTGGAAAGCAAGAAGAAAAACTCTCATTTACAAATCTTTCTGCAGTTCCACAGGGAAATGGATTTTTCGATACAAAGGGCTACTGATATTTCAGAGCCAGGGTCAGGGTACTTCAGTGACGTAAAACACTGATGAGTTAGACAGAATAGACCGACCCCTCTGCCCCATCACTCTCTCTGCATCAGGGGATGGAGGGGGCTTCTTTCAGAGGCATGGCACGAATCAAGCTCCTGCAAGCTGGTGACTAGCAATTAGCTTAGCACAAAGAATGAAAGCAGAACCCACCTACCAGCGCCTTTAAAGCTCAATGAATAACACACTGTATAACCTTTGTTTTCTATGTGTAAAAATGAAAACCTCTTGTTTATGTACGGTTATGTTTTGATTTATTTGCCAGTTGCAGTAACTTCCTTGAGTCTTTGATGGTTGCCTGGTAACTGCTCAGAACCAAAAAGCATTATCGCAGATAACCTGCTGTGAAACCAAATTGAGATACAACGTGATAATTTAAAAGCTTTAGAAGTGCTGGCAGGTGCATTTTATTACCATTGTTTACAGCCTTTATGCCAATCAAAGCTGAACTGGCTCAAGGTTAATCTTTATCAAATATACATAATTAAGGTATTAATATATGTATTTACCCAACATTCAACTATTTGTAATAACTTGATGATAATGATCCCGAAAACCTGCTGCTGTTCTTACTGCAGGGATTTTGTGTTTCTGCTTCTTATACTTTATATCAACGGGCCAAAAGTCCTTTGCCAGCTTGTGATTCAGTTGGATGAAGCAGCATGATGTAACAGCTGCTGGTTGACTTCTTAGACTCTTTACAAGGAAGTCAATTTCCACCTGTTTTGTCCCTCAAACGACACTTCCCTGCTTAAAGAACTTTTTCAATATTCAGCGCATGTTTGACAGCAATACATGAAAAATTAAGATCTTTTGAGGGCAAATAAAGCTACTTGGTATTCATTTTCTGAAATATAAAGCTGAAATGTGCTTTATGGCAGCTTCTCACAGTTCCTCCCTCTCCACATGTATCTAAAACACTCTCTCTTGAACCTGCAATTAATTCCAGTAAGTCATAGATTTGACTTAAAGGTGGGGTAGGTAAGTTTGAGAAACCGGCTCGAGATACACTTTTTGTTATATTCCATGGAATGCTCTTAACATCCCGATAGCAATGAATATCTTAAGTGCTTTGACAAAAAATCCATAACAAAAATTAATCTGTGGAAGCCGTAGTACTGTAAAAAGCACGACCAATCATTTTAGCCGGCCCGGCTAAAGTAACTGGATGGCCTACCTGCCTGTCAGCCTTCCATCTGTGCACAAACTTATCTCGTGCCCTCATTGGTCATGTGCGCGTTCGTGTGTGTTGGAGGAGGGGCTCTGTAAGGAAGTGGCAGATTTTTTCCGGCTGTGCATTTTCAAATTCTAGCGCACTCGAGCTGGTTTCTCCAAAATTACCTACCCCACCTTTAACTGCCAAATAGCGCAAAAAATGTGTTTTTATTTTATTTTAAGAGGGTATCTGAGTGCCTCTGCTGTGACGGAATAAATCCCATTTTTGCATGTCAATTGGTCGCTAGCGGCGTGAATACAGAACAACTGCAGCTGTGTGGGTGCATTTCTGTGTGTGTGTGTGTGTGTGTGTGTGTGTGTGTGTGTGTGTGTGTGTGTGTGTGTGTGTGTGTGTGTGTGTGTGTGTGTGTGTGTGTGTGTGTGTGTGTGTGTGTGTGTGTGTGTGTGTGGTTAATACCTGGTACTGACTGGTGAGGCGTGCGTTGCTGAGGTCAAGGCTCTGGTTGGATCCTCTCAGGCCGCTGAGTTCCCCCTCCAGCCGCGTCCGCTCCAGCTGGGAGGCGCTCAGCTCCCCCCTCAGCTCCGAGCCCTGAGCCAGCAGCTCCGCCTGGGACGCCAAGCCCTCCTTCAGCTGGGCCTGCAGCCTGAAACACAGACACACACACACACACACACACACACACACACACACACACACACACACACACAGGCTTTACTCAACGCTGTCACTATTATGTGTCCTGAAAAGTGTTGTGTATGATTTGTTTGCTCTTTAACTGAAGCTCATTATTATATTATAACATAACATGAGGAGTCCTCACAAAGCTACACAACAACAACAGATCAAGCTGACATCAGCTTATTAAAGCTAGCTAAAGAACACATTACGGGGTCACTCAGAGGTTTTAGACCATTGCTTAGAAAACATTTCCATGTTTCATTTTGTAACGAGAACAGCAATTAGATGAGATGAAACTCTGAATGGTCACTGTGGGGGAAATTGTAATATGGGAATATTCAGTAATAAACCTCAAGCATTTTATCTTCCCAATGTGGATTCAAAGTGTTTTGGAATAAAACATTTTATGTTAGTTAAAAATGAACCGCGAAAGATATTAAGGTTACTATAATAACAGAGGAAAAACACATGAAAATATTAGTTTGGGAAGTTTTATCTGTATTTCTGCAAGTTTTTCTTAAACCGGGATATTGTAAGATTATCAATTGATCAAATCTGTTGTTCATTTTTTGCAATTGACAAATTGATGTATATTTAATTTAGCTGATTCAGTTAGAACATTACATTGCTCATCATGTAAAAGAAGTTGCATAGACATGCTTATTTTTTGTCTTATATAAACTGTCATCTGACAACCAGGAGGAGGAGATCCTGTTTCCAGCTTGACAACCCATGATTTGAGACAGTCAAGAGTAATCATTCACATAAATATGATGATGAAATCCTGGTTCATTAAGTAATTAGGGTACATAAGTATCAGTATGATGATGATCATCATCATTATATATCCACCAACCTCCAAGATAAAATGTAATCAGATGCACTTCGAAGTATTTTGGGCCTCAATCAGTGGCTTAAATACACATCAGTGTGATCAAGATGAAAAAAGAAATCAGGGCTGAGACTATAACTCAACATCTAAGATGAATAAATTATTTGAGTTGAAAAGCATTATATTTTCTGCTTGTGGATGTTGTAAAATATCTAAACAACCTACAACCAACCTACACCACCATCCTACATGTGAGCCTGAGCTCTTCATCGTATTTGTCAGTTTGCTTTATAAGTCTGTGTTTCTGTTTTGAGCCAAAAAGGTTTTAAATCAGGAATAAAATATGCATGCTGTGCACATTTGCATCCAAACCAATTCTTGTGTCGGGAACCTGTGCCTAATTTAGAGACAATAACGCTGCTGCTTGCCTATAGTTAAGCATGCAGTAGAGGGAGAGGCGTGAAAGGATGATCAGATCTCTTAACATGACGCTGATGAAGCTAATTGGTGAGTGTATCTGCTACCTCTCGCTGTCTTCTTTCAGCCTCGCCAGCTCTCGCTCCCTCTCCAGCCTCCTCTGAGCCTCTGCTTCCATCTCCTCTCTCTCCATCTTAATCTCCCGCTCTCTCTCCTCCAGCTTGGTTTTACCATCCAGGAGCTCCTTGTACCTTGATATTGCAAAAATAACATTCAGCCCAACAAAACAACAATTTTGGCTTTAACTGTAGAGAGAGAGAGTGTGTATATTTCAAGGTCAGAAAAATACTGTGCAGTCAGGATTTGATGTGTTTGCAGTCTATAAAAGGGTCTTATTTAATGCAGTTGATGTGTGTACCTGGCCTCCAGCTCCCTGTGCTGGGCCTCCTGGCTGCGGGTGTTGCTCCTCAGCTGAGACTGTTTCTCCAGCAGCTCCTCCAGCTCCACCTCCTGCCGCTGCTGCAGAGCCGTCATCCTCTCATGGTCCCGCCGCAGAGCCTCCATCCTGGCCACTGACTCCTCTCGCTCCCGCGCCCACACCTTGGACTCGGCCTCTAGAGCCGCACACCGCGCCTCGCTCTCACTGCAGCGCGCCAGCACCGCTGCATGCTGGGAGCTCAGGGATGCTTGCTCCACCTGTGTGTTATAAACGGCAACATCAGCAGAAAAACAACAACCCATTTAAAGTTTACTCATAGTTCCACATGCAGTACGCTAGCACTATGTAGAACTTTCGCATAGTGCTATAAAAAGTTACAATATAATGAAGATGAAATATAAACATTCCAAGTACACTGTGGAGAATTCAACTGAAGTCTGAAGTCCACACATAAGCAACTCTGTGAGGCAAACACAGCATATAATAACAATGCTAACATATTTAGCAGTTATAATGTTTATAAAGTTTAACATTGTAGATTAGCGTGTTGGCATGCATACAGTATATTTGCTTATTAAACCCCAAGTACAGCTAAGGATAATGGCAATTTTATTAGTTACCAAGCATATTATTCATAAACATAAAGTACTGGAAAATGTATAATGTTGACTTAATGGTGGCACTTGATGCATCGGTTGATGATCTACCCAAGTTCAGAATGTGACGACGCAATGTCTTGTCCAAATTTCATGGAAATCTGAATCAATAATTAGTGTCAAGCCTGACAAACCTTTAAAAATAGCTAACTAATATGTAATCTCCCTACATTAAAGTAGTCTGGTAGTCCAGAGGTTTTCAATCATAAAAACTACAGTATTTTCTTACACATTGCAAGGGTATAATGATTAAACGGCATCCTCTTGCTTTAATTTAGAAGGACCACATTTAAAAACAATGTGGAGTCAATTGTTTCCAAGTTGAACAATGGTTTCAGCCATAGTCATTGTGACTTTCCCCACAATGGATCAATGAAGTTGTATCTCATCCTATGCTCTTCCTCTGTGTTTGGTCACCTGTAGCTGGGTGTTGAGTGTCTGCAGACTGGTGCAGGAGTCCTGCAGGCTGAGGCTATGCCGCCGCAGCGCCTCCAGCTGCTCCCTCAGGTGCTCACCCGTCTCCTGGGATTCAGACAACCGCGACAGCAAAGCCTCCCGTCCTGCAACCGCCACAGCTCTCTGAGGGAGAGACATTGCATATTGAGAGAGCGTCCCTGTACAGAGGCAGCTGCATCAGACACGCCTGGAAATATCCATATAATTTGAACTACCACCTCATCTGCAGCTGACCTTTTAAAGCACTTCAGTCAGGTACAGCAACTTTATTTGCATTAGTGTGAATCTATAAACACAGAGATGAAATTCATCCAGTGTCTAACAGTTTGCTGAAATATATAACGCATAACATGTATACTAGAAGTTCACATCTGTTGTTTACACTTGATACCTAGTGCAAGATTTCGGTGGGTGTAATCTTTGCACAAGCGTTTATAATCCAATTATAAAATCTTAAAACTTATTTGCGACTCTTAACAGTGAAATCTGCTCTCATAAAGAAAGGACTGCATTAATCTGGCATTGTGTTGGAAAGATACAAAAAGTCAATGTAGCAACATTTTTCTGAGGGCATAAAATCTGGTGTTTTTGTCCAAAATGACGAGCTTACCGCTCAACAAATCTTGGCTCTACAACCACTAAACAATGTGAATATATTTGAACATTTGTCCAAGTTCTGGCACAGCAACAACGCACACACTTCATGTGTGAGTCATCTGGA
This sequence comes from Dissostichus eleginoides, assembly GCA_031216635.1. Classification (NCBI taxonomy): domain Eukaryota; kingdom Metazoa; phylum Chordata; class Actinopteri; order Perciformes; family Nototheniidae; genus Dissostichus; species Dissostichus eleginoides. The sequence continues at coordinate 17,074,195 of CM062271.1, forward strand.
GGGTCTGGAGCTCAATTCTTTGTGTGCAGCAATTCTTATTTTGTTCATTTTGGATTCTTCACATTTCCTACCGGCACCTGACTGAATCGTCCTGCTAAGTTATTATGTACATATACTCCAGTACTGTGCTTCAGTGTTTTTTTGAGGCACTTTCTACTTTGACTCCTCTAATGCTGTTTAGAAGCTAGAGTTTTTAGTCATGATTCAGTTTAAGATACTACATTTAAAATCATACAAAGTCCTTTTAAATAAATTACATTGTTGAACATTAAACCAATGGCTCTCAGCATGTTTGGCTTTTGAACAATCACAAAAAATGGTTGTATGTTGTCACATTTCAAATGAGAAGTTAGCAGTTTGAGACTCAAATATATCCCCTATTTGATGTTTTGAGCCATTTCTCAAAAAAGAAAAGAAAAGAAGAGAAAAGTCCAAAAATGATTTAAACGACTGAGTTTAGGAGACTTCTTACTTTTCGTTTCTTCTCTCGTTGATCATCTCGTGACACCTCAGATTTATATTTTAATCTGCCCAGCGTATATTGCGTAGCGTAAACCAGTTCCACCTTGAGCAGCTACACCATGACTTCTACGTTAATGCATCAGTATTAAATCATCTAACATCACTAACAAGATTAAATGTTACTTTTAATACTCAAAGTTAATTTTCCCTGATAAACCCTCTGGACTTTTTCTAACTTTTCTAAGAGAGTATTGTAACATTTCTGTTGTTACAGTTTTTACATTATCCTTTTTTAATCTAAAACTCAAGGTCATTTTAATGCAGCACTTGCTGAGCAATGTATTGAAAGTCATTCTCGACCTTGCCAGCGCTGGAGCTGCCCCTCGAGCTTGATGTAAGAGTTTCTGTGTGTGTGTGTGTCTGTGTGTGTGTGTTTGCGAGAGAGAGAGAGAGAAAAGGTGAGAGCTTTAGAGCAAGAGAGCAGCAGACGAGATAAGGAAGATTAACAGTAGCCGAGGTGACATTATAAAAACTGATGAGCAGAGATAAAGCGGTAGTCCTGGAAATAAAGTGCTGCACTCGTGGAAGTGGAGGCCCACTGTGAGTTGATAGTCGTCAAGCATCCCTAGAGCAAGAATTTCAACATAACATAGATCATCTCCATCACACAGACACCCTGCAAATGAGATTCAAAGGCTGCTACACACATTCACGGCACTATATTCCAACGCAGATACACACCTCTCTCTCCAGCTCTATCAGCCTCTCACTCAGCTGCCTCTCTGTCTCTCCTGTGGCGAATTCCCGGGTCGTGGAAAGGTCACGACCTTTGCCAGCTGCCGGGGATTGATCCAGATGTGAGGTCTCCTGGGTGTGAGTCTGACAATTGTGCATTTGGCTAGAGGAGTCTGAATTTGAATTGGACGTAGCTTCCACTTCCGCACTTCCTCTTCTCTTTTCCAACTGGAGAAGGGATTCACTTTTCTTAAGGCACTGGGAGAGTGACTCTATTTTCTCCTGTGAGTTGTTGAAAGAATCGTTTGTCTTCTTGAGTTTGGCCTCGGCTTTTTGTAGCTTCTGGCTCAGACGTTCGACTTCAGAAGACAGTTTTTGGGAACTTGCCTGCTCATTTGATAAGTCCTGATAAGACAGAGATAAGAAGCAGCGTTCAGAGATTAGATGCTGTGGGAAATAAAGCAGTGATCTGTAGCATAGAATAAACTATTATCAAAATAAGTTTAAGTACAGATATCAGCTAATAAAGTGAATCTCTGCTGTTATGATTAGATAAGGTGAAAAGAAGAGTGTGGGCGAGTTTGCCATTCAATACATCCCCTGCAGTCAGTGACTAAGTGACTTAACTACCACACACACACACACACCTGTGACAGTGAACTAATCTTGGCCTGAGCATCTGCGTACTGCTCCTGCAGCTGCTGTTTACTCTCCTCCATGCTGCTTAATCGAGTGCTGATCTCCTTCTCCAGGTCCTGCAGCCGAGTGCAGAGCTCCTTGGATTCAGACAACTGCTGACACACACGCCTGCACACAGACATACACAAACACACACACACAAACACACATAGAAGCCGCAGCAGCAGCATAGGTCAGACACAGGTTGAATAAAGAAAGAGTTGACATTAAAGATAAATTCGTGGAGCAGCCAGGTAGCTCTCTGATGCATTGTAAAGTTAATTGCATACCTTAGTTTGAGATCAAGGTTAAGTGTGTGAACAGGAGTGTTTGTGTACCTGTGTTCGCCGTCCAGAGCCCGAGCTCTCTGGTTGCTGTGCTCCAGGGCGAGGGTGGTGCTCTCCAGCTGCTGCCTCAGCCTCGCTGCCTCCCTCTCTCTCTGCCTCCCCTCTTTGTGTTGGCCGTCCAGCTTCGCCTCACACACCTCCTTCTCCTGCTCCAGCCTCGACGCCTCCAGCAGCGCCTGGTCTCGCGCCCGCGCCAGAGATTCGGCCTCCAGGGTCGCCTCGCGCAGCTCTGCCTCCAGCTCCTCCTCGCGGCGACGAGAAGTCTCCAAACTGCGACCCTGACGTTCCACCTCCGCCCGGAGAGTCTGAGTGGTGAGCTCGAACTGGTCGCTCTGGCAAAAGAGACAAAGTAGATCATTAATACTACTTTGCAAACATTCAATAATTTGAATTGTAACTACTGAAATCGTAACTGCTTTAGTCGCCAACAAACAGTAACATATCCAAAAAGAGACACGAATCAGAAAGGGTCACAAAAGACTACAAATAAAATAAATAATTGCTCTCAGCAGATCTCAGTTCGTTCAGAACACTGCATAGCCAAAAACTTAAAAAATATAGCTAAAGGCTAACAAAACGTGATGGATCTAAAAATTAGACCAATGAGACAGGCAATAAATAAATATGAAACAGAACCTTACAATTATGTTGACAATACAACCCAAATACCAAATTCAAAGGATATGTAGGCTACATTTTGGCATTCATGGAGATGTTTTCCATGAAATGTAACTTAACTTAAAATATTGTATTTAAACAGAAAAGTACCTTACAATTTGACTTAAGTATGCAGGTAATGTGAGACTGATTCCTGCCAGTCAATACTTTTACCCTGTTTCATTGACTACAGGTGCCAAAAAACTAGCAATCAAGATTTAAATATGTTACTAAAATCTGCTTTGCAAATGCTTTCTATTGACAAAACTGCATTCAACATAATAATCAAGGTTAGAAACAATGTGTATTGATTTGTGGCACTGAATGTAAACATGAGTCCTTAGGGATATTCATTTATGCAAATTAAATCAACCTATGCAACATCTTTCTCCATAAACTGAGAAAAAGTATGCCAAAATCAATCCATATTGTTGAGTACGTTTCAAAACAAAATAGTTTGGTAAACCCACACAACAACAACAACAACAACAACAACAACGAGAGAATGAGAATGTAGATGAGTTGTAATTTCCTATTTGGGTTTTATTCACCCCCCAGCTGAAAGCAGCAGAGTGCATTTCATGATTCATTTACCACGCACTGTTATAGTCTCCATTAATTCTGAGTCTCTGCTTCTCATTCTGGTGGTCAGAATATAAAGTCTTCCTCAGACATAACCGGAAAAGCTGCTGTTTTATGATGAAATGAACACTTAATCTGGGGCTGACTGCGCTGATGTAAGTTATGTTACTCATTAACAAAAATGCTGGCAAAGTGGTTCCTCCTGTTTTAACATTTAGAGAGTGGAGTGTTGTTTTAGTCAAATATAAGGAAGTATCAAGCGTTTACTAAGTTATATATATCTACATGTATATGACCTGATTCCATGGGGTTGTATAGCTGGATAGCATCATATCAGAACATTTTTAACATTTACATTGAATTGAAAACTGCATATTGCACTGTTTTAGCCAAAACTGAGTGTATTTGTTTATTTGTGTATTTAAGTACATTACTGTTGTTAAGGTACAACATCCACAACAAAGACAGGATCTTCTATGAATGAAGAGGCGGGTAATACAGTTGAATATTGCGGCATCAGAAGAAGGATTATGTACGACTCACTCTGAATGTGAGGTATTCATGAATACTTTTTATGGCATTTCGTTAATGCTGACTTAGCACTGCTCTTCTCCTTCGCTTGCAATTTCTCTGATGTCTTGCAATTTTACAGCAAATAGCACACTTAGCTCGTTATTCTTCATCATTTTTTTTCAGAAAATCTCAGACTTCTTCATCCAGCAATGAAGTATCTGAAAAAGTTCTTTTTTGGTTTGGCTTTTCCTTGAACCCTCATGTAGGGAAATACACTAAATAAGTTGTACCAACACCTGAGATCTCTCCTCTGAGTGTGGATGAGTTTCTTGACCATGCGTGAATATCGCAGTTCACAGCTTCTCCATGCAATAATATGATTAGATTTCAGATGTAAATGCAAGACAAAACACATGCAAGCAAAGCCCTTATCACATGTATTGTATTTAATATAGTCAAGTAGTTATCTAAAGAGATTTCAAAATTAGTGACATCAGCTATTAAACAATTGAATGCATTTCTGTTACATGGGGTTTGAGATGCATCACAAAATATCTGCTCCCTTTCATTTGCTTTGTACATTTCTAAATCTATGCCTCTCATCCATCTTCCCTGAAGTTAAAATGACATCTGTCGTTGTCATGAAAATGTTTGGTATCACAGCTGCATTGTGTGTGTTTGTGTGTGTGTGTTTGTGTGTGTTCTTTTCAACCTTGCGGTGGGCGGTGCGCAGGGCGTCCGTGGTGCTGCGCAGTGTGTCCCTGTCTCTCTCCAGCGCGGCCCGCTCCCCCTCCAGGGTGGCGATGACCGTGGTCTGCATGCTGTGAAGCTCCACTTGGCTCCGCAGGCGGCACAGTTCCTCCTCCATAACAAGCCCCTCCGCCTGAAGAACCTGAGAGAACAACAGGAAAACTCTAAGCTGGGGAACTGTCATCATTTTCATACAAACACTTTAATACAAGATTTGATCTTATGGCTCACATAGATTCTTTGAAAGCAATTCATGCATGATTTACAATTGAAGGTCCATTAACTTGGAGCTATTAAAAATAAATGGAGAGCATTGGTACAATGAATTCATTAATTTTGATTAACTTACCTATAAGTAAGTAAAAGAGTATATGTAAGTCCACAACGTATCTATATGCCAGCAGCTCATTGAGGCTACACAGCAGTGGTTTTGAGTTACTATGCTCACAGTGACAATGCTGACATGGCACTGTTTTAAAACTTTAAGTATAGCAAGTTACTACCTGAATTTAGCATTTTAGCAAGCTAACATTTGCTAAAACAAAAATCTGTTGCCATATATCTGGTCAATTTTTTGATATTTTAATGGAAATGTGAAACTTTGTAGATAGAGGAAAAGGCAGAAGAGTATCATGAATGTTTGACCCAAATGTCAATGCAACCCATCCGGTAGTTGTTACTTCAGTCTAAAACAAAATGGTGGACAAGACAACGGTCAACAAGGTCATCTGTGGAGAGATACAACTAGCATGGCATAAAAACAAGGGTATTCCTCAGTGAATAACCAACTAACATCACAACACAACTAGATAACTGTCAGCTCTGCCTCTTGTCTCCATGATTACTACAACATTACACAAGTACAAGTAAATACTACTGATATGTAATTTGGTAATTCTATTTTCGAAGAAAGAATGACACAATCTACATTTACATTAGAGCGTTGAATGAAATTGTTCTGTAAATTATTATAATTCAGTTCAAACTTATTTCTAAAGCCGTTAAGATATATTTTCTTCCTTTGTGTTAATATTATTGAACATAATGTGTCTTTAATTCATCCATCCAACCAGGCAAACCTCCATGATCTAAATGTCTCTATTAGCACATTCTCTCCTCCCACTCATCCATGCGTACCTCTATCTGCCTGCGGGCGTCTCCCAGGCTCTCGGCCGCTCTCTTCAGACGCTGCAGCTCGGCCTCCAGGACCACCAGCCTCTGCTCGGCCTCCCAGCTCCTTCTGCTTTGCTCCCCTAGGTTGGAGCGCAGATCCTGGGCCACCATCGCCTGCCTTTCGGCCTCCTCCTGGGCCTCCTGGAGCCGATGTGTCAGAAGCTCCACATCAGGAGCAGACAGGGCACAAACAGCCTGATCTGCAACGGTTATCTCTGTATTATCTTCCTCACTTTTTGGGTGATTTTGGATCTCTGAGTCTGTTGTTACTGAGGTTTGTTCGTTCTTTATTTGTCTTTCTTTCTCCTTTTTCTCTTTGTCTTTCTGACCTCCCTCTGCCTCTCCTCTCCTTTTGGACTCGACCTCCTCATTGCATGGTTCTTCTTTTCCAACTTCAACATGGACAATCTCTTCCCCAACTCCTGCTTCCCTCTGACTCCCAATGACTTCTCCTCTTCTCTCCCTCACCCCCGTCATCCTCACCCTTCCTTCCCCCTCTCCCCTGCAGGATTCAGAGCCTGGTATCCTCTCTCCTCCTCCTCCTCCTGTTTGTCTGGCTCCTTTACTCCTTCTTCCTCCTTCTTCTTCTTATCTTCTAGTTGTTGCAGTTTGGTCACCAGCAGTTCAAGGTGCTGCTTCAAAGTGGCATTTTCATTTTTCATGTTTTGAAACTGAAAGAAATTATAGAAACATAATAAAAGTGAGATATTGGGATGTTTTTAAAGCTTGTTCCTTCTTAAGTGTCCTTGTGTCTTTTCTTTTGGTCCTCCATTGTATCGTTGTAACTTATTCCTATAAGGTATGACAGGTATCAGCCTTCATAAATATTGGTATAATCTAGAGAAAATATTTACCACATTGTAAAAATAAATATGTATATTATTCATACACCATTTGTACATTTGAGCAGCTGCACAGCTGTCAAAACTTACCGGTGATTTCTACTTATCTGTAGATCTATCTATTTGATAATTCAAACAGCCTACACAGCCTCTGTAGGTGTTTGTGTTTGAGTCATATTGAAACAGCATTCATATTATTTTTATGAAAAGTACAGTAATAACTGGTAGTTCAAACAACAACACTAAGATATATTTTGATATCATACTATGTGACATATATAGAGCTGAATTAATTGAATATTTAATCATTTATATATATATATATTATATATGTGTGTAGAGGCAATAATGATTAACCTTTTTTAGCAATAAATGTCACTTGATTGACAGACAACTAGGATTAAGATTGATGAATGTTTAGTGGTAAAGATGATATAAGTTTTAATTTCCCCATCCTTTTAGTCTATGTTATCTGCACGAGTCAAATCTGTTGCGTTTAGGTCTAAAGCTAACTTTATTCTCCTCTCAGCTCACCTCTCTGAGTGTGCCCTGATGCTCCGTCTCCAAGCAAGCCATTTCATCCTTTGGATCTGGGAGTCCGCCTGCAGAGAGAGGAATGGGTATTTAACTCCTCCAACTGCGGCTTTTCCCGTTTCATTTACCCCTAGAGTGACGTGCCTCCTGCCTGACTTTAGTGATGCCATGTAAAGGTGTGTCTAAAGGTATTTTCCTTAAAAACATCTTCCAACCAAGAGATGAACATGAGAAGTTTTAAGCACAGTTGGTATTATTGAGTTGGCGATGTGCTTCTGAAGTGCAGTGAAGTGTAAACTGTTATTTATTTGTTCTGAGAGTCGTAACCCTGAAACCCCTGAACCCTGACCTCCTGCTGGGCCTGCAGCTCCTCCAGTCGTCTCCTTAGCTCTGCGTTCTCTTGCTCGGCTCCGAGCAGCATCAGCGTCGAGGCCTCGCCAACCTCCACGCTCAGCGGCCTCTGATCTGAGACTGAGGGAGAAAGAAGAAAAAATAAATCAGGAAAGAGAGGTAGAAAGAGAAATGCAGGAAATTGGATATATGAAGAGATTAACTCGCTTAATATTGATCGAAAACCTGTGGGCCAGTGTTACCTCAACATATGTTCTCTTATCAGTTAATTAAAATGTCTTAAATGACAAGGTGTGTAGAGGAAAGTGCTCTGACCAATCAGCTCGCTCAGCTCCTCGTCAGAGTCCAGTTCCGATTGGAAGAAACGTTGGTGTAGCAGAGCTGGATCGCTAGCTCCGCTGCTGCTGTGCCTCAGGTTGGCCTCGAGGCTCATGTTCATCTCCAGCAGTTCATCAACTCGCTGCCTCTCGATGTCTCGCTCCTACACAGACAGATATACACACATACACTTTCATTCATCATGAAGTGCTACTACTATGCCATAACAGTATGTGCACAAACTCAGATCTAGATCTTAGGATAGATTTGCGTTTCATCACATATTAAACACACACATGCATATGCACACAAACAGAAAATAAGATACATATTTAGACATATATGTAAACAAATACTGAAACATTTAATTACACCCACCGCTTCCACATCTATGATTTTCTGACGCAGCAGAAGATTGTCCCTCTCCAGCTCCCTTAGCGAGGAGCAGCGAGCCCGTGCGTCTGCCAGTTGTTCCTCCAGAAGAACTTTGGTCTCCTGCAGCGCCGCACACAGCTGCTGCTGCTCCTGCAGGGGGCGCCGCGCACGAAGAGACGGGAATGAGAAAACAGAATATATTCAGTATTCATACTATATTCAGAGCTTAGACAGATGATATTAAGAGCAAACATTTGCCATGACAATCACATCGTTTGTCCTCTTCAGTGGCATGTAAGGACAATTTGGGTCTAATAATATCATGGCTAGCAGTTATAATACTTATTGCACACTGAGTTTAGGAAAAAATTATAACATAGCTGTAAGAAAGTCAGACGGGGCAAGAAAAACAAGTAATTAGACGATCAGGCTGGTTGTAAACATGCCGATAATTAAGCCAATTTTTTTTTTAAACTTAAACTTTAAACACAAAAAGTGAGCACACCCAAAATGCTAGTAATGACCTGACTGATTTTCCCCTCGAGGCTTCCTTCTATTGATATCCTCACAGTCTTAGATCTTTGCAATTTACAAGTACAATTTTGTTTTTACAGGGAGGAATAATGGCTATGATGATGATGATGATGATGATTTGCATATAACTATGCAATAAAATGAAAATACTCTTGAAGTGTGTTTGGCTGGCTTTTTCACCTCGCCATGTCAACATCCAACATTAGCTCCGCTGGTTTCAACAACCACACAAGAGTTCACTGTGAAATTCTGAAAAATTAATTATAAACCAAAATGCGAGAAAAACATCATGCGCCAGCTAATGTGGGTTGTCACAGAGATGCAGTATAAAGCCAGAATAAATTAAAAAAGACTGAGAAGGTGACAGTGAGGACACTGTGAGGTGTTTTACAAGGATATGAGCACATTTTCTGCCTCAGTTATACTACCTCAGAATAAATGTCATTTGGGTGTAAAAGCTCCAATAACTGAGGACGTACTCCTGCTCTTTGTCAATATAGCAGCTCCGGGCTTTACATCCTCACGACATCACACAATATAATCTCATACGCTGTCTTTGAGATTCAAAGTTATTCATACACACTCTTGATTGAAATGCTCAGGGCTGTGAGAGGGAATATATGGCTTTTAAGATAAAGTGGTACTTTACTTTACTTAAAATTATAATCTTACCCAGAGAAAGGTTTAAAGAGAAGATCTTCTTGACCTTCACTGGTAATGTTCATAAGAGGTCTTCACTTGCGAGAAGTGTGGGTGTTTGTGTGTATACATGTATAAATGCATTGTATGTTTGGCTGTATTTGTGTATGTGAGATTGAAATATCCAACTTAATGCCAAAACAATTTGAATATATTTCATGGTTTCAATGCTGCCATGCTGCTTGTTTCTTTCTGCTGCGAATGACTGATTTAGAAGAATGTGTAGTGCATGAGTAGTCTGTGTTTGTGAAAATGTGTGTGTACCTTCAGCTGAGTGCGTGTGAGCTCCAGTCTGTGCAATCGGTGTTTACAGCTCTGAAGCTCAGTCTGGAGCTGCTCGGCCCGCGCAGCTCGCTCCCGGGCGCAGTCCAGCTCATCCCGCAGTGCACGCATGCCCCTCACCTCTCCCTGCAGAGAACGGTTCTGCTCTCACACACACACACACACACACACACACACACACACACACACACACACACACACACACACACACACACACATGCAAGCACGTAGACACACACACGCACCAAACCAGTGGGGATGAGGTTGAAGAAGGTTGTGAACAGATCTGGGCTGTGCAGTACAGCAAATGTTGACAAAGTCTAATGCAGGAAAAGGAAGATATGTGGGTTTCTTTGACTGGGTGTGCAGCATGAGAATGATATGTCCTTACAAGGGTGTTAGGAAAAAAACATTTTGCTGCCTTCTTTTCTCCAAAATGTTTGTTTAAGGTGAACATTAGGACTAGGTTTAGATTCAAATTCAAATTCAAATTCATGAAATCAATTCAATTGTATTCATATAGCCGAATACAACAAATTGCACATCTTTGACAGGGGGCTTTAGAGTGTGTACAGCGTTCAAGGAAAAATACCCCAAAGATACCCCCAATAAATGAGGAAGACATTTAAGAAACCTCAAGTAAGCAACAGAGGGGGATTCTCCAGGGAAAGACAGACATGCAATGCTTGTTGTGTGTACATTTTAAAAAAAATGTACAATCCAAAATGACAAGAATTTATAATGTGAAAATATATTTAAAAAAAGATGGATTCCTGGATGATGTCCAAAATCTTGCAAGATAGTGGAACATTTTCAAGTACACATTTCAAGAAGACATTTCCCATATTTAGTGGTTGCTGCAAATAATGCCAACACATCTTGTGATTAAAAAATAAATCCCATTTTTGGATGAATAAAGTATATCTCATATATTCTAATCTAATTTGGGATCATGGTTTAATGCGCTTGAAAATGTAGCAATACAACCAATAAAAACATATAAGGAAATTATTTGGGGAAGTCCTCCTGTTACCCAAGGATAACTTTACTGTTGTTTTTTACTGGACAGTATAAACTGTCAAGTTTAGCTGGGAAAGAAAAACTAACCACAATGCTATTCTGGATACAATTGAAGCTCAGCGTAAGTTCAACCAGGAAGACCTTCTTTACTCATTCATTCACTATTTCCATGTTACTACTCTCTCTCCTCTCAATAAGTGATCGGGTGCGTCACTTCCCAGCTTAACCAATTACTTCGCTCTATTCTCACAAGCCTATCATAGCGCTCCGCTAAACCTTTTAAATCTGCTCTCCCCTCTCACAGCTGTCATTTCAGGTGACTCGGCGCAACCCTCCTCCACCCCTTCTTTCACCTCCTGTCCCTCTGAATCCAGGGTCAAGCTAAGCCACTCCCCTTCAGACCGAACCCAACTATCCATTCACCACCACCAGTTTCTAGACCCCGGGGGATTTCATCGGATCGGTTCTCCCCTCCCGAATGATACTCCTGCACAACGGGGCCTAATCGCCAAAACTCCATTATATTCATTCGTGTATTCCTGGCAATAAATATGTATTCTCTTACATCAAAACCGTCTCTCCTGATTGAATTGTAGATGGCTGCTTTGTGTGTGGTCTAATTGCTGATGAATACATACATGACCTAAGAGGAATCCACTCATTGGCTATTAAAAGCCTCCTGTGTTTCGTGCTGTTGGCTGAACCATATTGTTTGTTCTTTTGCAAAGTCATTGAGTGTATCCAAAGCAAGAAGAATAACTAAATCAGAACACCAGGTTTCAGTTTCCACCAGGCTGTGTTTACCTCTTTCTGAAGTTTTATGAGCTGTTCCTCCATGGTTTGAATCTCCATGTTGTAATCCAATATCTGATCACCTTTATCTTCCCTAAAAAATAAGTTAAACAAAGCATCAAAATGCAATTACAACATTTTTAAAAACAGTATTTTGCAGATGAATTTTTTCCGTGTTACATTGGTTTATTAAATAAAAAAAGGGATTAGAGGAGATTATGTATCCTAGAAATACAAGGAATGTATTTGCGGAAATTTTAATTGGCCAACAGTGACCTTTTTGATTTAGTAAAAGCAGTGAGTACCTGATTTTTCCTCAAACGTTGCTGAGAAACAACGTATTTTTGTGTGACAAAATCATTTTTTACATTTTTCATGTGACCTTTATTCTAACTTTAATAAAGGTTATCTTGAGTTATTTTAATCATGCACACACAAACACACTCACTCACAGACACACTCACTCACAGACACACTCACTCACAGACACACTCACAGTAGTTGTTTAAGACGCCGAAGTTTGGCCTTGCTGTCTGCCAGCTGGAGCACCAGACCTTGGGGTGGCTCCTCGCTGCGACCGCCCAGGGGCGCCGTGGTCGAGTCAGACTGGACCTCCCGCTCCCGACACAGCTCTGCCATCCTCTGGGAGAGGGGATAAAATAAAGATTTGGAGAGAAAATGAGACATGCGAGATAAAATATGGGAGAATTACAGCAATTAAGAAGAGATTAGAAAAGGGAATTAACAAGTGTTGAATCTTCAAAATGTGTTTGATAATGAGAAATAATGTCTGTTCATTTTGTACTGATTGTACGTACAGTGTCATTATCGTGTTTATACACCTCTTGGGTTTTAAACAATGTATTCTACAAAATGAGTTTTAAATGATTTTCTTTTTCGCTTCTGTTTGATTTGGTAACAATACTAAAATGAATGTTTCATCAGGGCTTATTGGAGTCAGTGGAAATGATTGGATCAAAATGTAATATCTTATGATTTTCTGATCTCATATTGAGATCAATTTGATTAGTAATTAGTTCATACAAACAGAGACCACAAAGATATTTGTATTTCTGCATTAAAATTATTCTCATGTTTTGTGAGTTTGATTCTATCCTACAGTCTGCTCCCCTGAGATACCATTTCTTCCCTTTTTTGCCAACAGGCAGAATTACAGCAACTGTGGGTGGTAAATAATTGCTTCAAACTGAATAAGAGCTCTGAGCAGCAAAAGAAACAAAATAATGATCATATATGTGAAACAATAAGGCCCTGATGAAACAATCTACTTAACTATTCATGCTCCCTGTTTTATTTTATTACATCATCATGAGTATGTACTCCTATGGATAGGTACGTGTGTGTTTAGATGTGTTAGGTTAGCATAACACATAATTGAAAACTGCAGGCAGAAATTGCTAGCCTGGATCTGTTCAATGGTTTGAAACAATCTGACTACCAGCCCATTTAAAAGCTAGTTTTAAAACATGTTTTTACAGGACGTTATGTGCCAAGAAACAGTTTAAGTTGCTAGTATGCTGATTTTGTTACCATTGGACAGAGCCTACTCTTATTCCCAGAGTTTATGCTAAGCCAATCTAACTGGCTGCTTACAGAAGAGACAAAATGTGGGATTTCTAGCTCATCAAGAAATAGAAGAAGCACATTCTCAAAAATGTCAGATTTATTTTGTATATGTGTGTATTTATACCTCCAGGTGTGTGTCTCTTTGTGCCAGCAGGCTTTGGATTTGTTTGGCCATGGAGCTGAACACCAGCTGTAAATCTGCACCTTCAAACTCCACCAGCTCCTCCCACCTCAGCGGCAGCACCATGCGAGGATCCTGAGTCACCTGCAGCAAGGACAGTTTCTCAGGTCACATGATAAGATCAATATGCGTCTGGGGAATCTTACATAAAATGACAGATCTGGGGACAAACAATCCAGGCAGCATGAATATCTATGTGAATACCAAGCAAAGAGAGAAAAAAAACAATTCTCACATTTCTCTGGGAATGTGTCTGCTAGGGAAGCGTGTCCAAAAATGCCTGACTAATGCATGCAAAACTAATGATTATGTAGACACGTTCGGAATGTCCACGGGTGGAAGGCATATGAACAGCAAGTAGGGGGTGCATGCATCCACACAGGAAGAGCACCTCTCACTTCTGTGATTTATGAGGCCAAGAAACCTGGCACAAAAGAGCTGGTGGGCAACATGCTGTTACTGTAATTCAGACCCGCTGTTATTCAACATGCTGTTTTTGTAATGCTGGCAATAATTCACAGGGGGTATTTAAAAAAAATACAATTTGGCAATCAGGACATATTGGAGAGGACAGCGGAGAATCACATAAAAAGATAAAAGAGAGAGGATGATTTGACCGAGGTAGAGGTGGAGAGGTGAACACGAGGGGTGGAGGATCCATCCAACGGTGGCAGCAAGGGGCACCCAGAGGTCCTTAAAAGGCTGCCAGCAGAATAACAAGCAGCTCATTTTCACACTTACTGAAGCACCAGGAGAAGGTATAATAGTTTCTCTCTCTCTGCCCAGAGGCCAGACGGAGAAGAAATTATTTGCCAAATCATATTTCTGAAAGAAGATCTTCTTAGCAGTGTCTCCTCTGGATAATATGTCCACATACTGACGGTCAGTCACTGAATGTGTATCATATTTCCGAGGATGCTTGATTTGATAAATTTTTTGCACTTCAACGTACCTGCTGAATATAGCTGGCAATGGCTGCCTGCGTCTCAATGTCTAGAGACTGGATCTGCTGGATGAACGTCTCCTTCTCCTCACACTGCAGACACACAGGGAGGAAATTAAGTTAGGGGTGGGTGTGTGTGTGTGTTAGATAAAACACTGGGTATCTGTAAAATACACTATCCACCGTATAATCTAGAGTCATTTGACGATGTATTGATTGACAAAATGAATTCTGAAACTATTTTGATAATTGTTAAAATCCAAAAAGTCAAAGTAAACTTTTTTGTCAATCATCTGTTTGTGAGAAACAGACAGGGAGATCGAAATGTTGTTTCTCACAATCCCGAGGAGTATAAATAAAAATACCTAAAGAAAATGTGTACAGTAGGCAAATGACTGTCCATAATTTATTCACTTTGTTAATAATACAAATATAGTTTCTGCTCTTACTCTGTAATAATGTGCTGCTTTCAGCTGTTTTATATCACTAATTTAATGTTTGATTGGTAAATAACTGGGCCTCCGGTACTGCTGCTTGCAGCTTTTTGGAGAATCAGTCATCCAAACAACTTCACCCTCGACACTGAGCTACTTTGGGTTCTTAGCAATACACCTGCCATGTGTGAAGTCGATCACATGAAGTGATGTTCAGAAATCCAATGATAGACATGCAGGCAGTGAGTCCTGCCTTTTTAGTTCGATTGTAAACTGACTATCTTTGGTTTTTTGTCATAAGAAACAACAACAAAACGTACTTTTAAGATTGAATCATTTAAAAAAGCGGTATTTCATCTTTTATTATATATATATATATAGTACGCAGGTTTTGCAATTACATGTACTTTTAGACAGATAGTATGAGAATTATAATGTATTTTCTTAACTTGTACAAAATACAAGTATGACAATTATCACAATTTGTATTCTTTAAAACAAATACTTTTTCCATTACAATAAATTGAAACACACTATCAAAGGAATTATCCTGTTAACCTGTTGGTTAAGTAGAAAACTGGACCAGAAGATCTGGGGATCGCCTCAGTCATTGGGATTCATTAGGGGATTCATGGGGACCAAAGATAATCCATCCAATAATTATTTCACTCATCAAAGGGATCAAAAGATAGAAAGACCTTTGTAAAAAACTGAACATTTAGTACAAACTACTGGCTGTCCGTGGTTTCATTATGGTGACATTATCGACCTTGGGAGAGCGTGATGGTCATGTGAGTGTGTGGTCACCTGCACAGCACAGCCCAGTAAGAGCAGCAGCAGTCGCCTCAGCTCCTCCACGGCTGCCTCTGAGGACACGGAAATAAGTATCATCATCATCATTATCACCATCATCTCTGCACCCCACCACCACCCTCCCTATCATTATCACCGTAATGTGTTTCGCAGATAGCAGAGATATGGACTCGTATAAAAAGTATAATTACTTTCTTGCTGCTGAGAGACATGGCACTGCTAGGATCATGTTATCTTGTACCTGTTAGGGGGTCCTGCCCCAGAATGGCGACGTTTGGGAGAGGCATCAGTATCAACTGCTGCAGGTCTTCCTGAACAACAGAATAAATGCGAAGAGTTACGTAAGTGTTAAAGAAATGTACCTTAAGTGACCAGCTGGCCCGTCCTGTCTGTCTACCCACAGCGAGGCTTGATAAACAACAACGGAAACATTTCCACCAGCTTCCTGCAGTTTGTGGTGTAAACAAAGAGCTGATATCTGATAAGATTCACTTTTAATTCACACTTCCTCACAACGAGTCATTGCACAAATTAGGATTATATATTTCAGTGTAGCTCACTCAAAGTATTCACTTGATGTAATAGCGAGATTGTTATTCTTGCAACACAATCAACAAACTCCTGACATGTTCTCTGTGTCTTGTGGTTAAAGGATATGATATGGGTAATGTGACACCACTGCAGGCACGGCATACTAACAATGTACAGAGTCACGAGAAGACGTCATGCACAACCCAGCAACAAACCAAAGATTTCTACAGCAAACTAAAACGTACTGGAACCTGACAAGAATATAATCATGACTTTTTTGTTGGCTGATTTTGGCTTGTCAAACATGAATCAGTACTTGTCTGTTTGCTTACAGGTTACAAGGAATTGCATTATATAAAAGCTGAATGTATTATTAAATGTGTTTTTCCAACAGAGAATTTGTTTTTCAGCACTAAAGTGTCCAGCTCAGAATATATTTGGGTCACAATAATTCTATTTACTACTCTTTTTCCTCCACAACAATGTTTATGGTCCTGAATAATAAACCTCATGCCCAGTCACTGCATGCTTTCTCTTTCTGCTATTGATTTTTACTGAGATTGTGTTTTTTATGGTTTCACCTGTCGGCTTTAATATCATTTATTTGATATAGTTGTGTTTTAACAAATTTTATTTCTGGCAACATCGCTAATTAAATAAGAACTCATTATTTTCCATTCAAGTGCAATTATTAGTAATATGAAACTCCAATCTACCAAAATGTTTGTAATGAGCTCCAATTTATAATACCTGCCTTGGGTCCAAACTGCCAAACAGGAAGTGAGAGCTTCCGATGTGTTTTAGAGTGGGGGAGCTCAGACTGTACCATGTTGAGTAGAGAGGGAGTTTTTTCATTACAAATAATCACCTTTAAGTACCCTAAGTGAGTCATTGTCTGTTGTATATGTTGGTACAATTATAATTAATATTCTTCACTTGTTTTCACCAGCTTAGGTTTGTCTGTAGCTTCCTGGTTGAAAGTAATGGGGAGAAACTTTATACGATTTCTACTGTAATTGTTTTTTCTGTAAGTTTTTTCTGTAAGTGCTCTTTTCAAAATTGAATGTGTCTTTTTTTCATTTTTGTAAAGGTATTTTTTTTTTAATCAACCTCTGCTTTTGATATTTAAACAGTTTGTTACAGTCCCCTAGACACTGTCTCATCTCTCCTGTAGGTTAGTGTTCAATACAGAAAAAACATTTCGATCTCCTAAAGTCATTAAAATTCCAAAATCCCCTCAAGTGAAAAGTCATACGATCTCTTGGAACTTCCTGTTTTTACTGTCCTGAGCTAGCAAGCATTTATAATGTGTTGAAGAGTAAATGGGAGATTCAGGACAAGCAGGAAGTCCGCCAACACTGTGGTCAGCGTGTTTCATCGAGTTGTATTTCCTGCTTAAAGATCTTGGACAAATCCCCTGGCAGATTCTAAATGACGTTTAGTCCAGCTGGATGGCAGACGGCTCAGACTTCCCCTGTCCAGAAACCCGGCTATTCTGGCAGCAAAAACAAGTATTTGTCATGTGGACCTGCGGTGAGTTGCTCCTCCTCCTACTGTGCATAACCTTATAACGCAACACCACAATAGCTCATCATGAGGATGAGTTCGCAAATAGAATTTCAGTGAATTCATCTGCCTGATACTTTATGACTTGGTGTTCTGAACAACTTCCCTGTTAATTAAAAATGGTTTCTGTCAAAGAGCCACACACTTTAGATGCTTCCTACATGCTGCCAAAGCTTCTCCCTTCATAGTGGCTTTGTATTTGTTTGCAGTAATATTTTTTACTCTTAAATTCACTTGGATTAAATCTGCCAGAAAAATAACTACAAAATCCTGTTTACATCCTCCTGCGACGCATCAGTGCAAAATCACCAGAAGCAGGTCACAGTTACAGCTCTCTCTGATGCTTACTGTAATATATTATAAAGTGTACAGTGAGAAAGCCTTGTATAAAGAGCCAGGCACTGCCTTCAGCAACATTGTGTGTGAGGTTGGCATCAGAAGCATGTGCAGCCAACCTGAAGTTTGTGCTCCTTCAGGGTATGTAGAGTATGAGCCACTGCGGCTCTGTGTTGGTCATCGTGCAGCTCATGGTTCATAATGCCAAGCAGACTTCTGCAGGGATTAGCCAGAGTAAGAATTATCGAGAAGCTTGTTGTTGTTGTTGGCGGCATGCTAACGTCATCGCATCATAAAGCCAAAACACATACATCACCATTTGGTACCAAAATACCCCCTGCTCAAGAAATAGATGAATACTATGGGTAATACATGGTGCAATTATCCCTGCTGTGATATGAATTCCAGGTTAATACTTTATATATTTTTCATAATTATATCCCTCTGTGATTGTACCTCTGAAAATAATATAATGTTGCATAAAGAAGTCCTGACATTTCATCAAGCTGCTGGCTGCAGTGCTGAAGAGAATTAAAGTCCATCTGCAACATTAGATTATCCAAATTCAATCTTTCTATCATAATAATAATAATTCCACTTGATGTTGTTTCGATTGGCGCTCGTTTTCGATCCACCCTCAGACAATTTTGGTTTTCAAAGCTTCTGTTGGCTTTCCCGATATTTACTTTGTCTCTTTTTAGACTTGCAAACCGAATTCCATCTGCTGACTATTTTGTGTCAATTCAAACATCATTTGTTGATGTTTAGGAGCCTTCAAAATACCCCAGTGTATTAAGGACATAGATCTTTAAATGAAAAAGGTCAATACATTGAAGGCAAGAGACATTAACAATTAAGATTAACAAAAAGATGAAAACTAAGTGTCTTCATTCAGAGGCATAAAAAAGGCTGCTCAATGGAATACAATCTAGAGCAAAACACAATAGAATAAAAACAATCCAACTAAAAGAATAGAACAAATTAATCAGAAACATTGAATCAAACCTACAGAAAGGAATAAAACAAGCAGAATGGAGTACAGACACGGTGCTTTTAAGAGACACTTAAGTACAGATAAACGTCTGTATATATTTGTATATGCTGTGAACGTGCTCTGCCTTCACGCCTGTATCCTCTCCACAAACAGCTCACTATCTGTGGTATTATATATTATAGATTCAGCTGAGGTCAAAGCAGATAAAATGAGGTCCTGCAAGGAAGCAGACTGTTGCTGTGGCTAACACTCAACAAACTCACACACACAAGCCCACACAAGCACACACAAGCCCACACAAGCACACACAAGCACACTTAAACACGTACACAGAAAATTAAAGTTAAAGGAAGGCAGCAAGAAGTAAAACCATGAGGATGTGGAACTAAACATCCACAGCAACAGAGGAAAGTATTCTCCAGGTGCTCCAGGTGAAAGTCTAGTGTTGATATGAGCTACCCAATTATCGCCAGTCTTTTGCTGCTCTGAGCTTTCAAGGGACATTAGTAATTCACTGAGAATTAAGAAGTGAAACCTTGTAGACCCGTGTTCTTATGTTGTGTGACAAGCCGGGCTGCGCATGTTCAGTCCACCTGATGAGCGCTTGGGGAGGTTTTTTTCTTTTGCTGAGAAAAGGAATCATCCTCGGGGAAAGAAATGTGTCATTTCCCCCATGGCCACAGGCGCCTAAAACGCACGTTATGAAATGCGAGATACTTATGTTTTATATTTATTCACTTTCCTTCCTCAACCCCCTCACAACTGCAGCTAAAAATGTAAGCTCGCCACTCTTCCACTTTTTCCTCACCCTGTTTGCCTGATAATAAGCAGGGACATGTCTGCTGAGAAATGTTAAGTGTTTCATCTTTTTTTTGTGCAAATGCGTACACTTCAATCTTTCTACAATATCCTCAAGCGAAACATTCACGTGCTAAGACTGATAGTTGAGCTTCATCTTGTCCTCTTGTTTTTAGTACCTTACAGCAAGACAACTGCTTCCCCAGCCCTCCTGCATCACCCTCTCTCCCTCGCCATTTGGTCTGGCCCCGAGTTATGTTTTAGCAGGATACTTTTTCGTACAAGACTTTTCTATTTATAATAAGCTGTGAGTCATTTCAGTCTATCCAAAAAAGTCCTTACACCAGTGTTTTTATGTTGAAAATGCTAGAGAAAGTCAATAGGGCAATTAAATACTTTTTTTTAAATACATATCAGATGTGTCTCAATCAAGGACCGGATCATTTCCAGATTATCGAGTCTGTGCTTCAGGTTTGCCTCAGTATCACCTCTCTGTGTGACGACTTGCTTCACTGCTGAGATAATAATGAGAGCTTTTCACAAGGTATGGAAATATCCAATTAGGCTTTGTGAAGGTTTTACTCACACAGAAATGTAAGTCTGGGACTCCAAGAAGTTGCTTTTACACTCGGTTTTAAATGGACAAAATAAACAATATATCATGTATTAATTGTGAGCTTTAATGGTCCTGGTGGATGGACCATTACATTTCTTATCAAGATAAATGTTTACCCTGTATCCAGCCTTTGTGCTAAGCCATAAGCTAATTGACTGCTGGATGTAGCTTCATAACTTAAACACAGATGAGAGAGTAATATCAATGTTCTCATCGAACTGTTGCAAGAACGCGAATATGCATATTTTGAAAGAATTACTCAACGGACAATTTAAATTCAAAAGGAAAATAATTTAAGGTAAAGGTCCCGGACATTTACTAACATGTAAGATAGCAATGTTTTCAAGCCAATTCATAACAGCTGTGAGAAATGAGGGATACAAATGGAAAAGTTTAAAATTTGACAAATGGCTAGATTTTTGGATTAGAACACATTCATTTAAAATCTGTCAACTGCACTTAATTTGAGAGTTTTATTATGATTTCTTGATGTACAATGTGTTGCCTTCTTAAAAAAACATTAGTAAATTGTTTGTCAACTTTGACAGGTGGTCTTTGTTAGCAAATGCTCACAAGCATACAGAAGTGTTTCTGTCTACCAACGAATAAAAGTGCAATATACAATCTTCCTCTGTTTTTGACTCCAAAACCTCCTGCGAAAAAATGTTTTCCTCCTGTTATTGCAGTTGCATGCTTTATTTTGTTTACCAGCTAGTTGCTAACATTGTGTGCCGTTTACTGCTGGGCACGTAGCGTATAATTGGGTTTATCACAAGCTTTTCTGCTGAAAATAGCTGCCTGCTACACCTGGAAATGGGTTGATGAGATCAGTGAGGGTGAACCAAACCAGTAAAACTACAGGCTATAAAAACAAAACAATTAGCTAAAAGACATAAAAATGTCTTGAGTGCTGAGGTGAACTGCAAAGTTGGATGACAATTCTCGATAGGTTAATCACTGAAATGAAAATAACTCATTTATAAAAAAAAGTGTTAAAACCTCTTAAAAAATCTAGCTCAGTAATAGAAAAAACAGTTCAAGTGCGTAATTGGACTGAAAGTGCATTAAACATTCAAAGGGTTTCTTCCTTTTGAGAGTGGAAGGATTTAACACTCAAAAACTTCACATCTTGTGTTTATTTTCCGATCACTCCTCTTTTTGCTCCTGATTATCGAATGTAGCGCCTTGATCTCACCCTTTCCCCTGTGACCCTCCCCTACCTGGTAGAAGGCTCTGATGTGTCGATTTAAAATAGAAAAGTTCTGGACCCTCAGCATGTGATCTTCTCTCTCGCTGCCGTACAGCCGCTCCACCTTGGGGTTTGGGTCTCTGAGACAAACACAGAAATACACAACAGCGTATTTAGTGGAGCTCGATCAAACAGCCCAGCACAACGTCTCTTCAGATGAGAAATCCTCATGCAACGGCGCATTTAAACAGAGTGAATACAATTTTAATGAGCCAGAGAAGCAGGCTGTGAAACTCCACATGCAATTATTTGTTGAAATAACATAGCTTGGGACAGGCCAAATTAATCAGCTGTTCGGCAAATACAGATAAAGATCTTTTCTGCTGAAAGAGAAAAAGGTTTTATTGAGCTGTAATAAGGAATTCAGTGGCAATTACTAATAATAGGATGGTATGTATGCAGAACCTCCATTCATGATTAGCCTGAAATTTGTGGCAAACATGAATTGGTCCTACTTTTATGGCATCACAGGTTGCAGAACAGTGCAAGGTTAGAAAAGATGAATGTAACATCAAATGTTATGCAAGTAGAGAATACAGCTAAGAGTCTACAGCTGTGTGCTCTGTGAGCCTGTAATAAGCTAAAGGCCAATGCTAGCATGCTAACAACAACAACATACTGATGTTTAGAACGTTTGCCATGTTCTTCATCTTAGTTTAGCATGCTTACATTTGCTAGTGAGCAATAAACAAAAACCACTGTGTTTTGTTTTTGCAGGTATTTGCTAATAAAACAAATTAAACAACTTTTAATTGAAACGTTGGCATGATAATGGTTCTCCAAAAAATGATAACAATATATCCTGACAGCTATGACTGTGTCTAGAAAGTTCTGTGCCAATCCATCCAGAACATACATTTTATTGTCATGATGGCACCAGATGAAAACCAATGCATCACCAAACTCATGGGACTCATTCTCTGAGGAACATGAATGTGTCTGTGCAGCGTTTCATGGCAATCCATCCAATAGTTGTTGAGTTGTCAACATCCTTATTAAAAAGCAAGTGAAATTAGTTATTTTTAATGTTGTTATATCGTTTTCCCGATATTGGATTTGTGTTTAATTGAAAATGTATTTGAGGGCCCATTTCTACATTTTGTAACTAAAAATAAAAACCCTTTTTTTGTTTTTCATCTTTAAGGATACTCGAGAATATGAATATTTTCAGTTTTTCTTTCATGTTCCACAAATGGCTGAAAATGAACACTTCAGATTATTTTATTTGTATTATCTCAGAACAGTTCAAATGGGCCTTTCATTTGTATTATTGACAGGGAAATATCCTCCAATGTTTACGAAATTAGTTTGTGTCTATTGTATGGCTGCAAAGCAATTAAACAAGATAATCCTATTCAATCTTACATGACCCTCATGATCTCATTGAGGAAAATCCCATTGGTCAGCCTCATGTAACGATCCCGGGCACTCTGAGAACTTGAGTTTACTTCCATGTACTGGCTGTAAGCGGGACGCCATCCTCTGTCTCCACCATCTTCTCAAACAACTGAACCTGGGAAAGACAGAGATAAATTATTATTTCTGTTTTTGTGTATGTGTGTGCGGAGAAAACTGTGGTCTGTGGAGTGCGTAGCCGGAGGTGGACAAATACAAGAAAGACCGAGTCAGGAGCAGAGAGAAGGTACACAAAGAGAGAGAGAGATAGAGAGAGAGGGGGGGAGAGGGAAAGAGATGGAGAGATGCAAGCATTTTCAAACAGGAAGCTGCTTGAGTAGGTGCACCTGTCTGGACAGGTGGGATCTGTGCTCACACTGGGAAACACTTCACAGTGACAGCCAGCCAAGCAGAACAGCAGCCAAGGTCTCTCTCTCTGCTAAGAAGAGCTGTGCCAATGCAAACTGCAGTATAATGAGGTTTATTCCCACCTGCACCTTCTAAAAACTGCACTGTTGGTAAACAAGAGTTACAAGCTGAAGTAGGTTCAGCTGATAAGGTGAGGCAGAGCAGCTCGAGACCCTGAGCGCACGACAGGGTAAACAGAGCGGCAGGGTAACTTACAGCGGGTGATGCCCTTCAACATATGTGAAGCAGGGTGAAAGCACTCGTGTCAGTGAATGACGGCACAGTGCCCCTGAGCAAAAACTAAACCTCTGCCAGCTGCAGGCATCCTGCCTACCTGACCTCTGACCCACTCTTTGGAGTCTGGCAAAAATAAAGAGAGTATCCCTACAAGGTTCAGCACATTATCACATTATATCCTAAATACTGTTCATTGACCAGAATGTGAAAAACCCCTTGGGCTGATTGGTTTCCCATGTGGAAAGCCCAGCTGGAAATCCAGTCTGTGACAAATGTCTGCTGATTTTTGTGAGTCCGTTTCCTCTTGAATACACAGTCGATAACTTTGTTTTATTTTCAAATAAGAAACCGCCCAAGGACACGGAAGTGTCATGGCTTTCGGAGAAAAATAAAAGCTGGTCATTAAGAGACAAGGGAAGCTGCCAAAAGGAGAAGTAGGCTGTTTGTTTTGCTGTACACAACAGCCAGAAAGCAGTATCCAGGCTATTTTTCTACAGCTATTCAACTCCTACATTTATATTTATTTGGGGAATAGAACTGGAGAGTGCTTTAAAAGATACAATGTTATAAATATATTGTGACTTGATGTTTTATTGCATTACTGGTCATTGTCAAAGGCGGATTTCTGAACAGTTTCCACACAATCTTCCTGTTTAATTCTCCTCTCACTGCCTCTTGAAATCATGACCTTTTCTACCTGATAAATGATAAATGACGTACCCATTGCGCCAACGCACTTTCCATGAATTCTTCTATTATCTCCATAATGTTTGAGTCCATTGTTGTGTTTCGAGAGCCGTGAAGTACTACAGAGGACAGCTAATTAAAAAAAACTATCAACAATGAGTATAAAATTGATGAGAGAGAAAGACAATCCATCTTGCGTCAAGTGAAGTAGTTTGACATTTCTGCGGCCCTTCCCCTCCCTTGCTTCTCTTCCTCTCTGACTGTGTGACAGTTTCATTGCAAAACCACACCGGAATTTTCAAAACGCACATGTTGCTTTTTTTTTGACGACATCCTTACACGCCCTCCACACACCGGCTAACACACAGAGATATATTTAAATACACAATATGACTAAAGCATACAACAACTACTAACTGCATTGTGTGCAGAAGATACTTTTTGATTTGGACGCTGTGGAGAGTTGGGCCTAATGTCCTGTTGTGCGATTTAAACACCATGACAACAAGCCTTATGGTTTATTCAAGACAGAAAACTTGAATGAATGTCATTTATATGTACACACGGCTTAATGGAAACTGTTTCTCCTCAATAATTCCGTGGTTTTCAGGTGAAAATGACTAAGGCTTTGAATGAGTCATTACCTTTAAGTTGTCAGAGCTGTAGTGTTGCCAATGTCATGTCTACATAAATACAGATTTAAGCACTGTGCAATAGCGAGCTCTGGTGGTCTGAAATAAAAGTTCCTAATTTTTAAAAATGGTGCATTACATCATTATTTCCATAACAATATCTCTGGGGGGAAGTGTAACCAAGCAGCCCTACTTTTATTTAGGTGCTGCACATCCTGTACAGCGAACACTATTTTAGGAAATGATCTCTTTTTCTGAAGCAAAGTATATGTCATTTTGCAAAGAGTTATTTTAGCTGTGTTGTGAATATCTAACCAGGTAGTTTATAGATGTATATCATGTTTGTGGTATGTGTAGACAATAGAAGTTATCTTTTTTAATTAATTACTGGGAATCTTAAATTAGTATGAACTGACTTTGAAAACATGTTTGTGTATTCACTGAATTATTGATTTTTATTTTCAATTTGCAAATGTACTATGCTTTTTGTAATCATCTACAAAAAAACAGTAGGTAACCTTGTATCTCTCATTGTGCTTCTGGAATATTTATAATATCATAATTAAAGTTATATTTCTGAAAGACATGACCAAGCCTGAAGCCACACTTTCATCCTCACTTCTTAATCTGCTAGTTATGAATAAAACGTTCAGAGACCTTACTCTGTGATATGATTTTATTTAAGAAGAATGAGCAAACATTGAATGGCAATGGCAGACCACAATGATTCCTAATTTGCTAATAAAAAGCATTTAAAAACTGTTTTGCTTTATAAAATGTCTTCCAACATGTTGTATCAGTGTGTCGTTCCTGTCCCTGTATGACAGTGTGTTCATGTGTGCTGCTGTGCGTGCAGATATCGCTTGTGCAGCAGTTCTTGGATTAACCACACCGGGATTATCAGATTGATGAGCTGCCAGAATAGACAAGATGACAGCTTATAGTGCACCACACTCACTAACGCATATACACACAAACACACTTACACACACTTAATCCAACTCTCCTTGCTGAACTCAGATAACCCATACTCAGGGGAATTCACTTTCGGAAGCCAACACAAAGCAGTTAAAAACTTCTACCTTTCATATATAATTCATGTGTCATTTTAACAGGTTCCGAAGCCTTTCATTGCAGTTAAGTAGTTAGCAGTCGAAACTTGTTAGATATATCTGTGAACTTACATCCACTTAAACTGATTGCATCCTCTTCTAGGTACAATTTAAAGAACTACACATCTCCTGAACAGATTATTAATTGGCTACACATTCATGAGTCCTGCAGAGGAGATGTTCGTTTCGGTGCAGTGCCTGATAACACTCTCTTTTTGTTGGCTTTTTTTGGCCTTGTTTGAGGGAGTTGCTACTGCTGCAATGGTGGTGTGTAAATCAAGCCTAACGTGTCAAAACCCCACAGGTGTTGTAACCACTATCTGCCAACTCACACATCCAAGAAACCTCAAACACATCCCTTCCTCCTCAGCTCATATTTAAAAACGAAAATCCCCTCTAACTGGCAGGAGTTGGGGATGCTTCCTTCTCCGCTTTCTCTAAGTCTGCATCCTCAGATGACCCTTCGGTGGCGATGGGGTCAACCAGCCAAAACTGTAGCATGAGGAGAGCTTTGACTTTGAGGTCCTCCATGGTTTCCTTAACACCTTTCTCCAGGAGGAAACCATCACTCTCGCCCTCTGGGTCCTCCAGAGCCATGATTCCTTCCACCGCAGTCTGCAGTACCGCATGCCCAGAAGCACTGACATCTGGAGAGAAAGAAACAATTAAAAAAATTGAATTTGGCCCCTAATGAAATGGTCAAATGGTTTTATAGTATCACATAAACTGAGGTCCTTAGAACCAACATGGTCATTTCAATTTCTGTTTGGCTGCATGATTGCCAGCATGAAGATGATATAGTGTAAACTTGAATCTGTATTAAACAATATTCAGACTTTTATTGAATAATGAATTAGTCTGACCTATTTGGCAGGGAAAAATGGGGTCTTTTAAATTGTTCTCATTTCAAATGTATATTATATTACAGGGCTGATAATCCATTAATGCTTTAAGGTTAAATGTTAATGCTAAATCAAGAGTACTCTATCTTGTAAAAAGTGAAACATATGGTCCAACAAGCCTTCCCTACTCACGCTCATACAAAGTTGGTTCACATTCCCAAAGCTTTGACAGTAAACACTTCTGTGGACTAACTAAAGCAAAAATAAATATAGTAACATATAAGTGTTAGCTCATTCTTCTTCTTCCCTCTTTGTTTGATCTCAGGGCTACATGTTTCAAATAAGTTTTAGTTTTGTTCTTGGAAATCATTATCAGAATTATCTACAGCTCAGGTTGAGGCCTCATTAGCGAGGTTGTGTGTAATGATGCAA
Source organism: Dissostichus eleginoides (assembly GCA_031216635.1). Lineage (NCBI taxonomy): Eukaryota > Metazoa > Chordata > Actinopteri > Perciformes > Nototheniidae > Dissostichus > Dissostichus eleginoides. The sequence continues at coordinate 17,101,632 of CM062271.1, forward strand.
ACCATGTTGTCCTGTTCCAGCCCGAGGCCCCGTTTGTTATTTAAAGAGAATGTGCCGTCAATACTGTCACTTGGCAAAGAACATGTTTGATTAGAAAACAGAAATCAATGTGTCAGTGAGGTCTGTGTGTGTGTGTGTGTGTGTGTGTGTGTGTGTGTGTGTGTGTGTGTCTGTCTGTCTGTGTGTGCGTGTGTGTCTGTGTGTGTGTGTGAGCAAACATGACAGTCCTGTGTCTTGAATACAATTATCTGTCTCAATTCTTCGAAGAATAAATTAGGTGCATCATCATGTTTCCCACCTGTATCAGGATGACTGACAGCACACCTGGACCGGTTGAGTTCATCAGCTCCATGTAGTAGTCGGTCAGAGCCTGCCTGCAGCCACGGCTGTACAGGTTGAGTTCTTCGGATTGGTGCTCGTAGTTGAAGTGGGCGTTGTTGTCCATCAGGGTGTAGCGCAGGCAGGGGCGAGGGGAGGAGGGGTTACAGCAGCTGAACGGAACACCATCCAACAGGTAACGGCCGTCCACGTTACTCCGGATACGACTGAAGACAGAGGAGGGAGGCACAGTGAGGAAACAGATTAGAAAACAACATAAATACGAGAAGAGGAATACATGAAGAAAGATAGTTAAAGGCCTGACTTTCAGCTCAATGCACACTTCACATTAGGGAGGAATGAGCAGTGCAGGTGTCATCACGCCATAACCTTTCTGTTGACTCATTCCTTTTCACTTACTTCATCTTTGACCAACCTTTCTCTGCTTGCTTCATGGCAAACCTTTTCATCCATTTATGCCATTCTCTTCAAAAGTAAAGGCCAGCTCTATTTTTAATGCACTCTTACCTGCACACCATTTTCTTTGTCCCCCATCCCCTCTGTAACAGAATGTTTGACCTTTTGGATGTGAAGTCTACTAATCCTTCATTTATCTAAATGTACTCTTTCTTTCATGTTTATCACTCATCCTTCAAGTTTGTTTTTCTTTCATCCTCTTGCCTCCCTGCATCTCATAACTTTCTGCTCCCAGTGATTCACTCACTCCTTGACGTCCTTGGAGGTGAAGTTCAGGTATCTGCTGCTGACCCACTGAACTTCAAACCAGTCCTTGAAGTTGTTGTTTCCACAACAGCGAAACTCAATCTGCAGACGATCAATGGTTTCTTTCTGGTAACAACGGCCCGGCACGTCTGTGTCCTTGTAGAAGCGAATGCCATTCCTCAGGCCCACCTGACAGTGGAGAGATTGTACAGAGAAAAAAGAGGGAGCTTTATCTGAGATGTTTTTTACGCCACTGTATTTCAGACATGCTGTTTTCTTTTCTATACACTTATGATATGTTCAGTCAAATATGAAACCTACTACTACTATTATTTAAATAATTAATGACAACTCCAAAGATTTTAAACCTAATTTTGAGTTGATGGATCAATGCAAGAGTGATCGCTTTTGCATTCACCATTATACAATATGGTTAATGTTTTCTCAAATATTGATATATTTTGTTTGTAAGATTTTGTTTCCTTTTCTTTTATTATCTACATCTATCTTTTAAATTCTTATCTGCCTTTATTGCTCAGTTTGCATGGATGTGAGAAAACCTTTTTTCTGCAGCTGAAACCCTTTAATCTGTATCTTTCAGCCACAGCAGCTGAGGTTGAAACCAGTTGTGGGACTTTCCAACAAGTGCATACTGACACCCACTCTCCCCATTGACCTGTCCCCCTCCATTCATTCCTAGTGACCCACCTTCAGGGACTCCTCCAGGCGTCCCTGCAGGATGAAGCTGAGCGCCACGACAGAGATCAGCAGACAACAGAGCACTGCAGCTACAGCAAACCAACCCAGCAGGAGAACTTTCCAACGAGGGAAGCGGGTTGCATCTAATGAGTCTTGACACACACAACTGGCAACCCAGTTGGTGCCGATGGAGGCCAGGCCCACTATCATGAGGATGTTGGGCACCACGTGGATCTCAGTGTTGTCCATCACCTCAAGAAAGAAGAGCAGTTAGAGATAATTACATACAAGAGCAGCAGCCAACTGCAGGTCACTTTTTCATTTCCTCCACACACTTTAGCAGGTAATAATCCTGCATTCAATTAGCCTTATCTATTCTGAAAAGATGACCTTGGCACCCAAGAGATTCAATTAATTGCTGATATACTGGATCGAAGGCTACTAATTATCCTGGCTACAGCAAAAGTCAATTATAGACGGAGTTTATCATTGGCTGAGCTTTTAGGGGCCTGTCAGCGATAAAGCACCTTTGCCCCAATGTTGTTTTTAAATTACCATTAAATTACTCAGGCCAATACTGACACTATTCAACACAATCAGTATGTAACATCTATCCAGCAATATGTGAGTTACAGATGAAAACTATGTGATTTTGCATGCAGAATACTCTACACACAATCTGTCTAAACGTTATATTTGTCTTACATACATAAAAAGGGTTAAGCTCTTGTGAATCATTCTGTAAGATTCTTTCTGACATTATTGCTCTCATCTAAGCCATGTCGACAATAACTCAATAACATTTGCTACACAACTAACTGGTTATTGAAGAGGTCAACAACTATCTGAATGTATGTGTGTTCATTGCCTGCAGGTTTCCTTTGCAACCTACAGGATGTCAATGCAGGCAACCTATCCAAATCAATTTGGTCAATCTAGCCCGATGACTAACAGGTCGAAGACATGACCTTCACCTGCGGGTCACATTAACTAACTTCGATACACATTGAGCTCCATTGACTTTGGGAAAAAATCCTTTTCATAACAGCTTTTTAACACCCAACGTGCTCACAACTTAACATGCATGAGTGTGCATGAGTGTCATTGTTTGAATGTTTACACAAGTAGTGTGTGTGCTGCGTGTTTGTATTGTGGATTAAACTCTAGAGCTAAGTTTAAATAAAAGTCACTGATAAGCGGCAGCACAGCAGACTCAGTAAACAACAAAAAGGTCTGAAAATATAAACATATGTTTGTATAACTTTGAATAAATTCATGCTGTAGTTTTTAAACTTGGCTTTCTTGTTTTAAGTTGACATTGGATTATTTGTGTGGATATGAGTATATTGCCCTCTCTACCTCGTCTCTGCGTAGAAGCTCCATCTTAAGATAAACACCCAGACAAAAGATGATGGCCCCCCATATCACCGCCGTCCAGGACAGCAGCCACAGACCCTGGGCCAGATGCACCCGCCGCTGCTGGGTGAACTTTATCTTCAACAGCACCATAGCTCACTACCATGCAATAATCAACACAAAGACAGGAGAGAAAAGTAGGGAGTTCCAGCAATGATGGTCAAAAGATGAGTATCATACAGAAGAGGCCAGCTGCATGAAGAGTCAAATCAAACAGCGGAGGTAGTTTTCTATGTTGAAGAAACACAGCGGTCAATGCAGGTCTGTCTTCGTTATTTGGTGAGTTATTATAAGGTTGAGCTCATCTTAGTTGTTCCTGGATTAGCAGGTAAATCCCTAAAATGGTAAAGGGCACAATCAACCTTGGAAGATAATCCAAACGTTTTTCTTCGGATGCTGAAATTGTCCCAAAAATGATATATAATCAAAATCAGGTCAACTAAAACATAGAAAAGGGATATAATTGTCAAATAATGAAAGATAGAATGAGTTATTCCTTTTTCCAGAGATGAAAAATGTTCCTGCGTAGCTTCCACATTGCTGAGTTTCCCCTTCAAGCTGATTTCTTCTTCTTGACTTGATGTTGCTTTTGATGGCGCCCCTCAAGGACCCCCTAAACCGCTGTTCCCATGACTGGAGGACACAGAAACTGGCCAAAGTTGAGAGTTTGGAGCCATAATCCCCCTAACGGAGTCTCTTGAATCCTATTAAAGTCCAGGGGCCAATAGGAAAACAGGTCAGTGTCTGATCAGCAAACTTGTCCTGATAGACACAAAGTATGGGAGGGACTGTTGTTACCTGAATCCCTTCAGCACAAGTTGGACTCTATGGATGCCTCAGGGACAGAATGGATATTATAGCTGAGGCTAAATGGAGGAAATATAATGAAATCTGGGAGTGTGGGAAAATGAGAAATCAAATCTAATTCACTGTGAGCATTACTGAATGTTTTGTATTGTGTAATGAGGTAAATGTATGCAGTAAGAACAGAGAGGGTTAATTCAAACAGGCCCAAAAGTCCCAGGTTTGACATCAAACACTGAAAAATGTTCAGTGTGGGAAGAAGTACTCAGATCATTTACCTAAAGGGATAGTGCACCATCAAATCATGAACACATATCTTTCCTCCTGTAGTGTTATTTATCAATCTAGATTGTTTTGGTGTGAATTGCAGTGTTAGAGTTATTGGTCAGAGATGTCTGCCTTCCCTCTGATATGAACAAACAAGATGTTACTTGGTTTGTGGTACTCAGAGGGCAAACATATACATTTTAATCCACAGACTGTGTTGTGAGCAGTTTCATGTATTCTCCTATTAACACCCAACTGAATATAACTTGATGACTAAATTACGAGAAAGTTCACATATACATGTGATATATATATATGATTCATTTATTGACTGAAAATAACTGAATATTGATATGCTGTCAGGGATTTTGTGGAGGATGTTAGCAGAGGCTCGTTCATGTAAAGTTTAAGTAAGACCATTTAGAGGAGACCTGCATGTGATTAGATGCATGTGAGTGCAATAGAGAGGGAGGATGGTGGAGCTGGATCAATAGGATTAAGCTGTTATTAAAAAGTATTTATGACAGCCTGAGTCACAGCTAGTCAGGATGAAGCCAGTTTGGTATTCCCAACTATAACAACCAAACACGGAAACTATGTATATTAACTATGAAATATTACTCCTATGATGTATGACAAGAACAAGAGAACAAGAAATGATGAAGAAAGAACAGACGTCTGTAGTCTGACTTAATGTATTAATTTAAGATTAGGCATTTTTATTGGTAGAACAGCCATAAGGATACATAGAAATAATACAGTGGTGTAGACTATATCTATAACTGTATAATACATAGGGTTACATTTACACTGATGAGGGATAGGGCCTCTATAAATTAAAATAACACCAACGTGTTGCTGCTGCACTTTTTCACTTTTGTTCTGCCCACTAGATCAGCTTTAAACATCTAACCCATATGAATGCACTAATTAAGGGCTTATACATGTATGTATCATATATACAAATTCAAAAAAAGATTTAGACATTTTATATTAATTTAAATTGTCACATAAATCAGTAAATAATGTTATACAATTATCTTCATATCAGCTCACCTGCATTTTTGTATCTGACCTCTACATGCGTTACTTATCACTGCCTGCAAAAGATATTTCTTACCAAATATCCAGTATATCTCCCTGGTTGAACAATTATTGCTTAAAATACAAATTACACTTTTTTATAATGGTACAACAGGCTTTTTTAAAGAATGACTATAGACTATGTATATTTTGATACTCAACAGTGACACTGAAGACAACATTTGATTGACATCTTCTTTGTTCGATTAAGGGAAATTAGAGGACAAGAGAATATGGGAGTACACAGTAAATACATTATTTTAAAAATCATTTATATTCATAAAGCATACTTTGAAAAAGTTTCTCATTAGTGTATTTATCTGCTCTACTACTGCAGGTTCACATATTTTAACTACATTTTAGGATTTAAAGTAGTCAGTTGTTTTTCACTGTGAACTACACGTTTTTTTTTCCTTAATATAGACTATTTTTTTGCATCCAATAATGTTGTACTTCAAATGTTGGCAACTCTTATGCTTCAGCATCGTGCAAAGACTTTCCTTATTATTCCTCTGGTTTATAAAACCCATCAAAGTATACCTAAAACGTACATTATATACAAGCCAAAAATAACAGATTTCTGCTATTTTGGGGTCTTAATAAATGACATCTAATAACAATGACTTACATATTTCAATGCAATAACACAATCATATACGTCCTGCCCTGTTGTTGGAAGGCATTTTCATTCTGCCACTTTGCCTCTTTGTTCCCCTCCTCCCGCCTCCTTATGGGGCTGCAGCTGCTGCAGGAAGTCATCCAGGATCTGCTGGGCTGACACGGCGGTCACATCCACAACGTCCTGCTCCAAACGCGTTACCTTTACCCCTGCCTTCGCAGCCCAGCTGTCCCCACCCACATGGGCCGGCTGGAGGTTGGGAGGGGTGTCAGTGTGGTTGGTGCCCAAAGCAAGCTGCTGTTGGCTATGGGGATATTGAGGCTGTGGCCTGGCAGCATAACTGGCAGCCATTTTCTTATAGATAGCAGTGCTGATGTCAGCTACAGAGAAAGGTGGGCTGTGCCTGGACTCGTGCTGAGCAGAAACACTGCTTTCAGTTCCTGTTGTTGCCCCCCCCTGTTTAAATGGTATGAAGGCTGTGACCCTCTTCGGAGCTGCCTCTGATTTCATCAACCAATCATTGACTGCTTCCTCCACTTTAGGCGTGTGTGATTGGCCCCCTGCCTGCAGGGAGGCGACAGGTTGGCTGATCGGAGCAGAAGTGGCCAGGAGCTTCTGTATGGCATCGGGTGAACCAAAGTGCTTCTCCAATAAATCCTTTATCAAGCACGGCACCTGAGAAACACAAACACAACTCTGTCAGAACTGAGTCAATGCAAAAAACTAAGTATAACACTTTGTAAATCTGTGAGAGTTTTCTATAAAGGTTTCCTAATCTCTACCTCATTGGTTTTGAAACGAGTGTTTCCCCAATGGAGACATTCAGATGTGTTACTTACATGAGTAGATTTTCTTGCACACATTAGACTAGTGTTTATGAATGTAAGGCCCTCTCTAGACTTCCCCTGCCCTGTTTGTGTTTTTAGCAACACATGCATGTTAACCATGTGTAATGTAATGTATGCGCTTAACTAATATACTAACATTTTGAGGTACTTGTTGTACATAACTTCTCAGTCTAGAATTTCTATTCCATCAATGAAGAGGATCATGAGCAAAACTGTGATCAGGACATCCCAACTTTTTACTGAAATCTTTGAATTTTCAATGAGATATGTTAATTCTCTGCAGGTCAGAACAGCATAGAATAGAGTCTCTATTTCCAGGACCCCATGACCCTATGGGCCCCTAGGTCTGTGCCCTGAAGGCATAGAAGTTCTCAGATTTTTCATAAAAACGTATAATACTGAAGTGTTCAAAAAATAAATGTTACAAGTAAAAGTCCGGCTTTACTATTTTATTAAATTACTTTTTTTTGCATGGGCTGATCAAGCCAATTTATGCATGTAGTAAAAAGTTGTGGTGTTAACATGTGTCCAGTAGGCGGCACTGTGCTCACATTGATGTTCTCCAGGCCTGCGATGGTCCTGTGGGCATCCTCTAACTCTGAGCTCAGCTGTGACACTCGGGTCTGCAGGTACTTCCTCTCACTGGTCAGGCTCTCCGACTGCACACACACCAGGGCATTGAGTCAGGTTTACACGAAAGTATCTCTTCATTGTCAGTGCAGTGAAATAGGTACAAGATCAGATACGCTTTTATCGTTTTCCCCCAATCTTATTTCCATGCAAGTGTTCTCACCGCTATATGCAGGTGTTCCCCCAGCAGGTTGTTGGCCTGCTTGGTCCCAGTGTGGGTATCTAAAAGGCTGCAAGACGAATAGAAAGAAAAAGAAAGACAACCATTAAAAATACCTATTTTCAGTATTATTAATACACTCACCACTTTATCTCCAGGTCATTTCTAGTCTTTTACTAATATGTCACACCTTCAGCTGTAGCAAAATGTGGCCGCAGATTACATTTGGATATCACTTTCTTTACATTAACTTGCTTTCCATCCCTGACTCGGCCTAAGTTGTGGACTGACTCCTTCAACATTTGCCAGTCTCTGTTCTGTTTGACTGTGTAGAGCAAGTCAGTCAACCACTTGTTGTTTTTTAATTGTGCATATGTAAACTGACTTGACTCTTATTTGAAGCTAGGGACAGTTGTTTTTCAGGCCAAGTGGCCACCACAGATTCTTCTGCAAACAAGCAGCAGCTGACACCAAACTGGATCTCAGTGTGAGGGGACCATTCACTCCAGCTGCTCCAGTCTACTGAGGAATGTGTGGTGTGTGCATGTTGCGCCGCAGTGGCAGTTTGGTGATAGATACAGGCTTGACAGGGCTCGGGTAGCAACAAGACTCTCACTGGTGAGTGCGAAGGGACATGACATATGCCCAGAGTCCCACTGTCTCTGTGGGCTGTGGAAAAGATGTCACTGCAGAACCACAACACTTGCTGATATGCACAGGGGAGAACGTATTCCATGGATCAATGAATCTATAAAAACTGTTATGTAAAGCCACAGGTTGGATTTATTGATTTTTGGTCAATATGTTTGCACCATTTAACTCCCATATAGAAGTTATACTGTCTTGCAATGCAGCACAGTAGCCTACATGTGAAATGTAATAGATCAACTCTCCAAAGGTTTTGTTTGTTATGCATTCTTTAATTTAAGACACATTGAAATTGTAACTGTAAGTTGATGACTTAAATATCAAATTGTATTTCATTGTGTTTTAACTACTGTTTCATCTATGTTCCTAATCGTAATTGTGGTATGACAAATGTTATGCCAAAAAAAGCCTCTTGAATTGAATTGAGATGTTGTATTTATTTGTGCATTGAAGTCATAGGGTATAAACAATGTAAATTCCATCATGCACGTTGATTTGTGTTCTGTTTATGATCCCGAACCTTTTATATTTTTCCTTGACGTGACCAAGCTCGTCTCTGGTCCTCTGCAGCTCTGCCTCCAGGCTCTCAATGCAAACCACAGTCTGCACCAAGTTCTGGTGAAGATCGGAATTCTCCTCCTGCAGCGCCCTGAACACAAATGAAGGATGGGAAAATTACTTTTGTAATTTGGTCTATTCATTATGCATGTTATAAAGTATTACTTCATTTTGAACTAGCAAAAATGCTTAATTTTACATCATATTTATAAAAAAAGTCTTAGGCAAAATTCTATGTATACCTCATTTAAAAGGGAGTGGCCTCTCAAACAATCTACAATGATGCCTGTTTCAGAGGTTGTATGCCAGCTAGCACCATTTAGCTTTAAAGCTACATATACCTTTTATTCAGCACGTTAGCATGTTTTAAAGTAAAATTATTATTAATATCAATCCTAATAATTACAAAAAATAAAAAAAATCAATCTGTGTCGACTTTACAAACTACAAAATTATATGAGAGGAATAGTCTAGAATTACATCAATGGACATTAACATTTTGTTTTAAAAATATGGGGGTGATAAATACTATTATTGGAACCAAAACAGTTAAATGTTAAATGTCTTTGTTCTTTATTTGGAGCTTTATTACAATGTCTAAACTCTCTTTAGTTTATCTGTCATATATTCCTTTTTCTAACGACGTAGTGATGATTATATAAACCAGTTTTAAAACTGCCCCTCCTCTTTCCCTTTAAAACAGGAGTGAAGGGAGAGAGGATGTTCATTAGTGTGATCAATAACCACTGACCCATCACAGGATCGACACAGAGAGAACACGATGAGACTGATAGAAAATGTTTAAAAAGTTGCACTCAAATATACAGTGAGTAGACAGGAAGTATAATAACACACACTTACTGGAGATGGCCGGCATCACACAGTGTGTCCTGGAAAAAGAATGAAAGGTTGACAAAAAAGTAAATAATACTCGGTACAGGGGAGTTACTTTAAATACAGTGTAAACAGGAAGTGCAATGCCTAAGTATTTGGACAGTCTTGTTTTGCTAATTTAATTCAAAATTACATTTGCTTTGTCAAAACTGTCAAACTTGTGGCTCTTGATTGTAGATTAAAGAGTAAAATGGGCTATAAGTTACTCAGTGTTTCACCCAATATGAATGTGAACGCTCCCAACGCACCCTTGCTTAAAGCCAGAACTTCATAGTCATAGTTTCATTTGAATTCCTGTTTGCTGGAGTAGAGCCAAAACAATGAAAAACATTTCACTTTCCAAATACAACATGCACTCATATTCAGGCATTCACTTTGGTAGAAAGCTATTTAGAGGGAAATGGGCAAAAAATAACAAATTAGCTGATTCCCTAATTCTAAAGGGAAAATCAAGCAACCCTAGCAGTTTGGGAATATTTTCCAGGTTTAGTCTTAGGTGAGAAAAACATAGATATATAGAGAACAATAAGTAGCAACTGTTTATTTTCTAAATACATTACAGGAGCTGGAGTCTGGCCTATGCAAGCCGGTTTTTAACTGCAGGACACACCCTGGATGGGCAACCAGTCCATTACTGAGGACGTGACAGAATAAACTATTGAGTTATCGCAGAACTGTGCCAGGAAATGTACTCTCGTTGGAATCGATTAGTTCTTAGCCGCTCTCTATGTGTGTGGTTATTTATATGTACGTGTGAATTCACTGAACCATAACCTGATAAGACAAACTCAAATCCTATAAGGGACCACATAGAAAAAGGCAATGTTATCTAATGTTGTGTGTGTGTGTGTGGTGTGTGAGTGTCTGTGTGTGTGTGTGTGTGTGTGTGTGTGTGTGTGTGCGTGCGTGCGTGCGTGCGTGCGTGCGTGTGTGTGTGTGTGTGTGTGTGTGTGTGTGTGTGTGTGTGTGTGTGTGTTCAGTACCAAAGACTGATAGCCTGAGGAGATTCTTACATAAGAGCAAAGTGAGACTCACTCTCATATTGTACATTGTGCTGGCAGCTAGTGTGAGGGAGATTTGTCTCAGTGGAAAGACAACATCATTGGTATTTATATATTGTACTTTACTGTATGGTGTTTTGATATTGGCCAGGTCTCTCTTCTAAAAGTGATTTTAGCTCTTAATGTGGCATCCTGGTAAAATAAGGGTAAACAGTTGATCCACAGAACATACAGTAGCTCAGGCCCAACATGGTAAACATTTACACTATTTAAATAAATGGTAACTCAGGTAGTTTCAAATGTAGTTTTCCCTAAAAGCACAGGACTATCTGGTGCATTGCTGAAGAATGACTCAGCTTTCAGTGCGCAGTGTTTGACACGTCCCACACAGCCTGTGACTCAGCTACCGCCTGTGCGAGAGAGGAGCAACACTGCATTCATTACATTCATCCTGTTCTGTCTACTCAGAGATCTCCTCGCCTCATTGGCCTTCAGAAGCTTTGTCATTGACACCTTTCGAATGTTAACTTAAATGATTCATCTTTCTATTTAAGGAGTCTGACTCAAATGTCACTTATAATGATGTATCTCCACTGTGCTCCTCAAAATTGGCAAATGGCAGCAGATACAGAGTCTTAATCAAACTTGTCTATATAAACATATATAAATGTTAACAATGTTTCCAATTATAATGTTACTTAACAGGTTTTATTCATCAAACCTGCCCTTAAGAGTGGTGAATGTCAGTAGATAGGCGTATTTGTTAAAGAATGAAACTGTATAAAAAATATAATAAACACATAGTCTATGCATATAGAAATGTTTAACTATATAAATTGTTTAAATAAAGCCTAAAAACAAAACTAAATGTCACCAGCCTTAATGGCCCACAATCTTTCAATTTCGTGTTTATAATTACAAACACAAGAAATGTATATCAACTTACTGAACCATGATGTTATGAACCAAAACATTCAAGTTTCCTGACTTTCTAAACTGATTCCAAGTATATGCGCTGTCAAAAAGTTATCTTGTGTTGTATTTTTGTACCTTATCGACGGAAATAAACTCACCCTGCGTGGAAGTGGTGGCCCCACATGCTGCTGTGGCTGGTGTCGCCCACTCAGCTCTGAGCTGTGGCTGGTAGCGGTGGAGGCCGTGTCTCTGCCCCTGGGAGAATCCGATTTTGAGGATGAAGACTCAGATCCGTGAGCTGGCCCCACACCCTGGCTGACGAGCCCTCTGTGCCCAAGGCCGGGATGAGGCTGGTGCTGGGGGTACTGTTGGGTAGACTGACCGTGGGAGGTGGTGGGTTGCTGTTTGCGATGCTGGCGATGTTTGGGCTGGATGGGTTCAGGGCTGGTGCTGGTGCCATCCGTGAGCTGAGGCCCACATCGACCATATCTGTCCCCTGACACAGAGCCCCCAGTGGGCGAGGGCCTCCTCTCTTTACGGCTGCTCTCGTGGTGAGAGTTTTGGCTTGGAGACCGGGGGTAAGGATGAGGCGGTGGGCTGCCATGGTGGTCCCTATCCCCATATGAGATCAGTTTTTCAGGATTGGAGCAGTCCGAATGTTTCCGAGAGCTGCTGCGAGGGGCCTTCTCCGGCCTGTTGTTGTGCTGTTTCTGCTCCCTCACCTCCCCTAAACTCCCCCTGTGCTTCTTGGGTGGGAGCTGTGGCTTGACTGGTCCAGGTGATTGCGGTGGTGGGGCAGGGGTCTTCACGGTAGCTTTATCCTTGTTCACACCCAGGATATTGAGAGCCGACGGGCTTATGACCTGTTTTGTAATCTCATCTAGAAAAGCTGAGAATTGCAACTTTTCCTGCACAAAAGTTGACCTGGCCTGCTCCACTTTCCTTTTCCCTTTCTGCCCAATGGGTTGTTTCGTAACTCTTGGTGACAGCACCTCCATCGACTTGGCCTTGCGGATGTCAGTATGGGGCTCCTTGTTTTTGAGGATGCCTTTGCTTGGTAGCTGACTGGAGGACACAGCTCTCTTAGGTCCCCTGGAGACCCCGAGCAGAAATTCCTCCTCGTTGAAAGCCAGGCTTCGGTTCAAACTAACGGCCTTATGCAGAGGTCCATAGTTATTATGTGGTACCCTGGATTGTTCTCCTCCGAGATCACTTTCATTACCCTGCAGGAGGCCTTCTTCACTTCTGCTGTGACCCCGATCAAGACAAGGAAAACCACGCTTTACCCTCTTTTGTGCACTCCCATGTGTCTCACTACAAACACTGCCGTTATTTCTGTGTTTGATGGTGGCAAAGACAATGGGCTCACTGCCGTCGTCCTCCCGGAAACCTCTGCGCACTTCTGAGATGTTGGAGCAGGACAGGGAGTGCTGTGGCTGCTCAGGATGACGAAGAGAGAATGGATCATATGCATTTTCCTCTGTGTACCATGAGGAAAAAGAGGAGGAGGAAGAGGAAGAAGAGAGGGAAGAGGAGGAGGCCCTAGAGGGAGTTACAGGTGTTTCGTTGTTGTACAGTATCTCATCCACTTCGCTGTGGTGAAACTGCCGGTTTGGATGATGATGGTGGGAGTTATGAGGAGGATTGTCATGAAGATAGCGACCATGTTGATGGTGATAATGGTGCCCGTGGCTTTCATCCGTGTTTCTGTCTGTGTCGTCAACGTTTGTGTACCTGCGACACAAGGACACAGGGATTAGAGACAATGCAGGTTTATTTATAAAACACATTTCAGCCCCAATGCAATTCTAAGATCTTTACACAAAACACTAAGACACTTTTCGAAAGAAATACACCGCATAAGGTAATTTTAGGTTAAAGAGGAAATACAATTTAAACAATTTAAAATAGAATAAGACATATTTAAAATACAATAATTAAAAGTTACTGTTTGGTGCAAGACAGGAAATAGTCATGTTTGATTTTAAAAAGGCAACGGCGTAGAGATGTCTTTAGCCTTGTTTTGAAAGAGTTAAGAGGTGCAGCCGACCTGTAGTTTTCTGTGAGTTTATTCCAGATATATGGCGCATAAAACTGAATGCTGCTTCTCGGTGTTTAGTTTTGACTCCATGTCCCAGACAACCTGAAAGGTGTGGATGGTTCTTAATAGCTGATCATACATGTATATTTTGCTCCTAAACCATTCAGTGCCAATCATTTCTTTGCATAAATCATCATGACCTATGAAAATAACCCGCCTATCTGTATTATGAGGTTGCACACTTTTAACTTTTGCCAGAATCTGTATATTGGATTCCAAAATGTGGCTTTTGCTCTATAAAGGCAAACTTCAGGGTGTTTGTAAATGTATTTCCAAAAAGTGTTCCATTAGACAAATAGAAATCTTACCTGTGTGTCTGCGGGTCGTGGTGATGGGGGAGATGGTGGTGGTGGTGATGCCTCCGTGGCTTGATCTCGTCAGGGCCAGAGGGGCTGTGAACAGGCTTAAAAAACGTATCCATGTCCTGTCTCTTCTTATATGTTGTCACTGACGGTGATCCTTGTTGGCAATCAGCTGTTTCTTCTTGCTTTAAAGAAAAGTATTTTTGTCAATGAAGTTACAACTTTTGTCAGCTGCAGAGATCATCCCTCCAGACCAGACAAGAATCCAATGTTGTTTCCAATCATAAGAATAGGTAGAGCACGCGTTCACTGCACATTGTGAAAAATAAATAATGTGCTTAACTTGCTAGCTCAGTAATCAGTAGTATCCAGCTGCCAGATTGTTTGTATGAATAAGGTCGTCTCCCTCAGCAGCTGAACACAGAATAATGAAAATCCAGCTTGTGAGCAGGAATGTATGAAATTCTGGATGGTGGCTTGATTTTGCATCACGCCTGATGTAACAGCTGGGCGCTCATTGAACAGCTGAAAGGGCGAGACCTTGTCCTCATACAGGGGACAATCGATCGGGCCCTCGCACAGGATCCATAACGGTTAATCGACCCCACTGATATAACTTGCAAGTTATGCAAGTGTTGTTTGCACAAATTTCATTTCATTTCAATCTTTATTTCGAGATTAAAAAAACTAATAAAAAATAAGAAATGTGAAAAATAGAATACCGTATTATTAGAATACAGTATTTATCAATATTCATAATAATATTTATATATTCAACAAAAATATTAATAATAATAATAATAAATCATATGTGTCCGAAAGGGAGCAGGAGGAAGCAAATGCTTACAATTCCCACCCCTACTTACTGCTGATCAATGATTATCCTTTAAATCATTTCTGCAAGTTATTCCTACTTACATATTTACATTTATACATTTACAATAATTTCTCATCTTCAATCACCTTTCTTGATTCTTATAGTTTTCCCAAAAAGTGTTTCTGTACATCCTTTTAAACTGAATTATATTTGTGCTTTGTTTTAACTCCTGCTCCAAACCATTCCATAAAATCACCCCACAGATTGTTATGCTCATACTTCTCAGAGTTGTTCTGACCTTGAGTTGTTTAAAATGTAGATTTCCTCTCAAATTATACCCACCCTCTCTGTCTATGAACAATGTTTGTAATTTCCTAGGAAGTAGATTATTTCTTGCTCTGTACATGATTTTGCAGTTTTACATTTAACCAGATAGGTAAACTTCAGTGTGTGTGACTTCAAGAATAATGAATTAGTGTGTTCAAGATATCCAACATTATTGATTATTCTTATAGCCCTTTTTTGTAATGTGCATAACGGCTTTAGGTTGGTTTTGTAAGTGTTTCCCCAAATCTCCACACAGTAACTCAGATATGGCAATATGAGTGTATTATACAGAGTATATAATGATTTGTAGTCCAAAATGTGTCTTGCTTTCCCCAATATTGCGATAGTCTTAGCCAGTTTTGCTTTTACATGATTGATATGAGGTTTCCAGCTCATGTTGTGGTCTAAAACCACACCAAGGAACTTATTTACATATACTCTTTCTATCTTTATGTTGTCTAGGATTAATTGCACCTGTGGATTTGTTTTATGTTTTCCAAATAGCATAATCTTTGTTTTGCTTATATTTAAGGAATATTTGTTCTTATCAAACCAATGTTTTACTTTAATCATTTCTGCTGTTATTACCTCCATTAGCTGTTTCAAATTGTCACCAGAACAAAAAATATTAGTATCATCTGCAAATAAAAATAATTTTCAATATATTTGATACTCTGCAAATATCGTTGATGTATATAATGAACAGCTTTGGACCCAACACAGACCCCTGAGTATACTCCACAAGTTATGTTCATGTATTCTGATTTATGTTCACCTATTTCAAAAAATTGTTGTCTGTTGCTTAAATAATCTCTCACCTCTGATGCCATACCTTTCCAGTTTTGTCAGTAAAATGTTGTGATCTATGGTGTCAAATGCTTTTTGTAGGTCTATAAATATTCCCACTGCTTGTTTTGTATTGTCCATGCAGTTTGCTATTTCCTCACTTAATTCCATTAGTGCCATAATGGAATATGTTTGTGCTGTCTCGCACATTCATAACTATATCCTGTAACCGTTAACTTTGCTTCTCAACTTTGAACAAAATCATTAAGTACCATATGCAAATTGTAAAAAACGCCTTGATTTGCAAGTAGGCCTATACCACAAAAATGTCTTGATGAGCCGTGATTAGATCATAGGCCTTAGTATCACATGAAAGGAGACGTCTCTTATGCTAATGTGTGACTATCACCTGTCTAATAAACATTAAAAAGATCAACTCGTTGAGGTAGGGAGGGGTTGAAACCTTTACAGTCTATGGTTGAAACTCATAAAGAGGAAAACCACGCCCGGCCGTTGCTGATCAATGACACTGTCATTATGACAGTAAGCTCTTTCCCACCTTTTGAATTTAAACTGAGCTATTCCAAAATGTGTAATGAGGATATTTTTGCCCTGTGACTATAAAAAGGTTGGCGGACAGCACTGGACACTCTCCCAAGGCAACTTCTGATTATGAGATCTGTTTTACCATTTTGCTTAAAAAAAGAATGAAGAATGTTGACTATTTCAGTCAACATTCTATCCACATAATTGAATGTTTACAACATGTATTATTTAAGAATTTTAGTTCTGTTTAGTAAATTAAAGAAATAATGTTGTTACTAAAAATGCCAGTGTCAATAACAAAGAGTTATCACTTAAATAGTAACATGAAGGAGGTTGCCCAGACATGTCCAGGATAAGATACTGCAATCAAGTTGACAACCAGATCAGCAGAGGAAAACACATAGGAAGGTTTCAGGCATTGGGAGCATGAATGCATGGCTTTCACTGCCCCATCTACTGGTGAACAAAAGTACCTCACATGTTGGCCTTTCAGCACTGGTAATTTTCCACCTCATCACAGGAACAAACTTCCACTAGATGTTTCTGGATATTTATAGTCATATCACGTACACCTTGCAGCCCCAAAGTTGTAGGCCAACTATTGAATCGCTAGTATATAGCTTGGTTGCAAATTAGAGCCATGATACACACAATAGAGGCTTGTAAATACAGGTCTCCAAAATACCAAATCATACATTTGAAAAACAAAATACAGCCAGCCAGCACCAGCAGCTTTGACAGCAACTGCCAAATCTAGCAAAAAACAACAACAAACGTGATTGAACATAGGCCATCCAAGTTAGAGAAGATGAGTTAGCTGTTTTCTATTGTTTGTCGATCAAATGGCGTATCATTGCAGTAAAGGGGAATAAGATCCGGCAACTCTAGCACATTCTAGTTTGATCCGGTTTGGTCGGACCGCATTACACACAAGTAAAAACTCATCCGCACAGCCGCTCCTGTGACGTCAGCTATTGGATGTCGTGGTGCAAGGCTGAACATTTCCCTTTTTAATGTAAATAACTTATCTGTTTGCGTTCAACATATGTCCAACATTCTGAAGTCAACATCAACACAAACTTACTCAGTGTCTGTATTGAAGACGTTTGAATAGGAACACATCTTTGGGCAATAATACTATGTTCAATAGTGCCCCATATTCCCACACTGATGCATATTCTTAAAAACGTTCTGTTTTAGCTTGAATCGAAAGCCACACTTTATTTTTGTACGTTTTGTTCCTGTTAAAGTGGGACTACTTTTTTCCCCGGATGAATACCACATCTTGGCGTATCCGGATCACCCAAACAGTATAAATACCGCTGGTGACGCCATTTCATCTCAGACTGCATTGAAACGAATCCGGCGCGGTTTGAGGCGTTACAGGTTAAACCGTTCTTTTTATTTCCTTTTATTACTTTGAGATTCAATCGTTAGCTTTGAAGATGTGTAGATTTATTCTACCTCACATTATATTCGTTTTTTCTTTCAAAGTTTTGTGTTTTCAGGGAAGCGTAAGTCCCTGTCTAACGCTTAGCCTCAATATGAAGGATATATTGTGCCTTCTATTGTCTTTTTATACTAAACTTTTTGTGATCAAGCTTTATGTTTGATTGATACGCTTCAGTTGGCAAATGTCACTGAAAAATCTGCCTTAATCAGATATCTAAGTTTCACTTTTTTCGAAACTACTTAATGTTAGCTCATAGCTAACGGCAGGGCAAGTGGGCCAAAAATAGACTCGTGTTTAATGCCAACGTTAAGACGTTACTCTTAAACGTTCGGTCTTTTAGCCTGACAGTGGTTAGCGTAACGTTTATATTATATGACGTTACGGTTAAACGCAAAGTTTAGAAAAATGAATCGTAAACAAAGTTTTGCTTCTAACAGCAGTTGGCTCAAGATGGGAGCCGTGACGTAGCAGCCTGTAACGGTTGGCTATTGGTCGATTTGAATAACTTGTGACGCACCTAGACAGAGATGGAAAGGCGTGGTCAGCTTCCAGTCAAGCTTTTTTTGCAAAGCACAGAGTTGGTGAAGGAATTTTGTTTTGAAGGCTATTATCTTACAGCTGATGGTATAAAAAGCCTCATACTAAATGACCGTTAAGTTATTACTGTTGTGCGCTATTAGCTGATGTTACTCGACAAGAAAGTGCTTACAGCAAGATGACAAGGGTAGATGAAGACGCAGAAGTTGTTATAAAGTAATGTTTAAAAAAATGCAAGACTGAAGTAAAAAAAAAAAAAAAAAAAGGTGACTTCAACCTGAAAAGATTAACGAGAGATAAGTTAAGATGTGAATGGCTAGAAGGACTTGTTAAACGTGCAAATTATCTGGGGATATTCTCTATTCTTACACTGAAACGAGCCAAAAGAGGAGAACATTAATGAAGATTGGGTCAGATAAGTCAAATCTAATGATCTTATTAATCAAAAGAAGGAAACTAAAACCAAAGAAGCTTTTAAGACGATCATATTTTTTGGGTAAATTAATCAAACCAGTCGACGATGTACTGGTGATCTATGCCATGATTAGGGAACTCATTGATTTGCAATCCTTTTTTTGTTATGCTGCAGTATCTTAGTCATTGCGATTTTCGTTTTTAAAGACGTTCATCTCTTTATGTTTCAAGCGAATTCCTTTGGGCAAAGAAATGCACAGAAACTGCAGTTTTAAGGCAATTCGTAAGGAATCAAAGCTTTTATTACGAGCTGTTGCTCAGTGAATAAGAGGCATAGAGGATGATATGTATTTTTTTCCCCATCATTTAAATTACGTAGAGAAGAAAGAAGATTTTTTTTTTTTTCATGGGGGGGGGGGGGAAATGGACTGAGTTATCGAGTGGACCAATGGACTTAGATATTGTAATGATTTAAAAAAATGGACTTAGTTATGTGATGAAGATCGAAGGACCAGCGCGGAGCGAGGCCATGGGACACGGGGAGGACCAGAGTGTGGAGCCAGGCAGGACAGGACCAAAGGGCTTGGGAGGACCAGAGTGTTTCCAGGCAGGAAAGGACCAGAGGGCATGGAGGGAAGAGCAGAGGGGGCCAAAGAGAGCATGAAGCAGCTGCAGCAGTTGTTGGCGAAGTGTACACCAGAGGGAGCCAGAGGCGCAGGGCAGGGTAGCAGCAGCAGCAGCAGAGCGGCCATCCTGAAGCAGTTCCAGAGCCAGCCAGTGATGCAAGGGGGGGACAGGGCGCACAGTGTCTTCTAGCTTCACAAGTTTAAAGCAAGGCGGTGGTTTGTATATTGGGTAGAGGTATCTCTAACATTTTCAGGCAGTTTTCATACTATTTCCTAGAAATGATTGTAGAACACAATTTCTCGCACAGCTCTCTCTTCCTCTTTACAGGCAAGCCGTGTAAATCGTTTTGTACCGTGGTCACCGCTCCTGTTGTGCGCTGACATGCGTGTGGTGGTGTCTGCTGTGATGAATGCCTTGGTAGTGTGCTGGAGAGAGGAACATCTTATCGGACTTCTCTACCCCCTGCGATCACAAGTAGTTCCCCCAGCCGGATCGAGGCGGTCCCATGTTGTTCGATAGGTCTTCCCCCGAAAGGAGCTTTCGTCATTGGAGTGAGAGTGGATGGTCTCCTGTGCGGCCGATTGATGTGTGTATACAGCAACCCTTCAGTGCTTCAGCTGCGCACCATTGGTGCAGATCTACTTCTTAACCTGAGCAGTGAGTTAATGCATGAAATGTACATGAGGGTGTAACTATCCTGTACATTAACTCATCATTGCCTATGCTGTGTAGTTTACAGTAATGTTTGCTTAAAAAGGAAAAATATGTTTTAATTAGTTGATCCTGGTTAAGAAAGGTTTTTGGGTTGGGGGGAGGGGACATTTAAAACGTGTTTCGAGTTCTTCTTTTCACAGGCTTGCCCCCTAAAGTGGATCATCGAAAGAACCCCCTTTTGATACACATCTTTATTAACTATAGTGCTATGGATCGGGATCATGTGCATCCACTGCGGTTTAAAGAGATGTAGGAAGGTATTTAATATTGTTCAATTAACCTATTGGGTTTTATTACTTCTACCTTGTTCAGAACATGTTGTAAATTGAGTTTCATGCACATCTTATTGGGTAATGGGAGGGTGGGGTTGTGGGGCGTTAATCAGTCTCTTCCCTAGACTTCACAGCTCCATGTTACCCAACGCAAAATGGCCTGAGTAGGAAACCTCCAGGCGTACCCAACCGGGTTCGAGTGGACTCTTTGCCCCGCAGGATAGCAACTTCAAATCTAGTCTCCTGGTGTAGCAAGAAGCTCTGTTTTCCCAGAGAGGGTGGTAACAAATCTCCTTATTAGAAGTCATTGCAATTCTGTACAGGCAGTTGCTTTGTTGGGTTGGGAGGGGCTTGTGTATTTGTTACTCTTGCAGATTAAGTTGTATGGCCGTCCTTCAAAAATCTACACCCAAGTCCACGTCTACAGTTCATAAGGAAGGAATCCCTCGCGTTCCGGCTTGCGGTATTTAAATGTTCTGGAAAATTTGCTTCAATCTTTCATGAATTGTATTTCTAGTCATACAGTTGTGTCGTTAATGTAGGGGCACTGTAATGCTAGTAATTGTCTTGTAGATCTGTGTTGCATCATTGGAGGGGTATTGTGGGGAGAGGGTTTTTCCTTTGCATTTTTCAGTGTGCTGTGTCCTGTGCGTTTTCCAATACCCGAGACCATCAGGAACTCTCCTAACTCATTGTTTGTACAAGTGTCCTTGCGCATCGAGCTTCACGTAAGGTCCCTAAATGTGTTCACATTTCTCTTTTAACATTCATTGTCTGGCTAAATTCCTCCATTGCAATTCCTTTGCAATTAGTTACTATGCCTTGTATTGACAATACAATGAGTGAACTATCTGTAAAGGATTTTCTTATTGCATAATAAATGCATAGCTTGTTGTGATTGAATACAGTTTTGGTATGCATTTGTTCTTTTTTGGGGGGGCTTGTGTGGGGGAGCTTTTCTTGTGCTTTTTCAGGTATGACTTAAGCCTGGAGCTTTGTAGAGCACGGATGTGACCTGGGTTCGAATGACATCCTTTTCAAAGTGGAAATTGAAGGCAGATAAGTTGAATCCATCAAAAAATGATGTTGGATAATTCTCAACCCTAGAGGGGTCACATATCTTGAATGGGCTTCACTGCCCTCATTGTTCTTGAAATGAAAGCAACTTGCTATACTTCTCTGTAGAAATGGCACTGTTGTGCTTTCTTAACAAGAGTCTTGTAATAATGGAAGGATTTGATGTACCCTCTTTGATTCTGACGTTATCTGCAGTAAAGCATTTGGGTAAGGATAACAATAGTCAGTTCTACGATACTGTGAGGGGGGGTGTAGGGGTGTCTCTTGTCTGCCTCTTTGATCTTACAGAACAGTCCAAAGGAAGAATGCAGTCTACGTAGGACAACACGGCAATCATCCTGTCCTTTGAAATCAACCAACACGCAGTTTG
This sequence comes from Dissostichus eleginoides, assembly GCA_031216635.1. Taxonomy (NCBI): domain Eukaryota; kingdom Metazoa; phylum Chordata; class Actinopteri; order Perciformes; family Nototheniidae; genus Dissostichus; species Dissostichus eleginoides. The sequence continues at coordinate 17,123,558 of CM062271.1, forward strand.
AGCAAATGGAGTCAGGTTCAAATGTGATGTTTCTGATTATTAGCCCTCAGCTGCTTGCCCTTGCGCAACTGTGCAAGTGGTAGCTTGGTCATATAAAATTACTCCCAATCGTGCAACTGTGCGATTTTCAAAGAAGAAAAAAAAGCAGTTGAGGAAAGCTGTGCATTGTGCAGCTTTATTTTGGTCTGTAATGCAGCGCAAATGTGTTGCTTTAGTTGATATTGTGCATTGGTTCGGTGTATTCCTACAATTCTCTTTACAGAAATCTGAGATCAGGGCGCAAGACTGGTTCAGCAGCGAGTGAAGTCCTCTAACCTGCAGCATGTAGTAAGATGTTGGCTACCTTTTCAAAATAAACTTTTGCAATGTTGTAGTTATCAAAATGACATCTTGGAACTGGCTTTGTTAACCTCGAATCATGAGTAACAACAATGCTTTACTAGCATATTCCTCTTTGGCCCCGGGGCCCTATTGCTTTGCATCTTAAAACACAAGATGAGTAGAACTCGAATCTTTGAGTATTGTGTGGTGGGTGTTTTGTGTAGATCACTCTTTGTTTCAGATCATTTTCGTCTGTCTGCTCCGATCTCGCCTGCCTCTGAATGCAAAGCCATCTGTGGAAGCTGTCAGCGAATATGAGTGTGGCCCCTGAATGAAGTACCAACCCCTTGTGCGCTTGAGCTTAGATCCGAACCCCCTCCGACGTCCTTCGCAGAAGCCCCGCTCTCTGTGTTTGTGTGTGTGCCTCTTTTCTTTCCCCTATGGTTTCTCAGGTCAAATTGCCTAAAAAATGTCTTAATTTGTCCTCTGGGATGGAACGCTGAGAATCCAGTCACTTTAAGATCAAGAGCTGCAAGCTTGTCTCCCTAATACTGCATCACTTCAGTCTCATGGGTGCTAAGTTAAGTAATTTCGGTTCCCTTGATTTATTTTTTCTTTAACATACCATGGCTTTAATGTGTAACTCAACATGTTGCATGCACCCCAGCTCTGCATAACATTTTATTCATAACACACAACATACTTTTCATGAAGATTTGTAAAACGTTGGCGTATTTTGGTCAAGGGGTTTCTGGGGGGGGCAACATTCTCCTCTCTTCCTTTCAGATTTCTCGTTCAACTTATCTTGCTACTGAGCCAGGCGACTAAAACCTCTGCGGGGAGTCACGGGCTGACTTGGTACCATCTTTATTACTTGGAAGAATTGAGCATTACTGAGAAAGAATAGCTGTTGTAATGATCGTATTGACATTTGTCTTATTGGTTTTTAAGTGTGGGAATTCTATGGGACGGGGGGTGGGGTGGCTTAATTGTCCTTTTTTCCCATTACAGCTGTAAACTTGCCTGTCCGTGTGACCAGCGAGTCCAGCTGAATTGCAAAGGGAGAAACCGCTTTGAGTATCACCAGGGACGCTGGTATTGTGGCCTCGTAAATATGGATAAAAGAGTTTGCTGGAATCAGTCATACAACAATGAAGTGTCGTGGGGAATGCTGGGGATTGGGGAAACCAGTTGTCTTTCTTCTAGTTTCAGGCTCGTGACCATGCGAAATCCCCATGTGGTGACAACAAATTATAGCAGCCAGGTGTTGAGGGGTTTTCTTTTCCTGGAGGAACAAACTTGTTTTTGTTCCTCCAGGTTTTGCTTTTACCTATAACAGCTACAACAAAAAAGCAAAAGACTCCGGTGGTGGCACTCCTGACTTTGTTGGGACAGGGTTCAATCCCCTGCGGTGTCTTTGCCTTTCTAAAGTTGCTGTGTGGGGGTAATAATACGAAGACTATCAAACATTTTCATGTTGCAAATTGAAGTTAAATAATAATATTTGTAAAGACTGGGGGACAAAAGTTAAAAGTGGCTAGGGATGATGAGCATGTTTACCATTTCACATAATGTATTACAGAAAGTAAATTAACAAAGTGTATTGGGAAGCTGGAATTCCCAGGTACCAAAGTCATTAAAATGGTCCTGTGTCTTAATGTAAGTTTATTGTATCCCCTGCCCAAAATATGTTGACATCTATAAGACAAATAAAACCTTGCTTTGCTTACAATTTGATGTGCTTTTTGTGTGGTTTGAAATGTGAGATTGTGCTGTATGTGACACTATAGAGGTGTATATGTTTAACATTAAGAAGATACAGATTACTTATTAAATCGGGACAGAAAACGAAGCATAATCTCCAAATGTTAATACTTATGTCGGCACATGATTAAAAATGTAGTTCAGTTCCCTCGTGTGCTTTTATTAAAAAGTAATGTCTTGGATTTGATGTAGTGCCTGGAAAGATCCTCTTATCATTGGCTTCTGTTAATTGAGCCAATTGTACATTACTGAATCAATTGGCTAAACTTTCAGTTATCTACCCGTATTAGTTCCCCGGATGTGTAAACACAAACCGGATGTTTACTTGGTGGTTTAAAAAATAATGATTGCAGAAACCTTAGTACCTCTTGCAAACTCTCACTGAAAAGTTAATATAAGCCTTGATAACGGAGCCAAAGGGATAGACTTGAGGGGTTTGGATGAAGTATTCTGTGTTACAGGAGTTTTGTCTTTACTGTTCCTGTCACTAAACAATATACAGATGGCAAACTTAATAAAAATGGGTGACGATTCAACTGAGGTTAAAAGCTTATCAAAACACGTTTTTTCTCCATGGTAAGACAACTATTTTTGTAAAGCTAGAGAGTAAAGTAAAACTACCTGTAAATTACATGAAAATGAAACGACAGACTGAAAATAGCTTATTTATTAACCAGTGTCTGGATAAGATAAGGTAGTACTTTATTGATCCTAATTTGGGAAATGTTTGCGTTGTAGTAGCATAAAAAAGTCATGGCATTGTACAATAAAAATTCAAAGACTAGAAATAAACAAGAAAGTAGCAAATATACATGTTGAATTAAGGTATTATGTATACATACATATAAATATATGACCGATGGAATATTTAAATATAGAATAGATTATAAAAATGTACAATGTGGTTTTATTCCAAGAGAAACTATGTAGCAGAGTAGAGTTCTCTTCCAGCCAGAGGTGATTTATTGTACAGAGTTATTGCAGTGGGCAGGAATGTTTTCCTGTATCGGTCCTTGTGACAGCGGAGCTGCAGCAGTCTCTTGGAGAAGGAGCTCCGTTGACTGTCCAGCATATTAACAACCTTCACAAAGATTTATAAATAGTCTTTATATAACCATGCAGTTTCATCTCCACAACGTAGCTCTGGTTGGTGATTTACTGTGTTCACCTCACCTACGTCACTTTGGGGACATAAATGACCTTTTAAGATTTTGATGAGATCTAAATGCATGATAGATAACCAAACAGGCTAACACCATGCTTGTGCCCTGTTTTTGTCGTACATTGGAAAACAAATCTGCTACTTTAAACTGAAGGCATCCACACTAGACACATGTTAATGACATTATCATTGTCATTATTTAACATTGACTTCAACTTCCATAGAGTAGAGATATTGGCAATAAATATGTTCTTACAAGGAGAAGTAATATGTATCAAAATAAACATTTGTATTAAGTCATGTTGTTGCCAAATGAGGCTTGGACATCATTCAGATTGTGACTTGAGTTAGACATTGAGAGGAATCTATCCAGGGCGGCTATTATCAGCTAAAATTAGATATGACTTACTATGCAACTAGTGATGAGATAGAATAGAGAAGCGGAACCACCGTACAGGCAGAACTTTTACCCGGAGCCATTTTACACTCGTACCAATTCGCTAGCTAGCCTCTTCTAGCTAGCGGTCTGTTTAGTTGTGTGTGTGTGTTTGATGTGGTGTGGAGGAAAGAGGATATGTGGTCATTTTTTGCCAGGGATCCTGTCAAAGACTTTGCCTATGAAATCCTGCCAGACTTTCAGGAGAAGTCTGGAATATGGAGTCTACACCGGGGGAAGAGAAAGGTAAAAGCGGTAAACCGACACCGATCCTCGGCTAGCTGTTAGCATCGCTATGGAGGCCTGTCACTGTCTCTTCGCTAATTTATTTAGCCTTTAGACGTGATGTCCAGTAGATAATAGGCGTTGTTTCGGCTCAGGTCTGTCCGTATCTCTATCATCTTCCTCCCTGATTGAATGTCATTGTTTATTTCATTTTCACCATTCCTTAGGTATCGTTTGTTTATTGCTAACGAAGTGAGCTTCGGCTTTGTTTACTCCAAAAGACAGACACGTATTTCTCGCCACGTCACCCCGTTAAAGCCGAGTTAATTACTGTTTCTGAAATCGTTTTTAATCTAACGTTACATAGCATTAATAAAGTCTCCGTCCCTCGTCGGACATCACTTACAGCAGCTCATTTAAATATCTATCCATGTTATTATAACTGAGCAACTCAATTCTGGCTGTCGGTGTCATCACCGTCACTGCAGGGCCAGATAAAGAAAGCCAAGCACCTGCTTTCTAAATATTACAAATCACAAATGTGCTAATAAACATTTAAGGAGTTATTCATACAGCAAAAGGAAAATTACTCATATTTTGAGAGTTCCCATTTTACGAGTATGCATTGCGAAACAACATTTTCCTATATGTTATCCCTAACAAATGTATAGAAATACATTACACAGGTATGTATTGCGTAACATTTATCGCACCCATTCGTTCATCTCAAGATTTATAGTGTTTATGAATGTCAGTACACATTAGGATTCTGTATAAAATTGACCCAGCTTGTTTTGTTATTCAAATAACATGGAAGCCAAGGATGTAATCATTTATTATGGAAACAAAAAAAACGTTTACACGTATTTTATTTACATGGAAAAAAAGTTCATCATCTGAACAATTTGACTTTTTTTCAGTATTTTTTTTGTTTTTTAAGAGATGACATCTTTTATTAGTTCGGAATATATGTCCTTTTTTCTCACTATATCATACTGCATCTATGCCCTCCTAATATGATAACTGTATTGTGCTTGATGTTGTTAATCAGTTCGGATGTCATTACATGTTTTTACTTCTTCAAAAAACACCAGCTTCTTGTTTTCATCATGCTTGTTGTAATTTATTTGAACATGACAGGTTGAAATATTTATAGTGTATTTAGTTTTTATTTAGTTTAGTTTTAACCCAACCTCTGTCCTCAGACCAATGGAGAGCCGGTGTCGGTGTTTCTGTACGAGGTAGCGCAGGGGACGGAGCAGCAGACCCAGCTCGCCAAGGCTGCCTTCAAGCGTATGAAGACCCTGCGTCACCCAAACATCCTGGCTTATGTGGATGGATTGGAGGTATGTGTTTGTGTGTATTTTGCCCTCGTCATCTTAAACCCAACACAAACTGACATTGTTTATAAAAAGGTATTTCCAGTATTTGTTTTGTGGTGCCTACATAAATTAATAAAGGTTCAAAGCTGAATACACAAAGGTAATTAGGAGGCACACACACAGATCTAAAGGAAAGTGTTGAGTAATCTCAAATCAACACATGTATAAGGTGAACACCATCAGGCCAAAACGTCAGCATGTTTGTCTGATTTTGTCCTGAAGATCTTGGTGTGTGCTACTTTGTTTACTTTTGGGTATTCAACATCGAAACTGTCACCCAGCTTGCTTAGTGACATGCGGAACAATTCTGTGTGTGTTAGTATCTCATCTCCACCATCTTGCTTTTCTCTGCATGTTTACGTTCAGATAGAGGTGAGTGTGATGTCACTGTTTACGAAAGTTGTTTTATTCTACCTTTTTTATATAAGCTGATTCTTAGACGGTTTTGTGTTCTCAGTAATATCATAGAATACTTATGCTGTTGCCATTGGTGAACCTGTTAAAGGTCTTGCTATAAGAATTAATTGAAAATTAAATATATAAAGAGACATTTCATACATTTTAGGATTCTTACTGCTTTTTGTAATGCCTGAGCAACAACTGGGAAGTTGCAAAAGTCCTTAGCTTAGTTTCATCTCATACTGTAACTTCCTTTTTAAATGCTACGGTTTAAACAGAGCTGTGGTGGGTTTAATCACTCTTGTCAAGTTATTCTGGATAGTCATTCAGTGTTAACATTCGCTGACTAAAAATTGAAACCAATGGTGATTTAAAAAATAATGTTGATTATTTAACATTTATTGTATGACATTTATGTATAGTAAACACCACAGTACTTCCTTAAAGCTTACCATTATGATGCCTATAATGTGGAGTTTTAATTTTTTTGGTAAGGTGTTTATTGAATCATTTGTTTAGCATCGAGGGAATAGTTTGCGCTGGACGTGCCACAAGATGGCATTACATTGAGAGATAAATATTTTGGACCATAGTAGAACAAAAAAATAAGAAACAATTAAGAACATTATAAACTTCGTCAAAGTAAAATTAAAAGCGGAGCTGTTGAATCAAATTGTACGGGTGTATCCTAATGAAGTCGCCACTGACTGTATTTTAGTATAACCGTTTTTAATTATTGTGATCTAGTTTGTATACTTTCAATCAGCCATTCAGTTAAGTATGAAATGAAGCTGTTGCAATAAAACCAACACCTACAATAGTAGTTGATTTGTACTTTGCTTTTCTTCACAGACAGAGAAGAGCCTGTACCTGGTCACTGAGCAGGTGACCCCGCTGGCTGTCCACCTGAAGGCCCAGGCAGAGAAGGGGGGATCAGGGGAGCTGGAGGTCTCCTGGGGCCTGCACCAGATAGTGGTAAGGATAGTAGAAACAGCGCCACCGATACTGTCAGGAGAGTTGTTTCTCTGTAAGCCCTGACTCCACTTCTGCTGTTGCCTCCCCCAACAGAAAGCTCTGAGTTTCCTGGTCAACGACTGCCATCTGCTTCATAACAACGTGGGTGTATCGGCTGTCTTTGTGGATCGAGCTGGGGAGTGGAAGCTTGGGGCCCTCGACCATGTGGTCGCTGAGCAGGGTGACCCAAGTGGGGTCTCCCTACCTACTCCCAAGGCTGTTTACCCAGACATGGAGAGATATGACCCACCAGAGATGGCCAATAACACTGGAGAGAAATGGTAAGAGTGGAGTGAGTCAGTATGATTAGAATAAAATGTTATACAGGAATAAAAGAGAAGCAGCGATACGAATATCTGTTAAAAATGACAGAAAGAGGTTCATAAGAGGGGAAGATGCCTGAGTGAGTGGTTGTGACATCAAACCCGGTCCTGGTTAATGCCTAGTTTTCTGTAGGAAGTCTAGTATTGAACATTGTGCATGTGTGTTGCAGGGCGGGGGAGGTGTGGCGGCTGGGCTGCCTGATCTGGGAGGTGTTCAACGGGCCGCTGCCTCGCACATCCTCGCTCCGGTCACTCGGAAAGGTACGCCAACAGTTCCTTTGTGTTATAACTCTGCCATGGCTAGTTCCAATTCTAAGTTTTCAGAAACCGATGTTGTTAAAGGTATCGGATGTGTAATGTGGTGATGTCAAAAACCTTCTGGTATTCAACATATGAGGCCAAAAATGAGGATTCTGTGTTTATTGAGTATATTGTTGTTAAGGGAACTAAGCAGAGTCGATGTGTTCTTGCCGAGTTGCCTTCAAGTACAGAATGTAACCTACAGATTCGTCATTGTTCCAGTGCTTGCTTAAAGGAATCTTTGTGACATAAAGACGTGTTCACAGTCTCGTGTTTCTCTCTCATATGTCCTCTTTGTTCCCACAGATCCCTAAGGCCCTGGTGCCTCACTACTGTGAGCTGGTGGGGGCCAACCCCCGAGCTCGGCCCAACCCAGCCCGCTTTCTCCAGAACTGTAGAGCCTCCGGGGGATTCCTCAGCAACAGCTTTGTGGAGAGCAACCTTTTCCTGGAGGAGATACAGGTCCGTAGACTTGCATAAAGACATTCAAACCTCACCAGTAAAATCACAATATCGATTGTCCAAATGGAGACGGGTCACATTCTAATGAAACTATCCTCTGGGCAATCATGCAGGAATAGAATTTGAAACTCTATTATAGTATAACAACCAATAATAGTACAATAGATTTTGATAATAGTGGAATTGAAACTCTTTCTCTTTAGATCAAGGAGCAGGCTGAGAAGCAGCAGTTCTTCCAGGATCTGAGTGAAAATCTGGACTCCTTCCCCGAAGACTTCTGTAAACACAAGGTCCTGCCTCAGCTGCTCACCGCCTTCGAGTTTGGCAATGCAGGCGCCGTAGTCCTCACACCGCTCTTCAAGGTGAACCTTTCAACTTTCACACCTTATTACATATCAGGCCATATACCAATATCCATTTGGAAGTTATACCCGACACATATTACATCTTCCTCTGTCTCTCTGCCAGGTGGGGAAGTTCCTGTCGGCAGAAGAGTACCAACAGAAGATCATCCCCGTCATCGTGAAGATGTTCTCTTCCACAGACAGAGCCATGAGGATTCGACTGCTGCAGCAGGTATGAAAGGCCTTTTTCATCTAGCTCCCCCTGAGAATCAGAACATGCTGCTTGTGTTTTATTTGTCATTTAATTTCCCCATGTATTATCACAGAGAAGGTAAAAGAAATATAGTTAAAAGTAGGATATAATATAAGATCTAGCTGAAAATGATATCACTGTAGTGGCAATACACCCATAAAATGGCTCCTACAATCACTATCTGCGATTTTTACATCTATGTTGAAGAATAAAAGTATTTTTTTCTCTCTGCCTCAGATGGAGCAGTTCATTCAGTATCTGAACGAGGCAGCAGTCAACTCCCAGATCTTCCCTCACGTTGTCCACGGCTTCACAGACACCAACCCCGCCATCAGAGAACAGACTGTTAAGGTACTTTGACCGCTTTAAGCAAACCAAGAGCTGTCATTACATTGCTTGCATACAGGATGTTGTCATCCTCCTGCAGCCCTGACATTAACAACTTTCTCCCCCCTCCCCCTCACCCTCAGTCTATGTTGCTGCTGGCTCCCAAGCTGAATGAGGCCAACCTGAACCAGGAGCTGATGCGTCACTTTGCCCGGCTGCAGGCCCGAGATGAACAGGGCCCGATCCGGTGCAACACCACCGTCTGCCTGGGCAAGATCGCCTCCTACCTCAACGCCGGGGTAAAAAAACAGCCACAGTACTAAAAGATAGAATAGATGGAAGATAGAATCGGAGGGATGAAACCCTCTTAATGGTCACACATGCACACAGCACACACAGTGACATTTGACATCTGCATTTAACCCATCCTAGTTGTAGGAGCAGTGGGCAGCTATTGCACAGCGCACTGCTTATCATAATTAATTAATCTAAAGAGACAGTTCACCCCAAAATCCAAAATACTGCTTTTTCCTCTTACCTGTAGTGCTATTTATAAATCTATGTTGAAAGCCCTACAGGTAAAAGGAAACATTTGTTTTTCTACTTGGATGAACTCTCCTTTTTTTAAATGGAAAAACACCTTAGTACATTCAGTAAAGAATCTGTTCCAGTTAAAGAATATTGTTTTCGTCTCTTCACAGACTCGGCAACGTGTTCTGATTTCCGCCTTCTCACGGGCCACCAAGGACCCGTTCCCCGCTTCCCGCTCAGCCGGTGTGCTGGGCTTCGCAGCAACACACAACTTCTACAGCATAACAGAGAGTGCGTCCCGCATCCTCCCCACCCTCTGCACCATCACTGTGGACCCCGATAAGAGCGTCAGGGACCAGGTACACATGACCAAGATTTGTGACTGCGTGGTATTTATTATGGCTTTTAGTGTCTATAGTTCTGTTTATCAGCAGCACAATGGTTAATTCATTATAAGTTGCTGTGGTTGTGTTAGGATAGTGATATTGTAAGGCTGGAATCAAGTACATTTTGAATTAAAGGTAGCCTTTTTATACAGATGTTTTACCTCAGTGGTACCTGATTATTTAAATCTGTCTCAATGTAACCCAAGATGTTCCCTCCTTCCTCTCTCTCACTGTCAGGCATTTAAAGCCATCAAGAGTTTCCTTACCAAGCTGGAGACGGTGTCAGAAGACCCCACCAAGCTGGCTGAAATAGGTATGCAACTGAAGAAATCTCACATTTGGGTAAAAGAAAAGCAAAATAAGTTTCAAAGGCTCAAAAACCGGGAGCAGAATAATAATTTATTTCAGCTATATTTTTCAAAATGAATAACGTGAAGCTCTCGTTCCTGTCTGTCCTGCAGAAAAGGATGTAGCGTCGTGTGCTCAGCCTGCAGGAGGCTCCTCCACCTGGACCGGTTGGGCCGTGACGGGCATGTCCTCCATCACTTCTAAACTCATCCGCAACGCTCCGGGGCGGAGGGGGGGGCAGCTGCTGAGGACGGAGAGCCCGCCAACGCCATCAGCCCGACCAGTGCCCCTGATGGAGCGCCTGCACCAGGTAGGGTTTTCATATTCCATTTGCTGACTGCTATCCCATTGTTGGATTCTCCATAAACAATTCTTTTTTAAAACAAGGAGGAAATTGATGCAGCAGAACTGTAGATATTGTCTTTGGTTATCGGGTCCTTACGCGAGTTTGTATGTACTCAAAGATGAACTGATAAGATATTATAGGTTTAAAAGGTAGAAGTCACTATGAACTTACAAAACACATCTTTGGACAAATCTATAATAATAATTCATTTATTAAGTATGACATTTCTTATTAAATAGGATAAAAAGATGAAGTCATGACATTGTGGACGAACATGGATTCAAACTGCAACTAAACTGCACACAACCCCAGGGCGGTGATTCTAGTTCCACACATTCTTCTTTTGTGTCAAATCTTGCCCACAATGCAACTCAACCGCCAACAGTTGAGATTCAGTTGTGTTACGGCCCGTCCACACAGCGGCGTGCGTTGAAGCTTGCCGGCGGGGGGGGGCTGAAACTCGACCAACAACCAATCACATGAATCTCCCGCCCCGGACACACAAGCACGCGGTTTGATTGGCTAGAGCTTGTACTGACATATGATTCGATTGGCTGACGCTTCCGCCGAAGCTTCAAAAGTTGAACATTGCTCAACTTTTGCAGCGAGCAACGCCAGCAAAGCTACGCTAGCAAAGCTACGCTAGCAAAGCTACGCTAGCAAAGCTACGCTTCGCTCCCACAATGCAGTTCGGCGAAGCGTGACGTCACCCCATTCAAAGTGAATGGGCAGAAGCGTTGAAGCTTCAACGCACGCCGCTGTGTGGACGGGCCGTTATGCTAGTAGCAGCTTATAGTTACCTTACCATTACCTCAAGCAGAGACAAGAAGCTACCAATGATAAACAAACTTCTTTCCATCTCCTTACCTGCTGATTTGTTTTATTTTCAAACTTTTAATCTTCAAACCAAACCAAGGTCGAGCCCACTGACCTGACCTCAACCAATATATCCAATTTCTTGGCACAGCCAACTTCATACAACTTTATTGACATATACAGTACTCCTTGAAGACATGAAAACACACTTTGAAGTTGTTTCCTTTGAGAAATCCTTTCTTCTGATACCATATCTCTTGGCTTTTCTCTGACTGTCGCAGGTTCGGAAGATAAAGCGCCTAAAGCCTCTGTGTCTCCCCCTGCTGCCTCTAATCATGCCAACCAATCACAGACTCATGAGGTGATGGACAAAAAGGAGGAGCCAATAGGAGACCGCTGGGATGAAGAGGAGGATTGGGGAAGTTTGGAGGTAAGATTTCAACACTTTTGACTCGAAGATAAATTAGAAGTTAATATTTAAAAACATTTATGTGAGATTTTGTTTTGTATTATCTGTGGTTGTAATTCAAACCTCATCTATTGTTGGCTCTGTCTTATAGGATCCAGAGAAGGCTCACACGGAGTCGGATGACTGGAACACTGACTGGTCAGGGACGACAGCGTCCAAAAAGAAAGCCAGTGACAAAGGAGTATGAGCCCTTTCATTTGGATCCTTTACACAAACCATCTTTTTTGATAGTAATACTACTTTTAAAGCTAATGACACTGGTATTAGTATTTCCTATATTATTTTCTTTATACTGGTCTTAAATGGTTTAACAGGATTTATTTACTTTATACCAATAAGTCGTTAATGTTTTAGATCAAACGTGTCTTCTGTGGGGAAAATAAAACAAAAGCCACACACTTTACTAAAGATGTATGGTTGCTAATACCATTTTCACGAAAAACTAAGGAATTGTTCCAAACAAGTGATCGTTAGTGTGCAGGATTTTTTTGTGTTCTTTCACTGTCACGGTTTATATATGAGGCTCCTACCTGTAAGACTTTATGGAGTTCAAGAACTCGGTAGTCTGTGTTTGCTGTGTAGATAAAATGTCGGCGTATATTTATTTTACTTCAATGCGTCTTCATTTCACTCTTCAATCTTCCCAATGTGTAGGTGGGCCGGTCGTCGTCCTCCGTGGCGGTGAAGAAGCAAAGCGCTGACTGGAGCAGCTCGGGCTGGGACGCAGACGACAGCTTGTCCAACGAGAAGGAAGGGCCGGGGCAGAGCTCTGCAGGGGAGGAGGGCTGGGGCAACGACTGGGGGGAGGAGGACACGGACACCACCTTGGCCAATACCACGCTCCCCGAGGCCGAAGGAGTGCGGTTAGCCAGCGAGTACAACTGGGACAGCGGCAGCTCGGGCCCCGTGGGAGCCAATCAGAACGATCTGTTCACCAGCGTGTCCCAGAGAAACACAGCCGGCACTCCCACGGTGAGGAGGGCGGGGTGCAAAGTCAAAGTCAACTTTATTGTCAATCTTTCACTTTGTGTGTACAGACCGAGAGATCGAAAAATACTGTTTCGCACAATCCGGAGAAATATAAAAAATATATACAAATATTTATATACATATGTCTATACATATATATATACATATATATATATATTGTTTTTAGTTTACTTTTGTGTTTTTTTTATATATATATATAATAATATATATATATATATTTTATATATATATATATATATATATATATATATATATATATTTTTGTATTTTATATATATATATATATATATATATATATATATATATATAAATAAAATACACAAAAGTAAACTAAAAACACAGAAGTACACAGAATACACAGAAGAGCAATAGATAGACAGATTCAAAGAGATCATCAGATTGTTTATTTAAAAAAAATGCCAGAAATGTTGAAACCTGAAGAGAATATTAGACAAACATATTTCAATAGGGATAAAAAGGGTCACTCCATTTGAATTGTATTTTAAAATATTTTAGGTCTGCAAATTAAGCTTCATGTTGTTGATATGCAAAAAAAAGTGTGACAAAATGTACAGCAGGGGGCAGCCCGCTTAATTTCTTCAGATGAGTCATTTGTTATGCTTATTTTCTTGAAAGTCATAAGCACATCTGGTAAATATTAGATGTTTGAAAGAGATGCTTTTGTATGATTTATGAGGAGAAACAGTCTTTACAAATCTGTCGATATCACCAATACATTGTATGAGGGTAAACAGCCCTAATATATATAACTGGAAACTTTAAGGAGACAACAGAAGGTGGGAATAATAAATGTGTTGTCTTTTAATTGGTGAAACAATACAGCACGGTCAGGATAAGAAGTACATCTGTAGGTCAAGGAAACATGAAGATGAAATGGAAATTCAGGAATACCATGAGTACAACAGTTCAGTGATGTGTGTGTGTGTGTGTTGTGTTCTCTCCCTGTCAGACTGGAGAGGGCTTGGCTGCAGAAGGCACAGGAGAATGGGGAGCTGAGGAGAGCTGGGAGTCGGTGGATGGGAACCAGGGTAAGCCTCTCTTCTGAAATGCTGAATAACGGCACAGCAAGGGCTTACTGCCATATTTTCATAGTCATAGAAAAAAAGGTTGTTGGTTTTTGTTGAACAAAATAAATCTGATTCCCACTATCGCTGAAGTGTCCTTGTTAGACGACTATTAACTAACCTACTTTGCATTGAACTGTCTGTCTTCATTGTGAACCAGGTCTCAGCAAGGCCGAGCTGTCCAAGAAGAAACGGGAGGAGAGGAGGAAGGAGCTGGAGGTGAAACGGGCGGAGCGCAAAGCTGCTAAAGGTCCTCTCAAACTGGGCGCACGCAAGCTGGACTGACCGGGCTGCACAGAGAGCTTTGAGGGCGGGATGGAGAGGAAGGAACAGGGACCAGATTGACTGGATGCCTGACATTCCACAAGCAAAGGATCGGAGAGGAGTGCGAGCCGCCAGAGGAGTGCGAGCCGCCAGAGGACTCCGCTTTAGGATTCTCTGTCTTCATTCAGGAACTTACTGATGAGTGAAGAAGCAACAATCCAGCGCTTCATAAATGCTTTATTGTGGAAGGCCCAGCTTAAAAACACAGAGACGTAAAAGCGACACCGAGCAGCACTCCTTGCAGTCATTCATAAAAAGAGTCCCCTATGTTTTTTCCCTTTTTCTTTTAAATACATAAACCTTGAAGTTGTAAAGTAAATGTATATACATGGTGCATCTGGTCTTATAATGACTTGAGGAAATGGCACTTTTTTTTTTTTTTAATAACTGAGAAATATATATATAACAGAATCAAACCTGTATTATTATGCTGAATGTTTTTCAGTGTACACACACATACAGTGTATATGAATGTTTTAGTTCAGCTGTCACTAACTAACTCAGATGTAAGGCTTAAAATCAATCCCTGCATGCATTTGTGTATTTGTGTGGCCTAACAAAATGTGTCATGGCACAGAGTTACAAATATGTTCATTTAACTTTGCACATCCAACACTGGATTTAACTGAAGTGTCCTGACAGGAGACACATTTGACTGGTTAAGATCTGTAAATGTGTCACAGGCACTGCAGACACATGATGCAAATAACTAGGTAAATTGATGCTGGTGAATTGGTTTTAAAGTGAAATCAATGAACGTGTTTACATGCCTTTTCCTATGTGTCCTAGTAGTGCACTGGTGGAGGTTTTCTTAAATAAGTTTTATTTTGAAATGTTTTGAAGGAATCTGTATAATCCTGAATTTAAGATCTTCTAAAACATGAAGGCATCATTTGAGGAAGTAAGATTTACCTACCAATCATTGTTGACAGTATTTGGTGTGATAAAGGGGTTTCCTAAAAGTTCCCTTATACTCTTTTATTTGTGCCTTTTTTCTTTTTAAACCAGATCTGCTCTGTAGGATCACATCTGAAAACGGAAGATTTGAATAGAACATTTCCACCTGAAATGTCTTCCCATCGACAGATTCTGTGTTTTTATCAAACCATTCCCCCATATGTAATCTCTGTGTTGGAAATGGTATGTGAAGGTTTCACTGCTAAGTACCAGACATGATGCCGAAAAGACACAATCATCATTGGAGCTAATGTGTAACGAATATGTGATTAGTTCAGGAAGACTGAGAAGTGTGAATGCAACATTTACTGAGAATCTTGTAGCATGTGAGCTGTTCTTAAAATAAATATGAGTAAAATGAATGTATGTTTCTTATTTGAATTAAAACAACAGTTAGTCTTTAGGACATTTCTGCCTCCACTACAATATACTCAACAGAGCTCAATGTGGGTTATTTATTCCTTAGAAAATATAACTGAGACTTATGTTGAGTATCCATTCCCCTCCAATGCTTTGTGATGTTTACTTTAAGCTGTAAGCACCACAAAATACAAGTTATTGGTTTGTGTTGAGGTGCAGACAGGCAACTCAGAAACGGTTTTCTTAATGCCTGGAAAAAAACTATATATAATAGATTATCCAGAGATTGTTGAGGTCTCCATATTAGGTTGAATACTTAAAATGAAAGTTAATTATATATATAATCAATTATATTCTTGTATAACCCACAATGAAAATGCATTATATTTTATGATTTTCTATATTCACAGTATACAAAACACAAGTGGTTTGCTAAGTTGAGTGTAAGGCCTATTATGGTTTATGGGTGTCACTGATAAGAGAGGGGAGACATTTGTCTTCATTCACAGCTGGCTGTGCAAAGGGGGGGGGGCTCCTGACTTGTTGGAGAAATACTGAGGCACCAAAAAGGTGTTTATGCCATAGCCGAGAATAATATTTTTCAGTCCTGCACACTAGAGGCCATGCCCAGTTTCCACAAATATGGGTATGGAGGAGTTGTCTTTAGGTTTTCTGTCCTGTTTTGAGCATAAAAACACTAGCTGAGAGGGGAAAGCGAGAGAGGGGGGTTTTTCCCCTGGTATGCTCTCTCCTCGGTAAGGTTCTCTCAAACTTGGTAAGATCGCTCAAATGTATTTGTTGAATGCTGAGTGAATTGTTTGATGAATGTTTGAATGAGTTTTATAACCCAGCCACCTATGAGGACGGTCCTCTGAATTCATGCTGGATATAGGTGTGTATGAGAATTGGTTTGTTGAATGAAAGTTTGAATGTGCTTTTTATTATCACTGGCCATTTATGAGGAGATGCCTCTAAATTCTGTCGGACGATTTTAAATGTCACAACTGAATTGGGCAGTTGAAGTTACAATTTAGGGTAAGAAATGTAAAACTGTGAATTGAGGTTTCATATTAGAAAATGATCACAGCATGATATGTTTTGTAGGATGTCATGTTGTAACGAGAGAAGGTAAAAACCCTGTACAAGTGTGGAACATTGTTCTTCAAATAAACTGACCCCACCTTTTGGATTGGGACAACTTAAAAAGAAATCTGCGCTCTCCTCTCCTGCTTAAGGTAAGATTGCACAACTGCCACACTCACACTTAGGTAGGGCCACATCTCATTACTGATATCAAAAATCCTTCGGGATCGCTTAAACAGATTTAGCGGGTTGTCTGAATTGAAACAGCAGTTAATTGAACCTGGTTCTTCAGGAGTTAATAGAGGTGAGATCTTGCTGACGTTGGTGGATCTGAGCCAAGCAGTAAACTTACATAGACTCAATAGCTTCTGTTAGGTCAATTAGTAGGTCTGAGTAATTTGCCGGAATAAGTTAACAGGCCTCCCGACTCCAACAAGGTAAATAAGGGTAAAAACTCCTACAACGCGATAACTTCCTAACTTCTCACATCCTTCACAATCCGAAACATATACATTCAACTTCAAAATCTTCATTTTATTTTAAAACATGTTAACATATTCTGTATTGGCTGCTTCATTACTGGAATTAGTATTTGTTGTGCTCATGTATGCTATAAAGGTTTGAAATGTCAGAAAAATACAAGGCTTTGATCACATCCAAAAAGCTTTGCATTGTTAGTCAAACCAGGGAAGGCATGCAGGACACATAGAGTTAAAGATGACTATGCAGGATAGAAATCAACCAGGCTTCTTGGTTATTAACAATATGTAAATTAGTTAGTGTTTCCTGTGAGTGATCGTGATAGGAAGCAGGCTTTGCTAGTGATCTTCTCATGTGTCCCTGAAGAGGCGCCCTGGGACTTGTATCACTTTTGGTTCTTGTTTTCCTTCTTGCCGCCTCCGAAAAAAGCTCCTGCCAGAGCCACGAGACCCAGACCCAGAAACGCAGCCGCACCGGCCACCATGACGGTTTGTCCTGCCTTACGCACCTGCACAGGGAAACAACAGACACATGTTAGTTAGTCATTTATACATTTAGTTTAACTTTTAAAAATATATTTAAATGACGAGGTCAATGGTTGGCCTTTAGATTTGAAATATGGTATGTTTTTTTGCCGGGGATGACTTCCTCAACACAGATAAGATCCACAGTGGACTTAAGGACCAGAGACAGCTGAAAAATGCTTTTGTCAGTGTAATCAAGACAGTTGACTGCCTGTTAATGGTCTGTCTTTCAGGAAAAGTAGGTTTTGTTGCATTTATTACTATATTACTTCTGCAGCTTATGATTTATTTGAATATTTTTGTTGAACATGTTTGGTTTACAAAGGTAATTATTTTTACTCCAGCCCCCCCTTAAAAAAAGAGTCTAAACCGACCTGCCGGGACTCTGCTTTTCCGTAGCGCAGCTCGTTGGCAAAGTGCTCACAGTTCCCTCTGAAGACGCAGTACGGCAGCCCTTCACCGACCATCGCACAGGCGTCCCTCACAATGACCTCTGCCGGGCGGGGCTCGTACTCCTCATCCAGGCTGTTGTTGATTTTCCACTCGTTGGTTCCCACCACATCCCACAGCTCCTCTTTCTTCACCAAGGCCTTCTCATAGAGAACAGACATCATACTGCTGGCACCGGCCCCCGCAACCTCAGCTATGAACGAATAAAAAAAAAGACGGAAAAAGAGAGAGGAACCGATGTGATTGTGTGGGCAGTTAATACTGCAAGATATTTTGTTTTTAGGAATTATAAACAACTTCAAACAAATAATTATCTTCTTTTTTATTCTGGTCTAAAAAATGTAATGTGTCAGTACATTAGGCTGTTGTTCAAATTCCTACATAGGTATGATTATTTACCTAAAGTCTCAAAAGTATATGTTGTGCAGTAAAATATCCCCATTGATTGATATATTATTACAGACAACTTTATTAAATAGCAGCATTTTACTGTTGCAGCAGGGCAAGGTGGGTTTTTTAGATTAGTGGTTCCCAATCTGGGTGTCGGGCTTCTTCAAAGGGTCTCAAGACAAAACGTAGGGGTCATGAGATGATAAAAAGGAGACATTGGGAGAAAAAAGCCACTTGTCCATACATGGACTTTTCTTAAATCTTTGCTGTTATTTGCAAAATGTGGGCCTTAACCGTTATATAATGAAACTGGTTATGTAAAGGGTCACAAGCCAATCAAGTTGGAAACCACTGGTTTAATATTAAACTATACCACTCAACAGTTTGTTTCAAAATCACACGAAAAAGGAACTACTTACACTTTTCACCCCATTATAGAGAAATTACCGAAAATAATAAGAGAAATAGCTTTTTCTTGAAGTAATATTCAAGTACCTCAAAATTGTACTTAGGAGGTTCCCTCTCTGATGATACTTAAACTGTATGTGAGTGTAAACTGCATGGAGGCAACATAAAAGTACAATAAAGAAATGAATATATTGGATTCCTAATACTGACAGAAAACATAATCTGTGCTACAAAAGCTGCTGTCGGCGTTCTCCCTTTATCTCATTTTATAAAATAGTAATGGGCTCGTCAACTCCCAGCCACAAACTGACTGTAACAGTTCATTGTTGAGAAATCCAGTGGCAGATACTCTCGCTGTCTACCACTGCGGGGCTACTGTAAAGTGTTTCATTCTCCATTATCAGGAGATAGACTACTTGAGGGCAAAGGTAGCTGATACAACTTGTTCAAATCCAGCAGCTCCCACCCTCTGACACTCATGTTGTCAGAAATATGTTTGGATTTTTGTCCCATAGATTTGTTCAGTTACGTGCTAAAATGGACCAATGGAACCCAATGGACCCCATCCCTTTAGAAATAGTAAAAAATTAGGAATGTTCATTTAGCAGTCGTACTACTGTGGAACTGCTGTTACCCTCCTACATGTTATCCTGCGTATCAAAGTTCAGAGTTTAAAATTCCTGTCAGGTACCACCATGCATTATTGAGCGTGTCATATTCAGATGGCAGCTGTAAAACTTTGTGGTGTTCATTAACAGGAAACGCTTTGATCTGGTGATATGCATTGTGTGTGTGTGTGTGTGTGTGTGTGTGTGTGTCTGTGTCTGTGTCTGTGTGTGTGTGTGTGTGTGTGTGTGTGTGTGTGTGTGTGTGTGCAGGGGACTCACAGGGTGGTGCCAAGTGGACAATGAAGCCATCGCCCACATACACAGCCCAGTGCTGATAGGTTCCCCTGTAGATCTCTATCAAATCCCCGACCTCTGGTTTTACATCATACTTGGATTAAGACAGACAGAAAAAATGTTTGACTTTGCAACAGACTTTGTTTGGCAACAACTGCGATTCATTGTGAAATGACAGGACCCTCTGTGTTAAACTAAGATAAGATAAGTATACTATAACACGATAATAATGACACATCCTTGCATAAAAGAACACAAAACACATTTAAAAAAAAACTACTATGGTTTAATTTTATATTTTTGTATTAAGTGATTATTTCCTTACCAGTGTCGGCGCCATGTCAGCGTTTATTTCACCTGGTTTCCACTCCTTTGTGTTCTTTGGTGACTTGCAGCACCTGTAGGACAAATTATTCTATAGTCCAAATAGTAGCATACAACATTAGATATAGAAAAGTAAAACCATTTACTGCTTCATTCTCCCCTTAGAGAAAATGAACCTCTGTTTTCTGATTGTTTGTTACAAATGTTGTTTGTTAGCTCAAAAGGGAAATTGTTGTATGCATAGAGCCAGTGGTGGAAGAAGTACTCAGATATTTTACTTATGTAAAACTGTAAAAATACTCTGTTACAGGTCCTTCATTCATAATCTTACTTTGGTCAAATTACAAAAGTATTGCCATCAAAAAGCACTTACATTTCCAAAAGTACTTATTGTGCGTAATGTCCCATTTAAGAATAATATATATTAAATTACTGGATTATTATTATTTTTGCAATAATGTGTTCATCAGAACATTGTAAGAGTGGAGCTACTTTTGATCACTCGATATACAACTGCTGGATATTTTACCTATAATTCTATAGGATAGTTTATTTCTTAGTTTATTTCTTAGTTTATTTATATTTGCGAATAATCCTAATCTGTTAAGTAACTAGTAACACATTTTGTCAAATTAATCTAGCAGGGTAAAAAGTACAATATTGGTTTCCAAATTGTAGTGGAGTAGAAGTTCAAAGTAGCATAACATAGAAATACTTACGTAAAGTATCCCAAAATCGTACTTAAGTACAATACTTGAGTAAATGTAATATTAATAATGCACTCACATTTAGATGAATTTAATGCTGCATAATATAATATATCAATACATAATGTGTTCAATTAAATATACATTTATATTCACACCTGACCAAGCTAAAACTACAGTAAAAAACAAGTCTTATGGTAAAATCCTATCTTTGTGAAGGTTAGAATTTTAAAAAATAGGAAGCTTTTTAAAGAGGCATCTTCTTTTTCAGTTGTTCATCATTTTGGAAATTGGAGGCTGTAGTTTGAGATGCTGTTGAATGTATCAGAATGAGAAACAGGTTTATTGCCAGGTAGGTTTACACATACCAGGAATTGGTATCCTTGGTGTGTTTGTGGTGCATACATAAACACAGCTAATGACATTATACTGACAGTCATTGTGGTTATGTAGCCCACACCCATGACACATAATAGAAACATTTGTCAGTAGGCCACAACGTCATCACTTCAACCGCACCATACACTACAGCCTCCAAAACGATAATGTTAAATCAACACATCTGTTAAGGTTAATATAACATTCATAAAAATGATTGAGGAACTGTTGTTTTATACTGTCATAGTTTTAACTTTATAATAAACCGACGAGCTTATATGGACCATTTTTCTTTTGCCATGAGGGAAAAGTGTGTGTTCCCCCCCGTCTTTTTAGATGCTAACGCTTGAACAAAAATTACGTCACTGTAATAAGAGGAATAAATAGAGGACAAAAGAGGGGTCATTCGGTTTCGTTTTTACATTTTGGCAAACCAAAATAAGCCACGACACAGCGAGGCAGCCGGCAGCTAGCTTGGTCCATGTTTACATCATACAAACCACACTGTGCAGACATCAGCTTTCAAACACGCAGCATCACGTGAAGTGTACTGTCATCACATGACAGTACACTTTGTGAATATTATTTTACTGAAAGACAGTGCTCTTACCTTTAAATGTAAGCCTGGTTTTATGTCAGAGTCGACGACCGAACCAAACCGACACTGAAAGCAGAGCTCAGCTGTTAGAAGATCAGCTGGTTGGTGCTGTGAGCTTATGACCTTCAAAATAAAAGCTGCTAGCTTTAAAGAAAAACAACAAAAAAACAAGCAGTTGCCACTATATAATAAGTTATAAATAACCGTATTTGTATAATTGGAGAATGTTTATTTACCGTTGCCAGTACCAGAGGTGGGAAGTAATTAAGCATATTTAAGTAGGCTAAGTACAATTTCAAATACATTTAATAAGTGAATTGATTAATGTAATTTGTGTTACACTTATTAACTATACTTTATGGTTTATGACTTAAATACAAATATTTAATAAAGTGAACACTTTTTTATTGTGTCTAGTCTAAGAAGGACTTGAATAATAGTTTGGAGTGTACTTGTATTTTTTTTGAGTATTTCCATTCTATGCTAATTTTTATTTATTTTTATTGCATTTGCTTAATTTTAGTAAATATTCTTCAAGCAACTTTTTATTTTTTAAATTATGTTTTATGGCCGGACAGTTTTTTTTTACATAGGCTACAGCCCAAAATGTTCTATCATGTTGGTTATTCGAAACCACGTATCACATTTTGACTGGCTGCATTATCGGTCCGTGTACGTTTTGTCAGTTTGATTTTTCGTTTAAACCAACAGCCGAAAAACGAAAATACCAGTCTTTTTTCGTTTTTGATTTAAAACGAAAAAACGGGAAACCAAAGCCGTTTTCCCGTTTTTGTTGTCTGAATCAAAAGACGGATAACGAGAAAACCTAATAAAAAAATGTCTGTACGTTTAGTTAGTTTGATTTTTCGTTTGAACCAAAAAAACGAAAATACCAGTCTTTTTTCGTTTTTGATTTAAAACGAAAAAACGGGAAACCAAAGCCGTTTTCCCGTCTTTGTTGTCTGAATCAAAAGACGGATAACGAGAAAACCTAATAAAAAGATGTCTGTACGTTTAGTTAGTTTGATTTTTCGTTTGAACCAAAAAAACGAAAATACCAGCCTTTTTTCCTTTCCCGTTTTTGTTGTTTGAATAAAAAAACGGATAACAAGAAGACCTAATTAAAAAAACGGTCCAGTTTTGGTTTTTGACAACAACTTCATTCAATTTTCCGTTTTGTATTGAAGAATGAAGAAAAGCAGTCCGGTGCACCGGAAGTTAAAGAACATATTTCAAAAATAAAAGACACGAGGATATAATTGCAATGCTGTACAAGTTCAATCCTGGAACCCAGAAGTCTGACGAGGATACGTTTATTTCTGCATTCACATGCAGATATGCGTTTATGGAGAACACAAGTATGCAAGCTCTTTGCATAACTTTATTTCGCTGACTTCCGGTTTGTACTGTGTCGGCAAATCCAGTGTCCAGCTTGTCGGTGTGTGACAACGTCATGTTTGTTGCATACTGCAAGATTTATCTGTGACAAATGTCAGCGATGTGAACAGAACTGTCGCCCTACTTTCACCTGCACCCAGCAGCAAGCGGGAGAACGATATATCATACAGTCGACCCCTAAAACAGTTCACACAGTAATGGAACAGTTGTTAAGCATTATTTTGTCCAACTAGTCTCTACATTATGAATTTGATGTTTGTCTAAACTGCTAAGAAGCTGACAGCTGAGTTAGAACAGAAAGACATGCAGGCCATAATCACTAGACGCTCAAAAGAGGAATGTGTGTGTAAGGCTTACATGAACTGAATTGAAAGACTGTCCATTAGTTGATTAATAAACAAGAAATTCAAGTCAAAGTTTTAGGCATTTTCATTTGTAGCATGCTGTAAAACACAACAAATAGGTTTATTCTCAATACTCATAACAGTATCAGACACAATGACTTTACTGAGAGTGAAGATGACATGAACATAGTTACTGTATGGTACTGAAGACAAAATACAGTATATTGCATTTACCTCTTCCTCTAATTCTCTCTCCAAAAGTGGCCTACATTGTTGTGCACAACAAAGTGTTCAAGCTCAGGTTTCTAAGTGATATAATTGGTTGCATGGCTTTTAACATGTGCATTTTGGGTGCAGGGGTTTGAAAAAAATCGCTATATTTAGCATTAAATAACATACACTTAAACTGATATAGCTTTTTTGGGTGGATAAAATAAATGTTGCTTCTGCCCACGTCCTCAGCCGTACATGGCTCTGCTCCTGTATGTTTCTCCACTGGTCTACTGTAGGTAATACACTGATTATGGATATATACCACATACTACCCCACCTCAAAAGACCAGAACTATCCCCTTTAGGGCAGCTGTTGATGTTCACAACAACAAAAAACGCATGCAGATGGTTGTAGTCTGTAGCCAGCAAGTGGTAGATCTGGTCGTGGTGGAGCATGGTGGTGGGCAGCGGTGGCTTTACCGAGAGCAGACTCCACTAGTGGCACCTCACAGGGATACCTATGGCGCAGAAGCAGCAGTGAAGTCCTTGTAGATCCCTGGCACTTTGAGGGCAGACAGATCCTGCAGCTCTTAGCTATCAGAGACATCAAGACATATGGCGGCGGTGGTGGCGAAGTCCATATAGGGACTTTGCTTGGCAACTGGAAGGTCACCAGTTCAAGTCCCGGAAAGACCAAGTGCTACCGAGGTGTCCCTGAGCAAGGCACCGTTCCCTACACTGCTCCCCGGGCGCCGTACATAATGGCAGCCCACTGCTCCTAACACTAGGATGGGTCAAATGCAGAGAAACCGTTTCGTTACATAGTACCTGTACTACGTAATGACAATAAGTTGAATCTTATTCTTTTTCAATAAACTATTCTGTGTGCATAGCTTACTTTCACATAACTACTAATCTCTCACTTTACTTTCTCTGACATTGTTCTCTGCTTTGGATTGCGGACATCCCAGCCATGTTCTCTACCGGACCTGGTTTTACACACTGGGTTTAAGCAACATATAGAAATGATGAGATGATGTGTGTATGAGACATGATGAGTGTGTAGTTTTAGTATTTGAATTACAATGACATTATTCTCAGACTTGCCATAGTTCTTGGTTTGTACCACTGCTGCTCTGTACAGCTGAGTACTGGGGACCCACTGGGAGTCATGTGACTGGAGCAGGAGAGTAACACACATCACACCTGCAGCCATGATGCTCCAGCTCAACGGGGGTTGTCTTTCAGCCCCAACTGTAAGAAGAGAAACAAAATAAATAAGAATTCAGTTTGCTTTCTATTATTTCTTTTAGGGTAACATTTTGGTTTAATAACATTGTGCTATTTTAAGGAGTAAATAAGAAGTTATATCTTTGTTCCTAAATGTTTTCTATACTTACAACTTCTTATACATACTGATATGAATTGATTTACTTTTATACTATGAACGAAGAAAAATATCTAATTAACAACAGAACAGGAACAAAACACAACTGTGACCTCTGTGCAGCACACACAGACCAGTCAGTCAATTTCTGGGGAGTAGCTAGTAACCTTGTGCTAGTTATATTAAAGTTTATGTTTTACTATTGGCTGAGTCTAACCTGTCTAAAATGAGCCGAATCCCCAGGAACATGTTTAACCAGACGGTAGCTAAGACAGTAACAACAGTTCATCCTGAACTCACTGTGGGGCCTGTCTCCATGGACCTGTAGCATAACACCTGACACATACAAAATACAAAGTATGTTCATTAAGAATGCACATACTGTCCCTCCTCTGTCT
Organism: Dissostichus eleginoides; assembly: GCA_031216635.1. Classification (NCBI taxonomy): domain Eukaryota; kingdom Metazoa; phylum Chordata; class Actinopteri; order Perciformes; family Nototheniidae; genus Dissostichus; species Dissostichus eleginoides. The sequence goes on from CM062271.1 coordinate 17,148,866, forward strand.
TTCAATGTAGTCAAACTTGTTGAAGAAAAACAATAAGTTTAACGTTACAGAAATAAAAGCTTAATTACTCACCCTCCTAATTGTAGATGTAACTTCATAAGTACAACTTGAAACATTTCTCCCGCATGCTGCTGGATGCAGGTGAAAGTAGGTCAACATTTACATCACTGACATTTGTCACAGGTAAATCTTGTAGGTATCGCAACAAACATGACGTTGTCACACAGCGACAAGCTGGATACTGGATGACCAAATAACTACACACTCTTATTTACATTTGACACGTTATTCAAAACTGACAGCCTGTGTGTTGTTTGCTTAACACTGCCACTGAAATACCACACTCAATTATCAAACCCCTGCACCCAAAATGCACATGTTAAAATTAGATCACTTAGAAACCTGAGCTTGAACACTTTGTTGTGCACAACAACGGAGGCTAATATTGGAGAGAGAGTTAGAGGAAGAGATAAATGCAATATACTGTATTTTGTCTTCAGTACCATACAGTAACTATGTTCATGTCATCTTCACTCTCAGTAAAGTCATTGTGTCTGATACTGTTATGAGTATTGAGAATAAACCTATTTGTGTGTTTCCACATTGCATGTGTTCATTCATAGTCCATATTTACAGCGTGCTACAAATGAAAATGCCTAAAACTTTGACTTGAATGTCTTGTTTATCAACTAATGGACAGTGTTTCAATTCAGTTCATGTAAGCCTTAGACACACTCTTTTGAGCTTCTAGTGATTATGGCCTGTATGTCTTTCTGTTCTAACTCAGCTGTCAGCTTCTTAGCAGTTTAGACAAACATCAAATTCATAATGTAGACTAGTTGGACAAAATAATGCTTAACAACTGTTCCATTATTGTGAACTGTTTTAGGGGTCGACTGTATGATATATCGTTCTCCCGCTTGCTGCTGGGTGCAGGTGAAAGTAGGGTGACAGTTCTGTTCACATCGCTGACATTTGTCACAGGTAAATCTTGCAGGTATGCCACAAACATGACGTTGTCACGAGTCTATGGTTGTCACACAGCGACAAGCTGGACACTGGATTTGCCGACACAGTACAAACCGAAAGTCGTACAAACCGGAAGTCAGCGAAATAAAGTTAAAAAAACACAGAGCTTGCATACTTGTATTAATCTCTATAAACGCATATCTGCATGTGAATGCAGAAATAAACGTATCCTCGTCAGCATGCGTGCCGGAAGCAGGGGGGCCAAGGGTCGTCAGACTTCTGGGTTCCAGGATTGAACTTTTACAGCATTGCCATTATATCCTCGTCTCTTTTATTTTGAAATATGTTCTTTAACTTCCGGTCCACCGGACTGCTTTTCTTCATTCTTCAATACAAAACGGAACATTGAATGAAGTTGTTATCAAAAACCAAAACCGGACCGTTTTTTTAATTAGGTCATACATACACATAAACATACACTGACCCAAAACGTACACGGACCGTCTACACACCTATGAAATAAATACTGTCACTTGCTCAATAAATAAAAAACACTACCACTGGATGTCGCCAGTGAAGTCAACTGTTAGTGTCAGTTTACATTTTGTAGCAACGAAGAAGTCCCAACTTCCGGCTTCGAAGCGCCCTTTCCAGTATTATTGTCCTGAAATTGTACAGAGAAAACAACACAAATCTGTCACAATCTTTCCGCCTCGAAGCCCCGCATTCGAGTGGAGGATTTGATGTGACTCTTTGATGTTAAAAGACCAAACTATGTCTGTGGTGTTGGACGGGAGTCCGCTGAAAGCGATGCAGAGCTCACACACTCACACCCCGCAGACTGCCCTGAGGTGAGTGTCACACACAACAACTACTCTCTAAAGTCACTTTGGTTCATTCTGTATTTAACTTAACTATATGAAGGTCAGAGGGTAAGACTATAACATGCTGCTATACTGTTCTATAATGGCAGCACTTGTTAAAAGTTAATGGGGTAGCAACATATGTCAGGTTTACATTGAGTACCTTTCATGTAATGGATTATTCATGTACTCTATTAAAGGTTCAAAGAAGACTTGAACACATGGCAAGTTGTTAGAGCCAAAATGTTGTTATACAGTAATAAACTGTCCTGACCAACACACCAAAATACCTCATCAAATGTTTTTGATGGATACTACTCTTGAAATGGAATATATTTTAGGGCTGCAATGCAATTTAGGATTGATTACATTAATACTATCTATTATTTTGTAGAGTGGATATATGGTCTGCCTACAACGTTTATGTTCATTAAAAGTCACAAATATGTATATCAATTAATTGTGTGGTCTACAAAATGCCCAAAAATAGTGAAAAATGTAATTCTAGTGTCCAACCATTCAAGGTGATGTCTTTGAGTGTCTTGTTTTGTCAGTTTAAAGCCCAAAGATAATAAGCTTAATAAGTTACAAAGCAAATAAATAGCAAGAAATCTCCATATTTGAGAGGCTGAAAACTAAATTGTTGTTCTGTTGATCAACTATTGTTTCAGCTCAAGCGGTAAGTTTATTGATCGGTTCTCTGCAAAAAATCAATCAATATTTGGTTGTGTAGCATCAATTTAAATTATGATATTTGACAGGTAGGATTGCTGGTCATTTTTCTTGTTAGTATGTATAAATAGATCTTTATAGCTCATCTGAAAGGACTTTCCCTTCTCAAACACATTCATACACAGTCTTTTTGTCACTCCTTTTCTTTAACTTTTTACTTGTGGATAGTAAACTTCACATATTTCCCATCATTTCATCGTGTCCTCTCCTCTCCTGCAGCGCCCAGGAACTCTCCCAGGAGATCAAGTCCTTCATCAGTGGCTTTGACAGCGTTCAGGGTCGGAAGCTCAGTGTCCGGGAACACGCCCGCTGTGCCGTGCGCTTGCTGCGCTCCGTCCCGGCCTGTCGGGGGGCGGTGTTGGAGCATCTGAGGGGCGTCTACGATGAGTATGTCTCCGCCTTCCTGCACAACCTGGAGACAGAAAGCGATAACAGCTCCGGGGTCAGCTCCAACCTGGAGGACATCATACAGGTGCGATGACACAAGGACACTCATATCATTTTTTATTAGTTATTACTATATTTAGAAAATCAGACAGAAATACTATGGTTCATAAAGATTTTAAGACATTTTTCTCATGCCACTTTCATTAAGTCCTTCTTGGATTTTGTGGAGACTATTTGATAAGTCAATCGGTAGTTCATTTATCAGAGATCTGCTTAATAAACGTCTAATTACTAAATAAATCATAATTTGACACCAAATTATTGATTTGTAAAGGAGTATTATAGGTTTAAAATGTATGTATAGAATTGTTTAAGAAAATTGTTTCTTCTTATAAAGTAACATTCTGCTAAGAAAAAATAATAAACAGTAGAATGCCCTAGATTCACAATCACAATCACAATCCTTCTAAAAGACCTGATTAACTTTTGGTTTTAGACTTATTAAGGAAACAACTGGCATAGCATTTTATGCCCTGAATTAAAAACTCTTTGAAAAAAAAATGGCATGAACCCCTGCAATCTCACTAGCCAATTTTTTTCTGGCAAAAATGTCCCAGTAAAAGGTCTTAATATCTTCTGTTTGTTTACAGGAAGTTCATGGCGTGCTGTCAGAGTTTATCCGTCTCAACCCCCGGGCCTGGGCCCCTCTGGTGTCCGCCTGGGCTGTGGACTTGTTGGGCCAGTTGAGCAGCAAGCATGCCGGCCGCAGAGTGGCCCCCCACTCCTCCAGCCTCAACGAGCTGCTCCAGCTCTGGATGTCCTGTGCTGCCACCCGCTCCCTCATGGAGGCCTACTCCCAGTGTTTGGCTGCCATGCTGGCCTGGTGCCCTGACGCGTGTGTGGATGCTCTGTTGGACACCTCGGTTCAGCACTCGCCACATTTTGACTGGGTGGTTGCTCACATCGGCTCTGCTTTCCCAGGTACTATCATCAGCCGAGTCTTGGCATGTGGGCTCAAGGACTTCTGCTCTCACGGTGCTAAGGACACAGGGCTGATGGCGATGGGAGTGGATAAAGGCAGCAGAGTGCCAAAGATTGGCTCAGTGGTGGGAATCCTTGGACACCTCGCAGTGCACCACTCAGAGAGCATCAGGAAGGAGCTGCTCAGGATGTTTCAGGAAAGTCTGTGTCCATCCAGCCCTCTATCTCCCACTTCATCCTCAACGTCCTGGGAGAGTTCCCCTCAGCTTCGTCGTGCTGCAGTTCCCTTTCTGCTCCAGCTGGCTGCAATGTCCCCCAACCTCTTTGGTGCGGTGTCAGCAGAGCTGGTGGAGCTGCTGCGCCCTCCGGTCCTGCTGCAGCTGCAGGCCGTGCTGCAGGGCATCCCCAGAGAGGAGCTGGATAACATGCTGGGGCTGGCTGTCCATCTTATTAGCCAGAGCCCATCGGGAGGGTCCCGTGTCCTCCGCTTTCTGGCAGACACAGCAACGCCAGCCTCCGTCATCATCTCAGGCCCCACACCCTCCCCTCACGAAGGCGTCAGAGAAGGTTGCGATCGACTCCTCCAGATGCTGCTTTTGCATCTCCACAAACTGGTCTTCAACCGCTCAGAGGGAGCTGAAGTCAACCCCCATCGCTCTGCCTCCACTCAGCCCCGGAGGGTCATTCCCTTCCTGGAGGAGCTGCAGTCTCACGTAGGGGAGCTCTGTGCCGAGACACTGCGCCTGGAAAGGAAGCGTCACCTGTGGCTGCACCAGTTGCTGTGTCTGCTGTCGGTGTATGGGGGTCCCAGCGTGGCCACTGAGGCCCTCTGCCAGCTCCTCACACAGGCCCACAACCCGGAGGAGCTGGCCCTGGCCTGGCAGCTCCACAGCACGCTCTCCTCCTGCATGGCAGGACTCATTCCCGCCGCTGTAACTCGCTGTGTGGCCCACATCCACACACACACTCTGGGGACCCGGCAGCTGACGCAGCTGTTGCTTAACATGGCCGCAGCCATCCAGAGTCAGGATGAGGAGAGGAGAGGAGCTTCAGGGGTTCAGTCCTCCATGGCCATCCAGGTGGGCTCAGCGGTCTCAGGATACCTCCATGATTTTGGCCCGCTCCTTCTCCATGGTGACCCAGATGTATCTCACGCTACAGTGCGCCTCCTCTCCTGCAGCCCGCTGCCTCGCACCTCCTCCCCAGCACACCTGCTCCTGCTCTCTCGTGCTGCTGTCACTCATTTCTTTGTGGCACTGCGGAGAAGAGGAGAAGGAGGGAAGCTGGAGAGAGACGGGGGACAGGCGTGCGAGGAGGTGAACTGCTCAGTCCTGCTGCTGTCCCGGTTTGCAGCGTATTCTTCGCTCACTCTCAAAGCGGTGCTCCAGCAGCTCGTTGAGGGGGCGCTCCATAAAGGCAACGCGGGCCTGTTTGGAGGGCAGATCGCAGACATGTCTGGGGCCCCTCTGCCTTCCAAGTCTGTGTCTCCTGACATCGGAGCCTCTCTGCTGGATATCAACTGTCGCTTCGGCACCACCGTCAACTTTTCTGGTAGCGTGTGGTCTGTGTTTCATGCCGGGGTGATTGGCAAGGGGCTGAAGGTCCGCACTGAAGCACAGCTTACTGACCCATCAGGTGTCATGCAGGTGAGTTGAGATGAGATGATGATGATTTAGTGCAGCTTCAAGAGCGGCCAATGCTAATGCCAATTAGAAAAGCGCTTCTTGATGAAGTCAGTCAGGAATGCTCATTTCAGCTGTTTTTTTCATTCAATTTGACATGAAACTACATTTTAACTTAAATATTTGATAGGAAATAACATTTTTAAATCTCATTGGGTGGAAGAAGATCTATATGATGGCTCACGCAATTCTGAATATTGCACAAGCAAAGAAACAGAAATGTATAAAAAAACATCCTGCATGTGACTCAACTACACCTTCGAAGTCATTTCAGTTGATTTACTTAGCTGTATTTGTTTTTAATGTTCTGCAGCTGCACTGAAAATGTGTAATTTGAAAAATGGTCTTCTCTCTGCAGAACGTCCAGACTCTGCTAGCTGTCGTCGTCCAGTGCTGCAGCTCCTCTGGTCTCAACGGCTCCCGACTTCCCTCTGACCCCGATGAGCCGCTGCCCATCAATGCCGAGGCAGCCAAGGTAGTTGCAGTTACGATGGTGGAAAATGTCTGTCCAGATGTGGCCAACGGTGAGCTGTCCTGGCCCCCTGAGGAGCACGCTCGCACCACAGTGGAGCGAGACATCCACATCCGGCGTTGCTTTGAAGCCCACCCGGTGCTCTTCCCCCTGCTGCAGGTGGTGGCTGCGGGACGCCCGGCTCTCTGCTACTGCTCAGCTGTGCTCAGAGGCCTCCTCGCCACTCTGCTGGCCCACTGGGAGGCCTCCCGTGAGGTGTTGTCCACAGATTCCCCGTGGCACCTCCAGGCCTCCTGCCTCCTGGTGTCCTGCATGGGTGAGGGCCAGCTCCTGCCCCCTGTGCTGGCAAACGTCCACGAAACCTTCCCTCACCTCACTCCATTCGAGGTGAGGCTGCTGCTAGTGGCTGTGTGGGAGTATGTGAGAGGAAATGGGCCCATGCCCCAAAAGTTTATCTTCAACTCAGAGAAGGGGTTATTCTGCAGGGATTTCTCACGGGACGGCGACGTGGCAAGATACGTGGCACCGATTCATAGCGTCCTGCATAAAAACATTGACAGATTGGGACATCTGTGCTGGCGCTTCCAGCTTTAAAGAGTAGTGGGGAGATAACTGTGTAGAGTAGACAGGATGCTGTGTTACATTGGTTCAAAAGAGGACTGCAAAGTTGCTTTCACTGTACTCAAGTTTAAAGTATAGATGTGTGCATTTGTTTGTATGTGTGAGTGTGTGCCTTTTTGTACCATATTTTTTTAGACTTCATAGGTTTCTTACTAGTTGTTTCTGTGACGAATACAAGGGTACATGAGAAATGGCACACACATGTTATGTTAGCACAGAAATTCTTCACACAAAACACAGCCTTAATGTCTAATTTTGTTTGAAATTACAACTGTACTCTGGTAAATCACTTAAATGTTAGTTTTGTATCATTTTCAGGTGACCAACGTTCTGAAATTGTGGCTACAAACATGCCTTGCAACTATTGTTATATGCCCGAAGCTGTTGTTTCAACCACTTAACAAAATAAATAATTTGGTCGTAGTTTTGAAAGTGTCTTGAATTGAATTTCCTTCTTAATGGTCAAATGTTTTATCACAGCAGTCTCTTGGTGATTAAAGTGAACACCAAAGTGTCGCATTTCCATGTTTTTTTATATACTGTAAATCCTCTGAGCCAGTGGTTTCCAACGTTTTGATTGTAATGGCTTAAAAGTGAGCATAAAAACGCAGGAAGGTGGTTTTCCTTCTTGGACTTTTAAGTTTTTATTTTCTTTAGAAGTATTTATTTGAATTATTTCAGAAGTAAAGCCAACTGTTTTTCACAAGTAAAAAATCAAACTAAAAGCATTTTCAAAAAGTAAAAAACTGTAGCAGATTTTGTATTTGCTACAATAGTAGGTATTTTATACACCAGTAAACATCTTGCCACTAATTTTTCTGTAAACAACAGAACCGGTTTGGACAAACGCCTGTACATAATGCATGTATAATGTAAATAAGCCCTGCCCTTGTTTTTACATGGGGCAGAACAAATAAACTATATGTTAAACATTATTCTACAGAATTAAAAACGCAAAAAAGGGCTTTTCTCAAAGTTATGACTTTGCATCTTAAAAATGCTAAGAAACCTTTTTAAAACAATGAACTCTTCTCAAAAAAATTACTTAGTATTGATTGACTTTCTCAAAAATATGACTTAGTATCTCAAAATAATGAATATCTTTCTCACAATAATTAATAAGTAGGCTATCTCAAAAACGAGAACCAAAATAATTAGTATCTCAAAATGAGTTGATAATGATAAGATAACTAATCAATTATTTCAAGTCAAGACACCCATATTTTGAGATAAATCAGTAATCGAGAAAGCTATACATAATATAGTATGACCTCGACTACATTTGTTATTTGCCTAGAGGGATCCGTTGGAGATTTCTGAACAAATATCAAAATGTGTGCACTTCACTGACTGCAGCTTGGGGTGACGTGTCCGTGCCTGAGAGGATGGATATGCAAACCAAGTTCACGTTACATCCTACTTTATCATGAACAAGATCAAAAGATAACAACAAGATTGATTATTATCAAAATACATAACGTAAATGTTATAAAATGCAATTTTTTTACGAGTTTGAAGAAAGACAGCAACCTATGTGAGTTATTTATTTTTCTACGACTTTTGTAACGGACTGATATGGGCGGAGCTTAGCGGAAGCATATCCAAGATGGCCACCTTCACTGAAAGGTAAGACAATGCTGGTCCGCTGTTTCATCTTACATTTATAATTTGTGTGATATATAATAATATAGCGGGAGGCCATGATATTAACACTGGGGTTAAACACTTGGTGGATAAGTAAGCAAATGTATAGGTTGAGGGTTTAATGGCTGCTAGTTTAAATCACTGGAACAGTCTCTAACCCCTTCAATTGAATTAACTGACAGTGCCGCTGTTAGCACGGTTAGCACGATAATCCTGATCCTAAGAGGTAATTAACAGCAACACTGATTTCAAACAACCAGGTGATACACCGTCTCTTAAACACTGGCATATCACCGTTGTCGTTTTAGAAATGTGGGCCTGTTTTTATCATGTATTTTGTTCCTAAAATCCGATTGAATGCAAGCTAACTGTAGCCCACATTAGCGGATACGCTAGCTAATATTGTCTCATCATTTCAAGCACAACACATCACCCGGTTTGACAGAAGCAGTGAGTCTGAAGTAAGTCTTAACATGCAGGCTCAGGGAAAACGGGATTTTAGATGTTAAATGTTACTGTATGCACACTGAAGCAGGTTGAGGAAACGGGAAATTGGTTAGATGCCTTTGACGTTTTCACTGGAGGACACATTTGACCAGTTTAGAGATCAAAGTACGGATGTGTGTGGGTAGTTTGTATAACCCTAACTCATGCGTTTGTGCTGTAATGTGGCATGGGTCCTCTTGGGTAATTATCTGTGTATTGTTCAACAAAATGTGAGTTAATGATTTAGTGAGGTGACCATAAAGTCTACATTGTCTTCTTGATTTTCTTCGTAGGATGGCGCCTGTCTTGGTGCTTTGGCTGGCCGTGTTCCTCAGTGGGACCTGGGCTGTGGACAAGGGCAACTTCAAGACCTGTGACCAGAGCTCCTTCTGCAAGTGAGTGCAAGATAGACAAAGAATACATTCACCAAGCAGTGTGAAGGAAGCTCGACATGGCTAAATGTTAAATAAATAATAATTTGAATGTTTATGATACATTGTCCCTTTTATAAATACAATATATTCATGTTCTACTAGGGAATGACATCTGCACATGCCAAGTATAGGGTAAATATGGGATGTGGCAGGTAAAACTAGAAAGAAAGACATTTGTCTTTTTAAGTAGCTCTTCTTGAATAATGTAAATGCCACTATAAAATCAATTATGGGATATTTTCTTCCAAGCACCTATACTGTGATGAACTTAGGAAAAACTGAGGAGGATCTACAAAGAAAATATAAATATCTGGCAAAAATTCAGCTAAAAGCAAGTCAAAACGATATAACAAGGAAAATGTATGAACAGAGCCTCCAGGGATAGAACATTGGTTCAAGATGGTCCATGATATCTATTCAATGAAAAGCTGACATAACAATTGTGAGCGATTTCGTTGACAAGAACTAGGAAAAATGCCATCATTTACATAAACATGAGGCCAACAATAACTGAACTGTGAAGTTAGGGAATAACTGAGAATGAAATGTATACATACATGAGATCCCCCTCAAACATTTGACTTGCCTTAAGTTGTTGTATCTAGAAAAAGCACACAGTTACTGATTTATCAACGGTGGTCACACTTCTTATTACATTTTAAAAACAGGCGTCAGCGAGCATTGAAGCCTGGTGAGTCTCCCTATCGAGCGCTGCTGGAGACCATGGAGCTGACCAACACCAGACTCACGCTGCAGCTCATCAATGACAACAACAAGGTAAATCACACACTACAGAAGCAGCTCACTATGGAGGGCAGTATGGCTGTCAGAAGGGTGAAGGCAATTACATCAAGTCTGTAAGATGTACTTAAAATCACAAATGTAAATTGAATGATTAGACTGTGATAAAAGTGATAATATGGCCTTATATTAATGCCAATTCCCTGATTAGGTCATCTGAACGATATAATGAATGAAAGTCAGCAGTTTCCCATCATCAAAATCAAGAAAAGAAAAAGTGCCCCTTGGCTGAACCCGTAGGGCGACCTGTACTTTATTAGATTATAATGAAATTCCTCTGTACTCTCCTTTGCTTCTCCTCCATCTCCCTCCTTTCCCTCTGACCCCCATTCCTTTTTTTTCTCTCACACTATCTCTCTATTTGCGTCTGCCATCAGGTGCGCCTGCTGCTCGAGCTCTATCGTCTCCAGGGAAACATGACGAGGGTGAAGATTAACGAGCTGAAGCCGCTGAAGCCTCGCTATGAGGTCCCAGACGTGCTCATCAGGGAGCCGCCGACTGAGCCGTGAGTCTTAGGGTGTTACCAACTGTGTGTGGTGGGGGGATGGAGGTTGTGATATGATAGAATCAAACTCCCAGTGTCATTTTTATTAATGTATTCCTTATTCACTGATTTTTTTTTAGTCTCCATTTGGATCTGAAATCCTCTCACATTCTTTTGGGGTAGAAAGATTTACAATATTGAAAAAGAGTAAGTCAATAAAGAGCATAGATAATATTTAGTGGAATCAAAAACATCTTGTGTTCTACTTTAGGTTGAGGCATGTTCCCACGGTGAATAACCTGTTTGAGAATCTACCAGTGAAATAAAAGAGCATATTGGAGAGAAGCCAGCCTTCCAGATTATTTGTCTTCTGGCTTTATCCCTCAGAATTGCTTAACTAGAATTTACAAAAATATCTACTGCGTTTAAATTATCTGTAGATAGTAATGGAGTTTTAAAGTTTTATTTGTCTCCATTAAAATGTTTTTTTCAGTAGGCGAGAGGAGTTTGGTTTTTACCTGAAGCAAGCTGTCAAACAACAGGGTGTTACTACCTAAATAAAATTCCCTTGACTTTTTGTTTTCAAACCAAACCTTTTATTTAACTTTACCTCCTCTCTCCCTCTTTCTCTCTCTGCCTCAGCCTGTCACTCTTGTCTCAGGATGAGAACGGGGTGGTGCTGTCCCTGGGGGCGGAGTCTCAGAGAGTCATCCTCAGCGCCCGGCCTTTCCGATTGGACATCATGGAGGGGCGAGACGTGGTGATGTCGCTGAACTCGCGCGGCCTGTTGGCCTTTGAGCACCTGAGGATGCGCAAGGACACGTGAGAAACCACGCATGCACACACATGCCCAAAATGCCAACCCTCTTTTAATCCACGTCCTCACTCAGTGGATGATTTAGATTTTTGTTCCCATGAAATGGTTTGTTTTTTGAGTATTGTCTCTGACTGGTTGTTCTGTCTTCTCCCTATCATCCTAGTTTCTCCTATAAAGTAACTAGCACAGTGGCTAGCGTGTGGAATAATATCAAGAGAGTATTCTCTAGGTAAAGACCGTTAAGATTTGTAAGTGTGTATCCTGTTCCTTGTGCTAATGCTGCCAATAGTGACAAAGATTATAGGGACTCCCATCGCACCAAGTAAAGTGTTTACCCTCCAATAAATGTGAATGACAGAGGGATGTGAGGTGGTGTGCGTGTGTGTGTGTGCATGTTGGTGTTTAATTTGATCCGTAATTAAAGGGTCGATCCTGCCCCTGTTATCATTTAAAGGATCGTTTAAACTAATAATAAGTAATTGCCACTCAGGGTGTAGGTGTTTAGTCTCATTTCATGAAACAAAGAAAAATCATCCTGATTTCATCCTGAGAAAGAAAAACACATTCACCTGAATGATTTAGGGTCTGCTGTGATTTCCTGTCTGTCAGATTAACCTAAATGTCTATGTAGCGTCCCTCTAGATCTAACAAAGCAACTGCATGACTGACTGTGTGTCCTGAGCAGTTCTGTTGACTTAAACTAGTTTCCCCGCTTTCTCAGCTCATGGAGAGAGCTTCCTGCCATAGATAACATAATAAGATAGTTGCAGCAGGTGTTGACAAGTTTAAAAGACACAAAATATATTTTCTCTTTACAAACACACCAAACAGAAAACAAGTAATTTATTTTATAGTACTGCAGCCCAGTTCCCAAACAGCAACACTGTCTTTGTGGTTTTACTTCAGTTTGCATTTTATTTAAAGTGTCCAAAGCTCCAAAAATTGGGAAATTTTCAGTTTTATTTTTTTGGGACTGTGCTTCTTTAGAGCTCTGGACCAATTCTCTTATTATTGTGGAGAAATGCTTCTGTAGGCCCCCTCATTATGTTGTGTTTTTGTGGTGTGTTAAGACCGTCCTGCATCCACGTACGCAGTGTGGCTGCAGTTTAAGATGAATGAATAATGTTACAGAGTGAAACATTAACAATTAACACATCAAATTCAAACATCGTCAAACTAAATCCTTAATTTGAATAAAGAGATTCATCAGATATTTATTTTATCAAATCATTTGACATAATGAATAAATCCATATTCATCAATACGTTCCTTTTTGGCTCCTCTGCCTCCTGCTTGTGCTGCAGACCTCTCCCCCCCACAGCTGTGTGTGACCGACACATTTCTATTACTTGATGCAATGCTAAGGCTTTGATCCCACCATGGTACCTGGGGGACCCTCTGGGTACCAGGTGTTGCATGCAGCAGCCTCTAGAGGTCCTATCCCATAATGCCGAGCTTAAAGTAGCCACAAGGTAGGGAGCTGCTCAGTCCCCTTCTTCATTAAAGCCGATGAAGTCTTAACCTTGTAGAGTTTTTGTTAGTACTCATTGTAGATTCTTGGGGCATTTACCAACCTCCCTGTTTGTATGTTTTCCTTTTTTGTTATAGTTTGAGTATACTCCCATATTATCGTGTCAAGATAGACTCTGCCAAAGTGACACATCTCTCTTTTTCCAATATTCCCGTCATCACCCCTCACTCCATTATTTAGCAGTCAGGCAGACCCAGAGGCTGAAAAGAAAGAAGAGGCCGATCCAGCAGCCCAGCCCGAGGTACTACACGCTAAAATAATAACTAACATAAAAAGTTCTTGAAACGTATTATAACATGCTCTACGCTGTCTCTTCCCTTGTGAATAATCCTACTGTTCTCCCTGTCTGCCTGCCAGGCAGCAAAAGAGGAAGAGAAAGATGAAGACGGGATGTGGGAGGAAACTTTTAAATCGCACACAGACAGCAAACCTAATGGTATGCTATACTTGTATTTCAGTTTGTAAGTTAAAGTGAAATACTCTTAATATCTCCCTGAACCCCAAGCAGTTTCAGGTTGTTGTTGTTGGTGGTTTTTGTTACATTCTTCTCACTATTGCCTTGTTTTTCACTACAATATATAAGTCCTGCTCCTCTAGGCTAACCGCACAATCATGCCTAGAAGTACAGATACAGAAATGTCTTTGGTGCAGTGCAGGTCTTTAGTGTAATGATGTTTTTAAGGTTAACTCTCCTCTTAACTGATAATCGGTTGCTCTCGCCTCACAGGTCCATCTGCTGTTAGCTTGGACTTCTCGTTGCCGGGTGTGGAGCACGTCTACGGCATCCCAGAACATGCAGACACCCTCAGACTCAAAACCACAGAGTGAGTGTCAACAACAAGTCTTGTTTCACATATGAAGTGTAATATGAGCTGCCTGGTTGCATCTTTGTCGCATTGGATTTATAGGCCGAGTGTTTCTTTCTCTGTTTCAGAAATGGAGATCCATACCGCCTCTATAACCTGGACGTGTTCCAGTACGAGCTGTACAACCCCATGGCCCTCTACGGCGCTGTCCCCGTCATGTTGGCCCACAACGCCCAGCGGACCACCGGCGTCTTCTGGCTCAATGCTGCGGAGACCTGGGTGGATATCAGCTCCAACACAGCTGGAAAAGTACGTGCATTTGTTTTCTTCTTCCTTCGTTATTTGGAGTTTTTGTTTTGTTAGAATAAAACAAAAAAGAGCAGTTAGGGTCTGTAACACCAGAGCTTCACTTACTTATTTTCTCTCTTTTCAGACTGTGTTTGGAAAAATGCTGGATTATGTTCAAGGCTCCAATGAGACTCCACAGACCGACGTGCGTTGGATCTCTGAAAGCGGCATCATCGATGTCTTCATTATGCTCGGGCCTACACCCAAAGATGTCTTCTCTCAGTATGCCTCCCTCACAGGTAGGAAGATGGACGGACAAACACTTATTGCCCTATTTCCCACGCTTCCAGTTGTTTAAGCTAGGTCATATACATTATTTGAAATGTCACAATATTTATGACTAAATTCCTCCATATTGCAACAATATTGTGGAATTACTATCAGTGCTTTTTATACAATATTAACATAATGAGATGTTTAAAATAATAATTATAAATTACATAATGACTTACTGGGTAAGGATATATACAAATTGGAAAAAATGTGTCATGCAGACTTTAAAACCTGAAAAACACAAGACTATGTCATTACAATATAAACATCTTACACTCTTGTGTCTTATCGTAATATCAATATAATATTGATATTTTGCACAGCCCAACATGTTTGACTGTCCTCCTCAGTCCTCACTTTTCTTCTCCCCCCTGCTGTCCATCAGGCACCCAGGCCTTCCCCCCCCTCGCTGCTGTGGGTTACCACCAGTGCCGCTGGAACTACAACGACCAGGAGGATGTGGCTGCAGTGGATGCGGGCTTCGATGAGCACGACATCCCATATGACTACATCTGGCTCGACATTGAGCACACTGATGGCAAGCGCTACTTCACCTGGGATCCACACAAGTTTGCAACTCCAAAGGAGATGCTGCAGGGTCTCAGTGACAAGAAACGCAAGGTAATTATGACCAATAATCCAAAATATACCAGCAGATAGATCCCCACAGGTACTGGAATGTGGAGCCCCAACTTTTCACTTCTTGTAAATTCATTCATGCTACAATAACCATAGAAGTGGTGTTGATTTGTTACGTTTGAGTAAATTCCCTTCAGGACTAGCATGTACACTTTCCACTCAGTCTTCTGTTATTGTGTATTTTTATAGATGGTGGCCATTGTGGACCCTCATATCAAAGTAGACAGCAATTACAAGATCCATAATGAAATCCGCTCTCGGAGTTTCTATATCAAGAATAAAGATGGCGGGGACTACGAGGGCTGGTGCTGGCCTGGTAAGAAACTATTAATGCAGAGAATGTTTTTATAACTAAGCTTTATGAACTGGATCTTTACTGAGAATCATTTAAAGTGATGTTTACCCCAATGTGCAGTGAGATCATTCCAATGTATATTTCACTCACATTCCTTTGTGAACTGATCATCTATAGGTAGTGCCGGCTATCCAGACTTCACCCGAGCAGACATGAGGGACTGGTGGGCCAGCATGTTCGCCTACGATCAGTACGAGGTGAGTCCGGACCACAGTTGTTGTTTTTCTGGCCATTCACACTGAATTCTTTGAGAAAGGATATCTGCAATTCTAGATTCTGTTCCAAGATTTGTTGGCTATTCGTGGATTCAAAATGACACCTTTCCCATAATATCCACCTTCTCTCTCTGCTCTCCAGGGTTCCATGGAGAACCTGGACACGTGGAACGACATGAACGAGCCGTCAGTGTTTAACGGACCGGAGGTGACCATGCACAAGGACGCAATGCACGGAGCCTGGGAGCACCGCGACGTGCACAACATTTATGGCTTCTATGTGGTGAGTGCTCACAATCTGTCAATGGCTGAAACCTTTTTTGTGTATTTCCTAACATTTCATATTTCTTTGGTTGGGTGCTCATGCATGATTGTTACTATTGTTGCGTAGGCCACTGTAGATCATTTTTGAGAAAATCCAGTTGGGTCAAAGCAGGTAGAACATTTCTGAACCACACAGAAACCAGGAGCTCATAGTGCTCAACAGAAATCTGTGTTTTAGCAATAAAAAATACCTGTAGCTATATAAAAATATATCATTACATTTTTCCTTGATATTCTGCTACCACTTCCCACCAGGGGCAATTTAAATATTGTACACAAGATTTTTAGTTCACAATATCCCTTTTTAAGAGAACAAAATATGCTTTTAAAATGGTCAAAATACCCCCTCTGACTATCCTGTGTGCAACCTGCAGCAAATGGCCACCGCGGAGGGTCTGATCCAGAGGTCCGGAGGAGTCGAGAGACCGTTTGTTCTGACCAGAGCCTTCTTCGCTGGCTCACAGCGCTACGGTAAGCAGGATCCATTCTGCTAAGCTGCATATATTACCTTACTTTTAATTCAGTTTTCATCCAGAAAAAATAAATGTCTATCTTCTCTAGAAACCTTGATGTCAGGCTGTTGTAGCGCAGCGTCCTGAGTGTTAGTGTGTTTGTGTGTGTAGGTGCTGTGTGGACCGGAGATAATGCTGCTGAGTGGGAACACCTGAAGATCTCCATCCCCATGTGCCTGAGCCTGGGCCTGGTGGGCATCTCCTTCTGTGGTGGTGAGTGATCGAGCTTCACAGTCAGCTGTTACCCTGGTAGTCTGTCCCGTTGGTTTGGGTAAAATTACCAAATAGCTTGAATTACAAGCTATTCAGAGAATGGCTGAACATTTTTGTTTCTGCTGTTCTTTTAAAGGTCCCATGTCATGCTTTTCTGGTTATTACCCGTCCCCTTGTGTGTTATGAAGGTTTTTATGCATGTAAACGGTCTGCAGAGTCACAAACCCTCAAAGTACACCCTGTAGCGAGTAAAACTCTAACACAGAAAAGACCTGTCTATGCTGCCCCAGAACGCCTCGTTGGACATTTCTCTTTTTCTTCCTGGGTACAGTGACGTATTGGGTATAGTGACGTTACGTTACGTCCGCGGAGCCGTTAAGTTACCTTCCTCACAAACACACACTCAATCCTTTCTCAGCTGCAGCTAATCTGATTTCTCCTCCCTGAGACGGAGGGACGCGGCAAGGCTGTGAGTGTGTGTGTGAGCACACACACAAACCAATGTGATTTTGGAAAATTGCACAATATAAATCTATTCTAGTATACCTCAACAATGGAATTATGATCAGTAAAAATGGCCATGACATGGGACCTTTAAGTCTTTTTCAGTACTTGTTATACCATGTTGAGTTTAATAATGTTGCCTTTTGATTTATTGTAGCAATTCATGATATTAAGACATTTTAGAAACTGATATTAACATGGTTTTATATTTCAGTTTTTTTACTGTATACATCAGACCTAAAGTGTATTTGCACTTTTATTGTCCATACATCTAAACTATAGTAACACACTGTTTTGATATCTAATGTATGATATACTGTACTTTTATATAATGTAATCCAATCCACTTTATTTATATAGCACATATTAAAAACAGAGGGTTTACCGAAGTGCTTCACAGCAAACATAACATTATAATAAAATATAATATTACAATAATAGATAAAAGGCACACATAAGAATAGATAAAAGGCACATAAAGGCTATGGACAGACAATAAAAGCATAAAAATCGATAAAACATAGCTCAAACTGACTCGAAAGCGAGGGAAAAGAGGTGGGTCTTCAGGCGGGACTTAAAAGTTTGAAGGGTGTGCGACAATTTGACATGGGGGGGGGGCAGGTCGTTCCAGAGCCTGGGGGCTACCGCTGAGAAGGGTCGGTCTCCCCTGGTCTTTTTCTTGGCTTTAGGGACTACTAGCAGCAGCTGATCAGCCGACCTCAAAGCCCTTGAGGGGGTGTACACCTTTAGGAGGTCGGAGATGTACTGAGGGGCCAGCCCATTAAGCGATTTAAAAACAAACAATAACATCTTAAAATGAACTCTAAAATGGACAGGAAGCCAGTGGAGGGAAGCCAGAATAGGTGTGATGCGTGTTCATGCTTGCTTGTTCCTGTAAGCAGCCGAGCCGCAGCGTTTTGTACCAGCTGCAGGCGTGCCAGCGTGGTCTGGTTTAGGCTGGCATAAAGTGCATTACAGTAATCTAGACGTGTAGAAACAAAGGCATGAATAACACGTTCAAAGTCTAAAAGGATAAAACCGGTTTCATTTTGGACAGGAGCCTCAAGTGATAAAAACTGGACTCAACCACAGAGTTTATCTGTTTATCCAATTTAAAAGCACTGTCGATTTTGACGCCCAGATTTGTGACCATGGGTTTTGCATATGGTTGCAGGGAACCCAGGTCAATGGAAGGGACATCACCATTTGGTACAAATACAATGACCTCCGTTTTGCTCTCATTTATATTTAAAAAGTTTAGCGCCATCCAGGCCTTTATGTCATTAAGACAGTCAACCAGGGGCATCAGAGAGCTGTTTTCTTTTTTAGGGGTAGGTATATTTGGGAGTCTTCCGCATAAAGGTGGTAGGAAACGCCATGTTTTCTAAAAATTAGTCCAAGGGGGAGAAGGTATAAATAAAATAAAATGGGGCCCCAAAATAGAACCTTGGGGAACTCCACAGGATAGGGGGACAGAAGAAGATGCAAATTCACCAAGCCTAACAGAGAAAGATCTCTGGGACAGATAGGACCTGAACCACTCTAAGGCAGTGCCCCTGATACCCACACAGTGCTCTAGACGAGAGATAAGGATGGAGTGGTCAATTGTATCAAAGGCAGCGGTGAGGTCTAAGAGCATAAGGATGGCAGAGTCACCAGAGACCTCCAGGTCACTACAGTCATTCAATACAGTCATTGAATACTCTTAGAAGGGCTCAGTACTGTGAAGCGCTTTAAAACCGGACTGAAAAATATCGAAAATATTGTGTGCATGTATAAAAGACTGCAGCTGTAAGAGTACGGTTTTCTCCAATATTTTTGAAATAAAAGGAAGCTTAGAGATGGGTCTGTAATTTGAGAAGACAGAAGGGTCCAGATTAGTTTTTTTTTATCCGGGGTGCCACAACCGCTTGTTTGAAATAAACTGGCACAGAACCGGACTCTAGGCTGCTATTTATAATGTTATGGACATTAGATCCAATAGTGTCCCATATCTTTTTAAAAAGTCGAGGAGGGACTGGGTCTGTGGGACAAGATGAGGGTTTTAATTTAGCAACAATGATGTAAGTATCTTGCTATTTATTCCTATACATACGTTAATATACTCTGCACTTAACTGCTTTTGCCTCTGGTAACATGGAACTTTAGCAATGACAATGAATCCATTTGAAACCCCACAGTAAAGCAGGATTGTGAGATCATTCTGGAAATAGATGTTTGTTAATGTTGTCAAGGAAACATGCACTGATAAATGCACGAGGTGTTGCCATGGTGAGAGCGCAGGTTCCCTTGTTGTATTTATATTTAGCAGCGATGCTCACTGTGTGTTTGAATCTCATATTCATGATTTGATCAGGGTTTTGTCACTGCACTAAGCTAAACTTGCATTTAGTTTAAGAAAAACACATTTCTTCCCCTTCTGTTAAGCTCTAGATGTAGAAGATCTCAGGAGGTCGTTGCGTCTGCCTCTTTTATGTACATCCTCCTCTGAATAGCCCAGCTCCAGCACTAACACTGACCCCACCTGTCTGTCTCCTAGCTGACGTTGGAGGTTTCTTCAAGTCCCCGAACACGGAGCTGCTAGTGCGTTGGTACCAGACGGGAGCGTACCAGCCCTTCTTCCGGGCCCACGCCCACCTGGACACCCCCCGCCGCGAGCCCTGGCTGTTCGGTCCTGAAAACACGGCGCTGATCCGTGAAGCCGTGCGCCAGCGCTACACCCTGCTGCCCTACTGGTACCTGCAGTTCTACCACGCTCACCGCACCGGGGAGCCCATCATGAGGTGAGGACGGGGCAAATCGTGTCTTTATGTCCTCTTACCCTGTAGTGATGAGTTACAAAACCATCTCCCATCAATGTGCATTATTTGCCCAATACAGAGAAATGGACATTAAAAACTAAATTCACAGAAAACAATTTTTATGTTCATTTAATTACTGCAGTTTTCAGTCATTTGCTTTGATGTGGATAACATATTGTGAAATAATGTTACCCTGTTTCAGACCTCTGTGGGTGGAGTATCCTGAGGATCCTGCTACTTTCGCTCTGGAAGACGAGTTCTTAATCGGTGAGACAAAAGAAACAAAATCATTTTCTTGTTAAAAGTGAGATCGATTTATGATTTTAGTTTTAAAAAACAAACATGTTTGCTGGTCAGAGTTGCCTCCTAAATGATACAATATATATAATAACCATGCTGTTGTTACTGTGTGACATAATGATAGAACTTGTTTGGTATAGATCTGTTCAGTTGAGCCCTGAAACAGCTGACCTACACAAGGTGAGACTTTAATTACATTTTGAATTAAATTGTTACAGGGAGAGACCTGTTGGTGCACCCAGTTACTGAAGAGGGAGCCAGGGGGGTCACTGCGTACCTGCCGGGGAAAGACCAGGTGAGAGGAAGAAGCACAGTCAGAGCTCCTCAGATCTGGGACTCTGCCGTACAGTGACTGTCTCTTTGTGGTGTCTTTAGGTTGAACTTTAGATTTAAACATTCTTTGTAGGAGATGACCGCCGTTTCAGGTGTCCATGGTGTTGAGGTGTAACTCGTGTGCTTGTTTCCTCAGGTCTGGTTTGACGTCCACACCTTCCAGAAGCACAACGGAGCCCAGAACCTTTACATCCCTGTCACCATGAGTTCTGTAAGATACTCCATTTCTTCACTTTAAGGCCTTATATAGTTGTTTATTTGCTTTGTTTCCTCTGGTGTTAATATGGAGCTTCCTGTCTTCAGATCCCTGTGTTCCAGCGTGGAGGCTCCATTATTCCCAGGAAGATTCGAGTGCGCAGGTCCTCTTCCTGCATGATGCAGGATCCCTACACCTTATATGTGGCCCTCAACCTGCAGGTAACTCAACCGTCAAAACTGTCATCCACTGCTTTTTTGAAAGGTTGCATTGTCATTTCTGACATGTTGACCTTCTGTCTGACAGAGAACTGCAGAGGGTGAGCTCTACATAGACGACGGCCACACCTTCAACTATGAAAAGGAGTTCATCCACAGGAGGCTGTCCTTCGCCAACAACGTCCTCTCTTCTGTGTGAGTCATGAGTGTTCTCTGTTTCAGTTCAGTAGAAAAAAGGTTTAAGCTAAAATAATCTAAAAACCAATATGATTTGTATTGTAGGTGTTTCTCTATAACATATATAAGGGAATTGAATGTGTCTTTGTTTGTTCCACAGTAACCTGGCTCCAGAGGCTCAGTTCTCCACTGGCTCCTGGATCGAACGCATCGTCATACTGGGAGCCAGTAAGCCCAGCAAGGTGCTCCTGAAGACTGATGGTGAGTGGAGATTGACTGAAGTAATCTGTTTAGATGCATTTGAGCTGCTTTCCAAGAGGTGACAGTTTCAAGTTCCCTTTTTGATTTAATAAGTGCTTATTTAAGAATGTGTTAATAAAGGGGGCTGAGTTTCTGTTATGTTTTTATTATTCATTTTTCAGGAATATTCAGTTTTTTGGGGCAAATTCAGGTAGACTAAAATGTAGCCATCTTAGTCAAAGAAAGTAAAGTTTTAAAAGAAAAACAATTTAAGTATGATTCAAGTTGATGAAAACTATTGGGATTTTCTTTTTTTTTACTCTGATTATACTGAACATTTGGGTAAATCTGGTGTCTCCAAACTATCACCGTGTTTCTTTTTCCCAAGCCCTTGTGTTGTCATTCAAAATAATGAAGGATTTTGATCGAGTTAAAGTTGTTTCTATATCGTCTTGTAATTACCACATTAAATCATAGTTTTCATTAACCAAATTAACACTGTTTCTTCAAGGTCGTTGGTTTCTCGTGTTGCACCCTAAGGATTTAAAAGAATGTTTCCCGTGAGATTATTCTTCCCAAAGGTTTTTATTCTAACACTCTTTCTGTTTTGCAGATGGTCAGGAGAGCCAGGTAGAGTTTGACTTCGACGCCTCCATGTCGGTGTTGACGCTCCGCAAGCCCGGCATGAACGCCGGGGCAGACTGGAACGTGATGCTTCAGTAACCATGGAGAGGAGAGGAGGAGGAGGAGGACATGACTGACCAGAGAGAGAGAGCAAGAGAGAGCAAGAGTGAGAGAGTGAGAGAGTGAGAGGGAAGCGCTGATGTCCATGACTAACTACAGCAAGACAACAGGATAGCCATCATGAAAAATAAAAGACATAAACACACACACAATGCATTATATATATATACACACACACACACTCAAACCCATGTAGACCTGTCAGTCGAGCTGAGCCACGTAACGTTGCTGCCATGTCCCTCTTGTGTTCAGTCGCACTGTAATACCTAACAACAAGTGGAGGTTACTTCTACATAGATCATGTTTGTCACATTTTTCAAATAGATAATAATTGACAAAAATAATGTAATTGTAAAGAATCCATTGGGTTAAGAAAGAAAACCTGCAGGCACTCTATTTTTTCTTCTTTAATCTTCTACGTTGTTGTCCATCCACTCAGAAGAAAGATCACTGTGGGATTTAAAATGAAGGTCAAAGCAGACTCGCCCCACCTGCCGTTGATTTCCTCTCATCTGTTTCTGACTTAATGCTCTTAACATGCATTCCGCCCCTCTTTAAAGCCAAGCACTCATTCAGCTCAGACCTCGACCTTCTTTACTCGTGCCACATTTCATAGATTTTGGAGAGGGCTTGCCAACAATCAGCTGTCTGGCTTCACATGTTACTTTCATCCTGCTGAACTTATTGATGCCATCAAATGGAAAGCCTCTTTCTTAGCTGCAAGTTCATTCCTATGTGGCCTCAGAGATAAATGTATGTGCATGGAAATAATTCATTGTTCAGTACAGTAGGCTCGGGTCGTTCAGCTGGTGCACAGAGACGGGATTTTCAGGCGTTCTTTTGAACAAACTTGGCAGTGGGAATCGCTTCCGGGGACTGAACCACTGATGTTTGCGGATGATGCTGTTGACATGCTTTCCTTTTTTTATTGATTTGTTTTCCAAGCTTTGTTTACTAGATATTTTCTTTTTAATGCACTTCAGCGTGATTGAGAACTTTAAAAGATGTTTAGATTGTTCATGTTTAACTAGGTGTCGGGACCATGCGGCATCTCCAGTGCTTCATTTGGATCTTAATTAAGGTGTTGAATCTAATCCTTAAAGATGTTTCATGATGTTGATATGAAGCCTTTTTGATACACTTCTTGAACAGTGATTAATATTCCAATAATTTTCTGGAGGCTCTGGATTGTGTCCCAACTAGTCGGATCGTTGGACCTTTTTAGGGGTTTTGTTGTTTTGAGTTTGTCTGCTCGATTGTTTTTATGATCATAAATGTACATGTTGCTGCAATTTTGTTGGTGATGGCTTGAATTGGAGGAAATGGAAGTGAAGGAACTGACTGTCAAAGTTGTCAGATGTACTCTAAAAGATGAGACCAAGTGAAAATAAAGTTGACCAAATGTAAAAGAACTCCATTTTTATTCTTTCCTACTTATGTTGTTTGTTTACCATTTTCTCAAAGGTATGGAGTCTGTCTTTAAACAACAAATGTCATCTTTTTAAAAAAAAAAACAATTGTACATTCCTATGATGAGAAAAAACTGAATAATAAACATAACATTTATGTAGGTAGGAATACTAGCTAATACAAAGTCAAGTTGAGTAAATGGTAAGAATATATAGTTGTGTAACTGTAATATGTGAAATAAAAACAATTATATCAAATGGACGAAAAAGTACTTCATTACGATCTCCTACATTAACGGGGGTCAACACCTGTTTATTGATTTATAGGCGTAAATATTGAGTAGAAAACTTCATATCGGCAACGTTTTTATATTTGTTGAGAATATGTTTTGAGTTCAATGAGTATTTTATTGAAAGAACAGAGCATCTCTTTGTTTCATGCTCTCTTATCAAGTTCTGGCAACAGTTTATGAAATGGTTGAGTAGAAAAAACTATTCTTATTAAACATACTCATTTTGCTGTCTCAGGCAGACATTTGCATCGCCACAGAATGGTCAATGTTTTACTAATTATAGATACATTATTTATTCATAAGGCCAAATAATAACGTGCTACTATAATACAACTACACTGTTAATTCCCTGAAGTTAATGGAAACTGCAAAAGATCTCTTACTATAAAATGATCTGACCAATGAAATGTCTTAATAACTTACAATCACTTGTGATTTTTTTTTTCTGCCTATTTTATATTTGTCTGTCCTATTAACATTGCCTGTGTACATTGATTATGTTGAATCATGAATTGTCTGTTCAGCCTAGATGAGGATAATATCACAGTTTAATGATTGGCCTGCTGTTTGAATTAAAAGTGTTCATCGGTGTCTTGTCGCATGTTAATGACGTCAGCGAGACGTTGTTTCCCATCATGGCGGCAGAAGGCTGTGACGAGTTGAGCGGCAACGGGGAGCTGGAAGAGTCCTCAGGTAGTTTCAATAACCTTAATAAATATACAATGCACACTTACGTTATTTGATAGATATAACTGGGCTTTCCTTTCACCTGCAAGTATTTCAAGTTAAGGCTCCGGTTGGATCTGCTTTAAGGGTAAACAAGCATGAGGAGCTAGGCTAAGCTAACGGGATTTCAAGTACACACAGCCCCAAACAGCAGCACAGTGTTGTGTTCACTGACTTTAACTCACTAAATGTTTCCCCCCTGGGTTTGACTAAGTGTTGAGCTTCTGCTAACTTATTATTAGTTGAATTATTTACAAAACATCCAACATGTAGTGTAGTTATCGCTGCAGTGGAGCTCCAACCCGTAAACTGGTTTTAATGAATGAAACATAGCTCTGCAGGTGTAACCAGGAGGCGATTCAAGAATAAAAGCCTAATAATAGCATTTCAATGTTTTGTTCTCTTGGGTGTGTTTGCAATGTGTTTGTCCAAAGATACGTGTTATACTTTAGCAGCATAACTGGTTTGTCTGGTGAATAGGGAACAAGTACAGTGACTTTGACATAAAAACATACGTACGACATTTTATTTATTATCGTGATGTTTTCGTTACGTTTTTTTCGATGACAGTCTTGAGTTGGTCTTCATTGTTATTTAAACAGTTTCCACTAACCTTGCTTGTTTATCTTGAGAGATCTTGCTGTAATACAAACACTTTACAGACTATGAATCTTCTACTTAAAGTTTGTTGTACTTCCTAGTTTTTTATTATCATTTTTAAAGCATGCGGGTTTTTCACTCACTGTTGTTGTTTTGTTTTGGCCATTTTTCACAAACGTGTACAGGAAGCAGAGGAAGGTTCATTAATAACATCTTATTCCATTCATTTGATCAATGCCTTTTTCCCTATGGAGGTTTATTGCATTTTTCTATTAGTATTTTTTGTGTTTCTGTGCCACAGCATCTCAAGAAAATGACCACAATGAGATAAACGTGTAGAAGTGAAGCAACATTTCAGAGTGCAACATCACAGCAAACCAACTCCTCAGTCTTTTATTTACTGATTAAAAATAGCTTTGGGTTGTCTGAAGTTGTTGTTTTAAAAAAAAATGGCTGGCTAAGACATTGTGTTTTGGCCAGTCATCCATGGCCTGTGATGAAAATGTTACCTCAGATCAATTTAAATGACCGTTTTTTAAATAAAAGGATAATGGCCAAAAAGGCTAAAGTCAGGGAAGGGCTGCTCTTTTTTTACAGTAAAAGTACGTTACAACTTTTCCGATGAAAAGAACGATGCGGAAAAGAAGTAGCTTTCAAAAGGAGCGTCCCTGTATTATGCCCTTTAATTATTTAAATGTAGATTGTCTGACTTTTTGATTGACTTCCTCTTCAGCTATGGAGGCCTCTGAGGTTCCTGCCTTGCCTCCGACTGAGATGTCCGAAGAGAACGGCAGCCCCCCCGAG
Organism: Dissostichus eleginoides; assembly: GCA_031216635.1. Taxonomy (NCBI): domain Eukaryota; kingdom Metazoa; phylum Chordata; class Actinopteri; order Perciformes; family Nototheniidae; genus Dissostichus; species Dissostichus eleginoides. Next base: position 17,174,800 of record CM062271.1, read on the forward strand.
GCCCCTCAGGTCTCCGTTGGCCCCGACCCGGCCACCTTCTCTATGCCCCCGGCTACAGAGGACGAAGAGGGAGAAATACCTGCAGACTTTGAGCGGCTGTGGAAGGCCGCACACGATAATCCTCAGGACTTCACCAGCTGGACCGACCTGCTGCAGTACTGCGAGCAAGAGGTGTGTGTTTGGGGTTTTACCAGAGAGAGAAGGGGGAACCAGTGTAGTGACGATGAAGGATGTAGGAAAATCTAAATGTTTCTCTCGGAAATAATTAAGTGAATGAGAATAAGAATTTTAAATGCCCTGAAAGGCAATTTTTTGTATATGAAGAAAAATCAAGCCTATTGTTTCCCTCTCTTTTTCTTTTTAACTGTATTTATTTATTATTTTCTTCTTTTGTTTTATAAGATTTTTTACGTTTGGTTATTTAGTTAGGTTGTTTTAATTTTGTATATTGGTCTGTTTCAATTTTTTTTGTTATAGTTTTGTCTATTATTTATTAATTTTATTCAGTCTATACATAATGTTTTTTTTTTTTTTTAAAGTCCCCATGACGTCACAAAACACTCGATCTCTGGAGGCTTGCTGTAGCCTCGCTTGACATTTAAACATTCTTCCTCTCCTCTGTTCAGAGTCACATGACGGCGTCTCGCAGGGCGCTGGAGGCTTTCCTCGCTCGCTACCCGCTCTGCTACGGCTACTGGAAGAAGTACGCTGACCTGGAGCGCCGCGCAGGATACAACAACAAAGCAGAGGAGGTAAAACGGGAAAGAATATACAGTGCCTGGTTTTTCTTCCCCACAACTATGTAAATATGTGCTTTAAAAAAGTGTTTTCCACTGGTTCTTAAAAACTGATGTTGTGGTTTGTTGTGTCAGGTGTGTATTCAGGGTCTCCAGGTCATCCCTCTCAGTGTAGATCTGTGGATCCATTACATCAATCTGCTGTTGGGGACTCTGGACATGAACCTGCCCGAGTCCCCCGATCGGATTCGCAGGTACTCTCCTTTAAGACTTTGTTTTTACCTGTATTTTTGTTTTGTTTTTTATTCTGTTTGAATAGAAATCGAAGATAAAATATCAGAATAAAGGGTCTTTTTGTGAGAGCTGTTCTCATACCTTATTTATTGCCCGTTCTCAACCCCCAGTGTGTTCGAGGAGGGGGTTTCAGCGGCAGGTCTGGACTTCCACTCAGACCGGCTCTGGGATCTGTATGTGGAGTGGGAGAAGGAGCAGGGCAACATGAAGAACGCAGCAGCCGTCCTGGACCGAGTCCTCAGAGCCCCCACCCAGCTCTACAACACCCACTACGACAAGTACGACCACACACACACACACACTCACAGGAGCTTAATGTGTGTGTGCCTATTTAAACTGAAAATCACAAGACAAAAGCATTGTTTGTTTCCTATTGTAATAATATTTTGTAATCTTGATCGAATATTCCCATTTTACTTGAACACTTGTTCACTCTTTTTCTTCTCCTATTAATCTCATGTTGTGTCTCGCTCCGTCCTCCTCTCCTGCCCACTTTCAGGTTAAAGGAACATTTGAACGGCCATGAGCCCAAAGACGTCCTCTCCCCGGAGGAGTACGAGGAGCTGAGGGCGTTCTGTCGTCACACTCAGAAAGCAGAGCGAGCGGAACAGGCTCAGGAGGAAGAGGAGGAGAGGCCGCCCGGGGAGGAAGAGCCCGCAACCCCCGAGGGCACAGACTCAGTGAGTGACACATCTACCGATTGAAACATGTATTCTTTAGTGAGCGCAAAATAGATTGATTAAATCTAATTTCTGCTCTCTTTAGGAGGAATTGATGCAGAAGATCAGGGAGCAGGTGCTGATTCGCAGAGACAAAGTTTACCAGGACAACGAGGGAGAAGTCCGGAAGAGATGGAACTTTGAAGACGCTGTGAGTTTTTTTCTGTTCCCTTCCCTCAAACTCGACTTTTGCTGTTTCTCCCTCACCATCTTTTTTGTTTATTCATTCACGAAACAAAAAGCTTGATAACTGGTCAATCCAGGGGCTTGGTCATTTAAATGTTATGCGTTTTAGTAGTTGTAGAAAAAACGTTTAGCTTTTCTACAAGAAGTAAAAGAAGCCCACTCAATCGCTCTTTCTGTGTCCCACAGATCAAACGCCCCTACTTCCACGTGAAGCCCCTGGACCGCGTCCAGCTGAGAGCCTGGCACACCTACCTGGACTGGGAGATCGCTCAGCTGAACCCGGACACCAAAGACCCCCAACAAGGTGACCACATGCTGTCATATAACCCCAGCCCTTCTTCAGAGGGCCAAGATAAACCCCAAGTAATAAAACAGTTTTACTGGTAGAGCTACCTATTCAGCTAAAATGTTTTTAGAGATGTCTGACTACTCTCAGATATTAGGAAGCTAGATTGAAACCGGCTTTCGATGCTCAAAGTAGCGTCATATTGTTTAGATTATCTTGGGTAACAGGGTCATGATCTGTAGAAAGAGAAATCTCTTTTTGGGGCTTTAACTTGAAAACTCAGCAACTCCCACCAAAACAATCTGGATTAATAGAAAGCAATCCAGGTAAGTGGAAGAATATGTATTTTTAATATTGTGGTCAAGTGTGTTTTTAATATTTGAAATATATTACTGTTTTGACGCCATTGTCTCTGCCTAGATCCAGACCAGGCGGACACAGAGGGGTCAGAGGTCACGGCAAAGCCTCAGGAGGAAACACAGGATACTGCGGTTTCCCGCGACGACTACAAGGTCCGCATCCTTTTCGAGCGATGTCTGATCGCCTGCGCTCTGTATGAGGAGTTCTGGATCAGGGTAAGGAGTAAAAGTGTGTGTGTGTGACCGTCTTAATAGAGAGAACATAGTGTGTGTGTTTCCTTGTGAGCCTACAGATTAGATGAGTAAGAGGCATTTGGGTGTACATGTGATCTCTGTGTGACGTCGTCCTTGTGTGTCGTGCAGTACAACCAGTACCTGGAGACGCAGAGTGTGGACGAGGCGCGGGCCGTTCTGAGGCGAGCCTGTGAGGTCCACCTGGCGAACAAACCCAACATCCACCTGCAGTGGGCCACCTTCGAGGAGAGGCACGGTACGACAAAACTCACATTTCCTCGTAAAACATTTGCAAAGCTCATTCTGGTGAAAACTTCATTGTTTACTGATTTATATAGTTTACAGCCACTTTATAATCCCAAATGATGTCTTTGAAATCCTTTTTTCACTTCACCTACAGATGAACAGATTTTCTCATACATGGTGAAATTGGGTTTTTTATGTTCGACAGTCACGACCGCACTTTATGGAGTTTTAAAGCCTTTGTTGTTCAATAAGATAAGTTGATGACCATTTTGTTTACTCTACATCCCTCTTTTCAGTATGTTCATAGTTATTGAAAACTTTGTCGGATGTGTATGGTGTTTTTTTAAAGGATATTTGGAAGAGTTTAAATACATGATGCTTATTCTCAGTAATAGATTAAATATTCTCATATATCCTCCAAATAAAAACAAATTCTCTCTATCAGGCGACCTCACGGAGGCGCGCCGGGTGCTGGAGTCTCTGGAGAAATCGCTCCCGGGGTTGGCGGTGGTCCGTCTTCGCAGGGCGGCTCTCGAGAGGCGAGCGGGTCAGCTGGACCAATCAGAGGCCTTGCTGCGGGAGGCGGTGGAGGAGTCCAAAGAGAAGCCCACGTTGCACGCTTTTTATTCCATCAAGCTGGCTCGCCTGCTGCTGAAGCTCGGCAGGAACCCAGGAAGAGCCCGAGGAGTTCTGCAGGAGGCGTTGGAGATCAGTCCGGTGAGAGTTAGCTACACCCACACGATTCAGATCCTCACAGGCTTTACACACTTCTCTTCTTCCTCCGTTGATTCCACACAGATTAAAGAACTGTTTCAGAGATCCTGATTTACTTCCATAAAACAATTTGCGTATTGGTGGTTGGAATGTATTGATTTGACGTTTTGGAATATACACACATTTCTACTGCAGTAGGCCTATTTTATTAATGGTATCAACCTGCTGATTTATTATATTCTAGCAGTCAGACTGAGTCATCACATTCATAAACATTGTCTCTGAAGATGTAAAACATGTGTAGCGGCCAAAATCCTATAGAACTAAAACAGATAATTAACTTCAAATAATACAGCCGCTGAGGCACTAGTTAGCGGATCTTACGCAGGGCAATGATCCAGGTCCAGACAAGAATCTCCGTTTGTGCATTTATTACATGATCCAATATCATGAACAATGAACAGGTTTCCTATGGTTTGTTTCCTTAAGCCTTTCCTATGCTTTTCTTCTTGTGGCTTGAAACACCCTGCTATGGCTTCCCTTCTTGTGGCTTGAAACACCCTGCTATGGCTTCCCTTCTTGTGGCTTGAAACACCCTGCTATGGCTTCCCTTCTTGTGGCTTGAAACACCCTGCTATGGCTTCCCTTCTTGTGGCTTGAAACACCCTGCTATGGCTTCCCTTCTTGTGGCTTGAAACACCCTGATAAAACCGTTTGCCTACTAGTGCTCTGGCTCCCACCACCCACCAATATGTGTCCAATATATACAATTACACCAGGTGCTCTAATCACCCAGTGCCCAAACATGCCTTCAAAATAAAAGCATAGAAACTACTTTAACGACAATAACTAGGAATACATTTACAATAAACAGCAAGAAAATAAATGTTAAACTATTAAATAATATAAAGAGATATATAGCTCCTACACCATGCCTTTCCCTATCATTGAAGTAGTGGTAGTATTTGATAGGTTATTAACTGTTTCTACTGTTTTCAAGCAAAATATGTGAAATCATGCTGAATATGATCTGATGATTCCAGTGTTTCTGGATGTCTTTGTCCTTTACCATTGTAGAATCAATATTCAGGTTTTCTTATAGACTTCCTGTCGAATACAATTATTATATCCGGGTCTCAGCAAATGTTTTGTAGATTTATGAAAATGAATACATTAGTAGCATCCCTATCCATTTCCCTTCTTATATTCCATGTCTACTTTGAATGGTAATGGATGAAAATGTAAAACTTTGCAGGTAAAATGATCAGAATCACACAAACTCAAGACACAAAGAAACTCTGGTGTTTAATGTTCTCCGTCTCCCTCAGGATAACGACAAGCTGCACCTGAACCTGCTGGAGCTGGAGGTGTCGGGCGACCCCTCGGCCGAGGCGGTGCAGGAGTGTGTGACGCGAGCCCTGGCCGCTCCCCTCGCTCCACACACCAAGATCCTCTTCTCACAGAGAGGCCTGCAGTTCGCAGAGGACTACAGCAACTCTATAGAGAGGTCAGAGGTCAACATAGGTCTCCTGTACGTATAAAGCTTCCTCTCTGACCTGAGTGTTGTTCCTGATGGTCTCTGCTTCCTCTGCAGCGTGCTGTCCGTCTACGAGGAGCACCAGAAACTGCTGAAGGAGCTGGGCGGAACCAAGAGGGAAGCAGAGAACGGGTAAATCCATTGAGTTTGATTTGTTTTATGTCATTTAGATGTTAGCAACTTTTAAAGAATGTAACTTTCTGCAGCTCCTAGATGTATAGAAAAAGAAGTGAGCTTTCTACATTCAATTTTGTATGCTTTTATTTTGAAGGGAAACTAATTATGTTTCTTTCTGAGTTTCAACAAAGCTTTTTGTCTAACCTTCAGTCCTAGGACAATTTATTTCTTAAAGTTTTTCAAATATAAATCCACAAATAGTCTAAAATCAGTTTTCATTTTATTGATATTGTGCCCTTCTGATATTTTTTATCTCAACCAACACACATTTGATTTTTTTGCTGCTTAAATGAAATCTGCATTTAAATCATTTGTAAAATGTGACTTTTAGAGATGAGGAAACAGAGAAGCTGTTGAAAAGTGAAGACGGCTCGGCTGTTGCTGTGTCTGCACAAGATCCGACCACCATGCCGCATGTCCCCATCACCACCCCCCCGCCCCCCGTGATGGGCGCTGACACCAGCGCTCAGGCCGGATACGGGGGATACAGCAGCTGGTACCAGGTAGGGTGGAGAGTGTAGTCACATCACTGTTCACTGTTCAGGCTGGAGTATTAACATGAACACAGAAGCATTTAGGAATAAAGATTGTACAGATGAATGCAAGCACATTACACAAAGATTATTCATTAAAGTATTTCCTTTAACTTTGCTTAATGATGCTGTTCAGACAAAAACTGGTATATTGATTATTTGACCATTACCTTACGTCAACTATTGAAGCGAGTCTCTGGAAGACATTAAGCAGTAGAAATTGGGGTATATAAAACTTTTTGGCGTTTGAAGGTTTGCCCCAAAGAGCTTGTTGTTATTGGTAACATTTTGCTTTACATCTAATACAATATACAATACATTATTAACATAAATCATGTTCTTGTCAAAACCTCAAAGTAATTGCGGCATAGCGCCATCTTGTTGAATTTCAAGTTTCTTAAAGGGGACCTATCATGCAAAATGCACTTTTGTACGTCTTTTATACATGAATATGTGTCCCCGGTGTGTCAGGGAACTCACCAAGTGTCAGAAAACACAACCCTCTCTCTTTGCTCCATACCCAAATCTCTAAAAACGGGCCTGCGACGGAGCTGATACAGACTGACACAGATTTGAAATTGTTCTGACGTCAGAAACGGGGAGCTCCGCCTATATGGGCAACTCTCCACCTATCAGGAGGAGACAGCCACGCTCCTCCTGATAGGAGGAGAGTGCCGCTGGTGACGCTGTAGTACATATGCCAGGCCTCTAGGTGGCGCTGTAGTACATATGCCAGGCCTCTAGGTGGCGCTGTAGTACATATGCCAGGCCTGTAAGTGGCGCTGTAGTACATATGCCAGGCCTGTAGGTGGCGCTGTAGTCTGCCACAAAAGCAGCGAAGAAGACTTCTCACAGAATCAGCCCTTGCAAAAACAGGGCTAAAAAAGAGCAAATAGAGCGAAATGAGGCATGGCTAAAATGCATGATCTGTTTGGTATTTTGAAAAAAAAACTTCACAGACATGTTTTATATAGGTATGGCCCTACAATATATTATTCAAATATAGCATGATAGGTCCACTTTAGTTTCTGTGCTTCAGTGTCACATGAGTTTTTTATGCTTCTCTCTTTTTTATATACATCTTTAGCCAGGCAATATCGGTTCAGTTTGTTTGCCATTTTATTTTTCACTGCTTTTTTAGTTTACAACAACAACCCTGGTTCTGTGTACCTTATTTCCTGTTTGTTCTGATTTGTTTTTAGCAACCGCAGTACGGCAGCTACGGATACCAGAACTGGAACTACAACCAAGGCTATTATCCTCCCAGCTAAAGGGGACAACTGTGACTGTGACACCAAAAAAAACACAGGAAACGTTTTGACCCAGGATGATTCCTCAACTGAACAACAAACTGAACCACGCAGTCCTGCCGGTCCACATGATAAAAAACAAATCATCCTTTCCTCTCCGTCCCATCTATGAGGCGCCTCACTGTCCTGGAATTAATTGAATGAGAGGCGGGAGATGAGCTCTTTTAGCATGTCGTGTCATTTCAGTGTTGATTCTGAGGGAGGGGTGCAGATATGAGGAAAGGAAACGGTGACACTCCCACTCTCAGTTTATCAGTGTCTCTCAATTTTAATCAGAAATATTTTTGTAATTGTTTGCAAACCCAGCCCCATCGCTCCGGTTTTAAAGTCATCCAACTTTACAGGTCATGTGTGATCGAATATTTTGTACCATTCCAGAGTAGGCTATTTGTTGTTTTTTCTAATGTATATAAAGGTGTTTTATAGTGTGTCACAACAGTGCTGTTTGTGTCGCGTGTCTGTTTGCTTGTACTTCCATACTGAGGGAGAAAAATCAACCTCATTAATTGTGAAAATAAATCTCTTGGCCTGTGTGCTGCTCTTTTCTACAGCAGCGTCTTCTTCATAGTTGGGAAGAGTTCGTGTGCATCACTGCATTGCCTCGAATTCATGTCAGCAGGAACTTTAGGAAAATGTCATCATAAAGTTGTGTCAGTTTAATAATCTTAAAGCAGGTGGGCTGTGATCTTCCCCTGTTCCCTTTGATAGTACATCCCTTACATTTCTGTCAGGTGCTACCAACCAAAAGTGTGTCCTTTGTGTGTCAGAGTTCCAGTTCACTAGATGTCTAATATCCTAAACAAGTGTACTGCAGATGCTCGCTAGTATTTTTAAGCATGTTCCAATTTTAAATAGTTCAATAAAATCCCTAACATTTACCACGCATTATATCTGTAGGAGAAGTCAAACATGATGAATTTGACAAATATCTTTGCTGAAAAACATTACAACTGTGTTAAGTGTGCACAATATGTTGTAAATACATTTGTTAAAAGGATGCTGATTTTTTTTTTTAAGTCAACAAATCCCATGAAATGACTTCAATGTTAAACTGTCTCACTGTAGTTTCTTTCATTTCCTTTCAATTAACGCCCAAATATTTGATCCTACTGAAGACTTACATCTGTAGTTATGGCTATCACATTACTTTCATTTTGTAAAAAGGCTATATAATTTCCCCTTAAACAGCTGGGCATTGTAGTTTTTAGCAGACAAGTGTAAAATAGTGCATTTTGGGGAACACTTTCAGACCCAAAATCCAGGTGTGTATGCAATCAATCACTGTTTTGAGTCTTTTCACGGTAATTCTTTGACAGACTTATTTAAAGAAGGTTGAATAAGTGATTGTTAGAAATTCCAGTCCACCATCATATTTCTCAGAGTCAGCTTTATTTAAGTAGATTCTTGGTGATAATGCAGACATACCCGTCCATACATTTTAACTTATATAAAAAAAAAAACTAGCAAAGTAGAGCATGACAAAATCAGGAAGATCAAGAGATAAAATGTAAGGCCCTTTCAGAAGCGATCGGGTAGGTCTCCGTGGTACTTTGCTTTGTAAGGATCAGGTTAAAATTGAAAGATTCTGTATACTTCATATAAATGCATCAGTATCCGTCAGAAGCCAGCTATCTTCACTTGAATTAAAAGTCCATAAGTCATTGCACACAAAACAATCTATACGCCCAGCATGGCAAAGGGCAGCAGTCAGTGAGTTAAACTTCTTAAAGTAGTTACACACAGCTTCCTCTCTGCTTCAGGTCAGTTAGCTGGCTTGCTGAGTGATACTGAAAGATGGAGGCTCTGTTCCCGGTTCATTCTGCTTCCTGTGTCTCCTGTGTTTCTGCAGTGGAAGTGGTGAGGTAGGCTCACAGAGCGGACCCTCCTGATCTCACTTTTTGATAACAACCAGCACAGCTGAAGGCACCAGACCTACAGAGACACAAAGGAGAGACACAGAGCAAAAGGTCAGAAACTGGGAGTGTGTGGAGCTGCGGACAGTTTAAGGTCCATGCAGACACTAAAATACAAAAATATTGTTACATACAAGTCACAAACACTGAGATTAAATTACATTTTTTTTAGGGCTGTGACGAATAGTATATTGCTTTATTAATTGTGTTGGAATTTAATTCTAGATCAACATTCAAATTCTGCAAAAAATGTTTAAACCCTACATCTATTGATTCTCTTTAGCTAACTAGTATGATAAGTATTGTACTATTTGTAGAATAATTAGATATCCGCAGTGGCTAAGTAGAATTGTGTCCTACTAGTGTGATCATAGCATTTTTACTTCAGGGCGATGAAAAGTACAAAAGTCAAAATCCACATTTGTTGGCGTTAAGCCTTTCTTAGAAAACCCTTTGCCGCAAACAAAGGAAGAACACATCTGTGTTAATGGGCAGTCAAACAGCAATCTGACATCACCATATATAACATTTATATAGAGAGAGAAACAACAACAAGAAATAGAAAAGAGAGAAATGAGAACAGACATTCAAAAGGTCCATTCGAATAGTTTACATTTCGTAGAGCCATAAGAGTAAACGCCCGGTGCTCACCCAGTTCCTTGAGGGGCTTCTCCATGTCCAGTTCGGTGTATTCGTTGCGGGGGTACGGGGACAGCAGTGTGAAGTCCTGACCCTCCGGTGTGTTGCCGTTCACCTGCACGTAGACGCGCACGGCCGCCAGCGGCTCCTGGGCTTTGAACACGGCCGTGAGGGTGGAGCCGTCCAGCAGGCGTATCTGCAGCGGGAAGAAGCAGAAAAGAACGGGAGGGGGGAAAGAAAACCGGCAATTGAGAAATATTAACAACTAACTACACAACTTTGAATTATTGTCTTGCTGAAGTGTTGTGAGGAGCAGCATGAGGGAGTGTGTGTGGGTGTGTGTGGGTGTGTGTGTCTGTACCTGTATCCTGGACTCGTCATACTCCTTCTTAGTGGGTGGAGGGCCGTGACTGGTGGGGGACGGGGGGGGTGGGCTGGGCAGGTTGGGACGATGTCGCCGTGCTCGCGGGTGCAACAACTCCAAACTTAATGGATAAAAAATAAGTTGTTACTGGTTCCAACATCAGTAGCAAATTCAACTAAATGAATGTTACAAGGAAGGAGATGAACAATGGCTGGGCTTACCTTCTGTGCTCTCTCCTCTCTGTCTCGTGCAATCTTGTCTTTAACCCTTTGCCTGATGGGAAAAAAGACAAGCCCACAGTAACAGGCATTAAATACTTAGAGTAGTTGCAAACGTTGACAGTGGTGGAGTGTTGTAGAGTTAGATCGACTAATTTGATGCTGATTTAACCTAAAAGGATCTCTGTCTGACTGCATTAGAGTATGTCACTCATTTCTGGTCTTCGCTCAGTGTTTTTGAATTGCTTCTTTTTTTTTTTGCACTCATACATTACAATGAGGAAGAGGTAAGACTGAAAATAGTCATTTCCGTATTTTGGAAACTATTTGTATTGAAAGGAAAACAGGGAGAGTGGACACCTCTAGAGATGTTAAAGTGCATTATTATTTTAATTCCTGTTAAAACATAGATTGTGGTCAATGAAAAGTGCTGTTACTACTACCGAGTGTAAATAGATATATTATAATACTGTGTTGTCATGAATCTCTTACCTCGCCATTTTGTCCTCCATCTTCTCTTTCATGCGCTGATCGCTGAGTTTCTTCATATCATCATCCTGCAGCTTCTGGCGAATATGCTGCAGCTCTTGGCCGTCTTTCCTCCGCTGCTTCTCCCGCTCCAACTCCTCTGCCCTTTCTCGCTCTCGTCTCTCCGCCTGCTTCAGCCGCATCAGCTCCTCTAGCCTAAATAAAAAACAGACGAAAGATGTTAGCACTTTTATATAATGAGGGTTAAATAAACAGAAACTAAAGTACTTCTATTTTTGTTAGGCTGCCAAACTCATGGCCATAGATTATATTTTAAGTGATCAAATATAGAATAGTTGTGTGCACTTTTACCTTCTCACTTGCTCAAGTCTCTCCTCCTCTGACAATGGCACTTTTGAAGGATCATCAACATCGATGCTGCCGTCTCCACCTGCTGTCCCTGAAGCCCAGCAAATGTACATGAGAAAGTGAACGAAGATAAAGGGATGTGTTGTATTGTGTGGGGTTTAAATGTCAACCATGACTGAAAGCTAAAAGTATAATGCTGCTAACCTACACACCTTACACCACAAAGCAGAACACCTCCACCACTGAACACTGACAGAGAAAAGAATCAAGTGAAGCTACCATTTAACCTCCTGACTCCTAACTGAACTCATATATTGTTCAGTTTAAATTAACTGGGACATCCAGGCTTAGTTAGAGTTTAGATTTTGCTTATAGATGGAAAAACATGCTATTGAACAGGGTTGGCTATGAGCAGCATGGATAATATCATATCCTGCTATAAAGAACTCATTGTTAACTATAATGTGTTTGCCTTTAATCCATGCGTCAACCTGATGCACAAAATGACACTATATACCTTACATTTACAAATTGAAGGTGTATAGTGTCATTTTTTGCATGCCTAGATGGCTTTAATGGTAGTGTCTGCTTCTTCCTTACCTTCAGCGGGGTCTGCTATTGACGGCTCGTCTGTGGGGGACTGGGTGACGGCTGCTCCCCCCACCACGTTCCCTACAGGCGGCACGAAGGGCTCGTCGATGTCTGCGTCGTTCTCATGTACCATTAACCTGAGGAGAAAACAAACAGTAAAGATGAGGGCTGCAAACTTACTTTGTTAAGGAAAAGAGTCCATAGTATGCCGGGGAAAGAGTAGCACAGGAGGGTTTTAGGAGAGAGACGTGAGAGTGGGACCTTCGGTGATGATAGAGGACCGTGTCCACGCGTCAGTTCAACACTGATATGTTTTGTGTGTGTGTCACTCACCAGTCCATGGCTTGTTCTATTCCCTGGTTCCCTGTGCTGGCTACCGCCTTCTCCCTGAAAACAGGACAGACAGGTTTATTATAATGTCACACAGTTTTATTGAAATAAATAGCTAAGGATCCCATGGTATGTAGCACAATGTGGCCATACGATAATAACAAAAGATGGAACACGGCGCGCCTACAATACAACACATTTTACATAGAGAATTAAATGAAAAACGTCCTTATTTTTAAATAACCTTTGGCTTACCTGATTGCATTAACAAAACTATTTTTAAAAAAAAGAATGGAAGGTTTGAAATAATACTTTGGTGAACCTTTTTTTTAACATTTATTATGCTTTCTTTCTTACATTGTAAGAAAATATGATAGTTGTATGTCAAGCGATTGGCAATACAAAGGTTGTGACACTCCGGTTTCTATCCAGCCCTTCATATCTTCTATTGGGAATCTGGTGTTGTTTGCTCTTAAGTTACAAATAGCCTGCCTGTATATGACCTATTGTTTCTTATACAACAGATACTCTTTCCTAACATTCAATCAGTCATGTATTTTTAACAGCAACAGAAAGTGGGTACCTACCCAAGTTCCCATAGTCCTTAATATTTAAGGTTGTAATTTTAACATTTAGGGAGTAATTAAGACATTAGATTAAAAAAAAAAAAAAAAAGGTCCAATCAAATGCATACAACGTAGCCGGTTTCACTTTCAGTTCCTTGAAAGTCATCTCAAATCTAAGACTTAAATTAGCCAGGATGTATTTTGGGGTTTGGTATCACTCACGCTCTGTTTCTGTCGAAGCCCATCTCCATCAGACTCTCTAGTGTTGTTAGCTCTGCCATTTTGACCTGAAACACATTGTATAGACAAACACAGTCATCATCTTTCAATTGGACACATTGTTGTTACCCTACTGCGATTTGCTAATAAGAATAATAAAGTAATTCACAATATTTAGCCAAGCCCCTTTTGTGATAACATGAATCGATATCTTAAGTCAACACAACAGCTCATGGCTTTTTGTTTAAAGGAGCTAACTCACATTAACATTACCATGGTACGTTAGTCAGAATATAGCACTATGGAAACACATATTAACATGTATTCGGCCAGCAGCCTGACACAATACATGTTAACCAGTGATCTTTAGTTGTAAGTATTTAATATCATAAGTATAACTTCTTATTTTTCCTATTAACTATAATACAAATCGTTGTTAGTGCTGAAATTAGCATTAATGTGGCTAACGTTCGAATTGCGAAAGCTAGCTCAGAAGCCTCGCCTGTTAGCTCGATTAGAAACGACCAGGAACTCTTATAAGCTCCCCGTCACTTTAACTATTAATGTGTGTTTGTATTTACACGTAAAGCCACACATATATGTTATTTTATATCGTATAGAGTTAATATTAGCTAATATATTCATGGAGACAACGTTAGTTAGCTACTCACACATCAAGTCAACACCGCTTCAACTGTAGGGGAGCCCACATAGGTCAAACAGCACCGAAGGAGAAAAGCGGTTTTTTTTTGTTGCGATAATTCTTAACGGACAATTTGAGCATTTTTCAATTTATTAAATAATCAGTTAGTTAGAGGAAGTACCCAGTTATTTTACTTAATCACCAGAAGAAAATTGTATCCAATATTTTTATTTAAGTTTTTTAAGTTTATTCTTATTATAGACACATGCATTTCCAAACATTTGGACTACCTATGTTGTAAATGTATTATCTTCTCAATTTACACACGGCATCTATTGCACGTCTGTCCGTCCTGGGAGAGGGATCCCTGCTCTGTTGCTCTCCCTGAGGTTTCTCCCATTTTTTTTCCCCCTTTAAACTGTGGGGTTTTCCTTTTTCTGGAAGTTTTTCCTTGTACGATGTGAGGGTCTAAGGACAGAGGGTGTCGTATTGTCTACTGATATTCTGTACAAACTGTGAAGTCCACTGAGACAAATGTAACATTTGTGATATTGGGCTATATAAATAAACATTGATTGATTGATTGATTAAGTAAGTACAACATTATCAACATCAGAATATATTTAACTGCCAACAGAACAAATACGAATTACTCAAAACTGCTCACTTCAGAATAATATATATTATATATCCTTATTGAACTATACTTATGAAACGTTTATGTGTTCATTACTTTAATCTTGCTTCTCAGCTAATAAAAGGGGATCAATTTTGATTTACCATGTTTACTTCCTGGTTTTGGATTGCAATTGAAATAATAATAACGTTTGTATTTTCCATAACAATACATCATAATTTATTAATATTAATTGATTACATTATGTATTATAAAACTGAATCTGCAAATGTTTTTGTTTCAAATGGTTTGGGCCAAAACACATTTTTAATCTTTTTGCTTTCTTTCCCCAGAGACAAAACTAAACATGATGAAGCAGCATTCAGTTTTTATTTATCATAGATATATGATATATATAAGGAACATTGTCCGCTGCCAATCTCTGTTCTTTTAAATCAAGGCCCAACAGTTCTCTGTTTGCCTCAGCCCTTTACTAAATCAATAGTACTTAGTTTCTTCTTCTTGCACTTACTGCACATTCACTGCCTTTTAATGTATTTTAGCCTTTTTAGCTTAGAGCTTATAAATTACTGTTTTAAATGTTATCTAAATGTGTCTTAGTGGTGTGTTATATACAAAGACTTGCCATATGCTTCTTGAGTTTAAGAGCTGTGTTTTATTTCCTCTCCATTTAGTTATTAGCATTTAATTATAATTGAATCTGTCTTCAATGAGTTGGATGTGTATAGTTTTTGTAAAATGTGACCGCAGAGGCAGGAAACAGTGACAAAGTGCATAGAAAGGCCTACGTGTGAGAAGGCAGATTTGATATGCTATAGATGGCTTTACTTATTGGCTGCTCTCCATCTTGAATGATTTTGTCAGTGGGTGTTCAAACAAAATGCAATTTGCTGACTTTTACGAGAAGGTTTGGTCTGTTACATATTTACAGTGAGTTTAATGATTAATTGTTCTCTCCCACACGCAGTCTTAAGCCGCTCTCATTCAGGAGTCTGCCATTACTCAGGGACCGACTTCTGCCTCAGCCTGCTCACTTCTGTCTCTCTTCTTCACCCACTACCTGTTTTTACCATATACCGTTTCCATGTGTGTCTTGCTTTTCCTCACACCTGATGTTTTTCATTCTTATTTCCCTTTTTCTGACTTCCTATTTAGAATGAATGACTGAAATGAGCCTTACTTGGTGAGTATGAACCTTTTGTGTACATTTAAAGGTGGCTAATCAACTGAGAATTAGAAATCAAAGAAACTTTTCAATTTATTCACTTTAAATTGTATTTATGGGGCATACCTATACCACAGTTGTAATGTGTGTTTACAGCAAGAAAATTGTGTAATTTTATATTGAATATTATCTTTGCATCCACTCCTGAAACCTAAGCATTACTTTCTTCTGCTTAGTAAAATTTCAATCACAGATCATCCTTTAAGCAACATTTCTGTCTCATTTGAAGGGAAGTAAGTGGTTATAAAGACAGATGCAAAATGGTTATTAAGGGAATTTTATGAATGAGTGAAAAATGGATGAAACGGAAAATGCTTTCCTGATTTATTAGTTGCCAGGCAACGTGCATAGTGGGTTTAATTGATATATATATATATTCATAAACAATTATAACTGTTTTCCACAGGAATCCTAAAATGGATATAATATGATCTGTTCAGGATATGAGGTTATCTCTGTAGATTTGACCTGAAATATATTCCTATCTAAAGAGTACCAGTGAAGGTGTCTATTTTAGTGTTGAGGTCAACCATGCATCTCAAAAGTCTTTCTTAAAAATGTTATATTTATTCTCAAATATGATTTTCTGTCACAAAACTGACCAGATGATATGTTTTTTGCAGACTTAATCATTAAAACATTCATTCTTATTTTAGCGCAGAGATTCACAATACTGATTCTCCACTTTCACGGTGTAATTATATGGTAAAAATATATATCTGGGTGGGCAAAGTCCAAGGAGACAACAGGGGTGAAGGTCTCTTCAGTCTACCTTTAAATTGCTTTATGGCCATGTTTTTCAAGGAAGGAGAGGTTTAAGGGTCAAAGCTCAGCCTGGATAAGGTAGGGGGGATTATGGGATGGGATGAGGTTTACACAAGTAAAAGATGCAAACTCATGTTTATTATTTATGTTAGAAGCCATATCAAAGCCTGTGTGTAAAATATTAATTTTGATGGTCTAAAGGCCAAGATATATTTGCAGGAAAAGCACTTCATCCTGACTCCTATCTCACTGACCCTGATTTTATTGGTGTCATAAGGGTAACATGTTTTAAAGAAGCAGTAAAACCCAAGATCAGAAGATGTAAGACTATGTTGGATTATATTTTACCAACTTTTGTATTAGGTGTGGTTGGAATTATCACAAGGGCTCAGATAAAAATATGCAGTAAAATGATTATATTTCATGTAGTCGTTGGAGCCCGACCAAAAGAGGGCAGCATTATTTCACATGTCAAACTTTATCAAATTTGTAGTATTGTCAAGTTCTTAACTTTGAAATGTTATTGGGATCTGGCAGTTTTAAGGTATTGGGACAATAATACTCTATAACACACACACAACAAAGAGGGGCATGTTCAATAGTTGTTTTTTTTGTTGGGGAGTGGCTTTTTATTTAAGATAAGATAAGCTTTATTATCTGTCACAAAGAAGAAAATCTCCTTTGACATGACTCAACATCGAACAAACAATGAACATTTAAAACACATTTAAAAAACATACATCAAATGAGAACAAACACTAATAAAACTTCACTTGACAAGAACAATACAATCAATAAATTACAGTACATTTTTCATTTTCCATACATTTTTCTTTTTTTACAAAACAGAACATTTCCTGACCTAGGACCTCAAAAGAAAGAAAGAGAC
This sequence comes from Dissostichus eleginoides, assembly GCA_031216635.1. Classification (NCBI taxonomy): domain Eukaryota; kingdom Metazoa; phylum Chordata; class Actinopteri; order Perciformes; family Nototheniidae; genus Dissostichus; species Dissostichus eleginoides. Next base: position 17,191,968 of record CM062271.1, read on the forward strand.
GTTTACAAAAGGAGGGCATTTGCAGCAGAGCAAGGTCAGTTACTGTGCAGATAAAGATAACAAAAGCATTTTCAGTGATACTTTGTTATAATAACACCGTTTTGTTATAACAACCCATCCCACTAGGAACAGTGAAACACAAGTCCATCTTTGTCTAAAAGGGTCCATTTCACTTGTGAGTCACAGTCATTTGTTCCATCAGGTAAACCTGTTTTAGTCTTTGGACCGACTGAGGTAGGTTCGTGGTTCAATGTATATTTTAATTGTCAAATGAACATAATCACATAAAGGAAAATGTTTGTTTTTTTAAATCACACCCTATGATATTTCCAAACACTTGGTGTTACTACCACCTTTTTTCTCATTTTTCTAGAGGAAACTATACAACCAACAATGTCATGAAATAAATACCACCTCCATGTTCTCATGCTCCGTCAGCTGTGCCTTGTCTGTGGGTCTCACCAGCTGTAACAGCATCTCCATATGGAAAAACTCTGGCTTCCAGTGGAGCTGCTGTTATCTGTGGTGGGACACCTCTTGTCATCGAAAAAAAAGAAGGTGCTGGGACTCTCTGTAGCTTACATATCGGACTCTCTGTAGCTTACACATCTGACTTTCAAAGTCAAAATGGTTTGTGTACAGGAACACCTTCTTTTGCTGTTTTTGAATGATGTGCCACTTTGATGCTTTTTTCTATACAGGTTGCTCTTTACAATAAAGCTGATGCCTTAAATCCTGTTAAACTGTCTTTCTTTTCTGTTTCTGTGTGCCGTTTGAAAGATAAAAACATGTGATCATTATGTGTTATCATTGTATACATACGTGTGTGTGTGTGTGTGTGTGTGTGTGTATGTGTGTGTGCGTGTGTGTGTGTGTGTCTGTGTGTGTGTGTGTGTGTCTGTGTGTGTGTGTCTGTGTGTCTGTGCGTCTGTGTGTTTGTGAAATTCATATATGAGTAAAAATACATAAACACACAAGGCACTATATCTATACATCGTAAACATTTCACTCTATTAGCTGCAAAGAACAGCTCAAAGTGTGGTGTTAGAAAGTCGAACAGAAACTAGTAAGGTTCAAAATACTCATCCCCCAATCCAACAAATCCACTATATTAACTGAAGTGAAAGCAAAACAGAAACAAGTTTAGGCATCGTTGTGCCACATGTGTTTGCTATCAGAAATGACCACGTGAAACCAAAACTACATTTGAATATTTAAACAACATTTCTTGTTGAAGGGTAAAAAGAGGTAGGCCTACTGAATACAATTCACTGACATGAATAGGCTGAAGGTCAAGCCATAACGTCACAGTCATAAAAAAACAAAAACATTTTGACATTTATTTAAGGGTAGACATTTTTTTGGGAGAGGATGTTTGGGTTTAAACAACTTCATTAGTTAATAATTATTGATATTATTATAATAAAGCGTTAATTCACGTGTGTTATTTGGTTGATACCACAAAAACCACAAAAGGTTGAAAGAATTTAGTGTTAAAAATACACAACTATAGAAAAATACACACAATATTACAATAAAAACAACACTTTTTTAAAAGTGTGTGGTTTTATTATTGTACGTTTTATTCTTGCTAATTATTTATTGTCTTTTATATGTGAAGACACTTGGGCCCAATGTTATTGTAAAAGGTGATATACAAATAAAGTTGAGTATGAGTATCACTGTGGCACTTTTGATATGAGGAATATTGCAAACCCAAACAATCCTGATAAATGGTGTTATCACAAGTTTGAGGCAAGGTCCATTCATATTATAAAGTGTGTCAGATACTGAACTAGGTGTAACCTATGAGGCTTTTATTATGAAAGGTGTGCATTTCCGGTATCCTTGTGCCAACCTTCTTTGGGGTTCACTAACCCACTAACTGACAGCCGGTTGCTAAGCGAGTTAGCTAACCGCTAAGAGCAGCTGTGTCGTTTACACCGCCACAGTTCTGTTATATCAGACAACATATAGCTTAATATAGCTAATTTACTGAGTATTTGTGGCTAGTGTAATTGGCTATCCTGAATTAGCCAACGTCAGCTGAAGGAGGCAGTCCTCGCAGTGCGTGGCTAGCTAGCAGAGAGGAGGGTGGGGACAAAAACTTCAAGACCTCGCCCAGCCACCGCTTCATTCCAGCAGGCAGCTACTCTCCGGACGGTGTGAGAGATACACACACACCACTAAACCAGATTAATATACGAAGGGGAGACCGGCACAGTTGTGTCAACTAAAACAAAAGCTAGACATCATGTTTAGAAAGAACTTGAAGAAGGACCCGGAGCTGTTTCAGAACGTATCGGAGGGGCTGAAGCGGCTCTACCGGAATAAGCTGTTCCCGCTGGAGGACACGTATCGGTTCCACGACTTCCACTCCCCGGCGCTCGAAGATGCCGACTTCGACAACAAGCCCATGGTCCTCCTGGTGGGTCAGTACTCCACCGGAAAGACCACCTTTATCCGGCATCTCATGGAGCAGGACTTCCCTGGTATGCGGATTGGCCCGGAGCCGACTACGGACTCTTTCATCGCGGTGATGCACGGCGAGCAGGACGGGGTGATCCCGGGTAATGCTCTGGTGGTCGACCCCAAGAAGCCCTTCCGCAAACTCAACGCCTTTGGCAACGCGTTTCTTAACAGGTATAGTCCACAGACCACAGTAGAGAGTTATTAGGCAATGTTATCAAAGATGGTAAAGATGCAGATAGTTTTAATGACTTTGTATACTGCAGGGTAGCTTGTGAATTTACTCCAGGTGTAACTAAAGTCTGATTTAAGTGTTGTTTATATTTCACATCATTAATCTAAATCTGTAAATTAACTAAAGGTATAGTGGAGTAAAAGTACATCATTTACCTCTGAATTGTAGTGGAGTAGAAGTACAAAGTAGCAAAACATTTCTCAAACTTGTACTTATCTACAGTACTTAAGTAAATGTACTTAGTTACTTTACACCACTGGAACTGAGCAGCCCTACGTTTATTTATCCACTTGTGATTGAAATGAATAGGTTATGTCTGTCTTTAAATATCATGTGTTAATACAGCTGTTTGTCAAGAACTGTGTCATAACAGAAGAGGATTTAAATGCCCCCTCTGCATGTCCCTACATGCAGCACACAGGTACATTCACAGAATGCTGTTGCACATTGTTCACAGCAGTGTCAGAGCCAAGTGTGTGTGAGAGTTCGCCCTCTTTCATCCTCCTGAGAAAATGCGGTTGTTTAGTGTCAATAGCAACGTGTAAACCCCTCTGTGTATGGCAAAGCAAGTGACAGCAAGGTGCTTTCCAACATCTGATCCCATTGATAATTGAAGTCCTTTCACTTTGGACCACGTCTTGCCAGTTAACATTCACCTTGCCCTACTTCATACTTATTTGTATTTAAAGCTCCTGGCGTGGACACTGCTGACAGACTGTTTTGTAAAAAAAAGTATTTTTATTTTGTATACCAAAACTTGCACAACCAAACCAGGACTGAACAATAAATGTTATTGATCGGCAATATCGAATGCAACATCTAATTTGTATGTGGCATAATATTTGGTATCGTACAAATATGTACCATTCTGAATGAAGTGTTGTGGTGTTAAAGAGATGTTCTAGATGGCCTTCAAATCATATTATACAGGTAAAACAATGTGTTTGGTACATAACCTTGAAAAATGTACACCACGATCATTTAAACATTTTTCAAATAAAATAATAAATATGCAATAAGGATAGGTCACTACAATATTGTAAGTCATATCTCAGAAGCAACATCTGTTAAAAAAATCCGTAATCCAGACCATATTTACTAGGTTTTGGACGGTACAACATGTCAAAGATGGGGGGAATAAGATTCCAAGCACTGGCTAATGCTCCCATGAACATAGATTTAAATATGTAGTTTTGGTGGAAGTTAAATGTTCATGGGAGCATTATCTAGTAAGCTGACTTTCTTTTCTCTTTCTTTACGCCACATATCATTTTGTCCCAATTCACAGCATGGCCTCTTGAACTTACTGTAGAAATAGTTGTTAGTGTTGCTAGGCAACATGCTGACCTTGTCCTGCCCTCGGATGTAGGTGCCATAAGCCCCGTACCCCTCGGTCATATAAGTGTTGACTCATCAGTGGAGGCCGGCGAGCCAACTCCCTATTTCACTCCACCTGTCTGGAAGCAATATGAAACCTTATCACAAAGGTTTAAAGGTTTTTGTGAGACTGTCTCTTAGTATTGTTTCATTGAGTCAGCAGGTTTTACACTAGGACATTCCTTCTCAAAGTTTTATGAATCACTCAGTGAACCGTAGGCCTAGTATTCAGCATGATGGCAAAGTCTGAAAAAAATGTCCTCTTGGCAAGATCTCACATGACTCACAAGTATTGCACAGGTTGGGTTTTCATTGATTAATGCAAGATGAGAATTACAAAGAGAGAAAACTCAGAGTGCAAGGTGGGAATGCAGAAGTTGGCAGAGCCAGTGTGACGATGTTTAGTGAACACATCTTAATCCAATCTATTGTGGGTGGATTTCAGATGACATCAGAGGGCTGACATCCAAATGTTAATGGTGTCACTTCCTGTAAAGGATGTGGGTATATCCCCTCTCTACCCAGTGGCCAGATTGGTGGTGTCACCCTATACAGGAAAAGCCAGCAAAACAGATCAACAATAATACATTAATGACTTTTGTGGACACTTGACATTCATGATCTTGATCTGTTATTATGTTCAGGTGGATCGAGTGGCCATATATTGGATTAGTACTAGGACTACATTTGACAATTCCCCAGGCCTATTTACTGTTATCCGTCGGGATCCCTTCCCTCAATTGTGTGAGAGTGTTTGCTTTATCTTTCATGAGTGAAAGCTTCTGCCAAAAAGAATCAGTCAAACTTAGAAAAGTGAAGTCATGCATTTCAGATAACACGCTCAAAAGAGAGGGGGTGTCAGACCTCAAAGATTCACCTCTGGAGTTTATTACCGACTTGAGGGGAAACCAGATAAGAGTTTTGTATAAACAAAGGCTATTGTCCGTTGTAGCATCATTTGTCAAACTTTGGAAACAATCCTCTGATATCATGTGACTTGTGGTTCTCTTTGAATTCAGGCTTGAGCGGTCATTCATTGGCTTAGGGAAAGCTCACATGATCATATGTGTAGGAGCCAGGAGTGATTTCAGAGTGGGTTTTGTAGTCATGTTAAGGTTTGTGGTAGGTTATATTTAGTATTTCTTTTGTTTTTGTTTGTGATACTTCAATGTATTTCGGTATGCAAGATAATGGGGAAAGTTGGGCCCCATTGAGCTATGACCATGACACTCATAGCTGATAAAGGTACCTGTTCATGTTATAATAAGTAAACAAATGTGTTTTGTGCAGATCAAACTCTTAGATACTTTTAGGTTGTTTTCTGAGATCTCTGTTTGAACAGCGCGGTGTATGTGTAGGCCTTAAACTAAAGTAATCAGGTGTGCAGGCAACTAGCCCAGAGCAAGCCTAAAAACGTCTTCAGGAACCAGTTCCAGACAAACATTTGGAGCTCGGCTGCTCCTGGCTCAGACTAGGCCAGTTTTTCACTTTCCTTTGAGGAGGCCAAAAGTATCTGAGTTGGCTTTCCGCTGTTGGTTGACTGAATGTGTTTTTCTCATAGAAGTAGATGGGTATAGATGTGAAAGATCCGATTTTGAGTTGACAGCTTTTGGTGAAGGGGAAAATAACATTTCCAAAGGGGCACAGAAGGCCTTGCTCAGCGTGGTGCTCTTTAACTATAGTCATTGAACCTGCAGATTAGCCTTTAACTACCAGCCTCAGATAGGATTTACCCCCTCAATATAATCAGTTATTTATGCAGAGTAAACAGAAATCAGTATTTGGATGTGATCCACACATCTACAATTTACTCTTGGATTTGGCAAACCCAAAATATAGTGTCTGGTGTTCTCTTCTAGCTTGCACATTTTTACAGCTTTAATATTATTTACATTTCAAGCAGTCTGGTTTCAGACTGTGTCATGTTGCACTGAATCTTAAATGTTTCTGTAAAAGTAACTGCAGATAATCCTGAACACTTTTTCTTGCTTCTTTTTAACTGAAATACCGCTGCAGTCAGAAGGCCTCAGTGTGTTTGTGCTCTGTGTGAACATTAGTCAGTTAAGCCCGAGTCAGCAAAGCTTAAGTTCCGCACCGGGCCACCCCGTCCCGCACTGTCCCACTCCGTCCTGTCCTCCTCATGGCCTCCTCACTCCCGGACACTGACTCTGCACTTTTCTCAGAGGAGGTTACACAGCACATCTTTACATACAAATTCACATGTGTGTAGGTATTGATATCTGATGAATAGATCATTTATTTTCAAACACAACAACATTTTAAAGGAAGCAAAAATTGAAAAAGTAACACAGTTGTAACTTGTAACGTCCCTGTCCACATCCCTAGTGCTAGCCACAGCGCTCTGTTTCCTCTTCTGTACGGGAAGTTGAGCTTACAATGTGAAGGTCAGGAGGTGGGGACTGAGAGGAAGACCCTCTTTCATCAGCTGGGGCCAGACCCCCAAATCACATGAGAGTATTGACCCAGGTTTACGGTTCACGCCAGTGCCACAGCCTCACAGAGGGGATGGGTTTCTCACTTACTGAGACATCATCAAACAGTCAGGAATCTCGGAGAGCTCTAGTCTCTCGGGTCCTCTCGTGCCTGTCTTCTGCTTCGAAGAATTCCAGCTCAAATTCATCGGAGCATTTTTTCCCTACAAGCTCTATGTGGAAAATGTCGGGATAGATAGTTAAATGGAAAACATGTGCCAAAATTCCTACTGGATATCATACGCCATTAGCTATGAGAGGGAATGGAAAAACCTGCATGTTTGTTATCTTTGGCTGTCACTGCTATTGTAATGTAATAGCATGCTTAGGATCTCTTTGCAAGAAGCCCCTCTCTCATACTTGTTCTTTGTCTTTGGTTTTTCCTTTCTCCTCCCTACGTGTGGTATGGAGTGTGTGTGTTTCTGCGCTCAGTGTGGTTGCAGCAGGAATGTAAAAGCACGGTTCTCCCGGTCTTATGACCCGGTGCCTCGGAGCTCATGTTGTGAGTATCGGTTCAGTTTGAGTGGAAGATCAGCAGAGCAAGAAGTAGTCAGAAGTGTGGGGTGTTTTTAACAATCCACTTCTTTGTCCTGAGTGGGAAAAAATTGGTTTATGTAAAACCACTCATCCTGTCACGTTTCATAGTGTGAGTGTGTGTGCCTTGGTTTGATTTCTGTTGAAGAGCAACACTCCCCTTTAATATGTAAACCCCAGTGCTTAAAGGAGACCATTGTGTAGTGACTAATGTTACATTAGTAATGACTCAAGCATACAATTCATATCTTACTATGTATTGTACTAGTGTTTCCCTAACATTCCTACATTAATGGTTACCTCCTACAACCCCCCCACCACTGTTTGGAAAATCTGAATCACGTAGTCCCATTGCTGTTGTGGGAAAACAACTACACCCAAAGATCTAAAGTGTCAAACAACAGAAAGAATTTGGCTAGCCATTTTGATTATAGATTCGTAATTCAAGTCATTTTTTTTTTAGCAGAAAATGCCAAGTTTTTATTGATTCCAGCTTTTTAATTTTGAGGATTTGCTGCTTATCGTTGTCTTATCTTTTACATACCCAATGATTTATCCTCCAGAAATGAATTGGGAGATGAATCATATAAAAACTATTGTAGGCTGCACCCCTAGTATCAAGATAAAATCAACCCACTATTATTAACCTATTATATTAAAATGAACACTTTTGAACTGCAGGGAATATGCTGAGGCAGCACCCTGAGCCCAAACCTCTCCTTACCACCTACAGCTACTTTTGTCACCTGTGAATGTTTTAAAGCAACATTATTCCTCTTTTGTGATTGCCACAACACTTGACGGTTGATTCTGAAAGCCTAGCTTATCTTTAAATCATAGATAATAGAAAATAATAGGTGTGACATTATATCATAACTAACTTATTGTCAGCCTGCCAACATTGATTGAAAGCATGTTTTGTTCTCTTGGTGGTATAACAATCAAAATCCAACCAAGATATTTGCTTTATTGCTTCTTTAATGAAGGAGATAGACACTTTCACCAAAGGTTTCAATTACAGCACATTTCAAACTGGACCCAGGTAAGATGGCTGCCATAGGTTTTCATCTCAGAATGCCATTAGAAAAGTTCACTGCTATTGTTGAATAAATATGGCATGCACACTCTCAGCGGACTGGTTTTGGACTTCTCTCCCACTCTCCCTCTATACCCCTATGCCTCATACTCTCGATCCTTTCTCTCTTCTGTCTTTACTTTCCTTCTCTCCACTCTGCACCCTCCCCTCTCTCATGGCTGTGTTTTCTCCGCAGGTTCATGTGTGCGCAGATGCCTAACGCCGTCCTGGAGAGCATCAGTATCATCGATACCCCTGGAATCCTGTCGGGAGAGAAACAGAGAATAAGCAGAGGTCAGCTGACGTAAACACCCGCACTTTACTCCCTCTCACACTCACCCACTCACTTTAACAGAGCCGCACCCTCCCTGCTCAGCAGCTCTGTAACACTGTCATGCCATACATGCAAAATGAACCAACAGGAAGTCACGAGTGCAGATATGAAAAGGAAACATGCTTAAGCAACATACAAGCTTCCTTTCCTTAAGTCTCACTCTGGTATTTCTGTGTGGTATCAACTGTAGCAGTGTGGTTCATAGTGCCGTCCAACCCGTATTTCAATCTAAAACCCTCAGGTCACAGCCTAACCAAACAGGTTATGTAAATCTGATCGGCGCATAGGGTAGCCAAGAGAAGCACTTTGAAGTTAATTTCCTGTCTACCTGTGGTTTTCTACAGCACCATCCTTTTTCACATCCTTCCTTATTTTTTGTTTTTCTTTCTTTCTGTTCAGATTGGCACATAGCCAGGTTTATATTAAAAGATTAGCGACAATATGCGAAAAACATTTCCTCTATGCGGCTGTTTACCCCCTAAATGTGTCTTGTATCATTTATCACTTTATACCCGAGTCATTTCCCTGTACTGTGCGGGAATAAATACATTTATATCTTTATCCATTTGTCCATGTGCTGTGACCTACAGGGTCACTCCAGATTTGCCACATCCACAGTTTTACTTTACTTTTGATGATCCTACAGAACTCAGGCCGCAGATAACAGCTGAACACAGCTTCTGCTTTCTCTACCTGGTTCAAGCCCCTTTAAGAGGAAGCACACATTCACAAGTTTTTTGTGTACTCTAGGGAAAGGATGTGCAGTAAAATGGCAAACATAGCAGAGAGTTTCCCAAGACCCCCTCCCACCACCACCTCAGGGAGCTGTTACACTGTCGGAAATCTGCTCTTTATTATTGAGTTGGATTTCCCACGACACACGGCAAGAAAAAAATTGAAAACTATTTAAGAAGTAGAGCTAAAATGACAATCACTATACAGAGAATGTGCAGCTATTCAAGGAATGGATTCATCATTTAAGGAATGTTAGTGGAGTGTTTTCTGACATTTCATTGATCAGTGTTTAACAATTTAATAGAGTAAATGATTGTCGGAATAACTGAAATTGTAAATAGCTAGTTGTAGCCCTTATAAGATGCAAAAGGAGAGACGGAAAGAGTACGGATGGTTGGCAAAGAGGCACTGAAAAGGCCAAACAAGCGACTGTAAACAGACCCTAGTAGTAGTAGTGAGATGATAAGCATCTGAAGGAAGTGTCTGCATGAATGAAACGCCGGCTCATGTCGAGGTGACTCCATCTGGAAATCTGATACCTCACACCTCAGTTTTCTTTTTTCTGTACATACATGTTTATACCTTCTTACTATTGAAAACCAAACATAAAAGACACACACTCCCTCTCACACACACACATTATTCTCTGAACTGTTTTTATGTAAACAAAGATACAATGCTGTACTACACAGACACAATGTACTCACTGTGTCACATATAAACAGGTCTGAGTTGGTTGTGCAGCTCAGGTGTGACGGTCGTGTATGTGTGTGTCACTTCAGACAGTTTTACAGTCGGAAAGAATATAATTGTGTTGTCAAGTCATGGACGCTTTTTATTTCACAATGCTTTAATTATGGATCCGTTTTAGATTATGTCAGCAAATGTGGCTCAGAGTTTCTTCCTGAGTGAGCAGTGAAGTGACAAAAACTATAACGAAACTGTGATTTTACAGAACTGGTTGGCTTCTTTCCCAGATGACTCAAAATAGTAAAAAGCCATTTAGCAAATTTAGCTGCCAGAATATGTTTGCATGTGAACTTAAACTTTTAAAAATTGTGGACATGACATATCCCTGTAGATTTGTTTAAGTAGAAGTTTGACATTTCTCCACGCTTAAGTTATTTCTCCACGCTTAAGTTATTTCTCCACGCTTAAGTTATTTCTCCACGCTGCTCATTCTCATATCTTTAAGCTAAATGGGAATCTACTGCAAATGATAAACCGAGCTGTTGAAACAACAAATTGTGTATTCACATGCCGGAATATTCTTTTTCGACCTGAAACTATTGGTTAATTGGTCAATTAGTTGATCAACAGGAAATAAAAGCAATTATATTGATTATAGATTCATCGTTTAAGTCCTTTTGCTAAAAAAAAAGCCATCAGCACCTTGTTTCCCGAAAATGAAGATGGATATATTTCACTATTTCTTTTTTCTTGCATCCCTTATGTTTTCAGGGTGCTGGTTTGTGCATTTTGTTGATCCTGGACAGAACTGGGGTAGCAGTTTTGATGCTAAGCTAACCAGCACCTACCTGAAGCTTTATATGTATCGTGCTGACATGCCATTAGTATCGATCTTATCGTCTGTCTTCCAGCAGGAAAGTAAATCGGTGTTTCCTAAAATGTCAAATAATTGATTTAACTATCCAGGACATTTATTTAGTAATAAGACTTTATTTTAAGATCTTTAGAAGACGAATAACTCAGCCTGGACTTCTTACCTCTCTGCTCTGTGATTGGCACATGATGATGAGGCATGTGGAAATCTGTCATCGGTGCATGAGTGTTCCCCTGCATGTCCACCCACATGGTATAGACGCAGCAGTTGTTGATGCTATGTGCTATAAGTATGTTGAGGCTTGAACAGCTGTTTCTCTGTCTGATTCCCCGACACTGTTAAAAACAGACTTGAGAGAGAATGAGCAAATGTCCTCGGCCTGCTCCCACAGGGATTGTGGACTTTAAATATTCCACTTTTATCCTTCTGCTTTCACTTTCGTCAGACACAGCAAACTCATTTTGTCTAAGATCTATTCCTGTGTCAATCTTTTATTATATTCATGTTTCTCTATTACTCACCCCCATCTCCCCCTCTATCGCTCCTTTTTAGAAATGTAAAATATGGTCTCATTCTGTCCATCTGCTGTATCTCTGTCCGTCTGTCTTTTGTGTACACGTGCTGAGGCTCAGACAAAAGCCAGCTATGTTGGAATGCATGTGCAGCAGATCTAGATCTGATTGTGCGACAGCCGGGATGAGCTTTGAGAGCAACTGCATTCTTCTCTAATCAGATGACACACGGACGCTAATCAGAACCATAATTCTCTCTTCCTCACTTTCCCCTTTACTCCTCGAGGCTCAGGGAAAAAGTCCCCTTTGTATCATTCCACTTGGCCCCTTGTTTCTCCAATAACCAAAGGAAGTGAAAAGCAAACGGAGTTTCTCATAACTGACACTGCATGGCGTTTTATCGTAACACTTGTATTTCCTCTCTCAGATCTTTGCTTCCCTTTTTTCTCATTACAATCAGGCTTGTTTCTTGTAGGACACGTTGCTGAAACATTTCCCTGATAAAAAGTAATTTCTTTCCACGTCGGATTCTCCAAATCAAACCGTCTTTTCCCTCATACGCCTTTCCTGCTCTCTCAGTGTAGCTGGTTAATAGGTAACCAGGGGGAAACTGTCCAGCCTTTGAGAGCCCTTATCTAAACATTAATGGATCAACATTACTTGGAATATGAACGTAAAACCCATTTAAGCTGCCGACACACAATTGATTGACTTATTTATCTTGTATTTCTCCACTGCAGTATGCGTGTTTACTATTTGTAAGCTCAGTACTAGTGCAAGAATGTAACACATGCATTCAAACTGACATGAGAAGAAAACAAGGTAACGACAATCCATTAAAGTCAATTCAGAGCAGTGTGCAGCGTCCTTTTGAACCTACCTTTACCAACGGTTCTAATAAACAGGGTTGTTCTGAGTTGAATCTCACTCGCTTAATTACCAAGTATGAGCCGAAGAAACCAGTGTAATGTCAGCCAGAAATAAAACATGTTAAGGCAGAATTGTCACTAAAATAAACTTTAGACAACTAAAAAAACAGAGCAGTTGATATGACGGCGGACTGTATCTGAATATTATCTTTCCTTCCTAACATTGTGTCACACTAATACAGCATCCTTTTGTAAAACTGATGTTAAATAGTTGTATTCGGACTAAATTCACCCAGGATTTAACATTTTCCTGACTTTTAATCAGTCAATCAGCTATTTTAAAACAGCGGGAGATAAGCCCGTGAATCAACTGAATACAAATAGCAAGGAAAATGTTTTAGGATTTCATTTTTTATGTATATTCAGTGTTTATGAATTGAGTGTTTATCAGTATAAAAAAGTAAATATGACTAAGAGAATGTATAGTAATATGTTTACCAGAAAAGAGTGGGTTTTCATTTTCTGATTTTAATATCATTTGGATGTCTTATCTGTCGTCATGTTTTAATATTCTGCATCAGCTAACGGGATCCTAATATAATCCTAAATCCGAGTAGGTGCAATACTGAAGGTCATCAGGGGTCACATCAGTGCTTGTGTCGATCCCGTCTTTAATCCGCTGCTCTCTCCTTCTCTCTCTCCAGGGTACGACTTTGCGGCGGTGCTGGAGTGGTTTGCAGAGCGCGTGGACCGCATCATCCTCTTGTTCGACGCCCACAAGCTGGACATCTCAGACGAGTTCTCCGAGGTGATCCGAGCCCTGAAGAACCACGAGGACAAAATGAGGGTGGTGCTGAACAAGGCCGACCAGATCAGCACTCAGCAGCTGATGAGGGTCTACGGAGCGCTGATGTGGTCTCTGGGAAAAATCATCAACACACCTGAGGTAAAAAAAAAAGAAATCTGCGTGTATGTTTTTGTAATTCACAAATTCCTTTCAATGGAAAATGTTTTAATCTGAGTGGGATCTGAGACTTAAATGTTAATGTTTTAGGGAAACATTTTCTATTTTAGATCAGTCTGGTCAGGTGACTTTCACAATGTTAGTGTCAGATTTAAGGAACGTCATAGTGTTCTCAGTTTGTCACCGTAACAAAACACTTGTGCTACCTGATATCGTGTGACCCGGCTTGTCTTGTGATTTCTCCCTGACTGTGAAGTTAATGTTTGATCCGGGGCCATATTCATAAACCAGTCGCAGAGAAACCTTTGGATCATGTAGACAATTATTCATTGACTTTGAGAGTGCTGTGTTTTGTGAAGCTTCTCTACAGGACACATAAGTGTTAAGATGTTCTTATTGCTTCACTTTGTACCTCACTCTCCTGAATTGCATTGTCACACATCCTGTATATCTATTTTCTCTGTGTTTATTTGGAGTGTACACATAAGAGCGTCTGGTTAAACCAGATTTCAGGGTCAATGTTTAACAGAACACTTGTGAAAGAATTTCCTCCCATGTGGGTGTGGGCAATATTGTGTATCCTGATGAACAGCAGAGATGAATGGAGGTTAACTTGAGCAACGTTCATTCCAGGTGGTGCGCGTGTACATCGGGTCCTTCTGGGCCCAGCCCCTGTTGGTGCCAGACAACAGGAAGTTGTTTGAGGCAGAGGAGCAGGATCTGTTCTTGGACATCCAGTCGTTGCCACGTAACGCAGCTCTGCGCAAACTCAATGACCTCATCAAACGAGCACGCCTCGCCAAGGTTAGTTAACAAGAGGCTTATTTCATGTCAATCCATCCATAAGTTCAGGTCAGGACCAAAGGGGTGCTTCCATCTCTAGCGTCCTACGGCTAAAAAACACCTGACTTTAAAAGTTGCCTCAGTGAATCTTATTTTCACTCTCGTTCTTCTCATTTTCTCCTCAAACCCCACAAAGAGGGGAATTCACACAGAAAATCCTGTTTTATGCAACTTTGTCAGTGTTTAGTTTCTTTATTAACTAAAGGCAGAAGCAAGTGCAAAGTTATGTCTCAATGTAGATTTCATGAATTCACAACTTTTAAAGTCCCCCATGAAACACATCAAATACTCATAAGTCATGTTGCTTCAGCAGATACATGGGAACAGACTACTAGTGTCCAACAACACAGAAAAGTCCAAACATTCAAGTGAAGTAAGATTTGGCAAAACATACTTTTTCAGTGGAGGGTCAATATGACTTTGTATTGGTAGCCTCTGTCGATGTTCATTCTGTGACCTGGGATGTTCGGTTAAACACTGACACTCTGTTCCTTAACTCAGTTCATACAAAACCACAGTTGAATCATCACTGAAAAGATGTCCTGTTCCTTCATGGTGTCCAGGTGCAGGCCTACATTATCAGCTCTCTGAAGAAGGACATGCCCAGTGTGTTTGGAAAGGAATCAAAGAAGAAGGAGTTGATTGCCAACCTGGGAGAGACCTACCATAGGATCGAGAAGGAGCACCAGATCTCACCCGGAGACTTCCCCAACCTCGCAAAGATGCAGGTAAGATCCAATAAAAGCCTGAGCTGTATCAATCAGTTACATATTTGATGAAATCACAGCTTTGACTCTATTTCTGGCGTGTTGCATAACGCTTTATAAACAAACAGTTCAGAGTAGAATGACCTCCTGACCTGCCCTCTCTTCACATCTTTGCCTTCTCTTTCCTGCCCTCTCCCGCCCGGATGGGCCAGGACGGGGGATGAGATTTATTTTTCCTGGTTTGTCAGGAAATCCTGCTTCTTGTATGCTACACACATAGGTAGCCATTGAAGACTGATCTATTTCCATCACCAATTCCTGTTTTCTCTCAACCCCCTCATCCCTGCAGGAGCTGCTGAACGGCCAGGACTTCACTAAGTTCGCAGCACTGAAGCCCAAGCTGCTGGAGACGGTGGAGGACATGCTCGCCAACGACATTGCCCGTCTCATGGCCATGGTGCGCCAGGAAGAAGCCGCCATGCCCAGCCAGACCGTGAAAGGAGGAGCCTTCGAGGGAGTCATGACGGGGCCCTTCGGTCACGGCTACGGAGAGGGAGCCAGCGAAGGCATCGACGAGCTGGAGTGGGTGGTGGGTCGCGACAAGCCCACGTACGACGAGATCTTCTACACCCTCTCTCCAATCAACGGCAAGGTGTCCGGCGCCGCAGCCAAGAAGGAGATGCTGAAGTCCAAGCTGCCCAACACGGTCCTGGGGAAGATCTGGAAGCTAGCCGACGTGGATAAAGATGGCCTCCTCGATGATGACGAGTTCGCCCTGGCCAACCATCTGATCAAGGTGAAGCTGGAGGGCCACGAGCTGCCCGCCGCGCTGCCTGAACATCTGATCCCTCCGTCCAAACGTGGCTCATCCCTTGAGGCCTAGAGGGGGAGGAGAAACAGGAGGAGGAGGAGGAGGAGGAGGAAGAAGAGGAAGGACAGCCTGGAGATCAGCCACGTCATCGCTCTTCATCGTGTTCAGAACTCTCCAAACACAAGCAGGCATCATCCTCCATCAAGCTGTGAGTCTCCAGGCACCAGGAGGACGTATAGCTGTGATCTTTTTCACCCAGAGAGAGACTGGAGGGGGGGAGGTCCATCTTTGTGCATTAGGGGATAATATTTAGGTATCTATTAGAATTAACTGGGGGTTGATTTGCAAACTGATGAAAGGACATTACCGGATCATGAACTGAGGGTTGGAGGTTGCATGATGGATTTGTAGATCCTGTGTAAAAGATGTCATCTTAAGTATACTGTCCATATTATTATATGTTGATCCAAAGAAATATAGTTTTTTTTCCCATTTGGAGAGAGAAAGAGGAAATAAATCGAAACAGCTGTTTAGAATTGTTTTATCTATATTTTTGTATTTCCTGACTGTTAACTTTTACTCTTTCCAAATGCTTCCCTTTTTATTATTTTGCCAGATAAATAAAAAGGAATACTGTACCATCTGAGTCGCAGACGTATGCATTTTTATTGACTCGTTCTATGATATATTACATTGGAGTTCATCAGAAGACAATCTCACTGAAATCAGAATGAAACAGTGAAATGAAGAAGACAAAACCCAAACTATTGAAGCTTAAGCTGTAGTCATTTGTCATTGAGGAGATTGTCAAGGACAGTGTCAGGCAGAGGTCACCCTGACACTGACTTTTATTCTGATAGTTTCAGTGTAGTGTACCGCCCTCTGTAGGACAGAAACAGTCATTACCCACACTGCCACAGGACATATAAGGCCATTTTCACATGACACAAGTTGCATCTGACAGCATATTTTTAAAGGGCAAATTGAAACCAGTCGGGCAGGCAGACACTTGTGACTTTCTCTGGAGCATTTTCAGGACACATGGAGACAATTTACATTGCTAGAAATTCAGTGCAGGCTCACACAGACGAGCACAAATCATAAAACAGCAAGACAGGAAGCTGGAGCTTTATTAGTGTCATATGAGGAGACTGA
Source organism: Dissostichus eleginoides (assembly GCA_031216635.1). Classification (NCBI taxonomy): domain Eukaryota; kingdom Metazoa; phylum Chordata; class Actinopteri; order Perciformes; family Nototheniidae; genus Dissostichus; species Dissostichus eleginoides. Next base: position 17,208,644 of record CM062271.1, read on the forward strand.
AGGAGGAGGCCTGTTTGCATAATCCAATATGGTGTATTTATAAGAAACTGAAATGTAAATGAGATGCACTGCAACATTTTATTTTCCATATGATTCTTTGTTACTCCAGGGAGCAGCAGCCAGGTGAGTGATGCAAGGCTTATCATCATGTAAACACACTTCTATACTGTGTCTCACTGCGGGTTGTTTACATTTTCACATTGGTGCCTTGTTTTCACATTCAGTCTAACTTCACCATCCTCCTCTACAAAACACCAGTTATGTTTCATTTTCACTTTGCATTCAGAGTCTTCTCTCCCTCATCTGCATTACTCCTTTGAGACTCATTGAAATTCTGCACACTGATACACTAGATTGTCAGCCAGCGTCAGATACACGAGATGCTCACCAGATGTTAGTTTTCACCATGATGGCAGCAGATTTCCTCTTTGATAAGTCAACTGGTGCTCTCTTGTGTCTTGACAAGTTATTACAGGTAATTTGACATTTTGTTTGGTCATGCTCTTCCCTTTTAGTCCCCCACAATATTTCTATGGAACTTTTGAACACCATTAAACACATCCTTGTACATTCATATCATATATAACACATGGCAAAATTGCTGCATTGATACAAAACAAAGAAGGGGCAGGGAGAAATTAAGAATACAAACTAGAATAAAAGAACCCAAAGTGTTATGATTCCAAACCAGAGAAGATGTGTGCCATATATTTTAAAAAAGAAATTCAATTCCTTTTGTTTTGGTTTCTTTCTGTCTAATAATGTGTTATGTACATTTTGGTTAAATGTTAATGCTTTTTCCACCTCACTGTACCCTGAAGTAGTATATGTAAACTTACAAGTGGTTGAAATATCTGAGGATTGGTGTTTTTAAAGTAAACTGATGCATTAAAGTACAGTCAACATATTCATTTATCCTAACTTTTCAAAAGTTTCATTGTACATCGTTAATAAAGGTCACTCTTGCATTTTCCCCACCGCTATCTGCATGGATGGATTGCTTAACAATCTTAGCGGGCACAGGCTGGGGGCCAACAGTGTCACATGGCCCGCTGACCTTCACTTACCAAATGTGCCTCACATCTTGTAAAATGTGGAATGTGGAAACAAGGCGTTTAAAATAAAAAAAGGCATGAACCATCCAGGGAGATACTCAGAACGACCACAGAATCATAAAACGATTACAAATAGGCACACAGACACCAAAACAGCTGCAAAAAACACAAGACACCACAAAGACAATACAAATGACTATGAAAATAGGAAAAACCACCCCAAAACGACTTCTAAACAACTACAAATAGACTCAAAACCACTACAAAAATGGGCAACACAACCAAAGACAACAATAATGACAGAAATACCAAAACAACCACAAAAGAGGCTAAACAACTATAAAGTTTGTTATGCTCCTTTTGGTTGAGAGGTGTCGGGTCTTTTGCATGTCTTTTTTTCAGGGGGGCATTGTCTCATAATCCGCCCGTGGCTATTTGTATAATCTTGTGTAAATGTCCGCTGCAGAGTGTTGTGAGGAGCATCAGAAGTGACAGCTTTTGATAGTTTACAGCCTGCCTCAGGGTTCCTCTTGTTCTGTTATGATTATATATCGTCAGAGAGCTGCTCAAATGCCCACAGGGGTGTGAAGTCACTGTTCGTCCCTGTGTGTTTGGTTAGCTGTCTCACCCCCCCAATGTATATCTCTCCCATACACTGTTTCCTTTTTCCTGTCTTCCTCTGTTAGCACGTCACTATCTTCCCCTTCCACCTCTTTTTTCCCATCTCTTCTTCCACATGTTTACAGAGAGCAGCTTTCCCCTGTTTTTCTGTTCTTTGTTTTACCCCCCTCTCTCTGGGTTTTGGGTCACTTCTACATCTAAAAATACTCCCCCCGGCCCGCCGACACACTAACCCCTGCAGAAAGTTGACTGTTTCAAGCTTATGTAACACGGTCATGTGGAGGGAGTGCTGTTTCTCGGAGGCAGGTGAGGAATGAGGCACCTGTATGTGTGTGTACTGTAAATCTGAGCAAAAGTGCACAGTGAACTCCTATAGGGTAACGCACAACTGTGATAAATGCAGTGGGGCCTTAATCACTTGAAAGCCCTCAGAGGTTATAAAACAATGTATTTTGTTATGCTTTCATTTAACATGAAGGATTAAACTGTTTCTCTGTGGCCTAAAACAAATCCTAAAACCCCTGAAGCTCCATGAAATGACCAAAACACATCTGGATTGCAAATTAAAACCAGAGCTGTCACCTAAGGAATTAACATTTTTAAATCGTTTTGAGTGTTAATGAACAGTAAACAAATCACCTCTCATAAAGTGTAGTTAAAAATCACACAAAGTCAATACATTAAAAGGACAAGGATTTATTTGTTGTCATACAGACAGCTGGATACAGAGCAAATCAGAGCAGCATTCGGTTTTCATCCGTGTTTTCAGTGAGTGCCTCACAGTTTCACATTTTGAAGGGAAGTAGGAGAACGAAGAGGCAGTCAGAGAAAGAGGAGGAGGAGGGAGGACATAAGTGCTTAAAAAGGAGTCTGATTACCAGCATGACATTGACCCCATTAGTGTAGAGTAGAGAAGTTGGTGGTTTTACTCTGCACTGGCATTACAGCTGTGTGACAACAAGTGTCTTTGCAATGTCTGGAGGTAACTGAAGGGCACATATGGAGATTTTGACCAGTGTAGACTTAAAACAGACACAAAACATCACATTTCTTTAACAGAGATGATCACAACTGTACTGACTTAAATATCAAACAATCAATGTTTTAAACATCAGTGTGAGTCTTCAATTGAGGCTAGCTGTTGTGTCAGAGCATTAAAAAAAGTTATTTCTGTGTTTGAAAGTCCAGTTTGAGGTAGGCTGATATGCAGTTTGGGGCCAGAAAACTGGAAACAGTCTCGCTTTGGCTTTTTTTATCCCCCAGTACTGCTATGTGGTGTCCCCAGCATCGGCTCAGTTTATTTATGTGCTTCAGGCTCAGCAGGTCGAGCTGGCAGCAGGGTGAGGGGCTCCGAACATGTCCTGCGAGGCATAGGTGATGTACAGGAAGCCGTCGGCGTCACAGTAGTGGGAATAAACCTCCCCCATGCTGGAGGACATGCAGGTCATGCTCTTCTCTGCCACCAGGAGGAACAGAGCCTGTGTGGACTCCAGGGAAATCTTATTCCTGAAAAAGAAAGATAGAGAGAAATTGATGAAGAAAACAACAACAGGAGAGAGGGAGGCAGGCGGAGAACAATGACACATCTGACAGCTCGTAGGAGAAAGTGGAGAGAAGGGAGGGTTGGATTGAGAAGAAACAGGCTAAAAAAACTCAAGCTGTAGGTAGAGAAGTGAGAAGCAGAAAGTCTGTTTATTCTACAAGCACACAGTGGCACAAAGCATTTACCTGAGCAGGCAGAGGAACTGACCCAAGGTGAGCTCGAAGGGAACCAGGAACTTTGTTTTGTCCAAAAGGGGGAGATTCTTTTCACGGACGTAACGTTCAACAATAACCTGAACACAAAAAACACATGAAATAAGCCAACTTTTGTGCCTTGACATGCAATATAAAGTTTAAAACTATGGTGATTAAATGAATTAGGTTTATGCAACAAACTCACAGGTAATTTGTTGGGGAATTTGGACCGAATGCTGCATACTTCATCTTTTCTTGTTTCTAAAAAAGAATAAGTGCATTCATTTATAGACACTTCAGCCTTGTGAGGTTTACATGTAAATAACAAATTGAGACTCACCCAGGCATTTCCTTTGCTTGAAGGGCATCAGCAAATCCATGGATTTCTCAAAAGGTGCCATTTTTTCGTAGTTCCGTAGGGCGGTTTGCAGAGACTAGCGGTGAAGGTGGAGGCGACGAAAGTCTTTCCCAGGCTGACGGTGATGTCCCCTCGGGTGGAAGCTAGCAAACCCCACTGAGCTGCTACCAAAGCTGCTGTTTTATAGGAGAAGGAGCAGGGAGGGGTCCAAAATGTGACACTAACAAACAAAGACACACTCCTCGTGCCGGTGGGCTGCAGATCACACATACTGGTTATCTCACCGGGCATTCTCACATGTACTGGTTATATTGGGTCCATAATCACACAGAGGGGTACAAACATGAGTGTAATGAGGGCATGTGAAGAGCATAAACAGCACATGACATTAATGATTCAGACGAAAACGGAGTCCAGAGGAACCCGGTGCCACTTTCATCAAGAGATCTCATTGCTCTCAATTCCACTCTGACCTTTGACCTCACTGTCTGATGAGCCATGCAGGACACATCACATTTGCTTTACTCTTGTTTCAGCTGGTCTGAGATTAATGATCAATACTAACAATGACGAGCGTTGATGAGGATTCTGAAGTTTTAAATCTCTTACAGGCGTAGTACTGCAAAAGTTAGATGAGAATATGTTTCAATTTTTCTTGTTTGCATTTTCTTGTTTTTGTGTTCAAATTGATATACCATTATATACTGTCTTCCTCTAGCATTTATTCTGGAGCACTTATAGTACTTTGAATCCGACAGTAATTTGACCGTAACTAAGTACATCAATTCAAGTATTTTACTTTAGTGCAATATTAAGGTACTGATTTGGTTCTTTGTATTCCTACTTTCTGCTACTTTTGAAAAATATATAATTGTTTTATTAATTTTTGTAATTTTGCAGATTCAGATTAATAAAAAAATATAATTTACAAAGAAATCTAATATGACAGATTAAGATTAACCTTAATGGGAACTTTATGTTAATACTTTTATACTTTTAATGAAGTAAAGGTTTTAATCTTCCCTTTTACTCGTTACAGATTATTTTCACACTGTCTTTTCTTAAGTAAATGACACATTGTGTTTTCTTAAGTAAATGACACACTGTGTTTTCTTAAGTAAAAGACACACTGTGTTTTCTTAAGTAAAAGACACACTGTGTTTTCTTAAGTAAAAGAGCTGAACACTTCTTGCACCTCCGGTGGGCGATAACTTCTGCGGATAAAGATCATGATCAAAGGCTTTAGTGGACCTGAAATACTTTCTCTCCTGTGCGAACATTGGTTTAAGGTTTAAGCTTAAACATATACCCGTTGTTTTAATAGTATTCATTATATATAGATTGGATGTAGTTATAAATAGAGTAAGGCCTCTAGATTTGGTGTTTCACCGTGCTTCCTGGTTTCTCTTTCTAAAAGTACCATGTTACACTATTTCAAACAGTTGCCAGTAAAAATATATCCACAGCTTAAATTAAAGTTAATTTGACAACATCTTAGTGTTAAATCTTACCTTCATGATATATATAATCTTACGTTTTTGTTGAAACTATTATAGAGAGATGTTGATTCAACTGTGTGATTATCTGGTAGGCTGCAGTTTATGCTGCTGTTTAATTATACTGCTGGATTCTCATACTTTAAAATCACTGTATATATATATATATAAACCAGCAACTGGATGTACTTACAGTTTAACTCAGATAAGAAACACTGAGCCACCAGCCAGTGGAAATATAATGAAATGCAGTGTTGTGGATAAAGATCACCCTCTGCTGGATGAATGTGGCACTAGAGCAAAGTACACTGCACCTGTCAAAGATGCAGAAAATATATATATAATTGGCTGAAAAGAGTTTGCATCCATCAAAATAACAGAACGGGAGAAGAAGGAGAAGAAGAAGAACTACTTCCTGCCTGTGTGTCAGTGTCGCTGATGGTCAGTCAATTAGTTTACTAATTTGATTAAACAAAGCAATCCTTTCTGATTGTACACACTTTCACAAAAATGTACATAGGCCTACATTTAAAATATACAGGAATTGATTATAATGTATTTGTGCTGAAAACAGGCCTATTTTACAAAAGAAAACAAATGTAAATGAAATAAATAATGATTAAATAGAAAGGGCAGACAACACGACCTAGAAACGAGCATTTGAGATTAAATAAATGTCACGAGTTTCAATTGAAATTTGATTAAATCATAACATCTTGTATGTCATCATCTTCAAGTTTATTGGGTGCTACTTTACGCGTCAGCCTCGGCCCTCGTCACTGATGGCCGGCCCGTCCTAAAGCCATTGTTAATTTTATTATTACAAGAGAAACGCCTTTTTGTAGCTCCATAGCATGCTGAGGTCACTTTTAACCCACATGGGAACACTGTGGGAATGTGAGTATTTGTCCCCTCTGGCATCCTGTACAGCGGAGTTGGACACTCGGGGGGATTTTTTCCATGCGTCCATTCGAAAAACTTCCCCGGCCAATGGGTGCTCAGCTCGGTGCCGCGGCTCCTCCTCCCGCTGCTCCCACATGTAACGTTATCTCCCTCCGTCTGTTGCATTGTCTCATAGGGACGCAGCGTACTGGAGCACCATGGTGACCACACTGGACCGGGAGGCTTTAAGTGACATTTAAAAACAAAAGGATCGTGTCAACAGGAAATGAGTTCAGCTCTCGTTGATGTTCCCTCGGTGTACCGGTGGATTCATTAATTCAGTTCTTGTGCCAGTAAGCAGGGCTGCCTGAGGCTGTGGGCTGCATGGCACGTTAGGGATGGTCATTATATTTTCTTTATCGCGGTCATTTTAGCGGTTACTATGTTGCTATCGCACGTCCGGACCCTTGTTGCTCTACGTGGAGCTGCACCGTAGCGCCCACTCATTCCTCTCATCCACTGCACGGACACTGATCGGTGGTCAGCGGTGCGCCCGGTTCCGCTTTCCCGGGCTCCGCTGCGAGGATGGCCGGACGCCGCAGCTGCGTGAACTCGCTGTGGTCGGGCAGCGAGCGTGTCCGCATCGTGGAGCGACTCAAAGCCACTCTGGCCGGTGTGGTGGAGCTGGAGCTGCTCAGGTGCAAACACCTGGAGATGGTGGACGCTGCTCTGGAGGACCGAGCCTCTGCTGCCGCCAACGCCGCAGAGCTACCAGCGGAGGAGGGGATCAGAGCTCCGGGGAGCACCGCCTCGGAAGCCGAGCATGGCTCTACGACATCCCGCAGGCAACAGGTCAGTCAGTGCGTCTGTCACGGAGCTCTACATGACGAGATTATTAAATATGAATGCGGGGATGATGGTGATCTGCCAACAAGCCAGTCCCTCTGCGGCTCAGTAGACAGATTGTATCGCTGCCCGGTGGCTCATGCCTGTGCCAAGGGCTGTGCACCCAAGTGATTGAGATGGTGCTAGGGAACATCCATGCATGCAGCCTGATCATTTTCCACAGCAGCAGTGTGTGTGTGACCGTAACATGGAGCAAATGTCATTGAGGTCAGGGCACAGACCAGCTTCTGTCTGGCTCCCTCAAGGTTAGAAACAGGATGTGATGGGAGACAGGCGTTAAATGAAGGTGCAGGTATCAAAATACAAGCCAGCAGTTTGATGGCTTGTAGTCATCAAACTGCTGCAGTTTTTTGGTTCATCAACTGTAAAGGTCACTTTGGCACCGAGTTTGCATTCAAATCAGAATAAAAAATGAAGGTAGACTCCATCACTGTCTGTCCCGGGCTATACATGCAGTGCTGGTCTTTTATTGTGATATCCTGAATATTCCAGTGTAGTGACACAAATTATAGGATGTGAGCTCTTCACCAACACCCTCATATAAAGTAACCCTTTTTCCAACGTCGTCCTGAAATGCATACCGCAGGTCTTTTTGTGTTGGGACATGAGGAATGTGGGTTGACATGTAATAGAGGAGGACAGGATGTGAGCAGGTCCCATCCTGGAGGCCAGATACCGTCTGAGGCTGTCTTGGTCTCGTCCCTTATGAACATGAACTATATTCGAACCTGTTAAATCCTCAAGATGGGAAATCAGTGGAAAGGAGAGGAAGAAGGTGACTGAGAGGGCAGCCAATAAGATCTTCTGGTTAGAAATGGGAGCTGAATAAATGATCTAAAACGGGCATTGGCAGGAAATCCTGAATCTTGAGCTGAACAAATTAGTCCACTGGAGGACTGACAGCAGCTATTTAAAAGAGGAATAATCATTCAAGTTATTTTTCATGCAGAAATGACAGGAGTTCAGAGCTAAGTCTTCTTAAACCAGAGAACTGGGATCCTGTTCTGTGAAGTACGTTTGGCTTTGGACTGTAGGTTGGACCAGACAAGCAGCCTGATAATGTCACCTTGGGCACTGGAAAACTATCGATAATTGTTATTTTTTCACCATGTTTTGGACCAACTATATATAAAATAATACTAAAATACATCAGTAGTTTACGCTTTAGGTGCTGTGACCTTTTTTATTGTCTTAAGGCACCAATTTTACAAATAACTTACACCTTACTACCCTATAGGCAACCTTTTTTATGAGCTCTTTGAGACCAAATAATCATTAAAAAAAAAGGATTGACTAATACCCTGTATTGTACAAGGAGTGTGTCATGTGTGTGTTAATCAGTCTGTCATGGATTTATATTTAGATATTCTAGATTTGACGGAGCAGCGACATGACAACGTTCATGGTCTGCTGGTGTAGGGAGTGTTTTACCTTAGATATCAAATCCTTGGTTGCATAACTAATATTCTATTGTTATTCTGAGAAAGTAACAAACACTTTTCGTATGTATGTGTATTTTTGATACTAATGAGCTGTATCAGTCAGCAGCTAGCAGCACATTAATACATGAGGTCACCTTTTGCAGAACGGAGTATTTTATGTTACAAAATGATATTAAATCATAGCTGGCTGCAAGTTGATATTATAAAATCAGTTTTATCAGAGCAGGGACAGAAATGGCTTTCGCATCTGAGGGCCTCTGCAGGGAAGTGTGGTTCATAATGTTCTGCCTTCCTCGCCGCCCACCTCCCCACATCTCCTCTGTGGCTCCCCCTGCGGAGCTGAGATATCCTGCAGAGAGGCCGAGCAGCTTTGCTCATTCTCACCTCTGAAGGGAGCTGCCAGTGTAGCAGAGCTGGCACTCAGCCCTCCGCCCAGCCCGACCTCCGCCAACACAAACATAACATTTGCATAATTGCAGACAAATAGATGTTTCTGTTGTTTCAAAAGTGAGCACATCTAGATTAAACTGTGCAGCAGCGGGAGAGAAAACTGTGATGAGAAAGCAGATGTTTATTTACTACCATGAAGGTGGAAAGTGATGCTTACACTTAATGTTTTATCGCTGAACACGTTATATATAATTTTACCTGAAATTCACTACTTATTGCTATGAGAAACATGGGTTTAAAAAAAGATATATAACCATTTAGTAAACTGAGGATTAGATGACTCATCACATTATGCGCTGTACTCCAACAACTGCTTTGTTCTGGGTTTTTTTTCATTTGGGAATTAAACTCTTGAAATGCGATTCACCATTTCTCTCTCTAAAAGCAGAGCGAGGGCAGGAGATGGACTGTGCAAATCCATATTTGGCATGCCGGGATTATGGCTCCATGGTGTCATCTATGATGGAGAAATACATTTTAGAAGGATATCTTTCTAACTGTGGGATGAGCTCTGGAATTTGTGATGGACACAGTTTTAAACCAAAGTTATAACGCCTAAAAAACATTGTTTTCAGAAAAAAAAGGAATCATTTTCAAGACCAAAAATATTCTCTCAGCTGAATGCAATCTATTTATATTGTGAATAGATCCAGCTCTTTAAAATGAAGTGTTCTGCATGTTTGTGCCTTTTTAGTGTTTTCACACTTTTCAGCAGCTCCTCTTGCCTTTAGAGTGGGTCCGGAGGCTGAATATTGAAACACTGTTTGTTGTCCAAAAAAAAAAGTTATCCTCGCTGAAGAAAGCACATCAAGGACAGGAGTTGAGGAAGTAGGGATTGTGCTGCAGGGTTTACTTCACATGTAGAGCAGCAGCAATCAGTCGATTAATCAATGGACAGAAAATCAATCAGCTTCTAAAATGTGAAAGTGTGCAGCCTTCTCTTGTCAACAGTAAAGGGAGCTGTATATCTCTTGAGTTTTGGGCTGTTGGTTGGAAACAAGAAAGCATTAGATAACACTTCCTTGATTATTCTTCACACTTGAAGCTGTTTAATAGAACAAATGAATAATAACTAATGAGATACTCAGGAGATGAATTGATTAATAAAGGTTACTGTTGTACAGCCATGATATATGCATTATGTGTTGCAAATATATCCATTTGCAATGCTGTGTGCACTCTTATTGAAGGCAGCCTTTCTTGAAATTAGGTTTAGTATTGGGAAGCATCATCTTACACGGAGAGCCATTACCCTGACTTGTGGAGTGAGACAGCTTTTGTCTCTTGGTTCTTGCCTCGGGATCCCTCTGAAGTCACTGAAAAAAACCTCCTCTGTAACGCTGATACTTTCATATGCAATGAAAGATTCACCTGAGCGCTTCAGAAAAGCAGGAGCGCGTATCACTCCTCTTGGCTGGTGGAGATGGAGATGTAAAGCGTGGGCTGTCTTTTATATTTCAATAGCACATTAATAATGCATGAAACAATCAACACAGCGCCGTGTAGAACAAGCACGCACTTCTCACCACGCACTCGCTCCTGTCTGACCAAGCCATCCGGCCTCAACATGGCAAACCGCTGCCATTCCTCCCGCTGTAATGACATAATGCACTCATTAGCAGGAGGTGGGTTGCTTGTGCAGCTGCGATGGCTGTAGCATTATTGTTCAATCGACCCATGCATTTTCCTCATATATTTCCAGAGGGGCTGTGCTGCTCCCTAACATGAAGCAAGATCATGTTTCAGACCCCCACCCATTTGTCTGTCAGCCTCCTATGATTTGATCATGCACTGGTCTCTGTGTAACATTATACCCCATGTGCAATGCATTATGTTGTTAGGGGATAATATGGAGGAGATGAAGGACATTTTGGGAGATATAAGGGAAGGACATTTTGGGAGATATAGGGGAGCTTTTAATTCATGTCTTTAAATAGACAGAATAAAGTTAAAGCTCTTACAAGTGCACAATGATAAACACATGGTCTTTTTATGTCAGTATAAAGAATTGGCAGTGAGTGGGATTTGTGACAGCAGTGCGTACATGCCAGTAAGAGTTGCAACAAGACTGGATAGTGTGTGTTAAGGCTGAGGATGAGTTAAATATTTGGCCGGGCGTGTTGTGCTGTTGTGGTTCTGTGTGGGAGGAGAAGCGAGCGAGAGTTGCAGAGTGAGCAGCTGTAGCTATGGTGAGCACGGGCGGCTGGCTTGTAGGATATTACAGAAGTGGGAGGGTGGGGGGGATTATTTGTCAAGGGGAGTGTGGGGGAGGTTGGGGTCCTTCAAGATGCCCTTCTCTCTCACCCGGCAACCGTTCGCCCCCTCCCCAACTCACCCTTCCTCCGACGCCTTCACTCACTCAGTGACTCACCCTTTCTCAGTTTCTGTCTCTTATTCTGGTCCCTCTCACTTTTCCTTTTTTTGGTCACCCACTCAGCCTCCAATTACTTTAGATTCACTGTAAAAATAAAAATCAGGGGGACAGTTCGAGCTGCTAATCTGGACACAGGAAGAGAGGAGATAAGCCGAGGACAAGCCAAAGTCTGTAACTCCTTCTCCCACCTCTTTTCTTCCTTCCCTCTTCTCTCCTCACTCAATCCCCCTTCCCTTCTGCCGCTCCGGCTGCTCTTTGTTACGTCATCTGTCCTCTCCCTTTATCTTCTGAAGCCCCCCCCTCTCCTCTCCTGTCACCCCAGCAGTGAGTCACTACCTGTATTGTTTCTTCAGGAACAAGAGGATTGATCAGTGCCACTCACAGTGTTTCTGTTGTCCGGGCTCCATCAGTCTAATGCAGGCGCTTCTCTTGGCTGCCTTCCTGGAGGGGTTGGGGATTTGGAGGATAATTGGAGGCGGGGGGTTTCTCCACCAAGCACTTACTAATCTAGGAAATGGAGGCACTTTGCTTAACTTGACTGGCTGATTGTTATTTTTGCTGTTGTGTGTTTGGGGCCTCATTCCTGGCTGTTCCGGTAATCGGTGTGATGTCATGGAGCGTGTCTGGTGAATGATATCATGGATGTTCAACCCTACATATATTTTCACACCAGTCTAACTGTGCCTCTACCCTCACTAAGACATGCAGTAACAGTACCGAGGGAATTGTGTGGTTAAAGCAGTGATCTTATCGCTTAATGGACTAATTCACCCAGAAAATTACCATTTTTATTTTGCTTCTAATCTTTTTTTCTTCCCTGGTGATGAAGAATCAAAAAGGTGTAGACAATTCCTGATGAATCGAAGTAAATAAACCTTACTACTGCACAAGTTGTGTTAACTGTTGTTATAGTTTTGCTGCTGTTAAATGTGACCGAGAAATGTGCAGGAAAAATCTTTTATCCCTGGTTAGGTCATTTCCATAATTATATTTGTTATGATATATAATGTTTTTTCAAAAAACATGGGGAAGGGTTTTTTATCAAATCCAAAGGATGATAAATTGGTGGAATGTCTTGTGACCCCTACAAGCTACTGTGGTCCAAGCCTAAAAATAACAATTTGATTTAATAAAAGACAAGAAGTAACAGTATGGGAAAACAATGCTACTTCAATATTGCTTGTGGAAAGAAAACACAGTAAATAATTTGCATAAATATTTTTCAGTATCATAAATAATTCAGTTTTGTGGTATGCAATCTGTTGTTATAAATAGAACCAGCTTTGCTTCCCAAGTGTTCTGCACGTATTGTTTAAACTACAAGGTGACTTGTTTTTACTTTTAGTATTTGCACACTTTTGGTCAACTCCTATTGCCTTACATTTTTGTGTAATTGTTTGACTCTTGTACTGGGGTTAAATTAACCACACGTTATTGCCTTTTATTTTTAAACTAATATGCTCTACTTGCACACAATCAAAGTCATAGCATTTAGATATTGTGGTCAAAGATCAATTTCCTTTGTAAATATTCCTCAGGCCTCACATGCCACCTGTTTTGTTTTCTCAGGTTCCCTCCCCCTCAGATATAGTGGTACTGCCCTGTCGGATCAGCCCTGAGGAATGTGGCAGTCATTCAGTGGACGGGACGGTCCACTCATCATCTGGAAGGGGGAGCAACTCACGTTGGTCTACTCTGTCCTGGGACGCCCCATCTGACCTGCTCTCTCCCCCGACACCAGACCCCAGTGGTACGGTCCATCTGGACAGTGACTCCAGGCCTAGTTCAGGTAAACACACACTTACACACAGTTCAGATGTCAACAATGTGTGGTTCACAGCACTGACCTGAACAGTTTGTCACCTTCTGGTATCACTCCCGCTCACCTTGTGTAAGTCCCATTAAACATTAACCATACTCTTTTTCTTTTCTGTTTGCTTGCACTCTGACTCATTCGTTCTCTCTCTCTCTCGCTGTCAAACTTCCCAGCTTTTCTTGCTACACTGTTCTCCACTCTCATTGTAACTGTGGTCTCTGTGTCACTACACCGACTCAGACACTCCTCTCCCTGCTATGCACTCATACCAACCCTGTTTTAATACTTCTCTTTACTTTCTTGTAGAGGCTATCTGAAAACAAATGAATGAATTCAACTCGAACCTGAAAGGAATTAGTTCAAACTTTAATTGGACCAAATATTCAATCAAAATGAAGGTTTTTTGTGATTTCTTTGGAGATATAACACGTTTTCACAGCTGTTGTGTTTTTGCTCCACTGTATCTTTATATAACTTATTCAAACAATGTTAGTCAAACAGTGGATCCAGTACTGTGACGCCTTTCTCTTGGAATTTATAAAGTTTGCGTTTCTGTAGGTGGTGTCTTTGTTTAACCAGTCCTAACTTTACCTTACTTATTACCCATTTCTTTTTATATAAAAAGCTACACTGTTGCTACAGAAAACCTTTTCTTCCCTAGGAAAGAGCGACCAGATGGAACAGCGTATGAAATCAAACATTATAGTAGTAAAATATGTGAGCAGGCCACAAAAGAATACAATAATCCAACAAGTCAGCAACAGCACATCTTAGTAAAAATAATCCATAACTAAGATAATTCATGATGGGCAGAATACTATATCACAACGTGAGAGATCAGGAATGTTGGCAGCATCTTTCCTGGGCCACATTATTCAAAACAATTGTTGCAAATTGTCACATGGATATTTTAAGTAACACACAAACTGAATTTATTGTCCTCACTTTGTAAAGGTTTCTATTCAGTGAGCGGGAGCTCTCTGTCGGACTCTTGCTACTCTGTGTCCAGCGATGCAGCTCAGGGGGCATCAGCGCCTGCGGCCCGACCCCCGAAGCTGTGGGAGCAGGTCCCTCTGTCCACTGACAACACGGACCCCCTGTGGGCAGACCGGGCGCTGCAGCAGCAGCAGCAGCCGCCTGCACTGCAGGGCAGCCAGGGAGACGCTGAACCAACAGAAGGGACAACAGCTTCGGGTGAGATGGTGCAGACAATAGATCCATGTCATGTAAATGTATCTGTGTAAATATGAATTCACAGCTGCCAGCTGAAGCGGGCTCACAAAGGTCAACAGAAGACTGTTCAAAGCAGTGCTCTGGTCATATCGGTGATGATCATAAGTTTGCAATATACCAGTATGATGCATAAATAAGGATCATGTTGATAATATAAATATCATAATTTCATGTGAGCATCTGCTTGTCCTTTTCTTTGGACATAAGCGTAATTGTACATTTTGTACAGTTCTGTTTACAGACTCTTTCTCCACCTCCCTACACTATTGATTTGCCATTAAAGAGACGAAAGGCATAGTAATCAAAGTAGAAGATGAAGTTGATAGCATTATTTTCTTTTGACAAATGTTCTAAAGATATCATGAAATCAATATAGTCAATTATTTCAGCCCCAAAAATCATGAAGTAAAAATCCTATATTGTGACAGCCCATAATGAACCTGTAACTGATTGGGATTGATGTAAAATAAGAGTATCTGAAGTTCTTCTCTTCTTCTCATTTACAGTGCAAGGTGATATTGAAGAGACTGGTCTGAGCTTTCTTTCTGACCTCTGCTCGGGACTCGGTGACTCCCTGGTTTCTTCCCTCATTCAACTTCTCGAATCAACCTCCTCCTCATCCTCCTTCTCCCCACTCCAGCCAAACACCCAGCTGGACCCTCGCTACTGCACAGACCTAGTGTCCCGTCGGACCAAAGAGGTGTACCCCTACCCCAGCCCGCTGCACGCCGTCGCCCTCCAGAGCCCCATTTTCACCTCCCAGAGCCAGGAGCCATCAGCCTCTCCCAGCCCTGAGGGTCTCCAGCTAGATGACCCTCAGGAGTCCAGCTCTGTCCCCCCTTGCCCCTCCAGCCCGCTGCCTCTCTCACCCAGCTGGAGCAGTACATCTCTCGTCTGGCTCGCCAGTACCACAGTCGGGTCACTTGCTCCACCTCCGATCTCACTTCAGCTGCCATCCCTGGTGAGGTCAGAGGCCTTTGTACCCCTGGCAAAAGTCACGGATCCACCCAGTCCCTCTTTGCCTTTGAGAGTCGCAGCACCCCCTCCTCCAACATCACTCCCTGTAAGTCTCTGCTGGGAAACTCTGCCAGATTCAGCCTCAGCACCACCGGAAAAAAAGCCACTAGGAATTCAATAAACCTAGGTAACCTCCCCTCAGCCACTGGAGAGGACTTGAACATAAATCTGCATCTCAACCTCAACTTGAACCTGACTCCCGGTTTAAGTTCTAGCAGTGTGGACAATCCCAAAAATGGCAGCTGTGGAGCTTTAAGAAGCAACTCTGCATCTGCTCCCACAGCCTCTGCCACATCGCTCGCCTCCGCCACACCCACCCCCGCACTTAGAGCCCGCCCTCGCATTTCAACATGCCCGAGCAGCCTGAGCCACCGCAGCTCCCTGGAGGTTACTTCAGGGTCTGGACACAGTCCTGGATTTGGGTCATCTGCCTTCTGCCGCTCATTAGACTGGAGCAGCTGCGCTCCGCCTGAGACTCCACCCTCAGTATTTGGTTCTGGATCAGCTCCCGGGTCTCAGCGCAGCAGCTTGATCCAAGAGGCCAGCTGCAGTCCCAAGATAAGCGAGGACTCCCCCATGGTGGGTGAGATCTCCCGCCTCTCCGGCCTCACCAGGGCTGTTGTGGTGGGACTGATGGAACAAGGTGTGGAGCTGGACATCGACTGCTTCCAGACAGACAACACCGCGGGCGAGGTGCGGAGTCACAGCAAAACTCACCTGACACCCACGGCCAAGACAGATCAGTCACATGACTACGCCAGACTGAGCGACCAGAATCCACAGAGACCAATTCAGCTTCTCTCAGTGTCACCCATTCTCCCCAGTCTCATTGCAGCCTCACCCCTCCTCTCTCACACAGCAGCAGCCCCATACACCCTTATCAGTCCATCCACGTTCCAACTCCTCACTACTCCTCTCACTGCCACTACCAGCAGATCCCTTCTCCATCCGACCTCCCCTCATCCACAGCCTCCTCCCCTGCCTCCCGCCCCACCACCAGGGGCCGCTCCCCTCCCCGGCCTCTCCAGCCGTCCCCTCTGGGCGCCACCCCGCTCTCAGTTTTCCGACGGGATGCGCCCTTCCAGTGCTCCCTGCCTCGCACGATTATGAGGAGCTCTCCTTTGGAGCAAGGAGGGATCCACCCGAGAGGGGGATCACTTCGGCAGAGTGCGGGAGGAACTGTTGGGTGGAAGAGGGTGGAGGGGGAGGGGCTTTACAGTGGGAAGCACTCCTCTCACAAGTTGATCCGGGCAGCCACAGTAAGCAGCTATGCCAAGAGAGAGGACTATAGCTCGGCTTGGGCTGAGGAGCAGGAGCAGGAGCAGGAGCAGCCCACGGCCCAGACACCCAGGAAGACCTCCAACAAACTGTGGAGGGGCTTCGAGGGGCGCCTCCGGGGCAAAGAGTCCGAATGCGAAAAGGAAGAGATGGACAGAGCCGAGTACGGCTATGGCTGGAGGAGCAACAGCGTTGGAAGCTGGCGGAGGGAGGGACGGAGGGTGAAGGCTCCATCCAGCAGTAACGACAAGAGGCCGAAAGTGGACAACTCGCCGATGTTCTCGAAGAAGAGGGGGAAGGAGGAAGGGGAGAGACGCAGCACCAGCATCAGGCTTTCCAGGAGGGCTTTGTTCAGGAGCGAGTCCCAAGGTTTGCTGGTGTCTCGTAACCACGGCGAGGAGCCAACAAAGCGGGCACACTGGGTCTCTTCGTTAGACGTGGGGCATGGGGGCCTCAGCAAACACGAAGGCATCAGACTGCTGAGGGCGAAGGAGGAAGACAAACGACTGTCGTCCACCGCCAGCCTCTTTAACCTCTCTCGCTCTCAGAGCCTCGAAGGCAGCTGCCACTCCCTCTCCCCTTTCTCCTCCCCTTCCTTCTCCCCTTCCCCGCCCCCCAGGATGCCCATGCAGCGCTCTCGGTCTCTAAAGGACTTGGGGAGGAGAGTGTTTGGCTCAATGAGGTCGCTGAGTCTCAAACGAAAGCCATCCAAGAAGTGACACTTGTACAATAAATAACCATCACAGTGAACGCATCTGTGGTTAGTATTTTAATTCATGTAAAAGGAAGTGCCATCATTTTAAAGCTTCAAATAAGTGTTCAATAACACTGAGTGACCATTATACATCTGACAGCCCTTTCTTCCAATACCAATATGATGGAAGTTCCTCTCAGGCTCAGTCTGTGATAAATGCGTACTTTTCCGTCTAACTCACGTCATTTCTAAAGACACATTTTATAGCCTGCCAAAAAAAAACTGAAAACTACCAGATGTCTGTTACATTTCTCCAAATGGGTTCTAGAGCGTAATCAAAATGCTTTGCAGACGATCAATTTCAAAAATCAAAAATGTTTTGCCCACAGAGGGCAAAACATTTTTGACAAGGGAGAATTTTTCTTTTTAGGAGCTGCAAATAGCTTTCAGCTTTTAAAAACGTGTTGGTTTCAGTGGAGTTTTTTACAATTCATAATTTACCATCTCACAACCACCTATTCTAGGCTGGAGAAGCCTCGTATAAAGATATTGAGTATAAAGTAATAATGTTGGCTATACGCAAAGTTCTCCTGTGACCATGAGTATGAATGTGTAAATGTACACTCCCCTTCTGCATGCTGCTCCGTGACTTGTTCAGTGATAATAGCTATTGTGAGAATGTGATATTCCTCTTTGTTTATAGGCAACAGTGCCTCTGAAGTACAATCATATTGGCCAGATAATGACCAAAACCAAGCAAATACACTTTAACTCGATATTGTGCTCAGGATTTTCAAATAAATATTGAATGAATAAAAATATTGATGAAGTTATTTGAGACAGAATGTGACTTCTCATGACTTACGTTTAATAAAAGAAACATATAACAAAGCTCGTATTTTGCCTGTAATACCTACATTATATAAACAATCAAATAAGTTTGAGACATCAGAGCTTGGATGATGTTTATAAAAAAATATTTTACTTGAAATCTGACAAAATCATTATTCACAGCACTGACCAGACAACTGCAATCTTGAAGGCATAATCTGAACTGTTAGTAGTGCATGATGATTCTCACTTTAGTTTTCAGAGGGATATGTGAAAAAAAATCCAAATTTAAATTCACCTTTGCCTCCGAGTTGCTAGGAAACTAACTTTTCCTAACTCTCCTTTCTATTTTCAGCAGAGACATCTTCAGTTTCCTCACTGAACATGTTCTAGTACTCAGTATAATCCTTACTTCACTATGCTCAGCTCATTAACACCTAAAGGAGACACAGTAACATCATTCAAAATGATTTAACATTCCTCGTTGATTTGTGATCAGTCCAGGTTGAACACAGTCTTTGTCAGTTTGAGCTTCATTGAGAGGTTTTAGCTAGCCGACTCAAACTCCTCCACCGGCTCCGTTAGTTTGGTTTATCCCTTCTCCAGAGCCACTCTTCAGGCTGGGGGAAAACATCCCTCGGTACATCGCTTTCTCTTTTTGCAACTCTCGATTCAGTTTCTCCTCAACCCTCTGCAGCTGTTTCCTCACATTGGCATCTGAGACAGAAAAATGAAGAAGTTTTATTTTTGAAAAGGCATACTTTTCTTTTATCACACAGGCTTGACTTTTTAATATATTTTTATGAAATATATCCACAAATGTTGCAACAAAGCCAAATGTCCTACAGAGGAAATATCATGCATACACAACCTCACAAACACTTGACCTCCATGCCAAATGTTAGCCTCTTATGGCAAAACTGTGGCTATAAATAGCGAGCTTCCTAAAAGAGCTGCCACATTCTTGCTTTCATTAAAGAAAAAAAGTGAAATTACTCATAAATCTCTCCATGAAATAGAAATAGAGTGCAATTTGTTTTTTGCCAGTTCTGATTTATGAAGGCGTCACTATTTTATCTTGAAACCTATTACAGGATGTATTAAAGGTTCTAAAAGTGATGTTAATTAGTGATTTTTGTATGTGCAGGTGGACCGATTTGGTCATCTTAAGATAATGTAGATAACCTTGTTGTAAAGTCTCTTTTCTTACCATTAGGCTGCTCCCTGCAGGCCTGGGTGAGGTACTGTTTGGCGGTGTGTGCGTCCCCCATCTCCAGAGTCGCTACTCCTGCCCTGTACAGCGCTTTGACATCACCTGGTCGCCACTGCAGCACCCGCAGGCTGTAGTCTCTCACACGAGAATAGTCAACACTCTGTTTCTGCAGCAAACAGGCTGAAAGAGATATATTTATACATATATAATATTGTACACACTAGACCCAGCTGCCAATTTCCCTTCGTCAGGCAATCAATGAAAAAGCTCTCTCCTAAAGGAAGTTGATTATTAGGAGCATAACTCAATTGAAGAGGGCATTTAAAATTAAAATGACTATTACCTAACCATGAA
Source organism: Dissostichus eleginoides (assembly GCA_031216635.1). NCBI lineage: Eukaryota > Metazoa > Chordata > Actinopteri > Perciformes > Nototheniidae > Dissostichus > Dissostichus eleginoides. The sequence goes on from CM062271.1 coordinate 17,228,401, forward strand.
GATCTAGAGTCTACATGACTGAGTAATATCAAGATTAGTTTTTTAAAGAGCTACTACCTGAATGGAACAGATATATTTAACTACATTTTCCCAGCCCTGGATTTTGTTCAACTCTGATATAAAAGATGATCTACCAGCTAAATTGTTGTAGCAGTCCACTTGTGTATTTCTCAGTGAAGCTTCCTGTTCGGGTTCGAGAGGAGGGATCTCAGGTCCAAACCCTTTTACTGCTGCCATCACATCAGAGTCGAGGCCTCTGAGGACCAGCAGGGCTCGGTGATAACGCCCGATGGCTGAGCGAATGTTCTTCTCCCTGTAGAAAGCATTCCCTTCTGTTTTCATTTGGGCGGCCTCCTCAAGCAAAGTCCAGACCGGCTTTGCAGGAGTCCGTTTGTGTCGAGATAAGGTTGGTTCTGATGCTGCCGCTGCTTCCTGCACATCCATACTCTCATCCCCCCCTCCAGCCTCCATTTCTGAAATGGACATAGTTGTGATTAATAAGTAAATTGGCAGTCAACTGTTTTTACACATCAAAGTAGATTTACTAATCACAATGAGTAACTTGAAAAAAGTTAATATGATCCAGAACAATAACGAAATGCATCTACAGAATCAGTTCTACACTGTGAGGTACTCCCATGTAAAATGTTGCATCGGAAAACGTTGTTCAGTTTTCAGCAATTTACCCAGGCTTAATGGAGAGGGGTGGGGTCGTTGTTAGGGATAAGAAATATAGGATTGTTTTCATGATTTCATGTCTAGAAGTAGATTGTGGTGCATTTAAATTATAGCGATGACAGTGAAAACAAATAAGTAGTTTGAAAAGAAGCTGTCTAGCTTGCTATCATGGTAGAGAAGAGGAAATAAATACAGGACTTATGTAAAAAAGACCAGACTCACAATGTTGCTGTTTGTGTTTATTTGGGGGAGCGTTATGATGCTTGATTAATGCAGGAAGGCCATTTATCTACTCTGATTTTCACTCAAAACTCCATTAAAAAATATGGAATGCATGTTAACAACATGTAAGTAAGGTATAGTGATTTCAGTATGTTTAAGGCGATCGAAGGCACTGAATTTTACAGTATACTGGACACCATTGACAGAGCTTTAATTCGAAAATCGAAACCATTTTAGCATGGATATTTGAGGAAGTTTCCATGTCGTCCCATGCCTATCGTTGCAACCCATTGTTGTACTATCGTCATTCCCACGGTGCTAAGCGGCTGTCAACCTGCCTCTCAGGTAGCCTATGTTTCAAACTGAATAATACAATAGTTTCGTAGATATACTTATTGTACTAATTGTTTAATACCTCTGTTAACAGACTTACAGTAGGCTATACATGATATCAGCAGCCCGCGTTAGGGACAGTCAAATGCTGCATTATATTTTAATTACTGACACTTACTAAGCTAACTTTGCTACTTTGTTCCGTTGCTAAGAAACATTAGCTAGAGGGGACATTTGTAACGAACGTTCTAATGTTCCAGCACACCGTTAACGGTTTGTAGCTACAGCTAACGAGCTAGCAAAGTTACCATGCCAACTAAACCTGCTCACACACTAGCTAACGCTTATTCAGTTCAATGCGGGATGTCTGCACATTTAACGGGTTGGTTCATTTAATATTGGTGGATTATTTGCTCACCTTACAAGCCACTGAGAGGACAATTAACGCACAGCTAGTTCTTACAGTTGACAACCATTCTGCTGCTGTAGAGTCGCTTCCTTGTTTTCTTAAGAAGTGGTCAAAACTTCAACTTCTTTAAGCGTTACTGCCACAGCAAGGCCGAACCAGGAATTACCATTACTTACACACTTCAAATATACAGTATTTTAGCTACATTTATTAAATTAGGTGGGAAAAGTACTCAGATCTTGTATTTAAACAAAGTAGGACCAGAATGTAGTAATGCTCTGTAAGTCCTGCAATCAAAATGTGACTCAAGTAAAAGTAGAACATTGTTGGCATCAAATTACAGCCTACCAAAAGTAAAAGTACTCATTATGTAGATTGGCCCATTTCAGAATAATATATATCATATGTTTCGATCATAAATATTGATGCAATAATGTGTTTATCAAAGCTGGTAAAGGTACAGTTAGTTTTAATTATTTTGTATGATGCGGGGTTTCTGAATGTTACTCCAGGTGTAACTAAAGTTTTATTTAGCCTAAGTGTTGATTATATTTCACATAATTAATCCAAATCTGCAAAGGAACTAAAGGTATTAAATACGTGAAGTGGAGCAAAAGTACACCATTTTTATTGTAGTGGGGTAGAAGTACTAAGTAGCAAAAAGACTAAATACTCCAGTAAAGTAAAGTCCCTCAAAATTGTACTACAAGTACAGTTCTTGAGTAAATGTACTTAGTTACTTGACATGTGTGATTTCAAAAGTTAAAGTTAGATGCAGATGTTGAACACACCTTACTTGAAAACCTTATGTTAAGTTGAACAACTTTTCAATTTCCATTTACGGATGTATCAATCAGACATAGGCCTACTGTAGGTCTTATTCATCTTGATTTTTTGATTAACCACATTGAATGTTTGTCATGGGACTCCTATTGATGATAGGTTGCTGGAAGTAACAAAACACACAATTTACTTACTTTAAACTGATTTAATTATAAGCATCTTTTAAAATCTTTGGTCAAAGCGCCCAATATAGGCTATGGCATAAAAAAGAATGGTATACTGCGGGGCAAATACTTGTAGGCTACTTCAACAAACACAAGAGATTTACAAGAGATTAATTATTACACCATTCTGTGGCAAAGATGATCATTTTACAAAGATTAAGTCTTTGATGTAAAAGAGACAATAGCTATAGCATCATAAAACATTATAGTATTGCATTAAATCGTTTATTTTTCAATCTTGCAGATTTGTGGTCAACATTAATTCAGTGTCATCCAGAGATTTCTCCTCCTTTTCTGTTTTGGTGTTATCATTGATCATTAGCATTCGTTTCTTTGGTGGTTTGTGGGTTTTCACTTTAAATACGTCCCACCTTTCAGGAATCAGTCCTTTATCGAAGAGCAGTGAAAATAGATAGGAGAACAACAAAGTGGCAAACATGTTGGACAACATGCAGATCGTCTGTACAGGAGAGCGCTGGACATATATGCCGTTTTCAAGAGTGGAACCTGGAAAATGGAGAACAATGGGTAACCCAAATGACGGCTCGCCGCTCAGCACTCTTAAAAAAAGTCCAACTAGCAAGCCAATAATGGAGCCGTATCCGTTGGAGATATTGAAGAAGAGGACGCAGGTGAGTTGAGGAAACATGAAAATGTAGGTTATGCTAGAGCCCAGGATCCAGAAAACCATGATGCTGTTGTTTAGGAAGGTGAGCGCAGTGCCAGCCAAGCCCACCAACACCACAGTGGCCCGGATCACCCACTGGAGCTCCCTACCCGATGCCTGCAGGGGGAAAAAGCTAAAACTGAAATAAACTAGAAAAGTGCATTCAGGAGGATCACCAGGTCTGGTGTGTCTCTCCTCAAACACAAAGACAAGTTATGACAAAATGTCCCTCCCTGCTGCCAGTTAGGATGGCAGTGAAGATGACAGCCAACAGGGATTGATTCACCTCTTATCCTGCCTTTTTATTTAGTTGATCATAAGATATCGGGTATGGAAATAATTAGCAAATGCTCCAGTTTAAGTTGAGACCAGGTTTTTGTATGAATGTCTGTTTTTGAGCCATGACAATCATAAACAATATTTTACCGACAGATAAGTTAAGGCTTGTTTATAGCCTAGCTAATGCTGGAAATGCCTTTTGATACATTAGTTATTGATCTCTGCGGCCATTACTGGATACTTAGGAAGAGTGAGGAATCAGTAGTCAATGACTGTATAAATCAGTCCTTAAAATAGGTTTTTCAATAACTGTGAATCACTGCAACCACAAGAGGTCTTAGAGCATACAGTCACAAATGAAAGCAACAAATATGAGGTTGATGGGTCAAATAGTATGCAAAACAGATGCATGCACACCGACAACCAAACTCATCATCTCGCGTCCAGTGGAGATAACAACCACAACTCTATTCTTCCCCTCAGGTCTCCTCTTACCTTGGTCCCTTGGTCCTCAGGATGTTCTTATAGATGTTGGATGAGAAGATGGAGGCGGCTGATAACAGAGCGGAGTCCGTTGATGACATCACGGCAGCAGCTATAGCTCCGATGCCGATGATGGAGATGTAGTTTGGGGTGAGGTGCTGCAGAGCAATGGGCAGAATCTGACCGGCCTCTCCTCGCTCGTATGGGGACGGGGAGCCGTACAAGGTAGAGTTCCAGTCTGACACCAAAAATGTGACATAAATTAGCATAGTCTCTCTATCTTATATTTAGTTATAAATGGGGTTCCTCTATCAACTAGATCAACAGTAGGTGATATGTTTTCTGTTTCTTGCTGTACCTGTTGATGCTGCGACTGCTCCAAGAAGACAGGATGGGATTCCCAGAATAATGACTAGGGGTGCTGCAGTGAAGCAAGCTATCCTGGCTGTGGTTGAGGAGGCGGCTGACAGGGTCCTCTGGTGGAAGCTCTGATACCCAAGGTTACCAAAAGTCTCGGAAAACAGAAATAAAACCTGTTTTAACAATACTGTCCTCATTCCCAATACTGTATGTCAGATAAACTGTATTGGTATTACTATAAAGTCATAAAAAGAAAACTATTTTTTGGATAAGAATGTGACTTAGGTCATGCCCACTATGGCAATAATTCATTTACCAGTCTACAAACTGGCCACTTTTAAAACAAATGTTGCCTTTATTTGCATATAATAATCTTGTCTTGTTTCACCTTTAATAATTACAAATGTTGAAAAAAAATATCTATCTATCCATCATTCATTCTAGTTTTTACGCTTATTCTTTTACTACTGTGACCTGTCAAAATGTATTCCTTACCAATAATAAGAAATTATCAATCCACCTCCACGCTCTGTCTTTATCCACTGAACCAATCCAGGGGGCCTGGTAGGTGAAGTTTAAAGCAGTCTTGTTGATGTCAGTTGAATGAGGACTCATCAGGATAAATGGGACACATAGCCACTACAGAAAAAGAAAATCAGCCACTGATTTAAAAATGTTAAAACGTACATGACTTGATGAAGTAAGCTGGTCTAAAACATGCTTCCTGTCAAAGGTTCTGAAAAGCTGGCATTTATTTCCAGTAGACTAGTTACTGTAATGCAAATTGTTTGAATCTGTAAATGGCTCTCATTCCTACATTGTTGACATGCTTCCTTTTTACGTTATAACCTTTTTTATTGTACTACCTTTTTATGTTCTTATCTTGTTTTGTCATGAAGGATCTTTGTCTATTTTTTATTTATTTATTGTTTTTGAAACACATTTGGCTTCATTGACTCAAGCCAAATCCCTACAGACTGAGGTATTGCCTTCCTTATATTGCCAGCAACAGACTATTCTGTAACAAACTTCAAACTTCAAGCGAAGAACTCACTAAACTGAGGAATATGAGGGTAAGCTGTATGATGTCTGTGTAGGCTACAGAGTAGAGGCCTCCCAGCAGTGTGTAAATGATGGCTACTGCGGCAGAGATCCAAATGCAAACGGTATAGTCCAAATCCAACACCACACTCATTGTTGCACCTATAAAGGTAACACAATTACATATAGGCAGACTCATATGCAAACATAATGCATTCATTATCAGTTATAAGTTACGCTGGTGCATAACACCAGGCTTGTCAGTTTGTTGGTAGCGAGATTAAACCAACATCATAATAATCATTTACTAGAATTCATGTATGTTTTGTCATGGTGCAATAGTCAAATAATTGTAGGAATTACAAATAGTTCTTTTTGCAAAATGGGACTTTTAATGTAAATTGTTTGACTTACCTAAGCCAATAAGAGTTCCCGCAACCCATATTATGTCGGATATGAGCAGCGCAATAGTCAAAAGTCCACTTATTACATTTCCATACTTGATCTGGAACGGGTCCATCATTGTCACATATTTTTTGTCTCTCATCGGCTTGGCAAAGAAAAGTCCACCTTAACGTTGAACCACAAAAGAGAAACAGATCTGTGTCATTTGTTCTTAACTGATTTACCATTGCATTTCAACTGCATTGCAATAGACTCCAGATTGTGAAACAGCACCACTATCAGTCCCCTTCATTGACCGTTTTATATCCAGACTGAAAAACATATTTTTACTCTTGTGTGTTGTAACGTCCTGATGTGGCGGATTGGGATCATAACTATGCGTTGTTCATTTGTGCATTTATTGGACTGAACAGTAATATGGTCAATGTAGGTTGTTTTCAAATGTGCTTTGAAAATAAATGTGACTTGCATTGATGTAAATTGTTGACATTATTATGTCCTACCAACAATGAAAGCGAGGGCTGATGATTTCCTGAGGTGTCACTTTCGAGACCCCATTTTGTTCTCTGTATACATGCTTCCTTGGGCCAAATAATTTAAACATTTCCTCCCACTGTAATGTCGATGACACACAGCTTTTGTATAGCAATATGGTCAATGCGGGTTGACTTCATGTGACTTATTGCCATTTTTATGTCTTACCAACAATGAAAGAGAGGGCTGTTGTTACTGGTACGACAGCCCAGGTCAGCCCCATGGTTGGAGTGTACACTATCTCTGTAAGACCAACGAGAAAGCCCCCTCCAACAAATGTAGCTGTTGGAAACACACACACACACACACACACACACACACACACACACACACCACACACACACACCACACACACACACACACACACACACACACACACACACACACACACACACACACTTCCAGAAAGGTCAGTCGAATGAAACCTACAAATCACCCTGAAGGTTTACAATTACAGTCTTGAGTACCTTCCTTGAGCTCCTCCACTACATTTTGGAAGCCAATATTATACCAATATTTATACTTTTCACTACATACATTTGAGAACTTTAGTTACTTTGCCAATTTAGATTATTATTGCAAAATATAATTTAACAATTAAATGATAAGGTATAAGTAAATATCTGAATACTTTTTCACCACTGGTGAGACATAATAGACTGTGTCCATCCTTTTTAAAAAAAAATTGCCTATGAAAATTCATGATCAAATTGATAGATTTTGTTTATTTAAAATGCATCTAGATGTCATCAAACTACTTATTTGAATACTTTATTTGTAACCCCACACTCACCTGTCATGGTGAAGATTCCCACCACCAGGCTGATCTCTCTGTTCCCCAGCAGAGTGATCTCTGTAACGTCCGCCTGGCTGCTCTTCTTCAGTCGATTGGACTTCATGGATGCCCAAATGCCGGTGCCCAGCACCAGCAGGTAGAAGAGCACCATCACCACGAGTCCTGGGATGTTCAGACTCATCGTGCACGACTGACGGACTGATTGAAGAACTGTTGCTCCAACCGACCCCTTCAAACTCACTGACTGTGTCCAAACAAGCTGAAATTAATTCCAGTTATAGCAGGGGTGATAAACTCCTCTTTGTTGGCCACATCAGCTTTATGGCTGTCCTCAACTGGACAGTGGTAACATATCTACTAACATAATCTAGTCTAGGGAAATAATTGCAAGCAGACATTCAAGTACAACAATTGTATAATCTATTAAATGTGTGCGACACAATACTGAACTATGCATAAACACTCACATTTATCTGTTTTTTTCATAATATAAATCCCATGAATTTATGTGATTAAGAAACCCTCATTATAATCTATTTTTTAAAAACACAATACACACATTTTATCAAGCATTTTTTAAGCGTTTTAGGTTTCATCTGAATTTGGGTTTTAATATTCTGAAAGCCAAGACTTTGTTTTTATTTAAGACCAGATGAAAACCCCCTTGCGCAGACCCAACTGAACTATCAGTCATTTACAGTCTATGTCTGGCATTACATTTTTGAAAGCGGACAATTGCTGAAGTTTTCATCCTGCGTTTACAAGCTTAAACAAGTATTCACTGCCTGAATATGCTGATAAAAGTTTCATACTCTGAAAGCCAAGACTTTATGTTTCTTAATCAAACAAAAACCTGGAAATGACCAACACAAGTTTTTGAAATAAAACCATGTTTATTTTGATAAAGCAGTTGACTGTTGAGTTTCTGTTGAGAAAAGAGGGCTGCCTTTAAAATCTTGGACTTTATTGATTTTCTGTGTGGCTAGGGTTGGCATACCTGGCTTCTATTTGGTGTCGATGCGCTGCAGTAAATTGTATTTCTCAGGGACCGCCACTGCCTGGAGAGCCCAAACCCCCAGGGTGTGCACCCAACGTTGAGGCAAATTTATGCTAAAGTTCTCTTAATCAAAACAAACAATGTGGCTCTATCTTCTTTTCTCTTTGAAGTTTTACTGCAGCTTATTCTTGTTTTTATTTGATCAATCTGATGATTATTTTCTCATGTTACAAACAAATGAAATTAATTTGATATATCTTATTGTTTCATCATTGATGTTTAAAGTCTGCAAAGTAGTGAATATTCAGGATAAAGAACAGTAACAGTGCTTCACAGTTATATGGTAAATACTTTCAATTCAGCACTGCTGACTGACCTTTTCAATTTAAGTTATGTGCATTTGCACAACATGCTTTTTCTTTTATGTCTGTCAAGCACTGCAATATGCTTCCAGACAAACTAAAAACGTGCAAACACTTTCACCTTTTTTTTCCAATATCGCAAAAGAAAAAGAAGATATTAAGCTACCGGTCTTGTCAACAATAATTTGACCCTGATTCTACTGATAAATGTGCTGGTATTTAAATGTTGATCAATGCTTTGTTCAGTCTTTATAATCATTAGTGTGACAGAGACTATGTCATGTTTGTATTGTCTGATGATTGTTATGTGTGCACGTGTCCAGGGACTGCAGATGGAAAAACTCTGGCAAAAATCATCTCTTCTCTTTTTTTTTACATTAATATTGTTCTTGAGCATAGTCTTCTTTAAAGAAAACAAATACAAATCTGCTAGACACCCACTGCTGCCCTTAACTTGAGGTTTGATGGATCACAGATTAATGTTGGCAGACATTAACCAGCAAGCTTAATTCAATTGAGGTTAACTTCAGCTACAAGTTTAAATGAACGTAGACATTGTTATAGCTGTCTCATTACTGATATCTCTCTTACTCACCAGTCTGCTGAATGTCCTGAATGTCTGTATTCATCCACTGACTGACTGTCTGTCTGTCTGTCTGTGTCTTTCAGTCTGTCTGTAGTCGAGTTAATGATCTAACTTATGTCACCTTTCATTTTTTATCGGTTTAACCTCCTTCGTGGAATCCTGCCCTACAGTCTGTGTCATTCTGTTCATCTGTCTGTCGGTGTGCTTCCATCTGTCTTTAGCTATGCTCTTTACATTACATTACATGTCACTTGTTAGACGCTTTTATCCAAAGCGACTTACATACTCAATACTGTGGGCAATCCCCACAGGAGCAATTTGGGGTGAAGTGTCTTGCCCAGGGACACAACGACATGCTGACTGCACTGGGGTTTGAACCTGTGCTCCCCTGATCCGAACACCAACGCACTAACCACTGCGCCACAGCCCTCTTTACTAGCACGTTTTATAGTGGTGTCCCCCCACAAGCAGATTATTTTGCCTTTTATGCCTTTAAATATCTTTTTATTATGGGTTTTTAAAAACACTTTATGTTGTTACTTTGAAATGCATGTTTTATTAGTTGATGTTTTAAATGGCTTTCTTTTACTGCATTGCAGATCACTTAACTCCCTACCTGTGTTTCCTTTAAATCGATGTGTTTTTTTCTTTATTCTGTCTAAATGTAGATCAATTTGAGCGGCAATTCTTCTCCAAAAGGTGCTATGTAAATAAATAAATGTTTACTATCATTATTATTATTATAACTACATGGGCGCATATGTATTCAATGTTGCCATCCGCAATTATTATGCACACTATTACTAGAAAAAAGGTAACACAATAATAAAAAGCTAGCTAAAGTTACATGTTAACTGACCATAGATCATTGGCATAGTTTGCCTGATTTGGATGGAGATCAAAGTCCAGTTGGTTGACAGCTGGGCATAAAAGGCAAGCTACAAATATTAACAAGAAAGCTAAAGTTACATGATAACTCAACCTAGATGCTTGGCTGATGGACATGGAAAGGACTGAGGTCTAGCTGGTCACACTCACATGGTCTTAAGTAATCTTTAGCTGGCCTTTTTCATGACCCGATATCCCCTTTGCATTTGCCATTATCACAAAGGTAAGTAAGTGGTGAAAGTAAACTTACACAGACACCAACAGAAGATTGTCCGATAGTTGGTTGCTGTTTAGTCAGCGATTTATTGAAATTCTTACAACACCAATTTTGTTTTCTGCCAGCAAGTTGTTAGGTGGTTGCTTTGTGGTCTCTTGCAGTGTTCGTAGTTTTGCTGGTCTGTTGCTGTTAGCATCTAAATGGCGCCTGTATCTGTTAGCGCTTGTTGCAGCCTCTGAACTGTGTGCTCTCTCTACCTGTTCCCCTTCCTTTCCGGTCACCTATGGCCCTATTTATACACCCTTGTGAAGCTAATCACTGAAGCCAAGTGTTCAAAATAATATTGCATGATAAATCAAAACAAAATACGGTATTATAATATGCCAACAATAAACATTGCTGTTTCAAAGCACCAGTGCTCTCTCTATGGTCAGATAGTCTTTGTCTATGTCCAACTCCTGTATGGATTTCAGATAATCATTCCCATTGAAAGTGTGTTTAACTGAGTCCGTCATCGATTATTATCCTCCATTCTTTTCAAGACAGTGGAACGTTCAGCAATGGATTTTGCTTGATTGATTTCATTGTATTTCATTTGTATTGTCCTTTGACTTCATAAGCTCTTTCAGTCTAACCATAGCTTGTTTGCATTTTAAGAAGCTTGTTTTCTGATAGTCTTCAAGGAACAATCCCCAGCCTTTGGCAGTGTGTTTAGTAATTTCTTCATCCTTTTCAGAAAACTTTTGGCCATCTTGATGTGAAATTGTCTTGACACCAGACATAAGGACATTATAATTCACTGTCCCTTTTAGAGTCTCTGGCATGATCCTGGAAAAAAAGACATGTGCCGGAAGCACGGACTATCATTTTACAATGTTTGGTCTTAAAGTAGAGAAAATAGCTAAAGCATCATACACAACATTATAGATTTGCATTAAATCATCTCTTTTTCAATCTTGCATATTTGTGGTCAACATCAACTCAGTTTCTTTCTGAGGTTCCTCCTCCTTTTCTGTTTTGGTGTTATCATTGATCATTAGCATTCGTTTCTTTGGTGGTTTGTGGGTTTTCACTTTAAATACGTCCCACCTTTCAGGAATCAGTCCTTTATCGAAGAGCAGTGAAAATAGATAGGAGAACAACAAAGTGGCAAACATGTTGGACAACATGCAGATCGTCTGTACAGGAGAGCGCTGGACATATATGCCGTTTTCAAGAGTGGAACCTGGAAAGTGGAGAACAATGGGTAACCCAAATGACGGCTCGCCGCTCAGCACTCTTAAAAAAAGTCCAACTAGCAAGCCAATAATGGATCCGTATCCGTTGGAGATATTGAAGAAGAGGACGCAGGTGAGTTGAGGAAACATGAAAATGTAGGTTATGCTGGAGCCCAGGATCCAGAAAACCATGATGCTGTTGTTTAGGAAGGTGAGCGCAGTGCCAGCCAAGCCCACCAACACCACAGTGGCCCGGATCACCCACTGGAGCTCCCTACCCGATGCCTGAAAGGGAAAACATCCTAAAAGCTGAAACAGAAATAAACTAAGAAAGTGCACTCTCAATCAGGTGTGTCTTCTCCCATAGACGAAAAAGAAGATGTATAACCCACTGTGCCTCCAGCTCTCTTACAGTCAAGACTGCAGTGAAGTTGACAGCAAACAGGGATTTATTCATCTAGAATCCTGCCTAACTTTGGTGAATATCAGTTTTTTGAGCTACAACAAAGGCCGAAAAATACACTAAGGATTGTTTTTAACCTAGCCAATACCTTTTACTACTGACATTTTTTTTGACCAAATATGGCTGCTACCAGCTAGTTAAGAATAGTGAGCATTCAGCAACCCTAGAGGTTAGGCTGAGTTGTCAAGTAATATTTGACACAAACAAATACATGCACAGCCACGACCAAACTCATCATCTCGCCTCCAGTGGAGATAACAACCACAACTCTATTCTTCCCCTCAGGTCTCCTCTTACCTTGGTCCTCAGGATGTTCTTATAGATGTTGGATGAGAAGATGGAGGCGGCTGATAACAGAGCGGAGTCCGTTGATGACATCACGGCAGCAGCTATAGCTCCGATGCCGATGATGGAGATGTAGTTTGGGGTGAGGTGCTGCAGAGCAATGGGCAGAATCTGACCGGCCTCTCCTCGCTCGTATGGGGACGGGAAGCCGTACAAGGTAGAGTTCCAGTCTGACACCAAAAATGTGACATAAATTACCATAGTCTCTCTATCTCATATTTAAAGTGGCAAAAGATGACAGTTTGCTTCAACTTATCATTATGGAGCACATGTTGATTATACAATTTAAACGCCTGCTGGTGAATAATGACTCTGTCTGACTAGATTGGTTCCCTGTAGCCCTTGCACTTAAAGGCCCGGACACACCAAGCCGATTTCGGCTGTCGATAGATGTCTGGCCGTCGATGAGCGTCCTGTCGCCCTACTCAGATTGGTGTGTCCCGCACTGTCGTGTCTTTTCGGCCGTGCCGACACCTTCCGCTCCCGATTGAACATGTTGAATCGGGAGCGGAGGCTGTCGGCAAAAGAAATCACTCTGATTGGCTGTTCAGCTTAGCGAATCAGTGCATGAGAAGCGAAAAAGAAGTGAGGTACGCAAAAAAATGATTAGGCACACACAGATGGCTATTATTTTTTTTTTCATCTCACCTGTACGCAAGAATTTATTTTACATCATGGCGATCTGGAATGAAGAAACCGAAGACCAACTCATCAGCTTGATTCAGGAGAGGCCAGCTCTGTACGACATTACAGAGAAACGTACTAACATGCTAACTAGCCACAATGCTTAAATTTTTTTTAAATTTATTTGTGTGCTTCAGAGAAAGAGCTCAAGAAGAAGTGGGATTCTCTGCAAACCCAGTAGGCCTACACCCGGTACAGGAGACTTGCCCCTCCGGGTAGTTCTGGAGCACTAAAGACTGGCAGTGGATCCGGACCAGGCTGCAGTTTTTAGAGCCCTACACAAGAAGGAAGTAAAGTACTTCAAACCTCACCATCACGGTAACTATTTTATTTGTTGCCATAGGTCAGGGCCGTGTGTCCCATGAGCTTGTCGCTGTCGTATCCATGATTTCACCCATTTAGTGCGATTTCTCCTAATGTTAGCTTCCGCCTCTTGCTATCTGCTTCCACAAGCAACAGTCCAAGGGCTGATACACCAGTACGGCACTAACCATGTTTTCGATTATGTCGCTATGTGAAACAGTCTGTGAAACAGTCTGTGATGGACAAGAGTGAAAATGCCTGGAACGCACACGGTATTTGTTATATAACGCATTCTGTCTTCCGGTTGTCTCTTTTGAATGACGAATACACACTACCGCCGCCTGCTGGTAAGGAGAGTTATTGCCACTCACGTTCTACTTGGCCGTCGGCTGAAGTCTTTGCGGTGTGTTCCAGTGCGACTGTTTTGGCCAAGACGTGAGGCGACACAACAGTCGGGTCCGTCGGGACGTGTTCTTTGGTGTCAGTTTGGTGTGTCCGGACCTGAAATGCATTTCTGTATGCTCCCCTGCAATCGGACTTTCACAATTTAAGCCCTAAACAAACACACTGCAGCACTGACTACTAGAGAGCATTTTGCTAAAAGGGAACTCAACAAATGGTTTACTTCTCAACAAAATTGCTCACACTAACCCATAGTGAAGTAAAAGGACATATGGAGTAACTTTATATCCAGCAAAACAGACTTTGATGGAGGAGGCAAAGAATACACAGAGAGAAAGTTATTAAAGAAGAATGTTTTACTAAACTAGATTATAAATTAACTAGACCTGCCTATTACCTTAATGCCTAATTATTACCAGGGGTTCACTCTGCCTTTATTATATCACTGAGATCGGGATTGTAGTTCTTTGAGATTTGTGCAGTTGTTTATTGCTTTGGACAGTAAAGTAAGCCAATCTAAGTGGTAGCTCTGAGGAAACAAGAAAGAGATCTGTTTCCACTTTCATTGTATGGCTCTACCTGTTGATGCTGCGACTGCTCCAATCAGAATGGATGGGATTCCTAGAACAAAGATTAGTGGAGCTGCAATGAAGCAGGTGATCCTGGCTGTGGCTGAAGAGGCAGCTGACAGTGTCCTCTGGTGGAAGCTCTGATATCCAAGGTTACCGAAAGCCTTAGGAAACCCCCCCAAAAAACATTATTACATTCTGAAGATGACCACAAGGGAAAATAAGTCATGTGTGTCATCATGACCTACCAGTAGTTGTAAAACATCACACAATATTGTCCTCCTTCTTTCCAGTGGCATTTTTATATGTACAAAAGTGGTGGGGCACGAACAACTTAGATGTATATATATAAGCTTCTGGTGCTTTTTTAAACACGTAAACAAATAGCTGTAGGCTATCCATGGTTCCGATAGAGAGAGAGGGGGGGATATAAGGAAAACACAGACACTCATCACCGAGGTCACAATATCAATCGATCCAGCAGAGCAATAGCCTATAGGCAAAACACAGAAGATCAACAAAAGATATGACATAAAATGAACTTACCAAAGCTGAAGTAGATGGTCAACTTCAATCATTTTCTTTCCGTTTTACTGATTTTAATCGCTATGCACTGCTCTCTCTCGTCTCCCGCACACATTGAATAGAAAAATACTCTGAGCATGCGCAGTGTAGTTTTTACAGCACCCATTCATATTGACAGCAGAGAGAGAGGGGCTTGCCCCACATCGCTCAACACGGCTCAATAGGCACACTGTGTGTGGACACTAATTGGAAGAACGCAGCAATGTAGAGACGAATCAGATGACTAAACATGATCTTAAAATATATTTTAACATTTAACATATATTTTATATTGTTTTTGCATATTTCTGGAATTATTATTTGCATTACTTTCTGCTGACACTAGGTGGGGCTGTCCCTAATGGCGAGCCGCCATTGCTTCTTTCTACTGTATGTCTGATGAACTGGACTAATTATCATTTAAAATATCAAGACAAGCGGTGGGCAAGAAAACAATGCTTTTAGACAACCTAGTTATATTATGAACACTACAGTATCTTTGGGATAAAAACAGTGAGAAAAGTTCATTTACTACTACCATTTTAAAACAGATGTCGCCCTGATATGTGTATATTCTACAGTAGTCTCGTTAATCCATCCATCTTTCCAAAAGTCATTCTACTACTGACACTTTTCTATATGTCAAAATGTATTCCTTACCAATAATAGGAAATTATCAATCCACCTCCACGCTCTGTGTTTATCCACTGAACCAATCCAGGGGGCCTGGTAAGTGAAGTTGAAAGCAGTCTTGGTGATGTCAGTTGAATGGGGGCTCATCAGGATAAATGGACACATAGCCACTGCAGAAAAAGAAAATAAGCCACCGATTTAAAAATGTTAAATGTGCATATTCCCTTAATAAAGTGAGGTGGCATGATCGTTGTTTATTCCCTGTAGATTAAAATACTGTGGTGCACTTTTTGATGCACTGACAAAAAAGGGTTAAAAAAACTCCAGTTTATTAAGAATGATTTCTGCCAGAGTATAAACTTAAACCTAAATATTTGCACACATCACCTTATTTTTAAATCTCTTAACTGCTCCCAGTTAAACAAAAATATTGGATTTTAAGAAGCTTTTTATTTTTGTTTAATCTGTGTATTTTATTACCTTTTTTATTATCATACCTTTTCATCTTAAATGTTCTTATCTTGTTTGAGTCATGTATGATCTTTCTATTGGTCTTTGTTTTTTATTTTGAAGCATATTGGATTTAATTCCCTAACCATTCTTAAGAATCAATCTCAATTTGGGATTTGTTCTTATGTTATCACAGTCCAAGCCAAGTCCCTACGGACCGAGGTACTGCTGCTTATAAGACCAGCAACAGAGCCATCTTTAATCTTTGAAAGTATTTCAAAGAACTTTCTATTCAAGCGAGGAACTCACTAAACTGAAGAATATGAGGGTAAGCTGTATGATGTCTGTGTAGGCTACAGAGTAGAGGCCTCCCAGCAGTGTGTAAATGATGGCTACTGCGGCAGAGATCCAAATGCAAACGTTATAGTCCAAATCGAGGACCGCACTCATTGTTGCACCTATAAAAGAAACACAATTACATACAGCAGACTCTTCTATCGTACAGTATGGGAACACATTGTATTTTTTGCAAAATGAGACTTTTAATGTAAATTGTTTGACTTACCTAAGCCAATAAGAGTTCCCGCAACCCATATTATGTCGGATATGAGCAGCGCAATAGTCAAAAGTCCACTTATTACATTTCCATACTTGATCTGGAACGGGTCCATCATTGTCACATATTTTTTGTCTCTCATCGGCTTGGCAAAGAAAAGTCCACCTTAACGTTGAACCACAAAAGAGAAACAGATCTGTGTCATTTGTTCTTAACTGATTTACCATTGCATTTTTCTAAAATTCATGTCCCAATTATCTTGGCCAAAATAATTGCGATCATATTATCCTGATATTCATCAAACTATGCTTAAAACTCTTAAAATGTCTCTAAATATACTGAAATCACTTAACTGTGCATTTTGTTTAGACCATCACAAAAAGGCAGCTCTTTCTTTAGTGAAAAAAAAACAATCAAAAAAATTCACAAGGTGATGTAAAACACAGGGTTAATATAAGAATGTTTGGACAAATCGAGAACATTGGTAATTGGACAATTATCTGTATTCTTGAGAGGCAGGTTAACGATTTCAAATATGTTCAGTACTGTTTGTCATTATTTGCCACTCCCAATGTCTCAAGTTTGAGCCGGAAATGCTGGCTTGAGTTGTAGTACTGGCTTGAGGGTATATTGCTTCACCCTCTAAAGGAACTTGAGAGGCCGTTGACATGACTCATCTTAAGACTGCCTAACTGAATGTGCCCAATGACTTGGTCTCTACCATCTCTGGTGAGTCTGCCATCCAGGCTTTTTTTTTTTTACACCTTTTTCACTACAGGGTTAGTTGATGGCCATGCCTTGAACTGGTTCTTTGAAAAAATAGAAACTTCTCCAACAACATGGGAAAATGTTTTCTCTTCCACAGCTAGTGTTTCACAACATCACATTTGCGACCCCATTTTGTTCTCTGTGTACATGCTTCCTTGGGCCAAATCATTTAAACATTTCCTCCCACTGTAATGCCGATGACAAACAGCTTTTTCTCTCCCAGAAACAAAAAGACTGTTGCAATTTTATGGTTGTTATTATCTGCTTTGAACACATAGTGTTGGATAGTATAACACAGCTGAATAAAAGCAAGTTTGTCCTATTTGGCACTATGGGTCCTACAAAGCAATTACCAACAGTCTTAGCAACTTGTCAATCCTTTTCAAAGCCCACGTAATAAACCATGGTGTGATAATTGACTCCATCCTTTCAGTTTGAGAAGCAGGCAACGTAATGCAAAGTTACAACATCTCTTGGTTTGCCTGTATTGTTCGTTACATGTACTAGGATAAGCTGCAGTAAATCTTCAACGTAAGGCATTGCCTCGGTCTTTGGTTTCTAGTACTTTGATATTATTGACAAATGGCTCCCAATGCGTTTCAGAATACATTTTAAGCTTTTCCTGTTTGTGTAAAAAGGGCCCCTCCTGTTTTGAAGACCTCCTAACACCTTACTCTACCTCCTGGTCACACGTCAGCAGCGGTTTGTATAGCAATATGATCAATGCGGGTTGACTTCATGTGACTTATAGCCATTTTTATGTCTTACCAACAATGAAAGAGAGGGCTGCTGTTACTGGTATGACAGCCCAGGTCAGTCCCATGGTTGGAGTGTACACTGCCTCTGTCAGCCCGACGATAAAGCCCCCTCCAACAAATGTAGCTGTAGGAAATCCCATAAATACGGTGGCTTACTAGTACAAATGTGCTACAACAGCCAAAAACACTTACATCACGGTGCAATTTCAAAAACGATGTAAATATATAACACAAATGTGCCAAAACACATGCAAATGAAGAAAACATCTTCACCAACTTCACAACACATGCAATTTGAATTTAAATTTTGAATTTTGAATTTGAACATGCGCAGGGTTTGCTAAAAGCGCTGATTAAACGAAATGCAAAAAACACAGCCTGAAACTCAAAACGTGCTGATGTTTGGGGATTACGAAGTTGGCCAAATCTCTCACAGAGTTAGTCTGTTTCATAATTGTTAGTGTTTTGTCAGTATATTTGAAATGAATAGTTTATCTACAATAGGTAACTCGGGCAGATCTACAATCATTTCAGAAGGAATCATATATTCACATTGTTAAAATAAACCAATAAGTCCTACATTTTAGGTAAGTTTCCAGTTGCAGTTGGCCAACGTTATTATCCCCGAAAGTCAATAAGCGCTCCAGTCCCAGCTGTGGACAATCACTTTTTAGTGTACCTGTTTCTGTTGTGTTTTGAGCTTTTAGCAGTGTTTTTCTTTGCAGAATTTTGGATTTGCAGCTTTTTTTATGCATCATTTTTTGAAAATGCTGCCTGTGTTTCGTTAAATTTGTGAATGTTTTCTAAATACTGCGCATGTGTTGTCAAATTGGTGTAGATATTTGAATGTATCTTGTCGCATTTGTGTTTTAATATTTGCATCGATTTTTAAGTGCAGCGCGTTTCTCTTACTGGGATTGTTTTGGGCCGTTGTAACGCGTTTGCCCGTCAGCCACCGTACATGAACGACTACAAATATATATTCATACAGAATACTATTCCATTTAACAATGTAAAGTTTCAAACATTGTTTTTATTTGTCCACATATTATTAACTTGCATCAGAAAGAGTAATCTAATGTAATGTTCAAACAATATAATCAATATGTACCATTAAATACATTTAAAAAAAGGACCATAACGGGATCACTGTGAATATAATAATCCTAACACTATCAAACAGTGCACTGGTTTTCAATAGCGAACAACAGTCTCAATAAACTACATGATCACCTGTGCATAGTTATAGACTGCAGTTTAATGAGGTACAACACGTTATTCTGGGGGCTTTCCAAGCAGCTTTATAAATACAGTCATACATTTGGCAACTACCATTATATTCACAGGTTTAAATGATGGAATGTATCTGAGTGTCTTTACAAAAGTACTGTACTTGTGTATTTCCATTTTCTGCTGCTTTATATTTTTACTACTCTACATTTTGGAAGCTATTGGTGTTCCTTTTTCTCAACCACATGTATTTGACAACTTTAATTACTAAGCTGATGCAGATATTTAATACAAAATATAAATCAACAAATACATGATGATGTTTTATTGTTATCTGAATTCTTCTTTCACCACTCTTGAGACTTCATAGACTGTGTCTTCAAAAATACTTTAACCTGCGTATCAAAATTAAATACGATCTCGTTGCTTTTGGTTATTTAAAGTGCATCTAAATGTTAACAAACTACTTATTTGAAAACTTTATTTTTAACCCCCCACACTCACCTGTCATGGTGAAGATTCCCACCACCAGGCTGATCCCTCTGTTCCCCAGCAGAGTGACCTCTGTAACGTCCGCCTGGCTGCTCTTCTTCAGTCGATTGGACTTCATGGATGCCCAAATGCCGGTGCCCAGCACCAGCAGGTAGAAGAGCACCATCACCACGAGTCCTGGGATGTTGAGACTCATCGTGCACGACTGACGGACCGAATGAAGAACTGTTGCTCCAACCGAACCCTTTAAACTCACCGACTGTGTGTCTAAACAAGCAGGACTTGTTTCCAGGTCTCGGGTCATCAAGTTCATGTTGCTTTCTTGCAGCAATTTCCCAGGAATTCAATCAATATTCTTCTTCCAAATTCTTTTTTTCTCAGAACAAAAAAACATTCCAGAGGGGCAACTGGAAATGTAAAGAATGTGTGAAACCACAATTCAAATGTTTACTGCAAACTTGGACAAGAGGTAACGGCTTGATCAATGTAACCCACAGTAATAAACCGTATATAATTTCATCTTAATGTTCAATATTTTATTTTGTATATATCATATTCTATTTACGTTAATACAGACATCTTGCAATATTCTTTTATTTGTATTTCATTTTTGAATTAGTTTTATTGTTTATGTCTTATATAACTATGTTGCATTGTTGGAGGGGCTCGGGACATAAGATTTTCATTGCCATTTCTACACTGTAGTTTATGTGCATATGACATTAAAACCTTTCAATCTTGAATCTTGAATTTCTAAACCCTTTCATTTGGACCAGGTTTAAAAGGAAAACCAAGCAAAAAAAACCCACGAAATTCCGTTCTAATCTTAACTATTTCTAACAAACAAATTCTTTCTTCGTCTAGACATTATAATTAAAGGTTTCTGTTGAACTGTCTGGTAGCTGTTAAAATGTGGGAAAGGTTACTTGTAACTTTATATCGAATATCATGTTACAAATTCAAGTTACATGACATGTAGAACAATTGATGAATTGTACTTTTTCTCTTTCCTCTTTTCAGTCATTCAACATCCAATTTATATCAAGGCAACAAACATCAAAACTGTGTTTCTATCTTTGACAGTCTAACTAATGGTTACTTTCATTATCAACCCATCTGGTGAAATAAATGTCATATATTCTAAGGTTTATAATATTTTTTTAAATCTACAAAGTAGTAACAAATCTAATAAAGTAAGAGGAAAATAAAAGTATTATTTGCCTTTTAAAAAATGCTGTTTTTTCCAATGTTGTGACATTGATTTGACCGTGGTTCAAGTCATTCTGGTAAATGTGCTGGTATTTAAATGTTGATCAATACTTTGAGAATGTGTGATGTCTTTATATCTGATGATTGGCATGTGTGAAGTTGTGAACCTGCCCAGGGACAGCAGATGGTCATAAGCTAATAGCTAAATCTTACATTATGTGTCTCTTTTTTGAGATAAAAAATGTTTTATGCATGTTCCTCGTTTAAAAGGGACTAATAAAAGGAATCTGGTAGTTACCCACTACTTCCCTGAACTCAATGTTTGCAGCCAGGCAAACATTAACTAGCAAGCTTAATTAAATAGAGGTTAACTTCAGGAGGAAGTTATAATTTACATATAAGTCATTATAAAGCTGTCTCATCACTGTAGTGTTAACAGTTTAACTGTCTGCTGACCGTTTCAACGTGTATTCTTCCAAGACTGACTTCCTCTCCTCTGCCTGTGTGTGTATGTGTGTGTGTGTGTGTGTGTGTGTGTGTGTGTGTGTGTGTGTGTGTGTGTGTGTGCGTGCGTGTGTGTGTTTAGACGTGGTCCTAAAAGCAGTTTTTTTGTTGTTGTTATTCTTCTAATTTGAAACATGTATTTTTTGTTATAAATGTAAAGCACTTTGAGATGCATGTATTTTATGAAAGGTGCTCTACAAATTCAGTTGATTATTATTATTATATTAAATACTACATATTTGTTTCTGATTCTGACTTATTATAACCACATAGTCTATGTAATTATGCACACCATAACTAGAGAAAATGTCACAAATGCTAACTTAAACTACAGACAATTGGGCAATATGGGCATTTCAGGCTGGCTAAACATACAAACATTTAATTCCCTTAAAAGTGTACAAATCCATCTGTTTGTTTGTTTATTATTTAAAATGTTTTTGTACTATTAATCTTGTCTTATTCTGTAGGGGGGGTTAACACATTTTTTACAACCTGCACTTTTTCTTTTTGTCACTGAAACTGAAACTGTATGTGTTGTTTAAGAAAAAGGAAAATAAAGTTGATACATTTTTTTTTTTTTAAAGTGTACAAATGTACAGTACTTAGTAACTGTGGTGGAAATAACTCACACAAATTGTCTTTCAATATTTAATACGCTTTTTCTGCGCAGAATAGAACCACATATTATAGAGTCACATGTTCACGGCAAGAGTCTGTAAAGTCTTAATCAAGATTGCTTGAGTTTTATCTGGTAGCTAAATTGAAGCCGTTGAAACACCTGCATCATTGAAACTGCCCACCAAGTGCAAAAACAGGTAATACGAAGCTACACAGTTAGTTGTAAATTAAAACATGCGTTGTTTTATGTGGGAAAGAAGGACTCAGTACTTTCCCACTCTCATGTAAAATACACGCCAACACATTAAATGGACATTTCTATTACAATTAAACCTATCAAATATTAAAATGTCTAACACGATTACTCTGCACAGTAATGGTCATGCCATGATGTCTGTATAATATGTACACTTCACGTTTTTACCCAAGGAGGCAGTAATGGTCACTAATGTGTGTACGCACGCGCAGTGGCACTTT
The DNA here is from genome assembly GCA_031216635.1 of Dissostichus eleginoides. NCBI lineage: Eukaryota > Metazoa > Chordata > Actinopteri > Perciformes > Nototheniidae > Dissostichus > Dissostichus eleginoides. The sequence continues at coordinate 17,250,910 of CM062271.1, forward strand.
ACACAACCGCAATAAGCAAACATGGCGGCGGCCGTCGACAGTGTTGTGAAAGTGTAAGTTTACCTTTATTTATTGTGAGACTTAAACGAACGGCCACACATTGGTGAATGTAAAAATGATTAATCTTAATGTTACTGCCGAGTGCTGAAATGTGTAAACTTCGCATCGTCAATCTTCAATACAATATTTGTCCCAGGAGAGTAACGTTACCCACTGAGCTAATGTTAGCTTGTTAGCATTGAGCACATATAAATGAGGCGAACCCATTGTGGAGCTCTGTTTTAGCCACTTAGTATGCCTAACTTAGATACTCAAAGTGCTGTTAAACACAAAATATCCAAACTATTGCTGCCATGTCGCTTGGGGATGATAGTTAATGTAGCAGAAAGCTGTCAGCTTGGCGGGTGCTTTGTTGTGTGTGACGAGAGGCTTGCTAACAATCAACCTTTTGTTCCTACATCCTCCATCGTTGTTGCTGGTGTTAGGCTTTGTAGTGAACCCAGGCTTGGCTATAATGTGTACGCTGGTAAATGCAGAGATAGCACAGTAAGAGCAACAGTCTGTGAGCAGGCTAGTACTACAATGCGACAAATTGGTTTGAAGCCGAGAATAAGTACTGCGTTTGTGATGAAGGCCACTCACTCGTGTATCATAGTAATGATACGTTTTAGATGCACTGAAAATGGCTGCTGTGTTCTCATTGTGATAATGATTTTATTTTATACAGGAAAAGATTAAAATACACAATAAATGAGTTACATCTCTAATTGCCTGACTCCAAACTATATAAGGGTCACAGTTAATAGAACCCAACTGATCAATTGGCCTGGCTGATCCACTGCATAACTATATCAGTTTATACAGATATATTTGTATCTTTCTATGCTTTCAGATCGGTAACATGTATTTGGTTGTGATATGACAATATTCTTTATGTATATGTCACTTATAGGCTTCATAGTTGGTTGCCAATAACTAGACCTTTAAGTGTTATACAAATATACTCTAGTGACAAACTCTAGTCACATTACAAACATCTTTTTGAAGAAGTTTGGTTTGATTCTCATGAAAGCTCCAGAAAAAAGCCAGTAAGTGGCTAGTCATTTGTCAACCTTGGCTATTCAATTTAAGGATGGTTTTCTTTTGTCAGATTTAATGTTTTTACAAGGGGATAAAGCAACTGTATAATCTATCTAAGAGGTTCCAGTATTACAAGTTGCCGACAAATTAAAAAAAACAAGAACATTTTAAGTTGCAAAGTACTGCAATAGAGTGGATTACATAGGTAAGATTGCATATACAGTTACAGATACTACTTGCATACACTATATTGGAGCTCAATAGTGGGGGGTTTTCACACGCTGTCCATTTATGGTTATTAACAGTCTCTTGTTCTGTGTTATTTGACCTTGGTGTCCGACATTTACCTTTCAGGCTGGGAGAGCAGTATTACAGAGATGCCATGGAGCAGTGTCATAGTTACAACGCTCGGTTGTGTGCTGAGCGCAGCATCCTCATGCCTTTCCTGGACTCTCAGACCGGGGTGGCCCAGTCCAACTGTTACATCTGGATGGAGAAGAGACACCGGAGTGCAGGTATTTAACTAGAGCTGAGTGACAATTCAGTATTATGATTAGTTCATTCATCAGTTCATTCATGATAGGATTTTATAATCAAACCATATCACCCTTTCAATAAACGCTACATTTGTTATTCAAGTTACATATAAAAGTTCTCGTTTGATGTGAGATATTTTTTTAAATTATTTTTATTTGGAGCAGGCCATCTGTTCAGAAGACACCTTTCAATAAGGGCTGAACAATATGGAAAACATATGTAATTGCTCATTGGGAGTGATAATAATGGCATCATTATTCTCATTTTCATAGAGAAATATCTGTACATTTGTACTCAAGTCTGTACAAGGACATTTCTAGGCCAATCCTTGCTCTTTTATTTTTTACAAATATTGCGCCTCATGCGGTGTAGATATTGCACTAGTCAATAATGCTATTTCAATTAAATTCCGACTAATTGCTCAGCACTACTTTCAAGACAAATATAGACTTAACTATTTTGACAGTTTTAAGTTCCAGAGAGCACATTTAAGTACTCCAGCTGCTGGTTCTCCTACATGCACTGCTGTGTGTCTCCTCAGGTGTAGCTCCGGGGCAGCTGTACACCTACCCAGCCCGCCGCTGGAGGAAGAAGCGCCGCTCTCACCCCCCTGAGGACCCCCGCTTGGCCTTCCCCCCTCTCAAAGCAGGTATCCCTTTTTTTCACAAAAACAGTCCAGTTTGGTTCTTTCATCCATTAACCAGTGACATTCTATACATCATATTCTAATCATATTTATTGGTTGCAAGTAGGAGCCCCTGTTCTGTGAATAATGAGTCTGTTTGTGTGTCCCTCTCTGCTCATGTCATTGCATGCGTTACCATTTTGCTTGGTGTGTATAGCAGATGTGGAGCTGGGTCTGAAGCGTGAGGCGCTGGGGCCGGTGGACGGCAGCAGTCTGGAGGCCCTTCTGAAGGGGGAGCCCATGGATAGGAGGAGCGCTGTGTTAGACGTCCGCGCCCCTGAGGATGACTCGGCACCTGTGGAGCCCCCTGCCACCTCGGCCACCACTCACACGTCCTCTGGGCGCATCCGCAAGGTGGGGCTCAAAGCTGGCTGAACATTCTCATTTTCTGATTATGCAACTTACATTAGAGCTTCACATAACAACAAATGACACGTGGAAAAGTGAACTTAGCATTTGGTCTGGACAGACTGGAAATAACTTTCAGTCACTCTAAAAGGATTTTATGGCACGTTTTCTTGTCTTATCTGGTAATCTTCTTGATTTGATTTATTTCTTTAAGTCTCTACTACTCTGGGCTGATCTTTTTTTGAACTGTTTGATGACAAAACATTTAAATCGTTTTTTGGGAACATGAATAACACCAATAGAAAAAAACGGAAATACATCTTAGAGTAAAGTTAATCCAAAGTATCAAACTCAAAATGTAAAGAATGTCCTCACAGTGAGACCTAATCCAGCCCCTCTCACTGCAGCGAGTCCTTGACCATGACGACTACTTGGACGACCTTGATGATGATGACTTTGAGGACGAGACCCCCAAGAGACGAGGCAAGAGCAAGTCCAAGGTGAGTACTGCCTCTCCTTCTGCAGTCAGTTCCCCGTAGAATTGTAGTTTCAGTAGTGTACTATCTGTCAACTGTAATATGGATTCTATAGGGTCGCAGTGACAAGAATGGGAAGAAAAAGCAGGAAGCTGCTGCTGCGGCGCTGGAGGAGAGGGACAAACCATACGCCTGCGACAGTGAGTAGGAGCATCGTCTGTGTGTCATGCAAGCAAGGCTTTAGATTTTACCTCTGAAAGTCAAAAACAAGCCTTCTGCCATGCATGGTTTAACCTGAAAGACCCCACCTACAGTTTAAGCTTGAAAACAATTTGAAAGGCTGACTGTCCAAATGCGTTTTTTTATTCTTCCTGAGATGCCGCTAGGTGATAATAACAATCCTTCATCACTGTAACTGTTTTGTATGACCGTGTGTGTGTGTCAGTTTGTGGGAAGCGCTACAAGAACCGTCCTGGCCTGAGCTACCACTATACACACTCTCACCTGGCAGAGGAGGAGGGCGAGGACCGCGAGGAGATCGAGGCACCACCCACTCCTCGCCAGCCTGAGGAACCGAAGAGTGAGTCACTCTCTTGTGCTGAGAGAGAGGGGGGGGGGGTTGGGTGCATGCTGTGTAGCATGTGTGTGTTTGTACAGGGGAAGTCTCTCTCATTCTTTTTGTTTTTTGTACCGCTGTTTTCATTTTTGGGATTTTGAATCTCATAGCTGGGATTAAACTCAGTGTTCCTCTCTGGGATACTGACATAGCATCCATCTGTGTTTCCTTTTTCCCCCTAAGCATATCCATTGCATTGTTTTCTTTAGTGCACGCAACTCCGTGTTAGTACATCCATTCAAGTGCGTTTTGCGAGTTGTCACTCATTCTTTAGTTTGGATCATGGGTTAGATAAATCATCAGCCAGTTACTGAGCTAAAAAGCTGGTGTTGGCTGATGCCGCATGAACAGGTTTGTAAAACAGTGCTTCAATATTTCAAATATTTGATTTATGAACAGTTTTTCTATACATGGAACTATTGATGTAACTCAGCTTTATATCTCAATTTAAAATGACAGTTTTAATGTACACTAAAGGTTTTCTTCACTCTTTCTCCCGCTCAGCACCTAAAAAAGGTCCCAACGGGCTGGCTCTGCCCAACGACTACTGTGACTTCTGTCTGGGAGACTCCACTATGAACCAGAAGACCGGCCAATCAGAGGGGCTGGTGTCCTGCTCAGACTGTGGACGCTCAGGTACTCTCGTCGTGTTCATTTCACCACTGTCACTAAGCGCCTCTTAGTTACTGTTGCCATGCCTTTCTGTTCTCTCATGGCATGGTTATTTGTATCTTCCTTGACAACGTTTCTTCCCCCCCCCCCCTGCAGGCCACCCCACATGCCTGCAGTTCACCCCCGTGATGATGGCTGCAGTGAAGACCTACCGCTGGCAGTGCATCGAGTGCAAGTGCTGCAACGTCTGCGGCACCTCGGAGAACGACGTGAGACCCTTTATCTGTTGTTGCTGACTATATACTAATTAAGTATACACTAACTTTTTTTGTAATTTCTCTTTCATGGAAAATTGGAATCCAAATGTATATTCATAATAAAATGTTGACAATTAAATAACCTAGATGTTCTCAAAAGCTGAATGAATGAATCATTATAAGGGTTTTAAAGAGTGAACCAAGAAGGCTGGTTCTCACCTATCAAATCAAAAGCCCTAGACATGTTTCTGAACAACTGTGTGACATCTGAAGATGGAGAGATGTGAAACTTTTTCCTCTTGTCCAATCAGTGGACTCAACATGATGTTGTGTGTTTGCAGGACCAGCTGCTGTTCTGTGATGACTGTGACCGAGGTTACCACATGTACTGTCTAAGCCCCCCCATGACTGAACCACCAGAGGGTAAGCTCACACTGCACACTGCTAAAGTTAACAAGATCAACCTTCAAAAGCTGCAAACATCTTTTGTTTGGTATGGCTACTCATTCTCAATTTGTTGCCATTTAGCCTTTCTAAACAACATTTTCACTACAGTCAAAAAATGTTTCGCTCCTCTTTAGAGAGCTCTTTTTGAGTCATATTTTGCAGTGATATAAATAAAATACATTTGATACATCACTAGTATGTTATACCCCTATGATTTTGTGTGTGTGTGTGTGTGTGTGTGTGTGTGTGTGTGTGTGTGTGTGTGTGTGTGTGTGTGTGTGTGTGTGTGTGTGTGTGTGTGTGTGTGTGTGTGTGTGTGTGTGTGTGTGTGTGTGTGTGTGTGTGTGTGTGTGTGTGTGTGTGTGTGTGTGTGTGTGTGTGTGTATATACAGGGAGCTGGAGCTGCCACCTGTGCCTGGTTCTGCTGAAGGACAAAGCCTCCATATACCAGCAGAACCAGGGCTCCGGCCCCGAGTGACATCATATCAACAAGCCCCGCCCCTGATGGAAACGTCAGACCTCCTCTCAGTCCGGAGCTCCGGGAAATGTCCAGATGTAGCTGAGCAGATCGCAGATCAGCTTTAGAAGTCTTAATATCTTCAGTGGGGGGGTCAAACTATAACTACCAGTCTGCCTGCAGAGCCCGAGGCTCCCGTCAAACACATATTGTGCGTATAAATACAATATAGACACACACACTCTCTCCTGGACTGTTACACACACTAGATACAGAGACAGAAGGCATGCAGTAACCATAGTAACTGCTGTCTCCATGGAAGTTCCCAGGAGCAAACGGATTAGCATCACAGCTAATTATCTGCACCCTCTCACGCTCAAAGACACAGAGCTGACTGTCGAGACAACACCGTTTCTTTTTCTGCCAAATGATCTATTCTTTACTCCCTTAATGTGGGAGAAAGAATAAAAACACCACATATACAGATGAGGAACATAATTATTATTACTATTGTTATTGTTCTGGTTACTAGTGGACTTTTGTAGTGGCATTTGTCTTGTGTACTTTTGTCTGATCCATCAATCTTTTTAAGAGGTTTCCCTGAGGGGAGCCGGTCAGTGCCAAGGTCCACCCTCACATGAAACTCACGACAAAGACACACGGAGCTTATCATAATCACTTTAACCATCTTTGTTTCATTTTGAATCGGTGGGACAAAGATGGTAACAAAAAGTCTTAATTTCTTTGCCAACAAAACCTTTGGCTTTGACTCGTTAAGCTGTTAGCACAACTCTTTGGCCTTGCTATTTTAGGGTTGCACCGAAACCACCCTCTCATCTCTGATGCTGTTACTGGATTGATCAGTTACTTCAACCAAATACTATACGACATACTGTAAGTTGAATATTTCGTAAAATACCGGTCTTCAATTTAGTTTCGAGCTAACATTCTCTTATTTTGAAAAACCTGACCGTCAGCTGATGCCGTTTTTATGGGGGGGGAAACTGACCAATACATGAGATTTGTAATCATAAGGTGCATCCTTTTCTATCACTTGTTTCGTGCTTTAAAAAACAGTTTGGCAGTGACATCACACGTCATTTTTAAACAGCTGCTGTCAAACCCATGTCACACATAATCATTTACAAACTGTAGCTGCTTTTATCGTTTGTCACACAGGCAGATTTGCATGCATATTGCACCTGTATGAATGCACACACTCACACCACAAGTGTTTTCTTTTTCGTTGTATGTTTTTTTTTTTTTTACATTTTATATTACCTGATATTCCATTGGTACTGGGAGTTTTTCTAGTAGAATTTTGTAAAGTCTATGGTATAGCAAACACTTCAAGTATATAGCTCCTATTGCATTCTATGTACTGTATTGACTTTTTCTATTTTTGTTATGACTGTGACATGTTTGAATTTATTTGATTATTCTGATATGTCAGACCTCCATTTTGAGTATTTGTAAAATGATGTACTTTGTTGTACTATTTTTATTTTTTCATTTCTTTGGTATCAAAGCCGATTTAGCCTGACTGAAATAAAAATCACTTTGAATAACGTGTCCATTGCAATTGATTTAACTGCATCATTTTCACAGTTGTCCTTGCAGGTGTTTAAATATGGGGCCAGCTTCTGAAGGGGGCGCTCAGTTTGTGTCTCTACCAAAATCACTGAAGAAAGTGTCATGCGCACACTAAAAAAAGTGACTAAATGTAACCCAAAATAAGTGTTTGCAGAAACTGTTGGTACAAAACAAAGTCCAAGAGTGCTTTTATACTGAGAGAAAATACTCTACTATGAAGAGATTGAGATTATATTAGAAACTGTAATGTTTACAATCAGTATGTAATGACCGTCCATGAGTTGGACCCTCGGACAGCTCGCTCCATGGAGCCTGGAGAGTGTTCAGAGCTGTCCCTGGTGCTGAAGAGCTGCAGGTCACAGCTCCATGTGACCCTGTACTATACTATAGTCACTTGGTTTGTTAACACCATTACCTGCAGAACCTATCCATACAGCATGCTTCCAGTTCCCATGAATACTACTGGAACGTAAGTAATAGGCACAATATGTAACAAAGGAAGCTGCTTGAGACCGAGCTGACGTCTTAACTGAAGGTTTTTTAAATTTTGATCAAGGACAATGGAGGATTGTGTGTCCATGCTGTACCCACCATCAATCCTGCTAATCTCTACTTTTTCTGGATATTTATCTGACTCAGATGTGCAGATTACACTTTGCTTTGACCCTAGAGAAGAGGCTGCCACCTGAAGAAAAGTCAGCTGTATCCTGATTCAGAACCACGAGTAAACTTCTTTCAGTTGTTTAAATGGCTGTGCTCCTGATAGGGCATGATATAAGCAGCTTGTAATGCTAATCGAGCAGCTGCTCCTCTAACCTGAGAGATATACACAGGAATCTCTGGACACATAATATTTCACAAGCTCTATCTGCAGGGAGTCTGTCCACGATATCTAAAGTGAGTATGATTGAGTCAATGCAATAGAATTAAGGACTAGTTAAATAAAAATGGCACAGTCTTTAATTTAACATTTTAAGTAGGTCAGAGTTTGAATGCATCCTTCTCCACTGGTATCACTCAATCACACCTTGCTGGGAAAATGTTGAATGAAGGAAGGAGAAGCCTCACAGAACAACAACATTTTTTATTTCACTCAACAGCACACACACTCAAAGACTTTCTCCAGACACAGACATTCAAAAACACCTTGTAGCATAAAGTCGCTTTTGTTCCAGCACAAAAACACAAATTCTATGCTGAGAAGCTTTGAGGACAGAGAGAGAGAGAGGGGGCAAAGACAACAGTGGCTTAGTGCAATTATCTGGAGCGTGATGATCAGCCATGCTACGCTGAGTACAACTACAGACACAAAGGCGCGATGAAAACATAAAATAAGTTCATGCACTGAGAAGCCACTATATAAGCTTACATGTGTCATCATATGAGGTTACTTGTGGCAGTCGTTGAGTATTAATAAGTAAACTAGCACACTTTGGGGTTTCTCACACTATTCTTGGTGTCAGAATAAAAACGCAATACATTAGTTTTGAGTAGTGCATTATCATTTGGGTTTGGGCTTCAGGTGCTCGGTACAAAACTGTAAAATACTCGTTTATCAAAGGTAAACATGTCGCCTTCAGGAAGCCGGTGTCATAGTAACGCTGCTTAAACATGTACATCCTCCGCAAAGTGAAAAAAAAATTCGCCCAGATCAGTGCTTCTCAAAGTGTGGTCCGCGGACCACTGGTGGTCCGTGAGCGCCCCCTAGTGGTCCGTGAGTATATTGGTAAAATTTCACATTTGAAATCAATTTATTTATTTAAATTTTCCGCACTCTCGCGGAGTTTCACTTTCGATTGCATGATATAGCCCAGCGCAACACCTTCATCACACATGTTGTCACCTGTTTGTACCATTTTCAGGCGATTTGTAATATGTTCTAGAAAAACGATGTGTTTTGGGATATTTGTGGAGTTAGGTGGTCCGCGAGTGTTTTTTTATTGGTTAAGTGGTCCTTGGTATGAAAAAGTTTGAGAAACACTGCTCTACATTGATGAAGAATGGCAGCAAGTGAAGCTGGAAAACAAGTTGGACCAGTTGTGTGTGCGTCCTTTGTGTGGCTATGTGGGGGTGTTTGTACGAGGAGTTCCTCTACAGCCTCTCGAAGCCCACGGAGCAGAGGAGGAAGAGGACGTACAGCAGAATGAGACAGAAGCCCAGCCGGCGGTCCAACTTCCAGCCGTTCAGATGGACACACAGGACCTGAGGAGGGACGACCGGAGAGACAGACAGCTTCATGTCACTGCACTGCCCTAAATATATATTATAATCACAATTTAATTCCCAGAACCTAAAAAAACTAAGACAAGAGCGCTCGGGCAGGAAAGATTACAAAATCAAAATCATGTTATGTTTATGGCAAACATGTTAGAAAGTTCATCCTAAGCTCCTATAATAAGTCTATAATAAACAGTGCAGGCAAACCCTTAAGGACATGAATGTCCCCATTATGTGTCTACAGTATATTTCTATATATTCTTGTAGCAAAGTGAGACTGTATATTGTAGAGTACTCAATGTATTCAATATTTCGTTATATTGTGTATTATTTAGATACTCTAGGGATATATGTATTTTCTATTGTGAATTTGTATATACTTCTTGCTAATTGTAATTTTTCATTTACATTTTTATTCTTACTATTTATACTTGCAGCTAATATTAATTGGGAATTTTGTATTTGTTTTTCATTGTATCTTTTAAACATGTTTTACTCCTGTAATGCTTGATACTGCTGCTGGAACTACACTAAACTAAATAAAGTATCTATCTATTTATTAACAACATGAAACCACAATTGAAAGTAATTTTTTAACTGACTAAAATTGCATCAAATCCAGTGTTGTTTCTCGTTATGCTAATGCATATTACAGATTATGAAAAAATTAACTATTTAGTATTTAGTTTACAGATCCAAATTCTAATAATAAATTAATATTTGGCCGTCATGCTCAGGACTGAAGTTGTATGAAGGATTTGAAAGTGGAAGATAAAACTATAAAACATCCTATAATGGCTTTTTATTTTACGACAGTTTTGTCCACTAAGGACATCAGAGCAACCTTTTCAACACGAGGCACGAGGGTCAAATAAATGAATTTGAAGGTAACTCACAGTGAGCACGACTGAGGCCAGCAGCAGGATCACTGAGTACACCAGGCCTCTGCTGTTGATCGTCACCTAAAAAACAGAGATGACAAATTATTACCTTGTTGTAAATCTCAGCAAGATAAATCCCTATATATCGGTCCATCAAGAGAGTTGAGATGTTTCTAAGATAATGGTCCAGTCAGCTGTATGAGATATGAGGTAGAGAGACTGCTGGAGTTACCACTGATCCGTAGCTGACGATGAGAGTCCTCAGCGCCCAGGGGAAGCCCAGGCCCAGCAGCACATCGAAGATGTTACTGCCAATCGAGTTGGACACAGCCATGTCGCCCATCCCTGCAATTTTTGAGATACACACAATGTCAAATTATATTAAAATATCTAGTGCTAAGCACGGTTGTTATAGTAAACCAAAACAAAAATAAGCTGTAAAAGATATATTGTTGTAAACTGTAATAAAAACAATACCACTGCCAAAAAAGGAGCAGCATTCATTTTTGACTCTTTTTGTGTCATTGATCAGAAATTGTACAGGCTTTAAATTCCAGGAGATGGCGCTGAACTGCAAGTTCTTCACTATTAATCCCTTGTGTTTTTACAAATAGGTAAGAAGGACATTATTTAAATATTGTCTTAGATAAACTGTTCACATCTCAATATAAAACATAATAACTTAAGAAGTTGATGATGCAGTGAGATATAGGGTCTTTTCACACGTCACAAGCTTTTAAGCTACTGTTGCATTTGTAAAAGATGGATCATTTTGTTTCAAGAAATAAATCTTACTTGATTTTAGAAAACAAATTTACATTGGAAAATCACCAACTAACCTCAGAAAACAGAATTATTTCTGGCATCTTTTGTAACACAACATTTCCTGAATATGGTAAAATGTAGTTTATACATTTTCCCAGTTTATTGGAAGATATCATTTATCTAAATATATCTTCTTATTTCAAGAAATCTTACCGAGCTAAAAACACCTTGTTTTCATTTTTCGTTTTACTTGTTTTTGGAGCAGCCTTTTTCCCAGCGCTCAGGGTGGAGGCATTAAAATGACATGACATCCAGTCCGGTGCTTCAGTTTTCAGTCTAAAATGAACATGCGAAACCATTCAATATTCAACACACACACACACACACACACCTTGTCGGGCGACGATGAGGCTGGCCAGGCAGTCAGGGACGCTGGTGCCGGCGGCCAAGAAAGTGATGCCCATGAGGACTTCTGGGATTCCAAGTGTGTTGCTGATTATGGTCATCTACACAAAGACACAAGGGAATGAGGCAGTGCATGTGTGTGTGTGTGTGTGTGTGTGTGTGTGTGTCTATATATGTGTGTTTGTGTGTATGTGTGTGGTTGCATTCGTTACCATCCAGACCATGAGGTAGGAGTAGAGCGCGATCCAGAGCGTGGAGGACAGGAAGCTGAGCAGGTACCAGCGCTCCCAGCGCGGCAGGCTGCAGTCGGGGATGGTGAAGTAGAGCAGGACGCTGAGGGGCCAGGAGAGGAGCCACCTCAGCCGCAGACACACACCCTCTGAGGAGATGATGGAAACACACACACACACAAGTTTCCCACAGGGATCATTACAGATTTATCTAAAATCCTAAATTATTGATGCGGCACGGCCTGTGAATCTGAGTATCATCACTTCTTAATTAGCTCCATTAGCAATGAGTCCATCTAAAGACACTGAAAAACAGGGAGGAGAGAGCTTGTGTTTTACAGTAGCCTCGATGATGTTAGTCTGAGCTATCGGTGACAAACTCTACTTGTTGCTAGAGTTGTTACAACTGGGGAGAGCTTATTAGATATTTGAGCACATACAAAGGTAGTGGTTTGTTTGCCATTGACTTGATTGAAATTCTCAGAAAATGTAATTGATTTGCTAATTGGACTAGCAAATGTTGAAAATAAGTTCAAGGAGTCCAAAAAATATAACAGTGGAGTCATTAATAACATGATTTCAACATCTGTCATTGAGTTAATTTGTACAATCTTCATGTTTTTTCATAAAAGGGAGTTTCTACGAGTCAGTCTCACTTCATTCATACTAAATAAGACTTATGCAACAGGTAGACTTCAGTACAGCAACTCTGACTTCAACTGAAATGAAGCATAAACATATTATTGTAACAGATTTAATATAACCCATACAGTCTTTTCTTTCTGAAGAGGATATCAATGAAATCTCTGCTCTCTCAACACTCACTTGGCACAACGAAGGGTTTTAGAGGAGCGTCCTCCTCCTCCTCTCCTTCCTCCTGCTCTTCCTCCTCCTCCTCCTCCTCTTCGTCTTTGGGCTGCGCTCCTCCACCTCTCTCCCCCTCCGTCTCTTTACCTCTCTCCCCTTCTAGCGGCTGCCTGTCCCCCTCAGTCGCCGCCCCGTTCTCCCTCCCCCACGCCCCGTTAGCACCCAGACCTTCCTCCCCTGACGCCCCCCCCTCCACTGAGCCCCCCCGGGCCTGAATCAGCCTCTGCCTCTGTGGGGGGGGGGGGAGGAAGTGAGGGTGACGTCAGAGAAAAGACAGAGGAAATAAATGGTGAGGACGTGAGAAACAAGCTTCATGTGACTGTGGCTAACATCATGATGAGATCAGGCACGTCCTCACATTCACCAGAGGGGGTTTGGAAAGCATTGATCGGGGGGGGGGGGGGGGGGGGGGCATGCTACAGCACAGGGGGCAGCAGAGGAAGTCACACTTTAATTTGTCACTGGAAATGGCAAGCACATGCAGGAGCCCCGAGAGACGAAGCCAATTTAAAGATTGAGTTATCGTCTGCTGTTGTGTCTGGGATAATATCAGGCATTAGGTCTGTGGCAGCAAACAGGAAGTTGTTTAATATGAACATCTACCTTACCAGCTTTCTGTCTACCAGGAAAGCTTCTGTACAAAAACTGTGCTTTGAGAATTGACATGATATTAGTAACAATCCTTATCTAAAACGTTAAACCGTAACTGGTACTGGATGTGTATTTTGCTAAATGTGTAATGTCTAGTTTTATCTTAAATATTTGTATGCACACTTCTTGAATGATACTAAGCTATCTTTGGCTCTTTACTTGCTGTAACACATGTACATTTCCCCTCTGTGGGACCAGGTTTTCTGGTTCTGATCAAATTTAACATGGCAACTAAAAACACAACGGCAAAACATTCTCGCTGAGGCCGGTGCTTTTTATGGAAAGTATCACACAATTTCTAATTGTATCTGTTAAATAGGGTCAGATAGTTTAGAATAATCAGATGTTTTCCACTTATTGTCAACATAATGAACACTATTATTTCAGAAACACACTTTTCTTCATGTTATTTACATATTACAGGCATTACCTAAACTGTTCGGGGGGGATTATGCTACACCTTGCGATGTTGCAGAGACCCTGGTAGTTTTAAATGTTGCAACACAAACTGAGGAGCAGATTTACGAGTAGCTGGTTCAACTCAGTTTAGCTACTTAACAGCATTTTACAAGTGATCCTTCCTTACATTTACGTTCATTTTATCAATATGAGCCTCTTTCCTGAAAAGTGCCATAATCTTTTGTTTTTTTAAATGATGCACACGCTCATTTAAATACCCACCAACCGATCCGAATAGAACCCGGGGTACCTGCGTTAATGTGGGGGGTGCGAGGGCGTGCGGTTTACCTCGCTGATGACCATGCGTCCTGCCATGCCCAGGCGGGTGAAGGGGGGGAAATGCGGGGTGATGAGAAGGCGGAGGCTTGCCTCTGAGAAGGAGAGCTGGTGGGGGTGCAGGTTCAGCAGCTCGTCCACCATCACCACCCCGGGGTCCTGGCCGGCCGCCACACAGGAATCTGGGAGAGTGGGGGGAGAGGTACGGAGTTTAGAGGGAGACATCAGTGGAGAGGAGAGGATGATGTGACCTAATGCACTGATAGGCACAGGCTTTTCATGTTTCGGCCATTTTGGAAAGGGTGTGAGGTTTTTATTTTATTTTGGAAGTTCAACCTCAGCTCCTATACTAAATCTATTTAAACTGTTTAGCCAACATACAGAAACTAAGACCCTTGATGACATTAATGTGATGGAAAACAATTAAAACCACATTTTTGACCCCAAGTCTATTGCAGCATAAATCAAGCATTCTGTTAAATCAGACTTCACTGCGGCCCTGGCTTCAGAAGTTTACATTTTCTCTACTTTTTTCCTTGTGATTGAGCAATTTTTCTTATATTTGCACAATGACTGAAACTATAGTGGCATCCTTGCTATTTTCCTGGTCTCCTACACAAAACAATAGAAATGAATCAAAATCAATGATGATGCTAATCATTGACACATCTTAGACGGTGTCAAAACTCCCTAGCATTTAATATACAGAAAATAATTACCTTTTTGTTTCTATAACTGCAGTAGGTTGGGGTTAAAAGGGTTAACATCCAGAACATATGAATGGATATGTGGTAGTCATGAACACTAGGACTTAAATTCATTAAAAGACAGTAGTCTTGGAAGTGGAAAATATTCTTAATAAATGCTTTTATGGCAGTGGTGCACATAAATGCTTCCTCTAATGAGAAGTGCAACTCTTTGAAAGGGATTAATGGGACAGATGGTAAATGAAAGACAACAAGACAAAGAGGACAGAGCGAGAAAAATCTTGTCGAAGTGGTCCAGTTCTATTTCAGCGTGATGGAAATCCAGAGGGGAACAGAAATGGGTTTGACGTGCAGCCTGAAGTGTGTCAGTAGGTCTGGTGAACGCCGCTCAGCGAGAGATGGAGACATTCAGATGGGATGGATGTTCACGTGCACACGTACAAACACGAGCTCCTTCACCTGGCTTCAGCGGCACCATGTCGTTGTCGCAGTCTCCGAAGCTACCGACAGCCGCCCCCCGCCGCAGGCTGCTGAGACACGGCTGACCCCCCCGGCTGCAGCGTCTCTCCACCCAGCTGCACAGACAACTGTTGAACCTACACACACACACACACACACACACACACACACACACACACACACACACACACACACACACACACACACACACACACACACACAGATGTTGTGTCTTTAGTGGAAAAGAACATGTATAACACCAGCAGGATGGAAATGTGAGAGGTAGACTCACTTCATGATGATTATGTAGACTCCATACATGGACATCAGGATGATGGTCTCCCACCTGAAACATGCCAACAAGTAGATTAAAAAATACAAAATTCCCCACAGTGACAGTCAGCTATCCTGCAAACTTATATAATATCACACAACTGAGGCTGCTGACTTGTAAAAAAACTAAAATCACAGTCTCACCACATGACTTTTTCATCGTAGATCACCTGCAAGAAATAAATACCTTAATTACACCTTTACATGTCTTAGCAAAGGAACATTGCATTGATAAGCTAATATTATCCAATATTACAAATAATAACAGTATAAGGTTATCAGACTTGCAGGAAAATGAATGAATTTTGGCCTAAAATAATCAATAATGCATTAATCATGTAGGAAGTTAGTAGTGTCTCTCTACAGTTAATAACAATATAACGTAGTTTTTGTTCTTGTGACTGCAGGAGGTTAAAGTAAACTTCCCTAGTTTACAAACGTGAACCTTTTTCTCATGTTTTTAACCAACACACTCTCATACGATCCTACACTCTCCATTCAAAAGAAATAAAGGTTATCTCTGGAGTATTTCTCACCAGGATAAGCACCAATATGGACAGGATGTAGAAGAAAGCATCCCGAAACAAAGGCCACCAGCTAAGAGTGATGGGCTGGAAACAGAGGACACACATTTCCATTCATCAGGCAAAACGTGTAAGAAGGAATCACGTGGAAAAAAGCCTTTATTAGCTAAAAGAATATGATGTTTGTCATCCTTTTGGCTGTACCTGTCCAGCGAAGATGCCGCAGAGGCCGATGATGACGAGGATGTTAAAGACAGCTGAGCCCACGATAGTTCCCACACCCACGTCTCCTTTTGTAATAAACACCCCTGAACAAACAAGTAGAACAAGCTATAAATCATCAGTGAAACATTTCATATGAAATGCGACAACTGTAAGAAATGATGATTTGTACATCCCTCCATAAATGTGTACAAAGTTAGAGATTGAACATAAATATTGCATTGCCTGTTCATAACCACAGGGGCCGGGCAGATATATTTTATCTTGGGAATCTTGTGTGGAATATACACTGCAATATTGCCTAAATACGCCCTTATGCATGCCACCCTAAAAATGAAATAGATTAGGGAATATGTACGTGAATGTCCTTAAGCCACATGGACTATCAAGCAGTGTTCATTTATACACAACAATACCTCTGTTCTGTTTAATAAACTGTATTGTATTGGCAGATAAATCCTTAACAGTGTTGCAGTTTCTAACATTTCCAAAACATTAACATTGTTGTGCTGTAAAAGCATGAAACGTGCTGCTAGAGCAGGGGTGTCAAACTCAATTTCATCGCGGGCCACATTAGCATTATGGCTGCACTCAAAGCGCCGGTTGTAACTTTAAGACGATATAAATATATAAAATAATGTATTATATTACATTATTGCCTCTGCATTGGATTATTATTGGATAGGGTAATAACTTCATAATTAACTACGTCTGAAAGCAGAAGTCTAGGGCAAATAATTGCAAGTCTCTTCAGTGCGCATGTCACAAAATGAGATGCATTGTGGGACATGTTGTTTATTGGCAATGTGCTTCTGTAAAACGGCATGTAACCGATAATAATAATTATTATATATATTATAAGAATATTATATTCTTTGCAAGCTCTTGCGGGCCACATAAAATGAGGTCGCGGGCCGGATTTGGCCCCCGGGCCTTGAGTTTGACACCCCTGTTCTAGAGGATGAATTGTCCTTATTTGTGAATGTATTGTTATTTTAAAAACAAGCATAATGTGTAATAATTGTGCAGTATTCTGTGTTTGAAAAAGTTGGAAGTCTGGTGTGAACATTTATGTCCTGGACCAGAACAATTTGCCAAAAAAATTAAGAAATAAATGTGTGCAAGGCCAAAGTTATCAAACACTCTGATCAACAGTCCTTTGTTGAAATGTCACCCAAAAAAACACAATCTTATCGATGCCAATGTCTTTTCTTAACATTTCTGTGTTTTTTTTCAAACTAAATTTGGATTGTTACACTTAGGCCTAAGTCCACATTTACTGAAACCATAATGATTGTGGAGAAAAACCCTTGAAAACATCAGGATAATTTAAGTGATTTGCAGGTGAGCTGCATCAAGCAATTGAGACGGCTCTTTGTTCAAGTCTAATTAACTCTTGAAATCAGCGCCTAAACCAAAGACTCCTCTCAGTCCTGATCAGGTGGAGATGCATGATTGCGGGTAATTGTAGCTCTGATGGAGCAATCACTGGGATAACCCATTAGAGAGATTAATTGATTAACGATTGTCATACTGACCAATCAGAGAGGTGAAGAGCTCGGGGGCGGAGCTTCCAGCTGCCATGAAAGTTGCCCCGCAACATCCTGGCTGAGCTGAAGGTTCTGGAGTTTAAACACAAAGGCAGTAAGAAAAATAACAGTTTAAATGTTAGGAGTTAAAAATAACAAAGACATTATTAACTATCTAATTGTAGACTTTTGTTTTCTAGCTCAAAAGCTTAATTATATGGCTTACAATTTATTATTTAGTGATAAAAATATGTCGTAAGTTCATACCTCTGATATTTTTTCCAGTGATGGCACAAAGTAAACATCACACACGATGGCCAGCGCATAAAACATGTACATAGCCTGAGAAACAAAGGAAACACGTTAATGGCCACATGGATCATGTAAGCGTGTCTTAGTCAAAGATTAATACAAATGTATGTTTATTTTACAGTCATTGACTATCCCAGAGTAAGCTATGTAATTACATTTCAACAGCCATCCCTGGGCAGATAAATCCCAAAAAGTAATCTCATCAAATGTTAAAACTCAGACATGATAAACCTTGCAGTTTCCATTTAAAAACAGTATATTATGAGAAGTTTAGTACTTTTTTAAAATAGTCACATGACTGGTTATTTCTGTCAGTGATAAAACATTCTGATAGACCTTTAGTGATTCAAAGGAGGTTTTCCTCATTTCAAATGTTCTCTTTCGTGCAGAGCTGATACTCACACAGAGAACATGGAGGAGCACCGCTCCCTGTCTCCTCTGCTGCAGACTGAAGATGTCTTCAGGAAAATCACTGATGGCTGGAGAAGAGATGGAGAGAGAGAGTAACTTAATGATGTACAAAATGAGGAATATCCCTACATGCAGCATTTATAACAATTCCCAAGTTCCAGCCTCTAAAGTTTGAAGATGTGTTGCTATTATGTCTCCCCAGTGGCCATCTATCACTTTTAAGATCGGTTTTTAAAATGTAACTTTTTAAATAGGTATAACTTGGCGATGCACTTTAGGGAGTTGTTGCAGCCCTCGACCTCTGAGAGGGGCCTCAGGGGTTTAAAGGAGGCTGCAAACTAAAGGCGATCATTGGCTCGCTATTTTTTGAAAAACAGAAGTGAAAGGAGAGCTGAGGGGAGTACAACTGAACACTGAACAAGACGATATTAGGCAACAAAAATGTTTAACTTTCATGATCTTAAAACTCACTGAGGTTTCTATTTGCAGACGACTCAGACTGGACAACACCATGGCAGCGACCTGTCTATCACAAGGTAGCATGCCCTAAACAAACCCTGCTTCATAGCCTGATTGACTCTTAATGAGACCATTGTTTATAAAATAAACATCATACTGTATTTAATATGACTTGAAACTAGTTTGATTGAGACCATAAAGGCTAAACGAATGTTTACTGAGTTGATAAATCATGTGAGAAGTTAAGGACAAAACAAGCAATGTGCTGACTGCCTCTGGCTTCAAGAAAAAATGATTGCCAGTTTTAATGGATTAATGGAGGATGGAGAAAAAATTATCAGCTTAATCAACCAATAAAATAATTATAAATTGAAGTTCTTCACTGAACTACAGCTGCAACTAACAATTATTTGTAATAGTTGTATTTTATTTTACGTGTGTTTGTTCTACACAATTTCAGAACATAGTAAAAAATATCCTTCTATTTATAAGTCCAAAGTGATATCTTTAAACATCTTTGTTTTGTCTGACCGTAATCCAAAGATATTTAGTTTTTACACGACATAAAATAGGGAAAAGCAGCAAAAGCCCACATTAAAGAGGCTGAAAAGAGCATTTTCTACCAACTTTGGATGACAAATTACTTGAAAGATGAATACATTATCAAATTGGTTGCCGATTCTTCGTCATTCGTCTAATTAATTAGTCAACTAATATTTGCAGCTCTACCCTGAACCTCCAGTAACTTGTGTGTACATGTGTGAAAAGTGCGTGTGTGACTTTGTTGGATGTGTGCCAGGTTGTATCCCCTAGCAACAAGGTCTGAGAACGCCTCGAGGTTAAAGTGGTGCCACAGTCATGTGATGACACCAGTTCAGTTTCATTATAATTTAGTTTTTCGGCCATTTACCTTGATCTTGTGACTTCACACTGTCCTTCATGCCACTTACACCCAGATTTCTGAACTGACATTATCTTTCAGCTCTTTAAATAAAGCCAGAGATTGTAAAAGGACATCCTTCAGATGCATCTTAGTTTGATGCATCAAAACCCTCCTCTTACAACCTTTGAGGCAGTGATTTGCTAGACTGCACATATGCCACGACTCACTGCGCAATAATAAAAAAGAAGCTTTCATTAAGAGGCAGCCCAAAACAACAATAACTTGGGAAGCAGCCTCCCGAGTGACAATCTGATTTATTTGTGCCACAGGATTTACAAAACCTCCTCTGAAGATAAAGGAATCAAATGTGAGTGAAACAAGTGTGACTAAAGTGGAGGAGATAGTTAGAGGACGGTAACATGCATCATGTGCAATTGAGACACATGGTGAGATATTATGAAAACCTGTCACATTCTTGTCTTTGGACACAGATTAAAGAGAATATTTGTATCACAAGGAACAAGATGGTGCTCTTGAAAATAACAATATGGCAATAAGGAAATAAGGAGGCTTTATGGTTCATCTTTACTGTATTAGAGCTCAGTGTTTCTCTGTGATTACAAAATCTCTGTATCTCACATCCGACTGTAAGATGCTGCCACTGTTTATCTCTCAGCCAAACAGAACAAGCGATGAGAGGCTACCGATCAGCAGGTCATTACGACAGGGCAGCACTTTGAACAAAACCAGATGCATACGCCATCCAACCCCTAATTCAGCATTCAGTTTCCTAGCAACCGGGTCCTCCTCAAAGGCCAACTGTGTTTAAACATCTAAATGTGCGGAGTTTGAAGACATGGGGGATGAGTTAGAGCGGAGACGAAGAACGATACACGCAGAAGATTTAAATCAAATACAATAACAAGAGAAGGGACAGCTGACATTGACACACACCCACACTCATGCACGTACGCACACACTCACACACGTACGCGTGCACACACACACACACACACACACACACACACACACACACACACACACACACACACACACACAGGTATAACTAAGATCATTACAGTGTTTACTCAACACCCTTAATAGTGACTGTATTTTTATTTATTTAAGATAAGTAAATGATCGCTCTTTGTCATAGGTTACACACCACACTGTATCCAAAAACAAACATGAATATGTAATAATAATATGTCTCACCAGATTTAGTAATAATCTCAGTCTGATTGCTCTCTTCTTCTTGCTGGGTGAGCTCTCTCTTGGAGATGTCATGATCCACAGTGGGTGCATGAGAACCTACAAAGAGGGATTAACATATTAACACATAATAGGCTATTATACTCTAATATACCTGATTGTAAGTTTACCCAACTTTATGATATTTATTTTACTCTCACTGCATTCACTACAATCTAACATGTTTATAATGTGATTTGAATGATTTAAGACAATACAAGGAACGGATGAGTTATAGTTGAGGTATATGAAATTACGACATTTTGATGTAAAAAGCACCTGAAACATGATTGAGGTTAAAGATCCAGGCGGCTGCGAGCAGACCGACCCCACAGACGCAGAGCCGCGGGAGGAGCCGCGTCTGCCTCGGTCTGCGCGGAGCCTTCATCCCGCTCTCCGATCAGAACATCCCGCCTCACACAGCCTCCGGTCCCCGTCCTGCACACTGGATCAAACTGGCCTGTTGATATTTGTTTCTCCCGATTTATCGTTTTTCAGCTATCACTGTACGGGTTTGATGGGTATGGCCTGTGTTCAGCATCACGAGTCAGCAGCAGCGCAGCATCCGCACCCCCCCCAGCTCCAATCAGCAGACACACAAAGAGTCAGGAGCCAGAGCAGATATCACAACATCCCTGGGTTCAGACCGTCCTCCCGTCCCTCCTGCTGCCCTACATCTCAGCCCCTGTTTATGCTCCGTGCGAGGGAGGGGGGGAGTGCTCTCCTCAGACCACCAGGGAGCGCCTTCTACTGGGAGGAGCGACTGGAGCATGCGATTCAAAAATGTGAATGGTGCTTTGCAATATTTATACTGCTGTAGTGGAACTGGGAGAATGACCTGGTAATAGTCAACGTGATAGGAGAATCTGTTAGTGTTTCAAATGAGGAATGGTTGTAACATTTGTGGGTCCCTGAATGTTTGTTACATCTTTAAAAATGACTCACTAATTACACTTTTTTTTTACTATTAGAAAAGGCATGTTTCCAAGATATCCGGATATGATAAGATACCATACAGGGATCATTTGTAAGAATAAGAATAAAGATTACAAAATAATCTCACACTAGAGGCTACTTCAAGCCAAATAGTTTGCAAAGAACAAACATAACTTCACCTGAACTTTTAAAACCCTTGAAGAATGACTTTTACCTACAATAATCAACTGCCGAGGATTTAAAACTTTAAAATAATATTGTATATCTAAATATGTACACGTGTTTAGGGGCTACAAACTTCCACACCAGTCAGTCATTGTTGCATTGCGTAATGAGATGAGCAGTGATGAAATACCCTTCATTTTAGTGTTATATCGTTTTTATTCTAGTTGTGTAATTCTAATTTACAGTAGAATAATCCAATTATAGACTTGGTCTAAAAGATTATTTTCAAAGCTGAAAATCGGAGTTTTTGCCGTGAAATGAGAGCTATGAAATATCACATGAAAGGTCAGAAGTGAAGTTTGTCAGATATGAAATTGATCTTATGATTTAAATGTCATCCTTGTAAATCAAAGTGTTTCCGTTCACAATCATCTCTTTGTTACCACCCCGGGCTCCTAATGACTGATGGGCCTATTGTCAGACTGAAGCTAGTTCCTAGAAATTCAGTTTGTGGAGGAAAGTTCTCACAAAATAACTAAGAGCTCCTCTCTTGTCTTCCTTTTGTTCAAGTGTTTATTCAATGCTCACATGGCCATACGTATATGTGATGAGCTATTGGCTGCTGGAACCGTTTTCCCATACTGGCCACAAAGAGATCCCTTTGTAAACCTATTTTTATGTACGTAGAAAGTGCTACTTCCGTGCAAAAATACTTCATAAATTCAGCAGCCTGAGTTAGAAACCAAACCTTCAAATAATCGATAAATTAAATAGTTTTCATTGGTTAACATTTTGTCTGATGTGAAGAAGTGGTTTCTCAAAAAACATTGGGTAAAGCAACATCTTTTTTCAATGTCAACTTAATATTTAATCTTCTTCAAAACCAAGTAGATTAACAGAAAGCATGAAACTACAATTGTTCCTTTAAGTTTTTAAATAAGTGATGTTGATAGATATCTGTTCCAATTCACACATTTCCAAGCCCTGTTAAATTAGACTTTTACTGTTATCATTTCTAGAATGTAACCTAACAACACAAAGAAAAACTTAAAAATGCCGGTGGTTTACAGAAATAAAATATTTAAAATAATCCCCTCAGCTACCATAAAGCACCAACAAGAAAAATGGAGATTAGGTGTTTATAAGAGGAGTGTTGAGATCAAATTGGAGGCAAGGCCCCATAATGCACACTGTAGTACGGCTGGAGCATCAGGCGAGTGCCGCTCCACAGGGTGTTGATGGAGAAAAAGTTCCCTCTAAAGCTTCCTGAAGCCACAAAACCCAGAACAATGAGGAAGAAGATGAAGAGCAGAAATAATCCAGCTCTCTGGACGGCTGTCTCCAAGGTCCCCGCCCACCTTAGATAAGGAGAAACCAGAGGGACGAGGATTCATGAGCAAAGAGCGAGAAACATGATGCAGAGCTGCTCTATGATGAAGAACTGATTTACCTTTTGGTCTGATGCTCTTCTGGGAGACTCAGAGGTCTCAGCGGCTCCTCAGCCTCACATTCCTCCTGCACACACACAACCAGAGTCATCATTTCCCTCATTTCTACATAGTTCCACATCTGGGTTTTGTACTGGCACACTCTAGTGGTCACTAGGTATATGCAAAAAAACCACTCAGGTGCCTGTTTATAGGACTTATTGTAGATAGAGCTGCAAGATTAGTTCATTGGCAGAACATCAACAACTATTCCATTAATCCATACACTTTTTACGTAATTTATCAACAGAAATGGCAGAAAATTCAGTTTTCAGCCTCTCAAATATGGACATATCCTGCTTATCTAAGTTTAATATCACATTATACTCAATATCTTTTGATTTTGGACTGACAAATCAAGACACTGACATGTTTCACTACTTTCTGACGTTTCTTGAACTAATAATCTGGATAATAATTGGCAAAATGAATCGATAAGTAAAATAAATGTAAGTTACAGCCGTTATCGTAGGACTGTATTGTAAATTAAAAACAGCAACTGAGTGATTTTACACTGTCTCAGCAGGTCATACATGTCTGAGGTCTGCAGAGTCTGCGAGGCTGGGCTTCACTTCAGGCGAGAAGGCCAGCAGCTGCAGCTCCTCTGCGAAGGACAGAGAGAGTGTTTCCTCCTTTTTCTCCATCATGTCATTCACAATCGCGCTGGAAACAAACAGCAGACACAGAAGAGTGTGAGCGCAGCAGACAGATGACTCAGTGTCATGATATTCATTCAGAGGATATTTCTGTCAGGGTTACAGTGAGGCTGTGTCCCGTCTGTCCTCCAGCTGCTCTCCCAGCTCCTGGTTCTTCTGCCTGAGACACTGCAGCAGAGAAAAGTGATCAAACAGCAGCTCATCACAGGAAGACTTTACAGCGATATGTGAGAACATGTACCTCTATGATGTTGAAGTACTCTTCTTTCAATTCCTCTGAGTACTTTAACTGCAAGTTTTTCTATCACAAACACAAATGAGAAATCATTTGATTTCAACCAAATAACAAAACAAGAAAAACATTTCATGATAAGCCTGATGAACCCAAAAAAGATAGAAAAAGATAAATATGTATGAGAAAGTCTTCACTCTTTGCTCTGCCTTGTACTGATGCCTCTGCTCCTACCTTATGAATATCATCATCCCTATTATGCAGCCCTAGCTCAGCCTCCTCCAATTTATGCTAAAGAAACAAACAACATAACAAATCAGGAGCTGTTTTACAACGTTACATGACTTAAAAAGGAAAGCTTACTCCCAAAATGTCAATATAGGTGGAGTATTTCGTTTAGATAAATAGAAAGAGAAAGATAATGAAGCATCTCCAAGTTGAATCCATGGTGCTACCTTCATGGTTAGGAGTGAAACCCTGCAATTCTCCAAGCTGATCTTGTCCTGCTCTCTCTCTTGCTGGACGGTCTTGAGCTGAAACAGTCAGACTGACTTGTGGCACTTTTAAACTATATGATGACAGATTCAAGTTCTATGTCAAAAGTAACAGCCATCATACCTCTTCAGTTAGCTTCTTGTTCTGTTCCTTCATAATGGCTGACTCCTTCTCCTGCAGAACAAAACAGGAGGTTAAAAACATCTCTACAACCTGGATGAGTAAAGACACAATTTAACATTACAAAAAATGAGGAAGTAAAGAATGACAATATATACTTCTAAAGAAATTTAAAAATTCATTGAAATCTTTGTTCCTTCTTGTTAAAGTTCTATCAGCTGTTAGCTCTGCCTGTGATTCAACATTGGAATAGAGCTGAGCAACCTATCAATATAATGTAAGACAAGATTTCTGTAAGAAATGAGCTTTGCCTCATTAGCTCAAGTATGTTCAAGTCTAAATATACACCAGTAAAACACATTGTAACACAACAACACAAAGTCTGGTTACAAACCAATTTCTGAATCTTGTTTTCACTCCATCTCTGAGCGTAGAGTTCATCATCCAGGAGGGACCTGCACGGCTCTGCTTCCACCAGCTGGACTTCACTGTTGCTCTTCTCCAGGCTGCAGACATGCAAACAAACAATCTACAAAGTGTTCCATTGGTACTAAGTACTGAGAAAAAAAGAAAACCGTGCTGGAACATCAGCAACATGTCTGTGTCAGGGGCCACAAGTCAAACGGCTGATTTAAGTGTTAGGTTTGACAGTCAGATAGTTGAGTATAGGCAATAAAGTGTGATTAGTTACTCTTTCACTCGTTTCCTGAGGAGGATGTTCTCTGGACGCAGCATTGCTATATCATCCTCTGCTACATCCAGCCAGTCGTTTAGTTTAGCATTGCGGTCCCTCTGCTGGTTTAGACTGTGCTCTAGCTCCTCCATTTTCTCCCGCATCTCCTTCAGTTTCCTACACACACACACTCACACACACACACACACACACACACACACACACACACACACACACACACACACACACACAGAGAACAAGCTCCATGTATTGCTGCTTAGTAACTCAATCATGTTGGTGTGTGTGGGTTTATTCAGTGAACAGCACTCACATATTTTCATCTTTGGCATCCATCTTCATGGCTTACTCCTCTCCAATGCTTGTGGCAAAACAGGTATATAGCTCATTAATGGCATACTAAATAGTCATCATGGTGTCACTGTCAATAAACAGTCTCTGGGTTATATCCAGTTAACTCATCTAACTAGTGTAACATACATTCATTCTTAAAATGTGCATAAAGTAGAACTGCAATAAAAAGAGCAGAAATAGCTTTTATCCATCCTTCCAAGACTGATTTCAATTGGCATTTAAAACAATGAGATGGGATTGCAATTAATGCAACTCAGCTTGTTAGTGATGGAAAAAGGCCCTTTGTCTGTAACAGTAAACATTAACCGCCCTTTTCTGCAAAATTATATTTGAAATTAGCTCCTGGATGACCAGCTGCAGCATTAAAGTGATGAACACAGTAATTGCTCAATTATTACAATTCAGTTATGTATAAGTCTGAAATGATCATTCTGCAAAATTAGGTTTTAAGTAATAATGCTAACGCAGGACTTATTAGCTAGCTTGTAGAACATGCCTTAACTGTGTTATTGCTACCAAGCAACATACTTCCTTATGCCACTGTTAAAAGCTGGCTACATTTTCACATGTGTTAAAGTAAAATACATATAAAATATGACTAGGATAATTACGTGGAGTACTTTTACAGGACCTGTTGAACCCATTCATTTATATTTTCAAAGCAGATTTAGCTAGCTAACATTAGCCAACGTTTCTGAGCTAGCTAGCGTTCCAAGCTAGGATACCAAGTTTACCAAAAGTTATCATACTGCTATAATACTACATTCAGCGAACTACTGTTGTTTTAAAATGATATCTGCTTCAGAAACGAGGAAAAATTATGCCTTACTAGCGAGTAAATCCAATACAATGGAGTTGTTGTTCGAAGACTGCACGTTGCTGGTAACCATGCACCTGGCAGTGACTGTTGCTAAGGGAAGAATTTTCAGTTGTTGTACTTGCTTTGTTATTGTAATTTTTTTACATTAAAACGCATAATTACAATCAGATACATAGCCATTAGAAAACACTAACTTTTTTATGAATTCTTCACATTTTGTAATGCTAGAATTTGTGTTTTATGCAGCATACTATAATCATTTGAAAAGCTTTTTTGTTAGTCAAACTAGATACAATTATGCTTTATTGTTTACATTTAACAATAAAGTGCAGGATTAGACCCTGACCACTATTCTAATTAATTCAGTATTTGATGAATGAAAACGTTGCAAAAGCGAGCTATTTTTTATTTTATTTATTTGTCTTTTTGATAAATGATTATAAATGTTCATTGTATTTTGTTTTAATTTCTACATTAGAATAAAAATCTGCAAGAAAAACTTTTTTTTTCACTCAAGCATGCATGTGTAAAATTATTAGAAAACTGCAGAAAACACTTCCCACAAATCCACATTTTGCTATTACAACACGAAAAACAAACATATAATAATACAATAAAAAAAAGTGTCCATGGCTCTGTACTTCCCTTGAAATAATTGATTGGGTGTGACCCATATGAAATGGCCAACAAAAAGAAATAGGCAGACATACCGTATATATAATAGCAAACAATTAACAAAACCTAAACAAACAATATTTGGCAGAATTTTTAGGACAAGTGCGATTACCTGTCAGAACAAAGGCTTGTCATTTTTATTTCCATTTACAGCGAGTAGGAATAAAATAACAAAAGCAAAAGTGCAAAAGAGAGAGAAAAAAGATGGTATTGACGTAGCAAAAGTCAGTTGGCATCAAGTGCTGTGAGAAATGTTAACTGTTCCCAAATCCATACTAAATGGAAAATCAAAGCAGGTTTTGAGTACATAGAGTGTTAATAACAAAATAAATATATATTTTCTTTCAATTAATATGTATAAGGGCCACAGGCTCAGAATCAGGACTGAAAAATTCAGTTTATTCGATTTATTCCAACTAGATTTTATGTTATGTGCAATTTCTATTGACTGTTTTCTTACAAATGTTTTCCTTCATTGTGAACCCCACCCCCCCTCAGTGCTCTTTATGTCTTACTTAATGCAACAAAAACCAGTAAAGAGCCCAGTGTAATACATCAGCTGGAGCTCAGGAGTGGCTGTCGATTATTGGAAAACAAAATCACATCTGCTAACGAACAGAGGATTTAGAATCCTATTGGACTTGTCAGCATCAACGCCAAACTGATTATAACCTTCAGATTTATATAAAAAAAACAGTACGAAAAAGGCGGATTCAAGTGACTACCCAGAGGTTGTAGTCAGCTGTCGCAAGTGCTTGTAAACAAGAATTTAAACCTATATATGTCACTCAATCAATTAAATACATTCTCATTTCAGAGTTGTTCTGATACATCTTCAGTGCTCAGTATTCCAGAGGAACACTGCTAATTTCTGTGTTAATATGCAGAATACCTTTAAATGGAGGTCAATGTACCCTTCTGAAGTAGGCCCATCATTTCCTTGTCTCCGCACAGGTAAAGGCTACGGAGAAAATATCGGTAGACAGATATACCCAGTCACATCTTAAACCACCACACTGCTCTGGCTTCTTCCCATCCCAAGCTACCTCTCCGTGAACTGAGGTGTTCTTTGTTACATCTGCTGCTCCCGATTACATTAACTATCACCACTAAAGCAAAGCCACACGGCCTGTTCATATTCAGACTTTCAGATGTTAACGGCAGGGCTCCAGCGATCCTGTGAGCTGGAAGTGTATCCCGTCTCCGGGGAGAGGTGATGGGATGAGAGGGCAGAGCCAGCAGAGGTACCAGCGAACGCCCAGACAGTGACGTAGGTTTCCCAGGACGCCGAGGTTGTAAGGTCGGCGGGTCGAGTACCATTCCCTGGTGGTCTGTCCCCGAAACATCAGGATTATGTGGAAGAAGAAGAAGGCGGACACCAGCAGGAAGCCCACCACGCATGTGTCGGCGATGAATGCGAAGGCAAAGGCACCTGGTGACACCTGGCCTGGGGAGAGAAGGGACAGCAGCAGAACTGATTAAAAGAAAGCCAGTGATATAAATACAAGCTTAGGTTAATATTGTACATTAAATAAATTGGTTACATTTACAACACCTTGCAGCGTTATTATACACAGAGAGTTGTGGGGATCAACCTGCAATTATCCTTCCTACAAACAGACCGAAAGTGGCAAAACCAGCTCCTACCTGACACCAGCATGATCCAGGGTATGAGCAGCAGCATGACGCTATGCAATGTCACACCCTCCTTCAATATGACAATGAAGACCTCTGCATTCATCAGAGTGGCGTACAGGAGCCCAGACCACATAAATAACAAGCAGCTCAGGAAGTAGCGGTAGTTACGGAAGCCCACGCACTGGCCAAAAAAGACACAGTGGTGATCCCGCCGCAGCACACACACTTTGCAGTCGTAGCAGTGGGAGCAGCGAGGAGGAGTGTGTGTCTCACATGTATAACAGTACCTGTGTGAAAAACAAGAACATTTATTTATGATGAGAAATGCTCCTTTGCCTCTAAAATACTGTTTTGTTAATCTCATTAAAACAAAGAGACTGTGATCATCAGACGGGGATGATGTAGGAGGATATGCAAATTTGAAAAAAACTCAAACATTGAGTGCGTCTGTTCGTTTTTACATAACTAGTACTGTAAAATAAAATTCAGTTGTTTGCTTCTCTGCCATGATGGACAGTTTTTCCAGCTCACTCGTGACGATAATTCACCATTTTCCTAATAATGGAAATATACCAAGCTCAACCTATTGAGAGATGTATTATCTATAAAAAGCATTGCTTTGGGCCAAAAGAAAACTGTGGAACAAATCAATCTTTACACCTGTAAAAAATCAAAATATAACTCTACTAATGGTGGAAGTCGGACAGTGGGGATCACATTTTTCTCTCCTCTATTCTATCAAATTAAGAAAAAGACAAAATTGTGAAATTATAATTAAACTATAAAATAATAATTGTATTCTAAATATCATTGTAAATGGAGTAAATAGGGTCTAGCCAAAGTAAGAGCAACAGACACCACAAGTAAACAGAAATATGTAAACAAGGAGGCTTTATCCTCAAACCAAGGCTGTATGAAGAATTCCAAATAAAACCCCATTATTTCCTTATTTAACCCCTCCACTCCTCACCTCCACCCCTGACCCATGCCATCTCCCCCCAGGAACACCCCCTTGATGCTGGGGCTGGTCTGGAGGAAGAGCAGGGCGTTCCAGCAGATGTTCCCCAGCATGAAGTACTGAGCCAGCAGGTGGACCGCCTTCCACAAGCCGGACCACTCCGTCTTCTGCTGGTCCGCCTCCACCAGCACCAAGTAGCTCACCTCCCCGGTGATGGAGAACACCAGGAAGGTGTTGAGGAACACTGGGAGGTGGCGGCACACCCTTTCGACCCTGCCGAAAACTTTACTGGCTAAACTGGTCATGTTTCCTGCCCGTCCAGCTCTCGGTGATGTGACAGCTCACAGGGCGGGGAGCGGTTTGACAGGCGCACTCTAGTAACCGTTTGTTAGCTTAGAAAGGCTAATAACTGCTCCAATAGCTTTGTGTTTGAAGTTACATTAACCGCATGATATCAACAATACTTTATATAACTTTCAGACGAATTCATGTAATGAAAGAGTTGAAATGTCCGACTCTCAGTCTCTATTAACTCCCTCACTACCGCAATCTCAGTTACTCGACG
This sequence comes from Dissostichus eleginoides, assembly GCA_031216635.1. Lineage (NCBI taxonomy): Eukaryota > Metazoa > Chordata > Actinopteri > Perciformes > Nototheniidae > Dissostichus > Dissostichus eleginoides. The sequence continues at coordinate 17,281,651 of CM062271.1, forward strand.
GAACGCTCCCGACAGGTGCTACATGAAAATACATCCGCATTGAAACAACGCACTCTGGTTCCGCTTGTGTATGTCACACGTCCCATGGCCATGGGTGGACAATCGTGTGCTCCTCTAAATAGGTTTCATTCAAAATTGTACACACAATATATTCTGTAAAAAAAAAAATCTAAAGAGATTTAAAAGTGATATTTACTTTTCTTGTAATTTCTGTAAATTGTTTTTATTTTCACTTCATCATGTTATCATATTGTCATGCTGGTTATTTTTTATTATTATTTTGCGTGTATTAAAAAGAAAAAAAGAAAGCTCTCACTGCAGATTAACCCCATGTGTTTATTGGCAGCATGTCTCTGATCCCTCCCCCCCAAAGAGGAGACCTTAATCCCTGATAATCTCTGTATCCGATGAAAGCCTGCAGTCATGGCTGCATGGAAGAAGAAATCACTGCCTCTAAGGCACCTGACGGACACTTTCATAAACCAAAGAGAGCAGATGCTAAAAAAGAGGTAAGCTCCTTGAATATGAATTCAAGAAGAAGTTATCAAAGAAGTAATCGCAGTTGTTAGACTTTCTCTTCAAAATCATTAAAAACAGAAACTCCCCAAATACAATTGGACTTCTATATGGGTTTTTACAGTGTGGTACAAAAGAGGGAGTACATAATGTAGTTTGGGTAATGTTTTTGATTTTTAAAGATGTTGTGTGTGAGGGTAGAAAGTGTGTGTGACACCAGTTAGTACGATGCTGCATTATGATCCACTATTTTTACCTAAGTGTCAACAGGCCAATGCTATTCAATACAGACTTTTCAACTCCTCAGAATCAGCCAAAGCAGTGCATAAACAAAAGGCAGCAAAATGCTATTCATCATTGTGTATGTGGGTGTTAATCATGTTAATCTGTGTGTGTGTTTGTTTCATGCAGCCACCTGCAGGAGCGCTGGCAGGAGCTGAAGGAGAGAGAGCTCAACGCTCAACAAAACAACAGGCAGCTACTGCAGCAGTTTGATGAAGCCCAGGACACACTGAGAGAGATGATAACACTCACTGCTGACATGACAACTATTCGGGTGCACACACATTAAACAAACTTCCCATTTGTACTTCACCCCTGCCTCTCTGTGAAGCGTTGGTGCTGAATCCTTTTTTGACCTTTGACTCCTTCAGATGGAGTACGAGCGGTACCTGGAGGAGAGTTACCCCCGCTGGCAGCAGCAGCTCGAGAGGAAAACACAGTCTGCTCAGAGACAGGTACGAGAGATTCACACGATGCAGTTTGTGTCCAACCAATACACTGGTTCTGTATTTTGAATCGATGCAAAAAAACTGAGAACATTAACTTGTTTACTTAATTAACTTGTGCTTAAGTAATGTACATGTACCTTAATGCTTCTTTTTGAGTATTTCCATCTACATACATTTACTTGTAGTGCAGTGTTCTTGCAGTGTGGAATTAGCACTTTTAATTAAGTAAAAACTCTAAATACTTCTTCCACCACTGTCTTTTACAGAGCATGGAGGTGTACTTAAGGTCATGTCTAAAGAACAGAGAGGAACAGGTGTCAAAATCCTCAGCAGATCGACCTTTTAATTCAAAAGGTTTGTCCTCTTCACTCACTTCTTTAGTTTTAAAGGGTTGTTCTCTAGACACACACAGACTCCTATCTAATGTCTATCTTTGTTCCAGGCCCTACATCAATGTCACAGCAAATGGCTGCACCTCCAAACCACTACAGCCAAAACCTCCACATGGACTACAACCAACATGGCTCCCCTCATCTCCCCTACATGCAGACTTCCTGGCAGCCCCCCACTCAATTCCAGAGAGCTAGGTTTCCCATCAGAGCCCAACATCAACCTCAGGGTTACTCTCATGTCCCTCCATCTTTCCCCCAACATCCTGACCCATACCATCATCAACACCTCGACTCCCCACCCGGCTATCATCACTCCAGGCAAGATGCACCAGGCTGGGCCCCCCTGCAGCCTGAACCCCCCTGGCCTTTGGCTGCTGGTGCGGCTGGGATCTCTGCATGCTCTGAGGCTCTGTGGGGTCCGCTCTACAGGGAGGAACCCCCTCCTGAGATAAAGGTGGCGGAGGAGGAAGTAGACACAAGCCTAGCACCAAGCTCAAAGAGAGAAGGAGGGAGTGGAGGCAGGAGCAGTCATTTTTCCCAGGAGCTGGACATTAAACCAGGTGGGAAAAGAAAATGATTTTTTTTCTTATGCTCTTCCTTAGTAAATGTGTTAATTCCCCTCAGATATTCATTTTCATTGTGTGTTGACGTGCTGCGTTTAGTTCGTCTGTCTGGTGGCCCTGCAGAGAGCAGCGAGAGCAGCAGGGAGTCCAGTCAGGGGAGCAGAGAGAAGAAGAGAGGCACATCACAGAAAGCGTCCTTGGACAGCTGCAGCTCTCACGAGTAAGTCATATTGTTTATAGTAGTCTCTCAGAGAATCTAGCTCTTAATAGAGACTCTGGACATTTTTACTAGGTGCATATTATCATAATCATAAGTAACAGATCAACATTTGAATGACAGTTCTAACGTTAGTCATCTAAAACAACCCCTTTCCTATACATGTGTATTTGTTATAAGTTGCAATACACAGAAAAGAGCTGAGGCCTTCACTTTCATTTAAAGTTTGCCACAGGTTTGAAGCAAACTATGCAGCAATTTTACAATAAAAAAAGCAAAAAATAGAGGAAAGATGTCAAAATCTTTGGGGCATTCATGAACCAGAGGATGAATCAGAATCAGAGATACTATATGAACCACTTATGTTCTACCTACCATATAAATCAACTTACATTATTATTCTTTACAATTTTATTTTTCATCCATTCTTAATTTTAGGTCGTCTGAGAGTTCCAGTGCAATTGTCATTGCTGCAGCCACAGCAGCCCAAAACTCAGAAAGCGACGCCTCATCAGAGAAAAGCAAATCCAGCACGAGTAGGAGGAAGAGGAGGGGTGGGGGGCTCGCTGTCGGATCACCAAGTGCTGAGAAGCCGGGGGAAGGGAGCAAGGGAGAAAACTCAGGGAGTCACAGAGAGGAGAGTCGGTCCACTAGTGCGGAGTTAGGGAGTCTAATTGAGGAGGCCAGGATCGAAAAAGGAGGTAATCAAAGACATGGGGATAATTCAGAGAGCTGTGGAGAGGAGTCTGGATCCCACAGGGAGGAGGAATCAGGAAATGTTAGTGTAAAGATTGAAAACAGAGGTGGAGATGAAATAGAAAAGCAGGAGAGTAACAGCTCTGAACAAAGCAGTGTAGAGGGAAAGGAAGAGGAAGAACCAGGAAGTGGAGATGGAGAGGAAAAAGATGGCGCTGAAGAAAAAGAGAACAATCAGACAGATGAAGAGCAAGAGGAAATGTCCGACTCTAATCATGATGATGATGAAAATGGGGCTTCGGAAAAAAATAATACTACAGATAAAGAGGAGGAGACAGGATCGGAAGAAGAGGCGGGGATGAGGAAGAGAAGAGGAGAAGGGTGATCCTGAGGAAGAAAAGTCAAAATGTTGCAGATTGAAGATGGTGAGAACAAAAAAAGGGTTTCTACATCTTCTCAAGATGAAGATGAGGAGACGACAATGAAGGAGAGGAGAACACGGAGGATGAAGAGTCAGATGAAGACGAGCAAAGAGGAGACGAAGCAGGAGAACCAGAGGAGGAAAGAGATTCAGACGACAGCATCATCTCCCCACAGCAAAACAGGTGGACATTTAACCATAATGCATCACTATCGACAATGTATTATTTCTTCATGAAGTTTTAAAGCATATGGCATACATTTTGGTAAAGGTGTCTTTTGGTATTTTTGAAGGGCAGCACAAGGTTAAATAATAACATGTGCTAATCACAAATGACAGTACGTAGACTTTAAATGATCTGTTGTTTTCAGATCTAAAAAGATGAACGTTATTCCTGAGGAGAACAGTGAAGAAGATGACGGAGGAAGAGGAAGGGATCAAAACAGGATCCTCTGAAGATGACATCAGTGACGACGATGTCGAGAATCTACTTGCGCCTCAAGATCAATCTGAGAAAGAGTGAGTTACGTTTTAGTTACTTTTGACTTCTGATAGCAGAAACTACAGCTTTACCATTTGTATCTCATTACCTTGTTAAAAACGTATTTTCAGGGAAAAGGACCTGAAAGCTGCCGAGAAACCAAAAGTAAAGTATTGTCAGTTTTCATTTAAAGATGGATTCAATATTGCCATAAAGTTTGTTTTTGAAGATTACTATCCGTTTCTTTTCCAGCAATTTGTGACAACGTGGAGATTTTTCAAGTTGAGCCGGACAGATCAACCGAGTCGGATCACCCGAGTGACTCGGATGAGTTCGACCAGTTTTATGAATAAATGTAACAACCTCTGGAACTCAGGAATAAAAGACAAAAGCCTACCTCAGGATAAAGTATTATATAATAAATAACTTTATTCAAATATGTGTCTTTTGGTAGTTTATTGGTTTGTTTTCTTAGGTTTGATTAAAGATGTTATCTAAATGTATCAATACATAACTGCACACCATCAAACTGCTTTATATATACATACTTAAAAGTGTTTATGTTGACCACTAAAGAAGTAGATTTTCAAGCAGGTTTCTTCCTCCTCCACTCGGAGCCTAAGAAACAGAAATATACAATATAAAACGGCAACACTAGTAGATGTAAGAGAAGATTACAAAACAGTACAAAGAGTGAAAATAATTTATTGAAAGAGATCGTTATGGCTGTCTGAGCGACTCACATTCCACCGCCGTCATGAAACCACCAACCAGACATGTTTGTTGTATAAAAATAACCCAATGAGCAGTTTTTTGATTGTTTTTTAAGGCAGATTTTCCATCAGCGTGCCTGGAGAGCACAGCATTTAAAGCTGCTTGCAAACGGGTCCTGGTTCAGTCAGCTCTTTTCTTTTGAAGAGCTTTCAAAGTCTTAATTTTACTTTAGATTTTCACCACCTGAGCAGCCAGACAGGGGCTCACTCTCGTCCCGTCGCCTGACGCAGCGCTGCGCTGGATGAGCATCCGGCCGTAGGTCCCGCCCACCTGGCCTTTGGTCAGCCGTCCAGGATTCACACACACACAGCCGACCACGTTCTGAAAACAAGAGGAGAGGAGCTTTAAAGACATATTGTGTGGGCTAATCCAAAAACTAAAAAGATAGGGATATTAAAAACAAATGTCCCATTGGAAGAACCTCTACATTAGTAAAAATGAGTTGTTGTTTTTTATCTTTTCTACAGATGTGTCTTTGTTTTAAATAATGTTTTGGACTCATAACTACCTTTAAATAATTTCAGAAAGAAAACATTTTGTAATATGAAACTGACCTGAAAACTGCACATATCTTAATTTTGACAATGTATGAATAACTCCTTTATTACATGGACTAGAAATGATATGTTTTGCCTTCTGCCTTCAGTGTTATTTAAAAACTCAGATGTTTTGCCCATGGCTTAACTCAATTAACTTCTTAAACATTTTGTTTTTTAAACTGAACTCAAAGCTGCACTTATTTTTGAATTGACAATACTTTAGATGACAGTGGGCTCTTCAACCAATAACTGGGCTAAGTGTCTGTCTAGAGCAGGGGTCGGCAACCCCTGGCACGTGTGCCACCATTGGCACGCCGCACCGTAACCAGTGGCACACTAGGAATAAGTGGAATAAGTGTGCAAAATATTAAAATTTTATTTTCGGATCCTGAACGAGATCGCCGCCAGGGCGCGACTCCCCGTTACCTGCAGAAGGAAGCCATGCAGGCAACGCAGCCCCGCTCTCTTTAACTCCAGGCGACTTTCTGCCACTTTCCTCCGTGGTGCAGTGCTGATCGTTTCACCACAGAGGAAAGCACTTCACAAATTGCAGTACCCATAAGGAGCTGTACAAATGCCGCAGTTTTTGCGTGGCTGTGTCTTTAGTTGAAAGCCCAGTGGCGATCTGCTCATCTCTCATCGAAATAATATGCTACAAAGGGGCGGACTGGCCATCTGTGTGTTGAACTTTCCTGTCGGCTCCCTGACCGTAGTCGAGGAAACAGGGGGGATGACTCTCTGTCATCTCCCAGGGCAGAAGCAACAAGCTTCAGGGTCAATAACCCCCTTTAGCTTAAATTACTGGAGAGAGGCGAGCTCTTCTTGGGAGGCCGTTGCATTTATTTAGTTCTTCTGTTTCACAAAATACATCACAGACCTCTGTTCAGGGACGTGCACAGACATTTGGAGGGGCTATTGCTCTAAACATTTTTTGTTTTGCGGTCCATATCTCATTAAAATATCTAATGTTACTAACTATTAAAGAAACAATGGGGACAATTCTGTTTTAATGTAGGCTAGTTTGACCATTGTAACTTCTGGGCAGACATACTGATAAAATAGGGCTTCTAAGTAATTTTCTTAAATAAACTCACTAATGAATGAAACCAGTTCAATACGCATTATTCTTATTCTTGTCATTCTTTATGAGCGCAGTAACGGTAAGGTATCTAATTACTTATTTATTTAGTATTCCATAACTTAATAAAGGGGTTGTTGAACTAAAGTGGTAGAGACATGGCAGAAATCCTACAATAAAGCGGGACCGTGAAGTGTTCTCCGTGAGAGGGCGATCAAGAAAAGAGAGCGAGCGGCCCCGTTGAGGGAGTTTACGGAGCAGATGAAAAGACACAGAAAGACAGAAGCACAATAACAAGTATAGCCTATTTAGATTTTTTGGTGTAAATAACCGACGGTGTCAAGAGGAAGTAAAGTCCCCTGGTTTGTCCCCTACTCTAACTGCCATGAGAAAACTCAAAATCAATTTAAGCATATTTTAGTAGCAGAGCTCAAAACGGCTCCTTTCCCCTCTGAATTCCTGCCCTTATGTCTCGTAAAACATATCAAATCCTGCATTAACTTTTTTAATTGTAATTTTCAGGCAAGGTTAAGCATAAATGTAGAAAAATAAAAACCTGCAAGCTGCTCTTTAAAAACGGGGACATTTCCGGGGACAGATTGACCCGGGGATTTGCCACCAAAGCCAGGCGGGCATTTGGTATGATCACCATAGCCATATGAGGCCGGAGGGGTTTCCTTTACTTTCAGCTGTCAGATTGTAAACAAAGTCACGTGACTGGGGGCAGATGACAGCACTGACAAGGTGTGTTTTATCGCAGCGAGACGCTACAATACTAATTGTGGGCTTATCATGTTGATTCGGCCACAACAGAAAAAACATAAACCTCTTGCTCTCTCCAGAGGGGCAGGTCAGCCAAAAATGGCAAATTGGCCGTTAGCCCGTACCTGTGCACATCCCTGCCTCTGTTTTTCTGCTGCCTCGTTTCACTTCCAGAAACATACACACGCTCGCTCACTCTCGCTCTACCATCCACACACACACACACACACACACACATGCCACACCCCTCTCTCTCTCAAAGGGACAGTGATCTTATCTCACTCTGCATGACCCTACTATCATAACATGTGTGTTCTGGAGAATCACAGAACGGATGATCGTCCTTTTTATTATGCCGTTTAAACCAATTATTTAAATTTGATTGTTAAATTCGGCATCATGTAAGTTGTGCTGACAGGTCCACACACTGCTTCCCCGCAGCGAGGCTCCCCAGCCCTCCTGTTGACAGTTCACAAGCGTCGAGCTCCTCACAACCCCACCCCCTGTTGATAATTCGCGATCGTCGGCACGCTGATAACAATTTTTTTTTGTAATGGCACTTCATATCAAAAAGGTTGCCGACCCCTGGTCTAGAGGATGTGAACAAGAACAGGAAGTCTGTACCTTGACAAAGTATCTCAGCTCCGAGGGAATAACCAGGACGTCGGGGGTCAGCGGCATCTGACCGAAGCTCTGGTACTTCTCATAATCCATGTTCACCTCCTCCACGGGCGGGTACAGCGGGTAGTAACTGGAGGAGAAGACACAACCACGGGGTTATTAATGTTACAGCAGCTTCAAAGTAGAGTAAATAAAATGTACTGTTTTAGGTCTCCTACCTCCTCTGGGTCAGCATGTGTTTCAGTATGCGGGAAAATCTGTCTGTTCCTGTGCCGCTGCAACACAACACATTCGAATGTCAATTCAGTAATGCCATTCATTAAAATACATAAAGAAATACTAGTTAACTTCTGCTTCTGGTATAAGAGAAAGCTCGTCTAGGAATTCAAGTTTATAAAAAGGAGGCTGTAAAGAAGTCTATTCATGTAATAATGTAATAAAAATTGACAAACATACTAAACATTACATTGCTTCTCCTAAAATACAATTTTAACTGAGCTCAATTGAAGTGAAATATAGAAGTCCTACTCACCAGCTGATCTCCTCTGCGCCCATGTGGAACAGGATGTCGGTGGAGGTAAGGCCTAAGGTCACCCCGTCGATCAGCAGGGTGCAGGGGTCCGGGACCAGGGTGACGCGCTGCAGAGAGCAAAGAGCAGGAGCAGATATAATTCCCTGGTGATAAACATTTATTTATTTTACATGTACTATCCTACAGTCAGGTGGTTGTGAGTCTCACCTGGGCCTGGTCCTTGCTGAGGCTCGGCAGGCTGAAGGGAGGCTGAGGGTAGATGAAGTGATGGTGGATGTCTCTCTGGGAGGGCACGAACACCAGGCGGCAGCCAACACTGGATAGGAAAACAAAAAAACATTATCTGTTATTATTGGGTTTTCTAATATGGGCATATTGTAAGAGTTGGCCCAAGCAGTTTTAAGAGTAAAATTCAGGCATTTTGTTAATTAAAAATGCTCTATCTCTCTCTCTATTCTCCTATCTAGCTATGAAAGTCGAGTGAGAACAAGAAAAGAACTGTAGATGAAACACCAGATTATGATAGAAAAAATATATATTTCAAGAATTGTATTAAAATTAACTCACTGATTTCTAACCATAAAAACTGATTTGAAGAATACAATTAAGCATTTTTCAAAAATGTTAAGAACCTGTCTGAACCCCTGCAGGAGGAAATGCTGCTCTTTGAAGTTTAAAGACATGACGAACCTTTGGGTGCCGTCCACAATGCTTTCGACACATCTTGAGAAAATAGCCTCGAACGTCTCCGTCACCTGAGCTTTCTATTTCACACACAGGTGGGGGTAAAGATGGTCACACAAGCGAGTTATCAACCAACATGATTTAAAGTCCGGGACACAATCAACTAATATGTTGGAGGTTCATCTGGATTTTCAGAATACAAAACAACAGACCCAAGAGAAGTTGGTTTCTGGGATATAAATACAAACTGTCCGCTGTTGAACGCACCTCAATTTGTTCATGTTTGGAATCCACAAAAGGGCCCAGCTGGAGAAGAGAGAGGGAGGATTTGAAATATAAGAAACAGCTTCTGTAAGCTACTAAACTGTAACAGAAGAAAGATAATGAGCATTTTATGCTATTTATTTGTTTGGCCACCTACATGTGTAAGAACTGCTGATTGTGATGCAGCACAGAAATACAATTTAAAGAAAGGGATTATACCAGCAGGCAGACATCAGGACGGTCCCTGACAATGATGTTGATGAGGTCGAGCAGGGGGTCAAAGGTCAGGCTGTCAGAGGGAGTGTACGGTCCGCATGCCACCAGCACATTCAAGGGCTCTGCAATCGCATGAGAGGAAGAGTGTATATGCAATAACTGACATAAAAAATAAATATTCACTTTGACATAAACAGACTGCACGGTCCCTCCTTGTATAGTAGTTAAAGGCTTTCAGATATTACAGAAAGTGTTACAAATGTTAACAGCCAACATCACTTACCTTCATTCGTCTCCATTTTCACCTCAGAAGTGAGGAAAGGAAGAGGGACTCCCTGAAAAAGACAAGAGTATTAACAGAAGAAAATCAAACAGGCCGTTCTAAACGTTGAGAAACTCATAGTACTTCATTGGAATTTCTATTTAAACTAAAAGTTGATTTCTAAAAAGGCATTATCTTTCAGAACTAAGAAAAAAACTTTTATAACTCGTAGCTGACCTCGTAGAGTTTGGAAGCCATCAGTTTCCTTCCCGTTGTGTTCATCCCCTCCATCACTACCACCTGAGGAAAGAGAGCAGAGTTTCATTCACAGCGCATGGAAGTTATTTATTCTTCTGTGGGATTTGTTGATACATTTTGTCAGAGTTCTCGGTCGGACGCTGGGGTCGCCTCCTGCCCAGGTCCCTGGCATGCTCTGTTGCTCTTGGTGACCGTGTAACCTGCTGCACACACACTTCAGTGCAGAGGAAAAGGGGAGGCCACCATCATACACACTCACAACACAATGCACTCTAGTCTAGAGACTTACAATGTCAGAATATTAGGGTTGTAACAAATGTCATTTCTTTACATTCAAAGCTTCTATTCAAAAGTATAGTTTTGTTATTGTAGAAACATTTATGTAATGTATGGTGCCCTTAGATGGCTGCTCGATGGCTAGGTGTGTCTGGAAGAGCAGTGACCACAATGAAAAGGTTGTTTTTGAAAGATGAAATGCCATTATCTAATGACTATTCCATTCGACAAAAACATGTTTTTATTAAATCCATCCTTTTTCATAAGAATTTGACTTGAAGTAATTACAATGACAAACCTAATGTGCCACTGTGCTGAAGTACCAGGTTTAAGAACAATGAATAGACATGCAGAAAAAGAAGCTGTGCAGCATTGACATTCGTATTTAGAATTGAAATGTAAATGCTACGAATGAAGCTTCCAACTATTCAGTACAGCCCTACAACTACATATTAATAAAAACAGACACATTGAATCCTGCCAGAAATATTTCTGTAGCTTGATCCTCAAGGACAAGAAGCTTCCTGTCTGCTCACCTGACCAGGAAACAGGGAGTAGTCTTTGAGCTCTGATAGGTCCACAGGTATTTGCTGCCCACCTTGCTCCGGACCCGCCTCCAGGAGAACCGAGTGAGCGTTCAGTTTGCCGTTACTGTCACAGCAGACCTGACCCAGCACTGTGATACTGTCCTGCAGGAGGGGGGGTAGAAAACACACCAAACTGAGCAGACAGGCAATACTTAAATCATACAAATAAACGTAATGTATCTAGTTTGACGTCTACATGACGATATATCTTATATGAAGTCAAGATAAGCATGTTTACCTACAGGGACACAAACCATGACTTACATTTGTCTTTATGTTCAGAAATATTCAACAGCAGATTTAAATGTACAAAGTTTTAGCATCAATACTTTTAAGTCGAATTGGATGCTGATTTTGTTAATTGTTTAAAAAGGTTTCCTAGTTAAGAATAAAACGTTGCTTGAGTAATATATCAAATTACAACTTGAAGATATTCATGATGTTTCAAACACTTTTGGGAATGATAGGTTTGAGGCTTCTATGGTTTTAGAGGATTTTCCCAGCAGTATCACGTCTGTACCTGAGCGGGCAGAGAGACCGGGGAGAACTCTTCGATGTTGAAGTGAGCCTTGAGTCCCTCGCCCAGATCCTCTATCTTCTCCGTCAACACTGGGGGAAATAGAAACAAAGATCTTCAAACAATCATGAACATTTTTTATAATAATCAAAACAGGCTGTATACTGTTCACTTCTTTATTAAATCGAAATGTATGAATACCGGTGTTGTGCGAGATTTTAAATAATAGGACTCTCTCCTCCAAAATATATTTTATGATTTTCATGCTGTTGAAGTGTGTGTCTCTCACCGTTTCGAACGTCTCGCAGCCTCTGGAACATGTACTTGTAGCTGGAGCGGAGCGAGTCCTCGGGCCCCTCCAGGAGCTCCAGCTGGACGCCGGCGCCTGACTCCTTCCTGCCGGCCCAACGGGTCCCCTGCACGGCCCCGAAAGAAACCACCACCTCCCCTTTCGCTCCTCGCTGGCTGTACTTCTGTGACGGTGTTGAACTTCCAAAGAAAGTAAGAGTCACAGTTCAAAATGGTTTATCTTGACAAGTTGTTCATTACATGATACCATAACCAGTGGTTCAGTGAAAAGTTCTAACACCTTTTTGCTTTCTGTTTCATGGCCACAACATTACGCAAAGCATTCACATTAAACAATTGTTAAAGAAGCCAATGAATTGTAAATTAAACAAAAAGGTCAGTTGGAATAAAATGCTTTATCCTGCATGTTTGGTCTACTTACTACTGTTTGTGTTTTGTGTGAAAAGTGACATATATACGTTTATTATTACTTTTATATAATGAACAAAGTAATAGTAGACACCACTTTGACACATCATCATGTCACAATGAGAGGTTGTCCCCTTGGTTCATCTGAAATAAAAACGATTTTGATACCAGTCAAGTGTTATTCAGCCATTTACTAGTAACTTTCTTTCTGTGTGTGTGTGTGTGTGTGTGTGTGTGTGTGTGTGTGTGTGTGTGTGTGTGTTGCTGGGTACCTGGGAGAAAAGCTGGCCGGAGACAGCAGCAGGCCGGGGCTGGTCAGCAGAGCTGCACTTCTTTTAGAGTGAGGGTGCTCAGGAGTGGTCAACGCTCGCTTCTGAGAGCCCTATGTACACACACACGCACATTCAATGGTTTTATCTTTCCGTTTGGTTTTCTTGAACTTTGAATTCATATCTTAGAAAAGTTTGAAGGGACCGGGCCCTGGGACACAGAAAACCTTCAGTGTAGAGCTGGAAATATTTGGGTTTTTCCTCAATAATTTGATTTCTAACTGTTATGTTCATTAAAATCAATGAAAAAGAAACAGTACTATACATTTTTAAATATTGAATTCAGGGTCCTGCAACATCATAATTTTGTTCTGAACATGTAAATCCCTCAAAAGAAAAATAGTCTGTAATCAAAAGCTACAGCTTACCTTAGCAGGGGTAGAGTAAGCGTCCAGTAGGTTCTCCTCCTCTTCCTCAGCTTTGATTCTGAACAAATAATGTTAAGGACTGTGAAATTCTTTATTGGCAAGCCTTAATAAACTAATATGTTTTGAGGGTCATAAGCTCTTAGTTACTGTGTTTTGTAAAAAGTACGATATTAATAAAGCCATTCCATACACTCATGACAGACAACAGATACGTTTTATTCAAGGCTCTTTTTCTCGAGTTCACTGTGAAGGATACAAGTCCTGCAGCGAGTGGATGTCTCTGGTTCTGTTGTGAGTTTCTTCTTTTTTGAAGCTTTGTTTGAATTTATTCTTCTTGTTCAACACCTGCCAAGAAAATGAACTGGGTATGAAAACAACATTCGTTGCCCTGTCTGAGAGTGGGGACAGTGTTTTTACCGAGAAAGGGCCATGTTTAAGTAAAACAACCACTCACAACATCCCTGACAAAAAGACAAATTAATTTATGTCATCCTTACCTCATGTTCAAAATACTCCAGGGTGTCGGTGGAGAGTTTTAGTCCATTTTTGGTTGTGCTGTAGGCCACCCACTCCAGCACCATATCACATGCCTGTATCCTGTTGCAAATGCACTGCTCCACCACTGAGGAGAGAGGAGGGATAGGAAGGAGGGCAGGTCAAAAACGATGTAGCAATTAAGATGACTTCAAATACAGTCCACAATCACTTTGAATTAAGCACATTTAAATCATACATGTAAATGCTGAAATACTGCAAGTACAAATAAAAGTCAAGCAATCAAAATCTTACTGTAAAGTACAAGAGTATTAGCATTCAAATATGCTTTAAGTACAAAAGGTAAATTAGCCATTATGCAAAATGACTTACTACATAAACATTTACATTATATTACCGGATTATAATTTATTACTGCAGGTGGTAAAGATGGAGCTGATGTCTATCAATATTTATCAGTTGCTTTATAGTCTGTATTTATAATCTGACTGCAAACTAACAAGTAACTAAAGCTGTCAAATAAATGAAATGAAGTAAAAAAAAAAGCGTCATATCTGTTTTCAAAATGTAGTGTGGTATAAAGTAGCAAAAGAAGCACATAAGTAAAGATAAGCATAGAGTTAATGTTCTAATTTCCATTACAGCACAGCAAACAGACATGTTAAATATCACGTTAACAGTGTGTAACGTTATACAATGTTGACTATTTGGCTGGTTATTGTTATTCTTAGCTGCTATAGGCGACGCTATTTATTATAAAAGGAAAACAATAAGCATGTATTAGCTACTTACTCTTGTCGAGGATTGTGTCATCTTGGCAGGCTATGCCGAACATTTCCAGCTCTGATTTGAGGCTTTCTCCGGTCACCACAGCCATGGTTTTGTGCTGAATATTGACTAGATTGTGTAGTAATGGAGGGGATACAATGTCCAATATGTTGATGATACCTTGGTAGCTTTCGTTAGCTTTGCTCTCACTTCATAGCAACGATAAATATCAACTTGACTTTAGTATGCGATTTTTAATACAAGTTACAGCAGCTATCCTTGAGTTAGATGGCAGAATAAAACACCAAACGCTCACTTCATTTTACCGCGAAAAAGTGCTGCTGGTGTTGGCGGCCGGAACTGACGTCACACCCATAACAATAATAAGCGGAAGTAAGCAGCCCCACAAAATAAAAGATTTCGACTCCATCTAGCGGTGCACACGAGTATTTTAATTTTCGAAATACTTCAATGAGTAACCAGTGTTGTTTACCTAGCTTAACTTGTTTTAAACTCATAAACAATAGCGTGAAGTACAGTACTATATTAAGCAACCTTACAGTCTCAATACAAATGTACACATTGAAGTACAACTGAATTTGTAAAGTTACTAAAGTTATCTTTACATTTCTAAAATGTAAAATATTTCCCTTTGATATAAAGTTGAGTAGAAGTAACATTACATTGTTAAAGTGTTTATAAAAAAACATCTGATGTAAAACACAAACTATGATAAGAAAGGATACATTTCGTTTTTTAGTAAAAAGTTAATTTCTACACATTGAACTGCAGAAATAATCATTTCCATGTGAACTCCTTTCAAACCCTTCAACTCAGATTTCTCTTCCGGTGGCATCCTCCCCCTCAGATTCTTCTTCTACCTGTAAAAGTGAACAACGTGGTGTCAGACTGTGGATAATAATCACATGTCTAGAACTGCTGAACTGTTGCTATGGTGACAGAAGTCCCACTCACCTGAGCTGAGGGGCACCTGCACCTAGGAGCGAATTTCCACGATGTCACCCTCCTCAAGGATTCATGGAGGGAGGCGCTTAGGTCGTGAGTGTCTCTCACCTGACAAACACACACAACCTCTGTCACATGATATAAACATGTTGATTTACATTCCTGTATGTAACACGTGTTTTCACAGTGTAGCAAATGACCTGGTAACAGGTTAAGCCAATGGCCTTTTGATATGGGAAAGGGCGTTATTTTATATTAGAAATAACTATAAATATATTGTAAATATATATTTTTGGATTATTTGTTTCCTACCTTCATGCTGTTGAGACAGGCGTTTCTGAAGTTCATGTTAGAGCTGGAGCTCACGATACTGATGGAGGAACTGAGGATCACCTTCGCTGCTGAACGCATCCTCTGTTGGCTCTGAACATCCAAACATAGACCATCAGGACCCACATCAACATTTCATTTTATTAGAGTGTATTTATCATTTATTTCCATTGATTGATTGGATTCATCTATAAAATGTCATACAATAATGAAATGAACATTAAAATCCCCACAAGAGCCCAAATGTTTCGTCTTCAAATGTAAAGGTTTTGCCCAACAAACAGCCTAAAACCCCAAATATATTACATTTTCAATGATTAAAAGCAGATAAAAGCTGCAAATTCTCATGTTTGAGAGGCTGCAACCTGCAAAAGTTTGACATCTTTTCTTGCTTAATAATTACAAGATGAAAAATCTACTATTCTATCTTTCAATGAGTCAAATAATTGCTGAGGCACAAACACTTTTATGTAAAATTATTAATATCATGGGAAAAAACACTACAATACATGATTGAATTGATTTCCTCTCTAGCAGTTATTGTGTAGGTGGACCTGCCTGTTTTCTTAGTTTTTGGGCCTTCAGTGCGTCCTTCAGCTCGGTCTGCAGGGCTCTTGTGACGGCCTGCCTGTTGTTGTTCAGAATATCCTCCAGGTGGCGCTGTATCAGCACCTCTGTGGCTGTGGGAGGATCGCAGACACAGCAAAGGAGATGAAACAAAGACCAACTTCAACATGATGATTTGTGACTGTACAGTTAGCTGTCTCTCACCCATCATATCAGAGAGCTCGGAGGCGAAGGGGTCCCCGTGCTGCAGGAAGACGTAGAGCAGGAGACTCTGCTGTATCGAGGAGACACTTTCCTGCTCCAGATCCTCCTGCTCCTGCTCTACTGTGTACACGATGCCATCGCTGTCTGCAAAAGATGTAAAACATTTTTTTGAAAGTATAAATGAGAAGGGAATGATATGAAAACATGAATGTTAGTGAGATATTCACTTTAGAAAGTAAGCACTGCGAGTGCAGCGACGGGCTGTAACAATACGGTATGTACGTAACATTGTGGTAATGGAAGACTCCTTAGGGATGGGCAAGTAATTGTTTCAACATTTGGTTTTACAGATCTAGTTTAAAAACTCGAGTTCACTTCAGTTCAATTAGCTAACAGACTTTTTCTCAATCTTGCCTTGGTGTAAAGTAGCAGCAATTCAGAGTTTTCTTTTAGATGTTCAAACCTTAATACCTGTCGATTTCCGGGCTAAAATAAACCAAAATCTATTGTTTGCAACAGTACATTTTCTCTAGCCGCCTTACGACAGAGCAGAATGGTTTATGAGTCTGTATTAGTTTACTTTTGGTATTAAGAATGATGATTCTTGTAATGTTCACAGTCCTGTGGTTGAACTTGTGGATGTGATTCATTGTGTTAGCTACAGGACAAGAAACAGTAATTTTGCAAGAATCTTTTTTTCTGAGAAATCAGCCAATTCTTGAGTGGTAGAGATTCTTTAGTGATGACTAGTGATAACTGTAATCAAGATTTACTCAATTCAGCTCGCTTACACATTGTTTAGATTAATCACTGATTCAAGTAAACTCTTTCAGTAACTTAACTGATGGCAAGAAAGAGAAACAGACTAAATTGCTCAAATTAAACATTCATGAAGGCTGACTGGTGTCCCGACACACAAGGAATCATTTGACTATTTCACTGAGACACAATACATATTATTAATAATAACAATATAATATATACTTTGTTAATGTGCCAGTATTTTGCAGTTGAAAAATGCATTTTACTGCAAATATAACAACATTAATGTTCACTCCTAGGAAATATTCAACTGTTTTATTCTTTAAAGATCAGCTTGTAGAAACTGAAGCAAGATCAATGTACGATTGGATATTAGATAAGTTGAGGAAAACATCATATGCCAATGTAAATACCTGTGGTAACTCAATCCATTTACTCTGTTATAGGTCTCAGGGTTTCCTACACATAGACTTTACTTGGCGGGCCGCCCAAGTATATTCGCGACCCATTTAGTTTTCTTTTTTTCTTTCGTTTTTTTGTCTTCATTTTTTTATTCGTCCGTGACCACGACGCCATCTGCGTTCGATTAACTTGTTGACAATGATCCCTCGCTCTACGCCTCCTGTACCCAGTCCCGGACTGGCCATCGGGAGGACCGGGGGGTTTCCCGATGGCCTGGCCTGTTAAGTGGCCTGCCTCACACAGGGTGACTGGCTGTCTACATGATGTGGCCTGCTGACATGGCCACTGTCATACAGATCGTAAATCAAAGCCCTTGATTGGTCTCTGTGTGTCATTCAAGCTCGGGATAACCTCAGCTCAGGTGAGGTAAAGGACTCTGAGGGTTTAGATAGTTAACTTAGTCTAAGTTCTCAGTGGGTCTCATGTGGTCAGGATTTTATGATTATTGAAATGTATACAGTTCTGTTTCATATAGGTGTTCCCATAGATCTAGTCTCTTTATTTTCCCCTCAAAGTGCACCAGATTGATGCATTTAACTCAAAAATAAAAATCTTACCGGGGGAGCATGCCCCCGGACCCCCTAGAGGATTTGAAGTCCACCCCCACCTCACCTCACATGGATAGGTTCCTAAATACATTTACCATTTTTTTTAAATATTAACCCATGTCCATATGTTTATTTGTGGGTAGTAGATTTGAACTATAGGGCTATCACTACGGGCCCTGCCTGTACCTGTTCACTCTGCCATCGCGTGAAGGGTCTGCTAACAAGCGACCAACAGAAAGGTTCATGTTAATGTTGTTGCACGTCACAAAGGCACGTCACACGATACAGGAAGCATCTCCTTTTAAGGATTTAATAAGTGACAAAGTATTTTCCTTGTTTTTTGTTTTAGGATATTAAACAGTGTTAGGGTTTTGTTATTTGTTGGGTTCTGGTTATGGAACTTTAATGACAATAACATGAACTTACCATGTGTTTTTAACTGTTAAAAACCAGTTTGAACATAATGCATTGATGTAATCTGGGTTCTCACTACTGTACATGAGTCGTTTTCCTTTATTTCTACTCAAGTGTTTACTTTATTAGTACCTTTACTTCTACTTGAGTCATCTAAATTGAAAAAGCAACAATGATGTTAACTGAGTGCAGTTTTAAATAGTGATTTCTAAAAAAATCTGAGTGCGCAGGGACAAACCCTGTCAACCCTTCCTGGAACCCAAACATCTTTGTGGATGGTGATAATATGTGAAGGGACAACTACTTCTTGTATCACAACTAACTGTTTACAATGAACGTAAATGGGTAGTTCGGATTGGAAACAAGTGGAAGTAATTCAGTGGTGAGATTTATTAAATGCAGTGCTAATCCTTTTAACCACTGAAGCCCAGATGTGCAGTGTTGGAGCCTCTTCTCTCTGCTTTCACTTATTATTATTTGTTGTTAGTGTGTTCTGTGTGTTCTGTTCTTTCTCTCTCCATTGTTCTCTCTGGTTTCATTTATAGGACTCAAATCATGAGCCTCTATGATCAATTGAAGATTGTACAGGTGGCTTCAGGGAAGGGCTATGTGCTCACTCTCTAACACATCTGGTTGAAATTAGTTTATACTCAGGGCTAATCCGTTGTTTCAGAAAGTCCCTTTTAAGACAGGATTTGCTGTGCTGGACTCGAATGACCTTGTTCAATAAAAACCTTGACAGTTCCTTCAGTGAATCACCAAAATGTAGCCTGACCATCAGTACTCGTTGTTCCTATCAGTGGTTGTTGTTTACCTTTAACGGAGGAGCAGTGAATGCCGCACAGCCCCAGGTCCTGACAGTCCAGATTAGCAGGGAGGTTCTGGAAGAAGATGGAGGGCCCTGTGAGGGGAACATTACTGGGGCCGTACACCAACACCTGGACAGGCAGTCAAGGAACACTAATCCAGATCAGATGCCAGAGCCGATCAACCATGTCGACACAAAGAAGGAGCAGACTTCCGGCCACATGTGTGATTTCAATGTGTTGGTCATTACCCAAAGCCACTGACCTTAGCTGAGGGTTGGAACGCAACTCCACAGGGAGTTAGGGGGCTGGGTCTGAAAATGTTGTAGCTTCCCAAAATGGAGGTAAGCTGCGTTTGAACTCGTGCTACCTTTGTAAACATTTTAAAATAACTATTTCTGCAGTTTCCATGTGAACAACCAAGTGCAACATTATAAAAGCCTCTCAGGACAGAATAGTTGTGTTTTCATCCAATGAAAATTAGGCTCAACTGGGAATACATTTGGATCAAAACCAAGGAAGATGTGCACAGTTATCCCCCTAAATGTAGACAATATTTCCTCTCATCTCTCTCTATAATAGCTGGTTTTTCACTCCGCCTTCAAGAAACACGGTCCTGCAGCCACCACAACAGACACACGCTGTGAAAATCACAAACAGACAGCAAAGGATATTTGGATGTGTGTGAGTTGTGTTGCCAGATTAGGGTACTGCAGTACACAGGGGCTCAGCAGTGTGACGGGCTGCATGCTGAGCTCCCCAAACAGGCCCTGGTCCATGGCTTCAGGGGGGACACTGAGGGGCAACCAGCGCCGAGGAGAGGGTGTCCTCCATGACACCAGCATCCTTTCTTCACACACTCTGGAGGCCTTAAAACCAACAAAAATATGATATATAAATAACAGTAAACATACCTGAATATGCGTCTGTATTATCAAAATGCTTGTGTTGCATTTATAGATGAAGTTACAAACCTATTAGATTATTTTCTGTCAACATTGATCCACACAAACAAACATGAATTAAATAATATTAAACAGTATTACTGACTGTGTTTTACAGGTGACATCCAGATACAGTGACCATTGGTTTCCTATTGCTGTATTCTTGATTTTCGCTCTGCAAGAATATGTACATAGAGTTAGTACTTAAAAAAAGACATGGCAGAGGGGGTTTAAGTAACTAGCCCTTGATTGTGATTATGTTGTAACTCTGTAAAACATGAATGTTTTGTCAAACATATACTTTGAATACATTCGATTGCGGTCATTTTACAGGTGTGAAATTTGCCAGATTTATCAGTACTATACCTGTTGTCGTAGCTAAAGTCTCGCTGGAAGGTCTGCTGGCTGAATTTGAACTTGAAGTGGGTTTTAATCTACGAAAAAGAAGGTTGATCAAATATTTGGTACCTATTTTAAAATCATACAATGGATACATGTCAGAGAAAAACAGATCTTACCCTTAGGTTAGCCAAACTGTACGTGTGTAGAAACGCTTCTATACGAGCACACAACTCTGGACGGAAAAGTGTTGCATCGTTCATCTGTATAGCGCAAGCAATAGACAGATATTGTATATTAAATAAAAAATGTAGCATTATTAATTGAAAAAATTAGTAAGTTTGGCCAAATTACTAAGATCAGATCCCTCCCACATTTCTTCGGACATTCTTCCTACAAAGAGGTTACTAAGTAATACCAGAAATTATAGAAAAAGATCACAGTTGTTTGTACCTGAAAAGACAGAAGCAGTCTGATTGGACCGTATAGTTCAGTGAAGGCACACAGCTCATCAGGGTCAGGTGGAGGACACGCACGGGAAAACATGCTCTCCTTCAAAGCTGTAGGTATTAACACAGTAAATCAAAGTGATGGAGTGCACAGTGGCAGAAGTCGTGTGGGAAGTTGTAAGGTCTGTGTATACTTACCAGGTTGGAGTTCCTTGCTAATCCCTTTGCACCAGTAACCAGCCGCTGCAACTGCACCACAATGTGAACACTGTTACGACACTTAATCATATGTCAGATAACGGTAGCTGGTCACTTTTTGATATTGAGCAAGTCTTTTTCTAATCTTTCAGTTTATTTTTCCAATTTATCATGTCTTTATTAAAAAGAAGATCTGTATCTCCTTTGAAATGAAATGCACATTTTTTACAAGATTTTTCTGGAATTCAGTGACTAACACATCAGTAATTTCAGATGTTAAATTTAAAATGCCCTTTTATTTGTATAACTTTAAATTATTTCCGAATGCACAGCTGTAAGGAAGTATGAAAATGACTAGTCTTGAGTGAAAGAAAAATGCAAGTGAATTATAACCCTTCAATAAATAATAATGTGTTTGATTATAGGAAAGAAAATACATGTCTCTATATTGTTTTTAGTAGTATAAATGTGCTTGTAGATACGACAGCTTATTATAATATGTTTTGATGGATTTTTCCAACAGTAATTAACCTATATTTCACACGTGCTATATTTACATAGTGGTATTCAAGCCTATCTCTATCTATCAGAATACTATTTAATTATTTAAGCACTTTATGTTTCAACTTTTATAAACATCTATCTGAAAAACAAAACAAATTTAAGACAATGTAATTCCACTGGTGGTGGCTCATCCTGATGAGCAGCAAAACTATTAACAAACTTTGGGTGCCTCTTAACTCACCAGTACAGTTTAGACTTTGAAATGAATTTCCTGTGTCCGTCCATAGAAGTACTAAAAGCCCTCCTTTCGCGCCCAAACCATCTTGATGCCGTTTCTTTCCAAAAAGCGTGAAAAACCGCAGCACCTGAAGTTGTAGAAGAAATATAGTTTAGCTAACTTTAGCTAAATATGCTATGCTAGCTAGCTTCCAACATTTGCTAGCTCCATTTTACAAATAACTACAGGCTGAGGTTATCTGTCATTTAATCAGCATAGTAACACGTACAAAACGTTTTGTTTTTTAACGATAATATTTCTTATTTAAAGTATTACCTGCTGTATCTCTCTGAGCATCCTTCATGTACAGTGCAATGCGCGCGCTGAACGAGCATTCTGCATCTGTTTCTCTGTTAAATAATGTACCACCTATGTGATGGATAGTGACAAAGTACATTTACTTAAGTAAGAACTGTACTTAAGTACACATTTGCAGCACTTGTACTTTACCTGAGTATTCTCAGTTTATGCTATACTTCTACCACAATTAAAAGCTAATATTGTACTTTTTACTCCAGCACATTTATTTGACAGCTATTGTTAGTTACTTTTATATTTAGCTTATTAGCTCAAAGAAAATCTAAATTTTAGATACCCAGCATCAATACAGTTATTCAAATTAGTTCTACATTTACCCTTCATCATAATAGTAACCATTAACTCAACAATGGCCATTACGCAGAAGGAGTAGGCTACTTTTACTTTTGGTATATTTTGATGTAGATACTTGTGTACTTTTACTTAAGTAAGATTTTGAATGCAGGACCCTAGTTAGTTGTAACAAAGTAAATTAAGTATTTCTACTTTTAGTTGAGTAACAAATCTGATTTCTTCTTCCACGACTGCATCTATAAACTATCCACAGCTGCATAATATATTTTTAGTTTTGGTAATAAAAAGTATTTATACCATTTTTTACTAAACTGTATATGTGTGATCGTAGTAACAAGCTCCTATTCATGTTTTTAAGCCACCCAAAGCTTCAACATGATCTTAACTTCAAGTCCACTTTCTTGCTTTTTCTTCAGCTTTTAACCACATCTCACAGTATTCCTCAGCTGACTGTTCTTACCTTTTACAATCCATTTCTACCTACATTAGATCCCACAAATGTGTACATCTTTAAACGATTCAGAGAGTGCTATTTCCGTTTTTGCATTTCTGGATGTTTGGCTCCATGAAATGATCCCAACAAAAAATGGAAATCTGAACAGTAGATAACATACATTATTTTATTTGTATATATATATATATATATATATATATATATATATATATATATATATATATTCATACATTTTTAATACAATGATGTAGACTATGAAAACAAAACAGTACAACAAACATTTAGTTTGATTTCACAATTGCTATTTGTATAAATATATGAAGAGTTCCTTCAACATAAATCATTTCCCCTCTTTCTCAGACCACTCCTTGTATCCTCCGGCATAATTACGTGCACTGAAACAGAAGACAGGGGCACACTTTTAGACCAATAAGCACATATAATGACATAACACACGGCCAGCAAAGTCAGGCGATGTTACTGTGAGGAAAGAAAATTGTTCAAGAGTGTATTGGAGTCTTAGAAGCAAGATGGGCGGTGTGTGTGTGTGTGTGTGTGTGTGTGTGTGTGTGTTGTGTGTGTTTCTACTTAAAATGTTTAGCAACCAATAATTTATTTACTTCACGTATCCCAGTTGGTGGGCCTTGTTTGTGGCATTTAACCCTCGCTGCCCATCTGGCAGTGGAACACGAGCTCTGGCGCATCTTGCGGTGGCTTTGTTACTCCGAACTTGGCCTTGAATTCCTCTGGCGCCATTGCAAAAGCAGCCTCTACTGTATCAACTGAAAGAAGAAAGGGAGGAGGAGAGAGAGGCAGAAAATGTTTTAGGATTAAATGGATGATGACAAACTTGGGTATTCAGTATGCACAATAAGAGTTCAGTGTTCAGTATTAGGCAAACATACTATATATTTTACCTTGATTTTATTTTAACCCTGCATGTAAATAAGTATAAAGGAAGCTTACCTGGAATGTGAACAGATCCTTGAATTTTCCTTTATCCACTTCCTCTTTAGTGCGAACATCCACCACAAGCAGATTCTGACTCTTTCCCAGAAGGGCTTTCAGATCCTCATAGGAAATATCCTTAGTTACTGGCAATGCAACAGGAAACACATCAAAAACGGTATCATCTGATAAGGATTTTATTAAATACTCCTATAAAACTGCACCTTTGACTTGTTCAAACAAAGGCTTCAAGTTGTAAAAGAGGCTGCTAAAACATGCTGGAATCACTTCACCTTAGTTTAGAAACATATATTTGTATTGCATCATAGATCATCATGTCCATCACAGGACATAAATAAATATAAAAACAACATTGTATTTTCTTTTTTATTTATCAGGCCCTATTATTCACTACTCTACCATATACAAACAACCTGATTATCATTATATTCACAAACGGTCACAAAATACAGTAGATTATGCCAGAGCAAACAGGGAGGTGTACATATTTAACCATCTAATGGTACCCTAAGATAAATAAAGTATTCTGCTGATTTAAAATTTGTGGAGAAAGAAAGCACTGGTATCAGTGGAAGAAATCCTGAGTTGAGTATAAATATAAGCATAAGTGGAGGAAATCAGGTTAAATTTCAATTTGGTTTTAAATTGCTTGGGGAAAAAAAGACTTGGTGATGATTTAGATGTCTGTTTTGAACGTTAAGGGGACATTCCTCTCCAGATGATTGCTCCCTCATGCTTGCACTTTTTCTTAGTGTTTAGTGTGGTAGTGGTGAGTGCTTGTAATAGAAGTACAGGCACAACGCCTTTGATGCGGCAGGGAGGCAGGCTATGCAAGCATGTTTTGCTTCATTGGAGAGTGAAATTATGAAACTGGTTTGTTGGCTGAGTAACCAGCTGGCATCCCCAGAGGGTACACGTAGGTTACACCTCATCAGGATAATCGTTTCATTTCTGCTGACTCATTCTGAATCATTGAGTCGTATAACTACTATACAGGAGATTTGTCTTCATTTAATATTTATCAGTTAGACAAGTCTTTCCACGAGACAATTTTACTTGCATTAATACTGATTAATATTGTGATCTAAATAATCTTAAAACTACACAGATGATAATACAAAGCACAACATTATTGTTGCTTCTTAACTGTATTCAGAGGTTGTTTGAAATAAAAAAGTGCCCGAATATAATTTTGGGTTTGTTTAATAAAAGAAAGAAACAAATAGTTAGGAATGCATTTGGTTGAAACAAGTAATTTATTATGTGTAGGTGTGAAGTTAAAAAATAATTGATGGTAAAAACATAAGACTGAGGTATGATGTTATTGTTTATCAAACATATAGGACTTTGTTGTTGTACTTCCTTACCTGGAAGTGAAAGGGTTGCCTATCAGATAATGATATGTAAAAGGGGCAGCGTTTGGTATAACGCGTTTAAGCTTCGGCTAAGACCGTTTCGGTTAATATTTATTTATTTTCGCTTTAATAAACCAATGTTATTGGTTTATTTTTTAGGTGCAATTTACAACTACGGGAAATCCTAATACGACATTAAAACTTTAAATAAGCTACTATTTCAACTAAAAGTTCTCAGCCAAAATTTGGGATGTTTGAAGACGTTCATAAAGTTCAAACACACTGCTGTTAGTTAAATGTATATCTCTTTATAACTGCATCCGTAAGAGAAGTCAAAATGTACTCACCTGAGCTCGCCATCCTGCTTTTATGAATGTCTTGTCAATGTGGAAGTAATTTCAATACGTTAAAAAGAACTATACTATAGTTCTTCCTTGTTATGTGTTCACTGACATTTCATTGGCTTAGACACCTAAAGAAGGCGGGACTTAGCTTGAAAATCTGCAGCCGTTGACCAATTATATCTTCTTCCCACTTGAGGTGATTTTACAGGACTTTCAAAGTAAAAGTGGAAGTTGAAGTTTGCTAACAAACAACAAAAAAACAGACAGGAGAATTCAGTTAAAAGAAGGAACAGATAGCACAATGTTAATCATATCTGTTACAGTAAATAATCCTGTATTCAAAATATAACTAAGTTAAATATCGTCAAAATGTATTACAATATCCATATCAATGTTATTGCCCTTTTCAGAGTCTAATTCTTGATGTATCATATTATTAACATATTATCAATGCATTAACTTGTATGTTGTAGCTAGTCAAAGTAGAGGTTTTTCTCCTGCTGAATAGTTTATTCTATAAAAAAGCACCATATTCTATAAATTGTTTTATCAATTTACATTTTAAATCTGCAAAGGGAAAATAAACTAAAGCACTCATTACATGTAGGGGAGTGAAAAGGATGTAGATTCCATCTGAAATGTAGTGGAAAATTATACTGTTACATAAAAGGAAATTGCTCAAGCAAAGCAAAGCCACTGTGCTTAAACTATTTCACCACTGCACACAAAAGGATGACAGTGTTAAACAATTAATAAATGAGAGGAGAACAATGACAATGTATTGTTTCATACATTATACAATGGTTCAATGAATGATGAAAAGCATGTTCTATTGCCTACAGTCAACATCTCAACCCAAATCAACATTTTGGACCAACTTTTGTTCAGACTCCAAGGTAAAGTTTCATAAAACTGATGCCAAGGTAAATGTAAGATTAAGATGAATGTTCTTCTTCATAAAAAATGTCACACTTCAACCTGTAGGCCTATTCAAAAAACACTCAGAGGAAAACATAATAATCAGCAAAGAGCTTTTACTAAGTTTTTATTAAAAAAAGTTTTAGTTAATTACAAGAGTCAGAATCTATATTCTACACAAAATATATTTACAACACATTTAAGCCATGATAAGAGGAGATAACTCTACAATAAACCTACGAAGGCTTATTCGCCAGCAAATAAACCTGTAGTTCAAACCACAAAATAACAAAATGACCCATTTGATAATGTTATTCCATGAACACCACTACTCTTTCCCCACATATGTTAAGATTTTCCTTGAAACAGGAGTGTAAACTATTTCTTGATTCTACAATCAATCATATTACCACCCCAGAACTGTTTGTGTGTTGTTCATGATTACATTGTTGTTGTAGTTTTCCCTGTCTCAAGGGGACTGTTCAGCGGGCGGGGGGTGAATTGTCTGTGGATCACAGAGTCCCCTCTGTGCTGTAAGAAGGATTTCCCAGTCCATTAGCAGAGTCTCTCTTTGCCTTTTTACGCAGTTGATGCTTCCTGAGGATCACAGCTGCTATGATGAGAACAAGTAGGAGGGCGACTCCCCCTCCAATAATCCCAGCTAACAGTTTATGGTCAGAAGATTCAGGTGCTGATACCGCATACAGGAGAATTCTGAGGGGATGCTATGTCCTGCACTGTTCACCGCCTGTACACACACATTGGTCCCGACTTCCATAGATCTGACCAAACCTCGTCTGGAAACATCCTCAAACTCAAGGACTTCACCTCCCTCTATCACCACTTTGTACGCAGTCACCACAGAAGACGGAGCACACCACCTGATCTCTATTTTCCCTCTGTCCCCCCCTCGAGTGATTGGCACCAGCTCTTGGATGCGTGGCGAATGAGGAGGCTGATCCCCCCCACTGACCCCTGGACAGAGGCACCCAGTCTTTGCTGAAATCTGGTCACAGGGCTCCTGATTCTCCAAGCAGAAGTCGTAATGGCAGAGCTTCGGTGCCTGATGGACCAGGGTGTTTTGCACAGATTTCACCACTTGAGTAGAGACTGTGGGTTTTTCATAATCTTCATCGTCATCGTCATCGTCACCTTCTGAGCCGAATCCAGTCAGGAATATTATCCGAGGTCGAGTGGCGGGAGCGGTAGAGGTAGCATGAGTGAAGAGGTGGGAGTGAGGGAGAGGCGAGGCAATCAGAAAAAGGAGAAGCACGGCCAGGTTTCTGCACAGTGACATCATCTCTGTGGAAAGAAGTGACAAAAGATAAGAATGAATTCAAAAAATATTAGTCAGGAAGGAAGATACCTGGAGGCAAGTAATGAGAAGGAATTAAAGGAAATGAAATCAATTTTAGTAGGAGCCAAAATACAGCATTTGGTTACAATAACAGACAAAAATAACAAATCAACAAAGATCCACAGTGGTACTAAGGATAACAGGTAAGGTACTATATGAGATGTTTTTGCATTTTTCCCCTTTTGGCAGAATTGTATTTGTATAAACTAATGTACGGTGGCCCTGAAGTGCAAGACACCACAGCATTTCAGAAAACACTACAGTATTTCAGAAAACACTACAGCATTTCAGAAAACACCACAGCATTTCACAAAACGCCACAGCATTTCACAAAATGCGGCGTTTTGTGAAATGCTGTTGTGTGTTTTGTGAAATGCTGTGGTGTCTTGCACTTCAGGGCCACCGTACTAATGACACTAAAAGCTAATTTATAGGCTTGTTGACGAAGAGTATGTTACCAAAGTTTATGTCGCGGAAATGGCTCTGTATTGAATCAAACATTTGCGGTGTTCTAGTTCCCATTCTGTAAACAGCTTTATATAAATAAATACTGAGTGCCTGAAGAAAGAAACACGATATTGAGGTGACCCCATCAGCACGTCCATTGTCTCCTGGCAGAAAGCCAGATGAGTTCTGTGGGAACCCAGAACTGAAGAACAGACGGATTTTCACTTTAAACTCCAGTACTTTTTGGATATCTTTTCTCATGCAATTTAGTGCAACTGTCTGATGACTAACACTCTCAGAATAAACATTAAATCACTCCAGTGTTTTGCATGTGGTCGACACACACATCAGCACAGGATTAAAAGTGACTGAAAAGTAAAGAAAAGGGTTTTAAAAAGGGTTTACTGTACCTGCTTGATGTTGGTGGGTATACCAAGTGTTGGTCCTCTCTTGTTCCCTGTCTGCTCGCACCGTGTGCTCACTAGTATTCTGCTCTCACTGTCTGAAGTTGACTCTCCCCTCCTCCTCAACACCCCCTCTTTTTCTCCCCTCAGTGCCTCCCATTCCACTCTCCCATCTGCCTCTCTCTCTTCTCTGGCTTTTCTCACATCTTGCCTCGTTCTCTTTCTCAACGTCCAACCGACTGTTGTTGCTCTTTTTTTATATTTCTTTGTTTGGAATTTTTGTGTGAATGCGGGAAGGAGGAGGGGGTGTCGAGCCACCATGTGCCGGTGTGCTGCTCAGCATATTAATTTGCTGGGTAGCAGCATGAGGCAGGCTTGTGCTTGTTGCAGTATGTGTTTGTGTAATCTGTAGGTGCAGCGGCCTGTTTTTGATTACTTCTTTTAAGAGCTCAACTTCCTGCCTACCCTGCAGGTGTTATTGTGGAAACTAACAAGACATAGGGTCACTTCAGTGTGTTTATGCGTGCCTTTGAGAGCGGGGGGTAAAGAATGCATGCATGTGTATTTATTATAGACCTCCCCAGCTCTCTTCTAGCCCCCATTGTGACAAGCTGAAGGAGAACGATAAAAGCTTGTCCTCCTTTTATGGGGTAAAGCTGGCATCTAGGGCAAGTTATTTGCACTGATGAGAGGAAAAGTATCCAGACATGAGCCTGCTTCTTTGGTAATACAAAACCCAAAGGATTTACTTGACCTAACTCATCACAAACGCTGATTTCTTCTGATTTTTCTCAGGATAAATGGCATCCTTGACATTTGAGCTGCGTTGAGTCTGTTTACTGTGAACCACATGTGCATGTACATGGATCATCCAAGAGAGAAACCAGAGTTATGTGAGGTTGTGAGAGTGTGCACTTACATGTACAAATCAACTTTCACATGAAGGCAAAACAACTCAATAGCATGCACACAAGGAAAGGACTGGGTGTACAACAACAATAATTCATTTAAAGGAATAAATATTGAAAACTTACTTTAATGTACAGCCATATAATGTTGGAAATAGAGCACAGATTTATAGGTTTAATGCAAAGTTGTATGTCCTTTTTGGGGGAAGAATGTTACATCCGATGTATTCTAATTGTGTGCATAGTTTGATCCCAGGTTTGATTAAGTGTGAAAGAATCCAAAGTCCTAAAAAAGTACGTTTCACACCAAAACATGTGTTTGTTTGTTGATTCTTTCTCATTGTGAAATTGAAACATCATGGGATTGCTTAAGGGAATATAGATGAGTCATGAATGAAGAATTGGCCAGTTTCTTTGTAATGTGTTTCTTGTAAAATTGATTAATCATTGAAGAGGTTTTGTGGAATAAACTATTTACTACGAATGATTAATCAGAGAAGATGGTTGTTGATTGGTTGCTGATCTATTGATTTTATTGATGGTTTTTAGAGGGGAACAAAAATCTCATGACAGTCTAAATCATTTCCAGACTATTATATTTCATTTACGGCATGAAATGATTGTCATGTATTTTGTTATAATAAAACTGTATTTAGTGGAACATTCATAAATGCTTAAACCCCTTACCTAACGATGTACAGCAGGGGTGTCAAACTCAAATACACAGTGGGCCAAAATAAAAAAATGGGTACTAGTCGAGGGCCGGACTGGTTCAATGTTTATTGCAAAGCTTATTGAAATGAACTTATTGCACATATTAAACCTGGAACTAACACAGCTTAAATGATTGCCTATAAAAACAACATTAAACATTAAATAATCAGTTGCATTCATTTCTTATGGCTCTATCTGCAGCTTTTCCGCAGTCATTTCTTATGATTACATTTTTCCACAGGCCAACAGCAGCTTCAAAAAAACAGTTTCCCTCAAAGAAAAAAACAAACATGCCCTGTTGTCTCAAGAAAAAAAGTGCAAAAAGGAAACATCCATTGAAACTCAGTTTGCTGCTCTGTGATGCTAGTTCAAGCCAGATACTTGGCATCTCATCTTGGGTGCAAGTTCATCAATGTTTGGGGTCAGGCTCTGAGCTGAGGAAATCCTCAGGATAGAGTGAAGGTGTGCGTGCAATATACCGGCGGGCCAGATCTAATAGTAATTAAACATTATCCTGCGGGCCGAAATTAAATCCACCACGGGCCTGATTTGGCCCCCGGGCCTTGAGTTTGACACATGTGATGTACAGGAATAAAGAGGAAGGCTTCCAGTCAAGATCACCTTCATATTTTCAGCATTTCCAGCTTCAAGTTGTTTTGGCTGCGTGAGACAAGCATCTCTTCCACCCCCCCACCAGTCGTCAGAAGCTGATAACTTTCATCAACCTGCCCGTAACTGCACGGTACAGGTTGCTGTGACTTATCCGAAATGATTCATTCAATTCATTCCTGGACGAGATTATCCATCATGCAGGAGCTTTGATTATTTTCTCACATTTCCAGCGCAGTAGTTAATCATCCAGCATTATATGGAGATTTCCCTCCGTTAAGCAGTTTAACTTTTCATTGTTATGAGTGTACAACATTGTTAGACTCACAATCTAATGCTTGAGTGCTCAGAAATCACACTATGTACTTGAATTAAACAGTTTCAAATCCCCAAAAAATCCACATACATTTTTCTTTTTAATTGGTCCTTTAGCCAGTCAGTACTTGACTGGTTCAGGTGATTTGGCCATTGCCTTGAGTCCCAAATGAAAACACCAACATTCAGAAAACTATTTACATATATATATACTGTAAATATATTTGACCAAACACATTAAAACTGAACAGAACTGAAGATATAGGTCAATTCAAAATCATGATTGCAAACTACAGGGCCCTTTTTTGTTCTCATTTTGAACTTTGTTTTGTTCATGTCTGATGGTTTATTTTGTCTTTCATCTTTTGTGTGTATAGTTCTGTTTTAGTTATGCTCTTAACGTCCTCAAGGTTTAAATAATGGTTGAGCTAATGAGTCGTTAGCGTTATGTAAGCGTGTCACTGTTTCTGTGGAAGAATGGGAGATCAATAGGAAATAGTCTGTGCTTGATACAGATATTAATATTGTATGATGTAACTAATGGAGGAGTAGTTCTCATAAACATTTTGACAGGCTCATATGCTATTTGTAGTTGTGAGCTCATGCTTGACAGATTCAGGTTGCTCATACCGCATACAGGAGAAGTCTGAGGGGATGCTATTTCCTGCACTGTTCACCGCCTGTACACACACATTGGTCCCGACTTCCATAGATCTGACCAAACCTCGTCTGGAAACATCCTCAAACTCAAGGACTTCACCTCCCTCTATCACCACTTTGTACGCAGTCACCACAGAAGACGGAGCACACCACCTGATCTCTATTTTCCCTCTGTCCCCCCCTCGAGTGATTGGCACCAGCTCTTGGATGCGTGGCGAATGAGGAGGCTGATCCCCCCCACTGACCCCTGGACAGAGGCACCCAGTCTTTGCTGAAATCTGGTCACAGGGCTCCTGATTCTCCAAGCAGAAGTCGTAATGGCAGAGCTTCGGTGCCTGATGGACCAGGGTGTTTTGCACAGATTTCACCACTTGAGTAGGGACTGTGGGTTTTTCATAATCGTCATCGTCATCGTCACCTTCTGAGCGAATCCAGTCAGGAATATTATCCGAGGTCGAGTGGCGGGAGCGGTAGAGGTAGCATGAGTGAAGAGGTGGGAGTGAGGGAGAGGCGAGGCAATCAGAAAAAGGAGAAGCACGGCTAGGTTTCTGCACAGTGACATCATCTCTGTGGAAAGAAGTGACAAAAGATAAGAATGAATTCAAAAAATATTAGTCATTGCAAAAATATATGAGAAAATACATCTAAATACATCAACAGCACTGTTAACAGTATGTTTATCCATGTAGTCACAGAGAGGAAATACATATTCTTATCTATTGACCTTGTATATTAAGGAAGATACCTGGAGGCAAGTAATGAGAAGGAATTAAAGGAAATGAAATCAATTTTAGTAGGAGCCAAAATACAGCATTTGGTTACAATAACAGACAAAAATAACAAATCAACAAAGATCCACAGTGGTACTAAGGATAACAGATAAGGTACTATATGAGATGTTTTTGCATTTTTCCCCTTTTGGCAGAATTGTATTTGTATAAACTAATGACACTAAAAGCTAATTTATTAGGCAGATTCTGACGTCAGAAAAAAAAATGCTCCTCTCTTGTTCAAATAAGGGAAGAGGACAAGTAACATGGAGAACAAAAACAAACACGTGGCTTGTTTACATGGACCACCAACTGTCAGTGTTTTTCCAATCCACTTTTTGTCTCGTACTTTTCCTCTTACTATATTATCACTTAGAGAGAAAAACTAAATGGCTGTTCACTAAAACTCATGACGAGCAGGTTGGTCATCCCTGATGAATGTCTCGACTTATCTTACAGGTGAAACCAAGCACAGCACAGCAGGCGGCAGACACAACAGCGCCAAGATTAAATCACTGATTTGTCACTGTTGGTGACGAGAAAAGTCATCCCAGTGTTCACATTTCACACACACTGTTGACTAAAACGTTTTCCACTAAAACACACAGAGCAAGTTCTGCTATATTTCATGATTTAATAAATTGGACCTTTTTCCGATATATATCTAAGTATTACTTCATACTATGGCATTATTGTCTTTGTTACTGTACACTCTTTTTAAACTGAACTGACAGGCCGACATGTTGGAGTTTTGTTCACGCTGAGGCTCAAAGGCCCCTGAGAAATAAAGGAAGCTATTGAGAGTGAGTCATGCTGCTCGAGATAAATACTATCCCGCCATCGCATATTCTCTCTCCCACCTCCACAACATGTTTCAGCATGCTGATGGACATGTGTCATGAAATATCCCACCACCACTATCATGTGATTGTAGATAGCGCCACGATTTCATCAGACCTTACCATCTTAGAAAAATAAATATTTGTATTTCTTGAGTCATTTAAAGCAGGAATTCCCCTCCGTCTGTTTAGTAAGTTAAAAGAAAAACATTAAATCACTCAGTCCGCCTTCATCCCTCAGTCTGACTTTAAAACGCAGAAATGTGTGGGCCTCCCACAGATGTTTGATCCCTCCCTACCCACACCTCTCTAAGGAGTTGAAGTATTCCAATTTAAACAGGAAGTATTGGCTATGTCCCCATCACCTTTGACCTTCACTTCATTCAAAAGGAATCCCGGGGTAGTCTTGTTACCAGACTCAGTGAGGTTGTGTGAACTGCTATATTTAGCTTTGAAAAACACTGTGGAGCCGGATTTGTTCCACATACACTCTTACTGATCCAGTGGGCTAATTGGAAGCAGACATGTGATGATGAGGCAGCTTCATCGGATGACGAGGTCCCACATTCCTGCTGCGGCGCCACTGCATGTTTGAGTGATTGTAAAGTGTGTAGGATTAATAGAGTGGGTTGTTAGGAAACCCTCCTGTAGCAGGCGGGGTTAAGCTAAATCCACTCATCTTGAGTACATCTCCATGGATGTTGACAGATATGACCTTATTATTACTGTGATGGGAGTCAAAACTGCTAAATGCCCATTTATGTATCTTATTGATGTCATACAAGACAATTCAGGCAAAATGTACTTTTATTGAATGGAGTGGTGATGCTATGGCAACATCACATGTTGATATATCTCAGGTGTTTTCTAATCACACGCCTCAGATAGATTACACACTAAATCAAATACGCATGAATGGAAAGTGTTGACATGTTAGCCATACCTTACTTTGGTAGTACAGCAATTATTTGGATCCTATACAAAAATACTAATATCGCATTTTAAGAAATACCCCATGACAAGCAAAATCTTGCATTAAAAACGTTACTTAAATAAAGTCTTAGGAAAATGAAGGTTGAAGTACTAAATGCAGCTCATGTCCATTGTAACAGTTATACTATTATATTATCACATTGGTTTTATTCATGCATTAAAGCAGAATTTTATTATAGAAGTTGGTTGTGATGGGGCTAATTTTAAACTATAAAACAATTACTTTTTCAATAATTTATTTATAATTTATGAATATTATTTCGGAATGAAAGATTGACTTCTAGAAAACGGTCACAATATTATTAATACAAATATGAATTACATTTAAAAAAAATCGGCTCAATTAAATGTTTTGTTTTAATAAAATATAACTAAAAGTTTTTGTTGTTTAAACATTTTTTTATATGTTTTGCATGCAAGACTTTTGATTTGTAAGGATTTGTAAACATAATTATACAGATTATCAGTACATTTGGGCAGATAAATGTAGTGGTGTAAAAGCACAATATGTCCTGCTGAATGTAGATATCGAAAAAGTGAAATTAGAATCAATATTTAGCACAGTAATTACTACAGCATGTTTCTGGTGGTCTAACACACACATCTACCTGTTCATGAAAAATAGATTGAATCGGTTTAAAATGTTCTCTGAGAAGAGTGGTGTAATTTAGGAGACTTCCTGCAACCTGTGGTTCCAGAATCAAGTGAAGACCATGATGCTGAAGCAGCCAAATGGATCAAACCATCATTCATTTTTCCTTAAGGTTACCGCTGTGTTTTTTTCTACTGTGGCATGTCTAATGGCATGTGCTGCTGCCCTGTGGCCTAGAGTTCTTTTAATACCCCAGTAAATGCCTAATGCTCTCTCCTGGGTATTACTGTTCTGCATCGGTTGTTTGCTTCTTGATCCGTATAATAAATCCATGCTCTGTTATAGCTCTTTGAAATGTCCAGCCTTGTAATGGGTATGTCTACATGCCATGCTGTTTTTTTTTACTACGCCCATTAGTATCTGTGATCTGTTCATCCTATTCTTGCTGTCATGTGTATTTTTTATTACATCCTGTACTGGAAAATTCAATAGAAAAATCAAGGAAAAAAAAAATAAATGTAAAAAGGAAGGAGGAAAATGCATTTGTTAGAAATATTATGTTTTGGAACCAACAATATTTTTTTCTTAAAGATTAATAGACAAAAAAACAACGAAACAACTCTACTGAATGTCAAATGTTGGATGTTTCAACCCGAAGCCATATGCAGAGTTATAGCTCCACTTAGTGGCAAATACTGGTAGGCCAATTTGCTATCCACAATTACATGAATAAAACATTTGGCAAATTTCTGAGATTTTTCCGGCATATTTTGAGTTATTTTATTTAACCTAACTGCTTTGTAAATGGCTGGTTTAAATATTTGTTTTATAACAGGAGGAAAAAACCCAGAAAGTATGTCACACTAGATCAATAAGGTTAAACCCATTTTAACCTGAATATCGCATGCACACAGTTGACATCTGAAAGAATGTTATAAAGCACTCTTAGCTTAAGCTGGTGTTTTTGTTGCTCACTCACTTGAAAACTCTGTTCGAGTGTGAAATCCCTTCACTTTAATTATCTCTGCATGGGTAGTCTCTCTCTCTCCCTGGATCTGCAGGGAGAAGAACATCTTTTGTTGGAAGCTGTACGGTTGACCTACATGTTTAGAAAAAAACATAGGCTATCAACACTGTATTCTAGGACTTAAGTATCAAAACTGTTGAAGTATTCAAATGTTTTACTCGAGTAAGAAGATGACAGTAATGAAAGGTTACAGTACTTTTAATGAACTGTTACTCGAGCAGAATGTCTTCTGACCCTGTTCTGCATAGATAGATTACTTTTACTTAATAGTATTTTTATGTTGCTACTTTTACTTTTGGTAAAATATCTGAATTGGTTACTTCCTCCACTAAAGTAGCATAACATGGAAATACTCAAGTACCAATATAATACTATATTATACTTGAGTGAATGAAGCTAACTAATATATTTTTGATCTTGTTGTTTGTCACCTTAGCTGGACTATACCAGACATATATAAGTATTAGCAATAACATTTATTTAAAGTACCAAAAGTAAAAGTACACATTGCGGATATTGGCCAATTTCAGAATACTATATATCATATGTTTTGATTAAAATGATTGATGCATTAAAGTGTTATCAAAGCTGGTAAAAGTGGAGCATGTTTAATTACTTTGTATAGTGCAGGGTAGCTTGTGAATGCTACTCCAGAATAATCTTAAGTCTTATTTGTGGGATAATTATTACATTATTAATCAAAATCTGCGAACTAACTAAAGGTATGTCATTATTGTAGTGGAGTAAAAGTACACGATATACACCCCTGAATAGTAGTGGAGTAAAGTACAAAGTAGCAACACATTGAAATACTCCAGTTAAGTAGGCCTACAATTCCCTCAAAACTGTACTTAAGTTAATGTACTTCAGTTAATTTACTAAGTTACTGTTCACCACTTCTTAATTTTCAATCGGTAATGCGTGATAAACACCCAACAATTTAGTTTAGCTCACGTATTCAGCCTAGATGTTTACGTTACAGCTAAGCTACTAATTATGGTTAAACCAAAGTAGCTTTCGTAGATGTTCAACGTTCAACTTTTAAACATATTTTCCGTCTAAATGAAGGAGAAAACCCGTTCTCCTGGATCAAAAATATAGAGTCTAGATACTAGCTTGTCCCTTTTAAATCTGCTTTATAACCGAAGATAGGCGATTCAAAGTCGACGGTTAACAACACTAAACCTACAGAGTGTTAGTAAAGTAAATAGTCGGTGTCTGACAGTTTGAAACCCTCGGGTCTTTCCGTGAATCCGAAGAAATACGAAGTAAAAACTCGTCCCACAACTGTACCGAAGCTCCGCCATTGGTTATAACCGTCCATCCGCCGGGAAAGGGAGGCGGGGGTGAGCTGTTGAATGAAGGCCGTAGCTCTGTTGACAGTTAAGAGACAAGAGAGAGTGCTGGACCCATACGGGCCTACCTTTTTTACACTTCCAGCGTGTGAAGATATCAGAAGAGAGAGAGGGAGCGCCTAATCGGTTATTTAGTCTCCGGCGGATGTTGCAGACTGCGTGACGGGACGAGACGGTGTAGACGTTTTCACAGGTTGATGATCCGTATTTGGCACCAAGCAGCAAAAGTAAATACATGCTTGTAGTCTATAGGCTGTCTCTAGTGACACGGCTTTACATTTACAGGAGAACTAGGCGGTGCCTGTTTATTCCTGGAAGAATACAGAACAGAATGAGACATTTAATGTTTCCAGGTTGGGGTTTATTCGCTGAAGTTCACGCTCAGACTTTGGCTGCAAGCAGCGTGTAGGAGGATAGTCTGAGAGTAAGGGACCCTCTGTGTTGCACATTTTGACTGATAGCCAATCAAATATTTTATTCAAATCGGTGCTCTTATGTCAGTGACCTATATCTCATGCATGTGCGCCAAGAGCCCACAATAACCTCTCCACCAGACCAGACCAGACAGCATGGGGATCGACGGGCTAGACAATCAAGCGCAGCCGCCCAGCGGAGTGTCCCGGACGGAGGAGCCAGCTGCAGAGCCTCACATGGAGCAGAGAGATGCTCCCCAAGAAGCAGACAAGAGCAAAGAGGACCAGGCGGCGGGAAGCGACTGTAAGATCCTGCAGGAGGACAGCACTGTGCAGCTTATTGAGGCCGGGAGCAAGCCGCCACTCTCCCCGTCGGCGTCTGACTCCGAGGCGGCTGTCCTCCTTATTGAGGCCGGGAGCAAGCCGCCACTCTCCCCGTCGGCGTCTGACTCCGAGGCGGCTGTCCAGGTGGAGGAGCCCGGCCACGGTGCCGCGTTCGTCCCGCCCGAAGGAGGGTTCGGCTGGCTGGTGGTTTTTGCGGCAACCTGGTGCAATGGGTCAATTTTCGGCATTCAAAACTCTTTCGGCATCCTGCATATGATGCTGATGAAGGAGCATGCAGACCCAGACGACCAGACGTCTCAGTTCAAAGTGGGTGAGTACCAGACAGTCTGCTGAGGCGAGCCTGACTATGAGATGAAAAACAATACATCAACTGGTGGATAGAAGTGCATTTGTCTAGGATGCATGCTTAATATTCCTCATATGAGACATTTAAGAGGTGGAAATTAGACCTCCAAACTACTTCACCTCAAACCATGCACTTATGCTATAGTCACATACTACATGCATCTATCCTCTTACAGAGATCGGTGTCAGCTCACAGTTCAATGGGTTTACTATGAACTTAAAGTGGCACACTACACATAGTTTTGTATTAGATACATGCCTTGCCAACACATTTTAAGCTTGAATGATTGTTTATGTTTGGAAAAAGTTTTGATGCATTCTATACATACTTGCTGCTAGTTTGAATTGGTCAACTGCATGATTTGGAGAACACTATCACTGATGTTAAATCATTTACTCGCTGGATGTATACTTGCTACTTCATCAACGCCGCCGCTACATCACCACCTTTAATTTGCTGCAGCAAATCCATTTCCATGGGTCACAAATGGCCCTTTGATAAAGTTGTTCCCCCGTTGGCTGAACACTATAGCAATGTACCACAGGCATTTGAGCTATACACAAAAATGTGACCCAACCAACTTTACAACAAAAGTTTGTGCTCAGACTTTTTGCATCCCTCTTAATATTCCACAACATGTGCAATACTTGATCTATTTTTACATTTCTTATTTGGTTTTTCTCTCTCCGGACTATTTGCAGTTCTCAGATTCAACATTGACTGAGAAAGAGGGATGACATGACGAAAAAACGGCATCATTTACGTATATCAAAACATAAAATACCTCTTGATTATGATCTATTTCAGGAATTTATGCTCGTTTTGTGTCAATAAAGCCGGCATTTACCATTTGTTATTCTGCGATACAGAACCAAAATATGGCCAATGCTTTTCCCTGCATACTTCAATCTAAACCAGGGGCAGGGGCGCTGCCAGGGATTTTGGGCCCCATGAAAAGATAATCACATTGGTTACTTAAACATTTTTTTCTTAATGTTCTAAAATTGTTTGGGCCCCTGTCAGTCAAGGGCCCTTAGAATCATCCTAACTTTTCACCCCCTTACGGCGCCCCTGACCAGGGGTGTCAAACTCAAGGCCCGGGGGCCAAATCCGGCCCGTGACTTCACTTCATGCGGCCCCACAAGAGCTTGCAAAAAATATAATATGTTTATTATACGGTTACATGATGCTTTACAGAAGCTCGTTGCCCATAAACTACATGTCCCACAATGCATCTCAAATTTGACTTTTTTTCTCAGAATTTGACTTTTTTTCTCAGAATTTGACTTTTTTTTCAAAATTTGACTTTTTTTTCAAAATTTCACTTTTTTTAGATTTTGACTTTTTTTCCCAGAATTTTGATTTCTTTTTAAATCATTTTGTGACATGCGCACTGAAGAGACTTGCAATTATTTGCCCTAGAATTCTGGTTTCAGACGTAGTTAATTATGACGTTATTACCCTATCTGATAATAATCCAATGCAGAGGCAATAATGTAATATATAATACATTATTTTATATATATTAAATATTTATATATGTATTTTTATATAGTCTTATATATAAAACTGGCGCTTTGAGTGCAACCATGATGCTAATGTGGCCCGAGATGAAATTGAGTTTGACCCCCCTGATCTAAACCTTCCGTTGAGGATTATACCACAAGCTTTCACTGCTGAATGGTCTCTTAATATACTGGCCTGTACAATCTTGATACAACCATCTATTGTCGCATACAAGGAAAAACATATTTATAAAGAAAACCCTTTCAAGGACTTCAGTCTTGTTTTCTGCAGGAAAATATATAACTGACATTTTCTTGTTTTTGATGGTACAATGGTGAAATGTTAGCTGAAAGCTGAAATATAAAGTCAGCATCTTATTTATTGTCAATGTAGCATCCTTGGAGTTTTGTTCCCTTGATGATGCTATCACTTTTACAGCAATTACTGATTATTTGAGTAATATAAATTATTTTTTAGGAAATAACTTTCTGATGGGCTAACCGGTGCAATGGTCTGTTTTAGATTATGTTCTGGAGGATGGGAGTTTTTTTTCTTAACTTCCTGTCAAGATTCACAATCACCAGCGAAGGTGAAGGTCGCGATTTTCGTAGGGATAACGGCTCTAAGACTATTCCCTGGAACAATTTAACCCTTTTTTGATCACTACGGCACAGTTACTGAGGCAGAAAAAAACACAAAGTGAGCAGACATGATTGGTCTCATTAGAGTTGTTTCCGTAAGCTCAGGTTAATATATTTAATGGCATCTTGCACTTTGTTATTTCTTATTCATGTGAAGAAAATGACTCTCTGGGGGAAGCACGGCAGGGCATCACATTACTTTCAGTTTTTGCGTGATAGAGAGCCTGAGAACATGTTGGGCCTGAAAACAGATACCAGACCAGATGTACAGTATGTCTTGCATTCAATAGAGGACTGTTTTTTTATCAAGGTTTTTCCATTTAGCTTTCTCCCTTTTTTGGTTATGAAAGATGTCATCCCCAGTCATTCCTAAGATTTGATTCTTGGTTGTTCTCCTATGTGAAAGGATTAAGCTGGTACGCTGAGTACTCACCTTTTCGCCCCAGCAACAGGAAAAAGACGAGAGGCAACAGTTTTATAACAATAGTCACAGTTGCAAAGGCTCTTTTTGAACAAATAGGGAATAGTCCGTAAAAGTGCAATTCACTTGTTTGGAACATCTTAAAACAAAATGTTAAAGTACTTCACAAACAATAGGACCATAATTGAAGCGTCATCAAGAATTTATTGGGATGTGATTACCTTTCAGGTCTTTTAAACCAGGCTCGATTGAACTGGATATTTATTAAACCTTGAGGGGTAAACACATGGTTTTCTAAATAGCTTAGTATAATCAAGGTGGGGGATCAGAAGAACTCTTTTTTTAAGTAAAGATATTGAAGCAGCAGGTTATGAGTCTCAGATGGTGCTGTTTTGATGTTCCTTTTATGTGACCACATAAACAGAACTGCTGGTAGTGCTAGGTGTGGGAGAGATTTTAGACTTTGCAAAGTGTGTGAAGGGGCGGAATAACGGGATTGATTGAGTGAGTGATTCATTTTGTATTGATGCTTGAAATGATCTCCAGAATGTGAAACAGATCAGTGCCATGTTGTTTCAAGGATCAGCGGCTCTTTCAAGTACACTGTGTCCTATTTGTTTCTAAATATAGAGCTGCAGAAGTTAATGCTAGAAATATCTTCTTTATTTTGTGTTGCATTGCTCATAGTCATAAAGGCAAGAGTGATACTGCAACACTCTATTTGTAAAGGAGAGATGTCTATTTCACTTTAACTCCAATTAAGTAGACATACTATATACATCTAACTCACTGCAGCATTTCACCGTTAAGAGAGTTTTCCATTAAATGTTTAAAGGACACTGATAATGTTTACATGACACATAGAAAACCAGGCTTTTCACAACATAAGTGGAAAAATTAAAAATATATGGTGTTTTCCTTGTTTGGGCTGTTTGCCATTAGACATTGGAGGGACTGGGAAAGAGAGAGAGGGTTAACATGTGACTAAAATCCACGTCATGCTAGATCCACATAACCGCCCATTATATATATAATAAGCTAAAAAATACCTCATGATCATTTAATTCTATGAATTTATATTCATTGTGTGACAATAAAGCTGCTGTTCACCATTTATTTTGGCGGTCATGACCATGAATAAGGCCAATGTTCACCCCTCTATCTCCTGCATGCTTCAATTTAACCCTTAGATGCACGAGTGACTGGACCCTACACTCTTCCATAAGTGGGTCAAAAAGGACCCGTATTAGAATAATATGTGTTTTTATGTCATTTTGGTTAAGAAAAATCACTTGTATAATATTTAGTATTATATTTTGGTTCACATTAGAAATATTTATATTTAATTTTTCACAATTTATAATTTTAGACATTTTTTCTAAAAACGTTTTGAACATATTGTCCCAAAGATCTCTGCTATTCTGAGACCCTCACAGTATTCCAGTCCCTTTTCAAAACTCATCTCTTCTCCTCTTGTCTACTCATAGCCCTCCCCCCCATCAATCCATGCCGGTTGATCCAGTTTGATAGTCCTATACCCCCCACCCTAACCTTCCCTTATATTGTAAAGCGATTTTGAGTCCTTGAAAAGCCCTATAAAAATATAATGTATTATTATTATTATTATTATACTGACAGGTATCAGATCTTGCTGTGTAAAATAATCTTCCTGAGAGGTGTCACTTGTGATGTAGTCTGGGTGGTCCACAGTGAATGTATTCCTGACAGCAACAGGTGATAAGAATCAAAGGTTCCCATAGGATTCCATAGAAAATGCATGTGGGTCATTTTTGACACACTTATGGAAGCTTGGGGTAGTAATACAAAAACGACAATTTCTTCAAATGTAATTTAAAATGTGAATGGCATGATATTCAAACATGTTTTTTGAGGAATAGCTGGAATATGAAATTATAAAAAAATGTAATTACAAAGATACTTCAAGAAAACCACCTCACCGGGTCCAAAAAGACCCACTTATGCATCTAAGGGTTAAACTAATCGGATTTGGATTATTTGCCAAAGATTTTGCTGTTTCCTCAATATGCTGTTTTACTTTGAATAAAATACATAATCAAACTTTGTCAGCAAAGACTTTCCGAGCATCCACCAATCACTGACTTTTCTTGTTTTTGTTAGTGGATAGTGGAAATGTCAGCAAAAAAGCTGACTTTTTTGGTCAGCATCCAATTTAGTGTCAATTAAGCATTTCTAGAGGTTTGATGCCTAATGGTTTTAGTATTGGCTGCTAGCTTTGAGTCAACTTAACATTAACAACTTGTGACTACATGAGTAACTACAAGCGGACTGGGAGAGCGCACACCTCCGCCAAGACTGTTTCCATATGTGAAAACAAATGCGTGTATCCGTCCTGTGATTTGGATCTGCTTCATCCTTCCACAGAACTTTAATTAAACTCTGGCCCATAGTTTTCTCGTAATCCTGCTGACAAATAACACCACACCTCATGACTGGGAAATTGTCTGTTTTATATTATAGTGCAGTAACCTTTTGGGTAACGATGGTACAAGAAAAACTATAGTCAAACGTTGGGGTGTGTTTGTGTTCAAATGTCAAGTT
The DNA here is from genome assembly GCA_031216635.1 of Dissostichus eleginoides. Taxonomy (NCBI): domain Eukaryota; kingdom Metazoa; phylum Chordata; class Actinopteri; order Perciformes; family Nototheniidae; genus Dissostichus; species Dissostichus eleginoides. The sequence goes on from CM062271.1 coordinate 17,325,379, forward strand.
GTTTGTAATACCACTGTCATTTTTGTATAACCTTGGTCTTTGTTAATTGGCTTGGCAAATATTAGTAACAGGGTAAAATCATTAATACTTAAAAAAAAAAAGTGTATTGAAGTCGCAAAAAAACAGTATTTAGCAGGTGTTTGGGGGATTGTGTCAAAACTCTCATTTCTTCCACATCAAACAGCAATTCAGAATATATGAGACACTTAAACTTAACTGAAGGGCTCTTCTTAAAAAGACAATGTCCCATTCCACCCATTCAAAGCTTGCCCCAGATTCGCCTGCTACATTTATTTAGCTTTTCTCAGAATGTCTTTCATCATATCCGATTTGGTCATCTCTTTAGAATCAAGTCTTATCTTGGTAAACGTAATATCACAGCAGGTATAAAACGGGTGTCTGTGCTGTCATAAGCCAACTCCTCCAATCATTAGCATACTGCTGTTCTCTGGCGTTTCTTATTGTAGCTCCCGCTAGAAGCTCCAGCCACAGATTCCTCCTGCACCTCCAGCTGTAATATCTCAGGTTAGCAGATCAGGGAGTACTTTGGCATTTTTTGCATTCCGGAGGGAGGGGAATGGGTTCATGTTGGATCCGTCTCCCTAAGCTCCACACACTCATAAAGAGGTACACCATCTGTATGATCAGAAACAGGGATGGACTGATGTTGTGCTGAATGTGGGTTTATTTTTAACATAAAACATAAAAAGACATTTTTGAAAGTTCGAGGAAGTCAGAAGACAAGGCAAAAGCCTTTATTTGATTTATGTTCCTCTTGGCACTAAAAAACGTAATTTTTATGCTGGGTATGTGCTAACTACCTCCTCAATTAGATTGTTTAGGTTTGATGTGTTTTTATTTCATCTTTTAAAAATAAAGCTTCTATCCTAGCTGTGTGCTCATAAAGGGTATAACCAGAGTTCATTTGATTGTCCAATAAGAAACATTTCCAGGTGTCTGCTTTTGGTAAACATGACTACACACTAAAAATACAGAATGTCCTAGTGTACTGCCTCATTTCAGTCACTAACTCACATGACTAAAGGAAAGTCAGAGTGCGCTGGATTTATAATGCAAAAAAAGAGCATATTTTTTGTTTTCGTAAATGTTGGAAGCCAAAATATAAATTACAAATAAAATATGATTAATCACCTATCCACGAAACCAAGCCATCGATGTAGTAGTCATTTTGTAGTTTTTTTTAGCTTTCATTGGCTAGTAGGTCATTTGTCTCTTAACTATACAACATTTTAGGTAGATCCAACACTGCTGTATTGTGCTGTGCAACATTGACAAAAAATATCTTATATGTTGACCTACTTTTCATTATGCTGTATAATAGTATCTTTTAAATATCTGTGTTTTTTTAGCCAAACTTACCATGTACTGCCCAGCCCTGGCACCTGCTAAAGGAATTAAATGTTGCCTTGAGGGAAAGGGCTTGTACCCTCAGCCTTTCCGTTACAGTAATGTTACGAAAATATGTATGGAAATTGTTTCTTGAACTATGAGGACCCATGACAGTTTCAAACACAATGTGTTGCATTGTCTAGTTTGTGGATTATTTCCCCCCTGTGTCTAAGGAAAATGGTGTAAGACGTCAGAGGGCAGTTAGACAGTGTTTTTGATTGTTTTAGCACACATAGTGAAATGAAACTAGAAATATGAATTTTCAAACTTTAAGGGCTGGTTCATGTAGATTAAATCAATTGTACCTACTACAGTGGCATTTTGCAGATTTTAATTGCCCTGTTTTGAAGATGAATTGTTCCCTTGTTCCCTTCAATTGTTTTGACGTTTGTGTTACTTGGTATATAGGCTCTTTTCGCTGTTTAGCGTCCTTGTATTGTCTTCATTTGTTTTGTAATCACTTCAATTAGAAACACAAACAAATAAAAAAACGTTTTGATGGTCAGCAGGATAATCCACAGAGCATGCTGAAGACAGTTTTCTTTGAAAGTAATTCATACTTTACTTCTTAATCTGAGGGACTAAAGGTCTCTAATTACTACACTGATCATTTGGTAGGAATGTAAACACCCTAAAATGAAAGATGTAAGGTGCTACTTTAACCTCATTGTTTCATTTCCATTTAACCCAGATTATAGTATAATGCAAAAACATCAAATGGTGTCACTGTTCGTATCATTTGTAACTGCACTGTAGAGGCACTGAGGCAGTAAGTGCGGCAGACAGACATGGTGAATTAAAAATGGGCCTTATACTGTAACCACAGTGCTGAGGAAGTCGTTTCATCGCAGCTATTAAAACACACGAGTTAATGTCAGTGTTGTTTTAATGGACTGAGATGTATTTGTAGATAATAACTAATCTGGGACATTTTCAGTTTTGTATCACAGACAGATCAGTAGATACATATTCAAATCAAATATAAGTGTTCTTCATTTTTCTAGTTGGTTTGGTCTTAAACTGTCATGAGGTCTTGGTACATAGTGCCATAAGAAGATTGTTCCTCCAATGTAACGAAGGGTCCTATAGAAACTGTCTCTCTCTGTCAGATTGCATCTAACACGTGAAAGAGAGGAACGCTTGTTAAGCCTCCTAACCACTGCACACACACACACACACACACACACACACAAACACACACACACACACACACACACACACACACACACACATTCTCATTTTGCATCATTCTCGCTCGCTGTGTCCTTTTTCTTGTGTTTGGAATTGTTCAGACTTAATTGTCTTTAATGAGTACACTCAACTCTGTCTATTCACAGACCTTTTGCGTGTGCCAGGGATTGGGAAATGGGGGTTTGGAGGTGATGTTTGCCAGAAAATGGAGGAGAACGTGAATAAGTGTGGCATCTGAGATAATCTTCTGCTTTGTTAGCCTCTGATTGTAGGTTGGACCTTGTATGTACACATAGTATACACCAGGGGTACTCAAACTTTTTTGTTAAAGGTCCACTTGTGAATTTATACAAGGTCAATGGTCCGGATCAATGCCAGTAAAGTCCCCCCCCCCCCACCCCCGGAGCGGAGCAACGAAACTGAAATTAAGAAGTCGTTTCGGCGCACTATGCATGGGGCCCCCTTGAGGGGGTTTCCCGACATGTCGTTGCAGTAAATTAAAGGGTGTTTCATGTTGTCGTTTATTTTAAATTATTTATTTTATGTTTTGTGAGCTGAGCTGTGTGATTTTATACTTTATGTATCTCTCTGTACAGCACTTTGGTCTGGAGCTTTTAAAGTGGTATATAAATAAAGTTGGATTGGATTGGATTAATCTACCTTATTTGGGGGCCCCCTTCGGGTCCAAGCACTTGTCTGTCGGTAAACGGCGCCCCTGTATACACACACACATTCAATACATACATACAGTATGATGGCTTGAACTAGTGGGAGAAATGGCACTGTTTGTCTGTAGCCAATGCTTTGAACCTCGGCAAAAATGGCATTAGAAGCATTAGAAAGTCAAGGTAAACTTGCGGTTAAGTTGCGGTCTGCAATGCGTGTCACGCTTGCGCACCCAAGTAAATATATATGCACGTTCATTCTCACAACGCGTCAGACACAAGAACATTTAAAGGGGACCTATCATGCAAAATGCACTGTGTGATGTCTTTTATACATAAATATGTGTCCCCGGTGCGTCGGGGAACTCACGCAGCGTCAGAAAATAAAACCCTCTCTCTTTTCCTCCGTACCCAAATCTTTTAAAAACAGGGGTACAATGAGCGGATACAGATTTGCTGCCGATCTGACGTAAAATCAGCAGCGGACCCACAGAAAATTGCTATCAGAAACAATGCCTGACGTGTTTTGGACGTAATCTCGTCTTTGTTTACATTAGCAAGCCTCGCTAACACTCAGAGCTAACCTGTACTGTAGAGCACATGTGTTTAAAAAGCAGGAAATAAAAAAAGGAACTCACCTTGTGATAAACCCGCAAGAGAAAAAGCATTTGAGCTCCATACTGTTTCAGAAATAATCTTTGATGTGGTTTAGAACAGGATGGCGTTTTATCACAGCAGAATTGAACTTTATCTCCGGTAGAATTCTGATCAGGCATTAGCTCCGCCTCCTCTTTTTTTTTTTTCAAGCTAAGGACCCAAAATCCGCGTTTCTCTAACAGGGCTGCAAAAGAGGGTATGAGCAGTATGAGGCATGGCTACAATGGGTGAACTCTTTGGTATTTTAAGCAAAAAACTTCACAGACATGTTTTGTATAGGTATGGCCCTACAATATATTTTTCCGATATAGCATAACAGGTCCACTTTAATTTACATCAGAATCAGAATTTTTTTTTTTTATTATTTATTTATTTTTATTTTTTTATAATGGGACACAGGGTTTGGTCCGGATTGATTTGCAGTTCGGTCCGGATCCGGACATTGGTCCGGAGTTTGAGAAGCCCTGGTATACACTATGTGCTTTGGGTTTGTACACGGTAACATAGAGTGCACTTTCAGACAGTGACTGCAATCATCTTCCTCTTTGTGCTTCTTTGAAGGTAGACTGAGGATGCAGGCTTTAGTGAAGTAATTGCATGAACAACCATCATTTTATAGGACTGTGAATACTGTTACTTGCATGTTGCCATGCTACTATTTCTTCTGATGCTAGGCAACAATATGCTGTCAGGTTTTGTGTTTTTATAGTTTTGTGCACATTGTTCTTCATTATGCAGTCCCATCCAGCTGCAGAAATCTATAAAACCACGGAATGTCCTAAAAGGAGGAGATAAAGCAAACTTGGCCGTCTTTTTTTTATGTTTTATGTTGTTATCCTTGATTTTTGTTATTTCGTCTCCATCCGATACTGAGCAACTATTACTGTCAATTAAAGGGTTATTAGACACATCTCTCCTTTTTTATTAATCAATTGATAGTTGTTTTTTTGTGTTCAACCATGGTGGCTGTCACTCCTTATTCTAACCACGTTCTTCTGTAACTGAAACAGTATAATTCCCTGTTCTACAACTAATTATCCAACATCCCCACCCTACCTAAAAATGGTCTTCTATAGAATCATATGGGAAAAGCATTGACAAAAACAGACTACAGAGCGTATTCAAGAGTTATAGCACCAAAAAGACCAACTTAATTGGCTGTAAAACATTTTACGAGGACCTCCGAGAATGAACCGCTGAGAATGAGCAAGATACAGGTGGGAACAGCAAAGATATAGCAGCATGTCCACACGGGAGACACCACACTGGGCGGTTGAGAATGTCTGATTTAAGATCTTGTAGTCCTTCCAGACGAACCATCTGGAAATGTGGTAATGGCTAAGGAACAGAAAGTGGTGCTGGTGATAGGTCGAGCTCTCTTAAAGGTGCAAGTCAGCGATTCTAATTCAATACACTTTGTGAAATTTGGAGTATGTCTTCATAGGCCGCTAGCTGTCCATTCTATGCGTGCTGAAGAAGAATCTGGTGTCATACACAACCCTGGCTCTGCAAAACAAAAAGTTGTTTGTACCAGGCCACACCTGCTATTTCAGAGAAATAGCAACATGAGGGCATGTAGGGAGAAAGGCAGTGGGTGTGAGAGAGACAGTAAATCTGCCACATGATAACGTGTACAAATCCACAGCGAAATATCAATCTTTATCTTTAAGTGACATCAATAAGAAGGAATTTGAGAAGCCAGTGAAGTAAAAGCAGTGTTTCCCCTAGGTTTACTGCTTTGGGGGGGGGTGCTGTCTGAGATTTATTTTTTTGAATCCTCTGGAGCAGAGAGAGGAGCTGTGGATTATTGTTATTGATTAATGCATCGGTGTTTCTTAGGGTCAAAAACACTAAACTCATAACTTAAAATGAAAGTGTTTAGTTTATTTAATAAAAGAGCACACTGGAAAAAAAAAAACTGTCACTGAAAAGTGACAGTAGATAGATTAGTTGCAATTTGGTGCTATAAATATGTATTATAAAAAAAAAAACACCTTGAATTTCAGGGGGGGCGCGGGGCTCCGTTGGCGCAGCGCCCCGCCAAGACAATGGTAGGGGAAACACTGAAGAGTAATCCCTAGAAACACACAAGGCTGCAGGACATTCCAGATTCCAGGCACCAGAGGAAACGCAAACCAATACCGACCCCATTCTGTCAGGAGTTCTGGGCAGAGCATATTTTTTGGGCAACTAACTTTTAGGGCCACAGTATGTACATCTGTAATGTGTAATTTCCAGGCTTTATGTTTTATTCCTGACCATATGCAGGGTGCTCTCATGGACCACGTCCACCACTATAGTCAGGGAACATTTCAAAAACTATTATGGCGTTTTCCTTAAAGCATCCGTCAAGCCTTGCAATACTCTTTTGAGAGATTTCTAGATTGCTGAATGCAAAACCGATACAGAGCGGTTTAGGGAGGAATGTTTTGACACACAGATTTCCCCAGAGGATGAAGCATGATGAGTCTCCAGTCCTGTACTGTTAGCTCTCTAGATCAGCAATCCAATATGGTGCAATTGTCATGCTGAGGTGCTTATGTGATGCCAACTCCTTGGCTTATTAAAGGGCCCATGTCATGCTTACTCAATATCAAGCCACACTTATTGTTTTTACTTCGGCTGTGAATGTTTGTGTGTGCTCAGGATGAGTTTCGCTTGTTCTCGCTGTATCGCCGAGCCGGAAACCTGTCCGCTCCTCGCAGCAGCTCACAGCAGCGGCGAGCAGCAACGAGCCTCGCAACTTCCCAACCAATCAGAGCACACTGGGCTCACAGGGAGGGGGGGGCAGGAGCTCCAACAAGCCGTTTAGGACAGAGAGTGAATACCTGGTGAATACACATACTATACAGAGATGCTGTATGAAAAACCAATGTGAATTTGGAAAATTGCACAATTTAAATCTATTCTAGTAGACCTCAACAATGGAAATATGAGCAGTAGAAATGGCCATGACATGGGACCTTTAAGTAAAGAAGCTTAATCTGACCTCATGCAACTTTGCCAATGATTTCCATCTCAATTGTATACATGTTTATGTAAGGTGTTTCAGTTAAAATGGGTTGGGAGGCTGATGTAGAACATCTACTTAAATCAGTATAGCATTTACCTAATTTAGTGATTCACTTACTGATAACCACGTCTATAAATGCTGCAGGGATCTACTGTAAGCCTTGAATTTGGATGTAAAAAGCTTTGACCTACCGACTCAAGGTGAAACTTTGAACATTTTGTAGGAAATGTTTCAAAATGGTGGCAGTTTTTGAAGTACATGCTTAATAGGAAAACCCCCCCTGTCTTGTTCCATTTTGATGGATACACTATAGGAAGGCAAGGATGCAGTCCCACCCTTAAACCATAATACATGTAACTTTGTATTGTACACTGTGTACCAGCAGATTTGTACATGTACAGTACAGAATGTTTAGATTAACGTACACAACAAAGACTGTGTGTGTGTGTGTGTGTGTGTGTGTGTGTGTGTGTGTGTGTGTGTGTGTGTCTGTGTGTGTGTCTAGGTGAATCAGGCCGCCTCTCAGGTCTCATTCCCTTGAGCTGTTGGATCAGAGTGACCTACAGCCCAGACACCACGGTAGACATTAAAGCTACCTTTGCTCCACCGGAGACTAGACCCAGACATTTGTTTGTTTGCTCCTCAGGGTACGCAGTGTCCCTGTTGGCTCATACTGGCTCGTTATGTTTTAACACTGGATGGATATTACACCACAAGCCAGATCTGTCCACTTTGATCCTCTTTTTGATCCTCTTTAATCACCATGAGAAATCTTATAGAGTGTGTCTGATGCACATGATGCAAGTGAAGGCACAATAAACACTTCCATGAATTTATATTAATAGCTTATTACAACAGATGGGGGAAGGACTCGAAAGAAAGACAATTCTAAGAAAAGCGAGTGCACACAAAGTAGTTATTTCCTCAAAGCCTTTGCAAATATGACATTTTCATGACATCAAGGTTTTAATGTTGTGTAATCATGAAATGCCTGTGAGGCAATGGGAGAGTCTATACGAAATGCACTTCTACCTTTGACTGTGTCCCCCATTGAGATGACGGGGCATCATGCAATTCTATAGGGGAAAGAAGCGGATACATATTATACAATTATAGAGCAACCTTCAATTTGGTCATCTTTCTACTAAAACAACTGTATGTTGTATTCTCATGTAATAACGGTTTATAACACCAGTATGATAGGTAACACTGCTTCAAGGCAAATTCTCCAGCTGCAACAAATGTGGGAAATATAAAAACTGTTGAAAGATAACGACTGGCAAAATGAGCCTGTGAATTGTTTCCATCCCTGAAAAAGGAATCCCTAAATATTTGTTACTGTATGTCAGTCGTATTGCATGGAACTGTATCCTGTATATCTATACATTTCGATTTACAGCATACATTTCCTGCTACATGGACTTTGATCCTTTCTTGGTGATCAAAAGGGAACAAGATTGTCTTTTATTTACTTTAGGCGATAGCTACAACACACCACATGTTTCTGATTGAATTCTCTTTCCTCTCCACTTCCTTTCCAGCCTGGGTCGGGGCCTTGGCCATGGGCATGATCTTCTTCTGTTCACCTGTGGTCAGCATGTTCACAGACCGCTTCGGCTGCAGGAAGACAGCCGTCAGTGGGGCATTGGTGGCTTTTATAGGGCTGCTAAGTACATCCTTTGCAAAGTAAGCTACTGTGCATTTATTATTCAAGACATTACCCTAACAAAGTAGAAAAATAAATAATCATGATGATGAAAAGATTAGAAGCTGGTCACTAAACACTTACAGGTGTCATAAAAGAATCTTCTACGTCTCCTTTTTTGTTAGTTTTTTCTCAGAAAAGCAATTGCCTATTCTGCGACTCAAATGAAATGAGGTACAAACTGGGTCTGCACCTGTTAAAGCTGTAATGCAGCAGCAGTATGAGGCTCAAATCTCCACCTCCATGCCTTTAACTGCACAGAATATTACAGAACTTGCTTAAACTTAAATGGCAAGTATTGTTAAGTCAGTTTATAGTCTAATATCACAAATCACAAAAGGGCTTTAAAATGTACAGCAAACAAAACCCTCCATCCTTTAATCCTCTAATTCATAAATAAATGGTAAAATAATAACTGCATTATTCTTTTTTTACTTCACCTTTTTCTTTTCTTTTCTTTTCTGTTGTAGCTCCCTGAGCCTTCGCTATTTCACATATGGCATACTGTTCGGCTGTGGCTCCTCCTTTGCCTTCCAGCCCTCATTGGTCATCCTCGGCCATTACTTCCGCCAGCGCCTGGGTTTGGTCAATGGCGTGGTGACGGCCGGTGCCAGCCTCTTCTCCATGGGCCTCCCGGTTTTACTGAACAAGGTGGTGGAACCTCTGGGCCTCAGCAGGACCTTCCAGATCCTCAGCCTCTTCATGCTGGTCCAGGCTCTGCTGGCGTTGCTGTTCAAACCATTACTGCCTGCTGGGGGAGGCATGGGACCCCCAGGCATGGGTCCTGGCCCTGGAAAACCCCAAACCCAGTCAGTGGCCACCGCTCAGGGGGGCAGCAGGTGGAGAAGGCTCCTTGGTGGGGTCAGGAAGTCATTCAACCTGCGGGTGTTTCACATTGTGACGTACCGAGTGTGGGCGTTTGGAGTAGCTACAGCTGTACTCGGCTACTTCGTGCCATACGTCCATCTGGTAAGAACGATAAGGGGCATGCTCCTAGCTTCAATTGAGGTATCTCAACTCAAGACATGAAAGTTGTATATGGATACTACCATTATTTGATTGGTATGTGAAAAGCATAATGGGGGTAGATCAGGCAGGGTTGTATAGGTATGAGTCTGACAAAATTAACACAAACACAAAATGACATTACGTTTGGCATCTTAGATTGTTGGAAGCGCTATCAAGCAAATATTAATCGGGAAAAACAAAGTTCAAATGCTTATGGGAAGCCAAAAACTTTAACTCCCCTGGTTTATTTACTCAATCCAATCTCATGCAACTTTTACTGCAAATTTCAGCTTGTTCTGTTCGGCCACTGGTGTGGTTTTTGATCTCCAATACCACTGCTAACAACATGCTCCCATGTTTTGTAAGCTACAGCAAACGTTTGTTTACATTGTTTCTTGTTCCCCTGCCTGCACTCAGCTTTCCAGCTGCTTTCAGTCAAACAATAACATGCCCCTCCAGTGAGGTAGAAGGAGCTTCTCTGATAACTCTCCAAAGGCATTTTTTGGTTCCCTTTTAATATAAAAAGGTATTGACAATATGTGTAAAATAACACTGATTTCTTTTTGACTGTAACAAGGGAAATTGTGATTAACATTGGACAGTATCACAATGTCACAATGTATCACAATGTTACAATTTGGGTTTTCCATCATGATTAGAATCCAATATTCAGGGTATTTTACTAAATCTGATCTTTGGCCTACTGGTGTGAAAGAGTGAGATAGTGACGGGTGAGGATGAAGTGTAAAGCTGCAGCGTGGAGCTGTGAAGTTGATCTCCCTCTTTCCAGATGTCGGATGTTCCCGCTCCGGCCTCCCTCCGTCAGGCCTGTTGTTTCAGGCCGGGCCCAGATGTAAACACAGCCCCGGTCTTTGTATTGGCTCTACCACCTCAGGAAACCTCTCCTGTATGGCCTCTCTGTGTCCCTAAACATGCCTATCCTATGGCCATTGATGAATGTAGAGCCCTTCAAAGCAGAGCAAATATTCCGCAAGTTCAGGAAAGACTTCAGAGGCCGGTTTAAAGTTTTCTGATTTATGTGGTTAGGGCTGGGGGGAGTGGGAGAGTCTGACCTATATGCGTTGGTTCTTCCTGCCCTGCTGTTCCAAAGGTCTCTGGATGAAGACATTTTGTTATTGTTAGACCTTTGCTTTGGGGTTATGGATGGTCCTCCACCCGACAAATGCACACCACCCATTTACTTAAATGTCTTCTTAAGCCTGAAGCACATAAACATACGAAACATTTCCCAAGCAGGGTGTGTGTTAACCCACTGTTAGGAGCTTCTAATAAGTCATTGTGCAGCACACTTACATTTAACCCCTAAACATACGGCCAATCCTCAATCATGCCTTTTCTGTGTCTCTTAGATGAATTTTGTGAAGCAACAGTTCAAGGGAACCCAGAAGGAGTGGGTTCTCCTGGTCTGCATAGGAGCTTCATCTGGGGTGGGACGCCTTGCTTTCGGCAAGATTGGAGACCTCCTTTCTGGTCTGCAAAAAATCTACATGCAGGTGAGGAAATGTTTAGAGGCATAACATGTGAAGAGAGTTTAATGTGATGCAGTTATAAGTGGTATGTGGGCCTGGAGTCAAGAATGAAAACCGGTACTAGCTAGAACTTTAATACCCTTTGTCCTACTTTTAGCAAACTAGTAACATCATTTTACCTGTTAACTATTAACGCTTGTTTTTTAGGCTGTTTTTTGATATGCTTTGCACTCGTTTACCTTTGTTTTACTCAACCCTCTTTCACACAAATTATCAAAGCGAGCCAAGGTTTTTACATTTTGTTCTATTAAAAGAGTTATGTAGAGTCACTTCGTTAAACATGACATACTTCCAATCACAATCAGAGAGATTCAGTGTCTTTAATTGCTTACTAGGCTATAGATAAACATGACTGATTCGAATTGAATAACATTACTGATTCTTATAACACAGTAGCAGAATATAAAGCAGCTTTCGTGTTGCTATGAGGACGCCTGTCCTGAAAAATAGCGGAGATTAATCAGTCCTGAGAAAACACAAACACAAAGCAATTCAGAGCAGTTGCGAGAGGGGAATGCAAACAGGATTTATAATTTCTCTACTAGTGTACGTGGAGCTCCTGCTGAATGCAAGCAGTTGAACTGTTGGCCAGGAGCACCAAACTTAATCTGCATGTTGTTTATCAAGTGTGTTGTTCAGGCGAGAGACAACAACAGAATTCCCTTGCATGCTGAAAATGCTTATAAAGCATAAAAGTATATGTTTCTAATGTTTCTTTGGCACTATTGGACATTTAGATTGTGCAGAGAAAATGTTTCTAGTTAAAAAGAGACAGTGTTTACAGTAATGGCAATACAACTTCTCTCCTGCTGGTATAATTGAGGCACACTAGAGTTTTTTTTCATATAAGGCTAAATGTTTTTTTATCCAGAGTTAAACAACGTCTATTTATAGGGTGCTTCGTCGTACAGCTTTGTAATTGTTAAAGATTTTTAGGTAACAGTGTGAAGTTCACTGTACAGAGCCCTCCTTCACATTTCACCGTACTAGAGCTCTGAGCTCATTGTAATGCAACAGTATTACATTTAGCTGAATGTTTGGATCCGTGCAAACAGGCAGGGCGCTCTCAGCAGCTGCACACAAAAATACAAAGCAGGGACTTTAAATCCTCGCTCAGCCTATAAAACAGATGGTGTGATTGAGATGTATGTCAATTCCTCAGCTTTATGTTCCTTTAGCTTAGTTATAATCTCCACATAACTTAGTGTTACTGTTAAAAAACTTCTCAGGGAACAAAAACAACAAAAATAAAGACAGTTCAAAATAAACATACCAGTATAAATTCGTCATATCTAATCAGAGTACTGGCAGAATGTAAAAGCTTTCATTTTTTAAGCATTTACATCCCCTCTGTGTAGCTAGCGGTTCACATATAAATCAGTACTGCTTATCACAAGTCCTACAGTAGCTGGAGGATGCACTCCGTCGCACAAGTAACACAATGTTCAAAAACAAGGCCTGTATACTGAGCCCACTAAAATATCTGTGCAGTATATCCCTCCATAACTTATTTCCATTTGTAAGCACTACAGAAATCATACCCAGGAAAAACACCCACTGAAGCTGTGGACTTTGAAACAGGCAGACATGACACACTCACAAGCTTTGAGTCTCTCTTTTGTTCTGTTTCAGGTGGTGTCCTTCATAGCTCTGGGCCTGATGTCCATCCTGATCCCTCAGTGCTCGGCGTTTGAGGGGCTGGTGGTTGTGTGTGTGTTCCTGGGGCTGTGTGATGGCTGCTTCCTCACCATGATGGCTCCCATAGCGTTCGAGCTGGTCGGGCCCATGCAGGCCTCGCAGGCCATAGGCTACCTCCTCGGCCTCATGTCTATTCCTATGACCGCGGGTCCACCCATCGCTGGTGAGAAGCAAAACACAGCACTGATTAATGACCCAGAACGAAGTCGCAGTGATCTGGCTCTTTGCACTTACTTCAGGATGTTGGCAGTAACTGAGCACAACAAGCTGATTGATATTAGCAGAGTCAAACAGTGTGTGGGGAGTTCAGGGAGAGTAAGACTAATGCAGGGCAGGATAGATTGTACAGCAGATTGTATTTACTGCAGAGAGGTTTGGGCTTGTGGCCAACTGCAGGCTGTCTCTAGGGATTTGTCTTGAGGAGAAAAAAGCACACACAGGGTCAGATCGCACTACTCACCTCCTCTTATATCCCCTCTCTACTCTTCACTCTAATAACACAAGTTTATAGAAGAGTACCAAGCCAGGCCATTAATTTGATGAGTCATGCATCCTCGGGCTCTCTCTTTTCAACCTCTTTCCGATCTCACACATAATGTAGACTGTTATACTACAAACACTTTGCCTTTCCTTTTCTGGCCTCAGCTCAGCACACTGGAGGTTTTTTATTAATTGTGGATATTTGTCCATATTTATCAAGCTGTTTGATTCATAAAGTAGATTCATTCAACAAAAAAAAAAACATTTTTCATGAGGACAAGTTTGGACATGTATTTTTATTTATGTATCGAAAGCTATGCTATGGAATTTCAATGCTGATATAGAAGAAAAAAAAACAATTTTCCCCTATTTTTTAAACATTTTAGTATATGAAACAAATTATTGATGAATCAAGAAAATAATCTGCAGATTAACTGATAAAGAAAATAATGGTTAGTTGCAGCGATTAAGTATAGCATACATTCCTTTCTTTAACATAGTCTTTTGTTGTTCTCTGTGTTAGCAGGAATATGTTGATAAAATATAGTCTATTTTTGAAGGCAAACAATAGATACTGATTAAATCCCAGTTTCCTATTTTGTTATTTTCTTTTTAAAACAAATGGAACTACTTTTGATCCCTCTTGTTTTTAAAATTGCTGATAATTTACTGCCTAAAAATGTGTCTAGCATTGTTAGAACCAGCCCATGTGCATGTAGAGACTAGTAGCAAAAGGATTGAACCGCCTTCAGACATAGAGTACAGTTTAGTGACATATGGTTTCAGTTTCCCTTTAAACGAGCAGCCGTATATCCTGAAAAACCTGTAATTGATATGATGCAGACTATTGTAATCCGGAGTATATATATTACACATTCTACTTAGTTATTACATTTTGTTTAGTATTATATAGCCATACATTTACTCTACATCCCAAACAAAGGCAGCTAAATTCCTGTTCCTGTTGTTCTGTTCAGGCTGTTCAGTTCATGAGCAAGAATGTATACGTTACAGGCAATAATGTCAGGGCCATCCCCTCCCCCCGCTCTCACGTAACAAGCGGCACATTAAACATGAAGTGCACTGTGGTGAACTTGTTGATCTTGCTTTAGATCTGTTGGTAGTTTGTTTGCCTTAGCTCACATGCAGATAAATATAGCATGTGAATGTACGTACTACAGACATGGTGAGGTTATAGTGCATGATTTTATTACAATCTTACCATCTCCCTGTTGACTTCCAATGTTAAGATATATTACAGGATTATTGTGTCCAGAACGTGTCACTAATATTAATACTGGCAGGTTGAGACCATTTTAAATAGGCTCTAGTGCATATATGAACTAAAAACATTTGCCTGCCAAATCCAAGGAGATTTCTGTATATTCACTGCCAATGATGTCACAGTGTGCTGACTCACACTGGAGCACACTTCTACATAACTGCAGCAAAGTGAGACATTCAACCACAAGAGGCCAGCAAATACAACTCTTTAAACTGGTTTTACATAACCTTTAGAGGAATACGTCGTCATTTTGGGGAAATATATCATTTTTCTTTCATACAGAGTCCATTAAGTGCTTTAACTCTTTATTGGCAAAGTAAGCCTTTTAGGAAGAAAGCTCTGGGTCTGAAAAGTGATACCAATGAAGAAGGGCCTCAAGACTGCTTTCTGTGTCATGGCCTACAGGGGGCAACTCCACTGGTTGCAAAAATGATCTGATTTCATAGAAGTCTATGAGCATCTGACCTTCCTTCTTCCTTTATCACCTCAGTAAACATTTCTCTAATGACTTAGTGGTCTCACATTTAGTAAATTATAGTTCTATTAGGAGTAAAAGACACCACAAATCATGGTATGCTTTAGGCTGTGGCTACCTTATGATTGACAAGTTGCCACCATGTTGTTGTCCAGTTTGGAAGTTGTTGAGTTTGAGTCCCACAGTTTAAACCCTTTCATGGTGTGTTTTCACTTCATTGTAACATTTTGTTGGCCTGAAAATGTCTTGTTCGGTGTCAGTTGTACTCCACCCTCTCTTGTCACTGCTGGTTAAAAAAAACAAGATGGTGACAGCTTTAAAGCAAGATGGCAATGGACAAAATAATAAACTCGAGACAAAACCTTAGTCCAAATACCAATAGTTGACGTCACAGTTGCTACATCAGTAATCTTATATGTAAGACACAATAACATTACCTGTGTCCCCCTGCCCCCACGGCTCAGGTCTCCTACACGATTACTTTGGGGACTACACCGTGGCCTTCTCCCTTGCTGGGGTGCCTCCCATGGTGGGGGGGGTGGTGCTGTTTTTCGTGCCCCTGATTCACCGCAGGCTGCAGGCAGCGGCTTCACCAGACGAGACCTCCACCCACATGCTTCCCGCCACTTCACCAGCGGAGGAGCAGAAGAGCTGCTCCAACGGAGACATCCTGCCGGGCTACACTGACGTAGAGACACACATCTGAGTCACACCGTTCAAAGGTTACCTACTTTGAATGAACCTAATACTGTATATCATACTTTATATTTTGTACTGAATAGTTTGAAGCTTAGTAGCTTAATTTATAAAGTTGTTATTTGAATGAACTCAAATAAATGATATTACTAGTATTATACTGTCTGTAAAACTTCCTTTCAGGGATGGCTCACTCCAAAGCATTAAAGGGGACCTATCATGCAAAATGCACTTTTTTACATCTGTTATACATAAATATGTGTCCCCGGTGTGTCAGGGAACTCACAAAGTGTCAGAAAATAAAACCCTCTCTTTTCCTCCGTACCCAAATCTCTAAAAATGGGGGTACAACGGAGCTGATCCAGATTTATGTCCGATACGACGTAATATCGGAAATGTGGGCTGGCTTTACACCCACGGCCCTATCAGAAACGTCACTATCAGAAACAATGCCCGACGTGTTTTGGACGTAATATGGTCTTTGTTTACATTAGCAAGCATCGCTAACACTCAGAGCTAAGCTGTACTGGAGAGAGTATGTGTAAAAAAGCAAGAAATAAAAAAAGGAACTCACCTTGTGGTAAACCCGCAAAAGAAAAGCATTTTAGCTCCATACTGCTTCAGAAATAATCCTTGAAGTGGTTTGGAACATGATATGGCGTTTAATCACGGCAGCATTTAGCTGCATCTGAGCAGACAGCTCGTCACAGACCTCACAGTGTGCCTGCTGCTCAAAAGGGGGCGGGGCCAGCAGAGAATCAGCCATTTCTAACAGGGCTGAAATAGAAGGATTTCGAGCATAGATCATGTTTGTATATAGGAAATATGATGCATACATATTTCTTCTTCAAATATCTTACTGTTCTTTTGCTTCTTTTCCAGGGATTCAGCCCACCAGCCCCTTTCCTCATCCTTAGATTTCCCTCCTTTCAACCATGGACTTCCTGTCGGCTGACCTTTAACCCTCTCACCCTCCTGGACTCTCATTGGCTATTTGTTACTTTCATGTGGAGAGAAATTGAAAAGGGCGCTCTGGCTTCAAGCCACAGAGAGGACAAAAAGAAGTCACATCAGCGGTGGATGATGGGAATGTCTAAGGAGGAAGCACAGTCTCAACTAGGATTGTTTAATCAGCGCGGACTCTGTAGTAACATATACCTCCAAGAGAAAAGAAATGAAGTGATTTTAACTGACGGTGGTTTCTGATCACAGCATTAATATTGCTACTACCTAAAAAAAATTCTATGCTTTGTTTCTAGATTGCATATAAAATCGTAGTTGCGATAAGAAGCATATAAAACAAGAATGAGTGAAGGGATACATTCACACTTTCATGTTGTTCCTCATGCATCTAATTCTTTAACACTATACATTTTACTTAGTTTTTGTAGCTGAATCACAGGTTTGCTTTATTCTATTTTTGCAGTGTACTGCTGTGACTGCTACACGAGGAACATTAGTTTCTTTTATAAATGTCACAGGAGGTAACAGACAATTCTTCTGAGAAATCATCCACCCGACACAATCACCTCAACTCAACCGCACACTCACACCCAGGGTCCAAAATAATGACTTTAACTCTGCCAGCCTCCCCAAATGGGAGTCAGATGGGATTGCAACAGTTGTTGATTCACACTGGAGTGTTAAATACTTTTCATGGATTGAATTTAGGTCAGTGACTTGGCGGCTTGTTGCAGTTTAACCTGTGCAGTCAGCAGGGGGGGGGGGGGGGAAATTGCAGGGGGGGGGGAAATTGTATCAACTGTAGTTAACACTACAGTTGATACAATTTCTTCTCGCGAGTCAATACAGCCTTAACTCTCAGCATGTGTTTTTTCTAATTATCTTTAGATTTCTCAGCAGAGTGCTACTACGGAAAATATTTCACAGTAGATTTTGTAGTGTGCACACTGTATTCCTGTTGGAATCATGCAGTTCTAAATGGAGATAGACGCTGTTGGTAATATAGACTTATTTTTAATTTCAGATTCGTATCAGTTTATTCTTTCCTCAGTGGGAATGTGCGTGTGCAGTTTTAAAAGTAAAGGCAGTAACAATGTTACACTTTGTTGATGAGAGGGGACTACTGAGATTAAAGCTGCCAAATGGCCTGAGTCCTCATCGGACCACTTCACGGATAATACATTCAATATGCTGCTTTCGTTACATTTTTAGTTATGAGGGAGACACTCACTTTGTTGGCAGTAATGAAACTCAAGAGGACAGTTTGCAGCTATTGTGTTTCATAAACATTTGGATCACTTACCTCTGCACTATATGTTTTTTGAATCCTAAACTTTAATGGACAGATGTGAAGTAAGCTGCAATAATTGACTGTTTGAGTTACACTCTGTGGTTGAATGCGTAACTGAGTAGCAGAGAGGGGCGTTGGTACACAGAAAGGACGGAGACTCCCTGGTATTCAGGTGCCATTCTGCCGATTCCCCTCTTTGCTGTCCCTGCCATCACTCACCCGGCTTCTTGTGTTACAGAAGAGCCTGAAAGCTACACAAACCTCACTGCTGAGTGTAGTTTTTGGGGCTACAGGAAAACCAGTTCTGAATAGGAAACATACATCAATACCTCAGCAATCAACAATCCTCAGCAAAACCAGTTGAACAGGTTCTTTCTAGTTAATCATTTCTGTGTACAAAGCTGCCAAATGCCTGTTTTCAATCACCATCGCTTCCTCAGAAACTTCATTTTGAAACCACAAAAATGTGGAAACGTCAAACTTCCATTCCCTATAATATAACAGTTCATGCGTAATCCATATCCTTCTTCTTTATTTTGCCTTATCCATTTGCCCCTTTGTTCCTGATGCTCAGCATTCCTACTCTCACCTCTACCTCCGTATTTGGTGGCTTTTGTTTTGCTTGTCTTTAAGACAGCCTCATTCTCTGTCTGTTTTTGAAATGGAGTTGACTACATGTCTTATAACCTTAACTAAGTTAAACAAAAAGACACTAAACCATAATCGGTGTAGACTCACAAATTGGTTTAATGTTTCCTGAAAGAAAACAAAGGGACATGCCTCTAGTTTGACTGAGGAAGTGAGACAGGAACAAAAGGTAGTTGTACTGAAATGTCCATGTACACTGTAAGCTAAGTAGTATTGTATATGTCGACACAGTTTGAGTTTGAAACTCATCAGCCTCCAAACCAATTAAAGCCACATTAACCTGAACATGGAGCTCACAGCAATCGGGCTGGCAACTCTGAGCCCTACTCAATCTTAAAAATAAAAGTGCTTATATAATATTATATTTATACAATAAAGTGCTTTTATTTAACAAAATACATTCCTCCTAAAAATCAGTGTTGCGGATTAACTAGTTACATATAATGTAATTAAACTACACAATGTATATAATGTATTACATTCAGAGAAAACTATGTGATAGAATTACGTTTTTTTATCAAAATGTTGGTTATTACAATCGTTTTCCTCCAAAAAAATGTATGTTGAACAAATTATTTACTTTATGTTACAACCGCACGTTACATTGAAGAACTTTCTAAAAGAGGTGCAACGGTAATGAGTATTGATGTTTACACTGCTGTTTTAAGCTTATTCAAAAACGTAATCCGATATAATAAGTGAAATTATTTCAACAAAGTTATTAAATCGATTTATCTGTAATCTGTAACCTTTGACATTTCTAAAGTAACTGTTCGAACACTGCTTATAAATAATTGAAAACTGTGAAATTCAATTGATTTACTGCTTGTGTTAAAAAAAGTTGCAGGAGATGATTCTTATAAAAAAGTGCATAAAAAGACAATCTGAAAAAAACCTATGGACCTAAGATGATTGGAACATTTCCGACTACACTATAAAGACAGAGTTTTTACAGAAATTGTATAAAAGATGTGCTTGTTTGATAATCATTTCATATTCTAACTTTAGTTTTGTTACCGCTCCAAGTCACTTCTGTCAAACCAGAGGCCTGTGTCCCCTAAAGTCCCACAATCTGTCCAAACTACTTCCTCCGCCTTATCGGAGGCCTATGTGTTACTACGCTCAGAACGTATCCGTCTCAACATTATTGACTAGAATTTAGTTTTCTTTGTAATTTCACCTGTATGCTTTTTCAATGTGTGTTTGTGTCTTGACCTTGTTAGATAGCAGCCTGACATCACTGTTGAAGATGAGACGAGGACTAGAGGCAAGACATTTTAATCAGCAGTGACCTCAAATATGCCTTACACTAACTGAACCAGCTGAACAACCAGATGTAGATTTAAGACTAGAGTTCATTTTTCAGATCTTAACTTGTCTTTTTAATCACTATTTAACTTTTTTTTCTTTCTCTAGTCATTGTTAACGTTGGATGAGTTAGACTCACCCAGTTCCTGTCATAACCAGCTGAGTGCTCTTCTTGTAAAAATAACTATGACGTGTATAAACATATGTACTTTATATACTGTGTAATGTTTTTTTTTTCAAACAATTGATTTTTTTTTTGGTAAGTGTTTTTAGTGATTCACTTCTTTAATGACTATTGGAAACTGTTGAGTTGGTCTGTCTTCTCAAATTTTAAATATAAAAGTGAAGGAGCAGAATGAATGAAGAATGATACAAAACATCCGGATGGTTTTCTATGGATCCAGTGTTTAGCTAGCCAAAGTCTTTTCGTCTATGCAGCTGGGCTCGCGGTCCACTTCCTGTGACCACTTCACAAGTCAAACTCTAAACCATGAAGTTTACTTGGACTTCTCACCTAAACTTTAAACTCCTAACACTGTTTAATGTCTTGGACTGTCTTTTCCAATTAGAATGTTTTTTGTTTGACTTTCAGAAAGTCCCTGACAGTCAAATTGGTCAAATGTAATTTCTACTTTTCTTTTCTTGCCTTTGATGAACAGTTTGCAGGTCCGAGGTACAGGGAGGCACATTCAGGCACTTTTTGGTCTCTTAAGTTGTGACATTCTTTTAAGATCAGTTCAAAATAGATTGAATTAACTCAAATCAGCATGTGTCATATTTACTTATCCAATCAGTGTGTGGTGTTGATCAAATAACGCTTTATTTCATTTAGCTTTTGCTTGAATTTACTGCTGATATCTTTTGGTCAGTCGCCAGAAAACAAACCCGGCATCTCAGTCTCACTACATTAGATTTCCTCTGGCAGAAAATAAAAATTGAAAACAAATGACTTCAATATTGATCCTTGTTATTCTACGCTGCAACGTGCCATGCCCTCTGACCTCAATCTGTGCTTTCCCCTCTGCCTGAAACTGTACAAACACTGTGAAACAGGATAGCTGAGGGTCTGTACATCATGAAGCTAAAAGTCCAACACCTCATAAAACTGCTACGGGCCACCTCCATCAACAACACCAGTCATCACTTTCAATTTTGGTGAAGGAAATATTTTATTGCTTTTGGTCACACATGAAAGATGTCTTTATGTGCTCCATATGTTGTAGAAACCCTGTGTTAATCGTGCTTATTTTTCATTATCTCGGCGATCACAGCTCTAAATACTTTGTTTAGTGGTATATCTCTGTATGGCGACTCTTGGCCCTTCCCACTGCCTTACATCAGGAAATATGAGTAATATTTCCTTGCGGGGCTCTGCTAAACTTTCTTTCTCTAAGGTTGCTGCAGTTAAACCTCTATTGCCTCTCTTCACTTCTTAAAGCTCTGTCCTTCCTGCACAAGCTATACCTTTTTATATAAATACATACTTCTGTTTTTAGTCATTTTACAAAATGTTCTAACAAGGCCAGTGACGCCACAAGATCTAAAATTAAGTCATGCTGCTAGAGAAATTAATGTCATTTTTTGTGTTTTTTTTTTCCTTTGTTGAAGTAATTTTAAATCTGTATCAAAAGAGACACATTTTTTCTATTAAACCAACAATAAAGAAGTAATATGAAAACAACCCATGCTAGCCAGTCACTCTTTTGTTGTCTGTGTGCTTTCAGTCTCTAACTGCCTCACTTCCACGTTGCAGGCAGTCATGTTGGAGATTAACCCCAGACCCCTTTGAATGCACAAAGACGTGAACACTGCTGCTGTTTAGGGACACACTGAATGTGTCTTCTATCATGTGATATGCTCATTATCACCAAGGCAACGCTGCTGAGTTCATTCAGGCAGCAAGTCCTCCCTTGACTCACCATTCCCCGAGTTAACCTCAGTATCTCACAGCCGTGCAGTCTTGAAGAGGCTGCAGAGTTCTTTATGTTCACACAGGGAACTGTTGTTGTTGTTGTTGTTGTTGTGCGTGTCACAAGGCCAAGCATACACGACTTGTGGAGCCTTGCTATATGCTGGAGGCTGTTTTTTCTCTTTTGGAGAAATAAGCATTAACTGGGGAACAAATATATCTCTTATTAAACCATGAGACAGTTATATAACTGATCTGACCTTGTTCTTTCTTTCAATACTTTATATATATATATATATATGATCAGAGAACAAAACAAGAAATCAAATCAAGTGTCGATATTAATATAAGGCAGGATACGGCACATACTGTAAGTGCACCTGTCGAGCACTTTGCTTTTGAAACTATAAGACTTCCACTTGTGTTTTAACATGTCTTTTTTATATAAAACAATACACAATGGTATACAAATCTGAAATGCTCAACTTCTACAGTACACTTCTTTGTGGTTCAGTTCTGTTTTATACCAGCCGCAGGCCCGCAGCACATTTCGAGTGTGTGTCATCGTGGCTTCATAAGCTTTATTTCTATCTTGCTATTGCTTTATCATCCACAGGGTTTCACTTAGTGACCATTCACAAACTACCGCTTGAATGACACAAAACCAATGTTTGGTGAAAATTATGCTTAACTAATATATGATACATTTCTTATTTATCACACCAGTTTGATCACTTATGTGCCATGAATCTAACAGAGAGTGGAAAGTCTACGTAGCATCTTGTATGTCCCAACCTACAAAACCAAAGGATAATGTGTGGGGGAGAACCAGCGAGAGAGTGAGACAAAGAAAGAAAGGCATTTGGATAGAGCTGATGCATCCAGTTGAACAAATAAAAACTCTACTTGCCAGGACCTGAAATACTAAATATAAATATAATATAAAATACTCAATATTTGTTAAAGCTGGCCAAAAGGTGTCTCCACACAGAGCAGTAAATGTAACACTGTAGATTGTCCAGTAGGGGGCGCCGCTGACTCATTTCTGTGTCAGGATCTAGAAATACTTTCTTAGAAATATTGTATTGCCATTACACGTGATCTTCTGAATTATCTTTACTTTTTGATAGTGATAATTATAACTACATGTTGTCACAAACTGGCTCAGAATAATGTGAGGGAGAACACACAGTGTGTTAATAATGTGTTAAATAATTAATTAAGTAAATTATTCAACTATAAAACAGGGTTAACATTTCTGAAGAAAGACATAATGAAACAATGAAAAAAACCTGAAGCCATCACAATTTAGCGAAGTCATTTCTTATTTCTTTGTCATAATAAACATCTGGCCTCTCCCACATTAGATCACAATACACCACTATTTAATAAAGCATAAATAATCCAATTATAGCGTGCATTTGCAAAAACAATAGGGGAAAATGGGAAATACACCAGATTGTTTTACAGTTTATCAGATAGTTGTAGCCAACTTCATCTGTGTGCAAATTGACAAAATGGAAACTTGTGGGAGGAGATGTACTTTAAAAGCCACACACACACACACACACACACACACACACACACACACACACACACACACACACACACAGTGAGTCACGTCCTTACAACACGAGTAACACGATACATTATGTGTTTCATGTTAGTAACAGAACATATCTCTCACTTGTGACTCCTCTGGAGGACGTATCAGGTGGGAGGCTAAACGTCAAGTAGATGATTTTCAAGAGCAACCTTGAACCTGAATTACGAATGTTAAAAGGAAATTGTGCTGCAATTATTCAGTAGCTGATGGTCGTTTTTGGTTTTCATTTGAGACTGAAAATGCTCCGTAAATATTTACAGTGTTTCAATGTATACTGTCATTGTACAACTATAGTGTGCACATATAATGTTGTCATTTTCAGTGGTGTAACTTGCACGAAGAAGAGGAAAAGGTCTACTTCTGGTTTGTATTATCTTACATCCAGGGGCCTCCTCCAGGTCTTCAGGGGTTCAGGGAAAGAAGGAAGTGAAGTGATGTAAGGAAAAGTGATAAAACTGTGGTGATTTCTTCTGTTGTGTCAAACTGTTTTCTTTCCTGCTCGCTTCATGGCACTTCCTCGCTGATCTGCAAACAGGGAAGCAGATTGCTTTACACTGTTGCAATCATATACCGGGGCCCAGAGAAATGGAAACTCCAGATCACACATTTGTCATGTTGGCAAACTTTAAATCTGAATCTGACTTTCATAATAAGTCATTTTGAATAGTATCATACAGTACAATTCAGTGCCACAATAATAAAAGATTGTTTTCTTTGAAAACTGTTGATGATGAAAACATTCTTCTGAGGTAGAGGCGAGCTTGGGCCTCTGCTTTGTTGCAAACTTAAAGAAAAAACTTTAATTTAAGTCCCAGTCTTTAAACTGTTTTTTTGTACTTTTTTGTCCAATCCAATTAACCAGAAGTACAGTACATACTAATCCCTGCCACTAATCTTACACTAAAAGTAATCTAGATTTAGTTCTCATACTTTTAGTCAGCCACTGATTTTTGATACTTTCAGTTCAGACTGAAAATGAAATTATGAATAGATTTGAGACTTACATTAGACAGTATCATAAAACAAGTTGGTCTTTACGTCAACTCTAATGTCTTACATGTCTGAGTTTCTATTAGTTATTAGTCAGGGCTGAGATCGTCAGCGGTTTAAAACATTTGTGTGAATTTGATTATTTCTAAAGGTTAAACTTTGATAATCTGTTCACTGGTTTCTCATTGTTAGCTGAGCACTTTTGGGGTTTTGACTGTTGATTACACGAACAAGCAGTCTGAACACTTAAAACTTAAAAAAAGTCGATTAATAAAGATACTTTATATAGGATACCAAATAACTGAGTAAAAAAATATTGATCAATAATGAAAACAGGTTCTCTGTAATGGATTAACTGCTTCAAAAAGTATAATAGTCTGTTACTGTATTTTTCAAGAACAAACTGACATCAAAGGCCGCTTTGAATGTAGCAAGAACTGCACTTAAATCTGAAAAAATATGAAGTAGATACAACATTTTCGGTTATTGATTAAATCCAGTAGAAGCGGCAGTTTGACCATCTGTGTTTCATACTTTTAATGTGATTTCTCTGTATTTGCTGCAGACACAATCCCAGCAGTAATCGCTCGATTCCTTCTGCTCTCCAGTTTCATTTAGTTCGGATCATGTGTATTACCCAGTATTCAGTCGGAGCTGCATACAGGTGGTCTGTGTGTTTGTGAGATTACGGCTGGTGTGTTATTGTTTTCAGAGAGATAGAGAGTGATAGCCAGGCATGAGTGTGCTGCTGAAACGTCTCTGCCAACGCATGTCCTGTCCTCCAAACGAGGAGACTTCCTTCACCGATAATGAGGAGATAAAGGCAGCTCATGTTTTCACCTTTCACACACTGAGGCCCAACACATACAACTTTAAAGAAACAAGCAGGCGTCTTCTTACTGTTTCCCCTCATCACTTTATCCTTGGCTGCTAAAGTACTTGTTTTTCCTCTGTTTAACACGGCTACTTATTTGAACTCATAACAGAACAATCTCGGAGCAGAGTTGTTCATTGTTTCTGCAGGGAGGGCCGGGTGGAGGCGGATAAGTTACAATTACAGTCCAGGAACATTTTGGACAGATTAAAGACAGATGGGACAAAGGAAGAACAGAGAGAATGTGCTGGAAAAAGGGGAGACAAACTAAAGTAAAAAGAGAAAGCGCCACATCCTCTCCTGATATGAAACGAAGAATTTGACAGGAAGCAGTGCAATGAGAGGTGTTTCTCAAATGTCCAAATACAAAAACTTAAAAGCAAACTGGAAGCTGGAAGTGTGTCCTGTTTCTGTTTTAAATAAATGACAGTGAAACCATTTAAAATTCATGTTTTATATAAACTCAAATAAAGCAGAATACAATCTTCTCCAACAATATACATCAACCATCAAACTTTATACATCCATCTGAAATATTTACACACGTTTTATCTAAAATGGTTTGCTCTGTAGCATAGCAAATACTGTTGCTCTGTTATAAAAAAGATCCTATTTAATTCTTATATATAGACTAGATCCTTGTCAAAATGACATCAAACATGACTGTTTGATAGGTAAATATAATAATCATATATAAATGGATCTTGTAAAAAGGTGGAAATGTAAACAAACATATGGCCTAATAGGAAATAGCCCAAACAAACAGCTACATGTCCTATATAACTTAATTATGAAATGTTTCCAAATGAAACAAGGATACATTTTGCTACTAAAAAATGCTGCGTGGCTTCCAGGAGTTTACCGAGCGGTGTCAGCGCCCCTGCTGCGTGTCGCAGCCCAGGACCTCCAGACGCAGGGCGATATCGTTGATCCAGCCGCGCGGGTGGAGGCGGAGGTAGCGGCCAAACAGAGGAGGATCAAAAACATTTAGAGCTTCATCTTCGAAATCGCTGTTCCCGGGGAATATCTGAGAAAATAAAATGAATAAAGAAACAGGAGGTAGATCAAACTGCGCTAAACTAAAACTGAAGACCATGTTTCACATCACACACTTTAATAGGATTCCTTTGGTGGGCTTTCAGCTCCATGAGACAGTGAGGGGAACTATGAGTAGTCAAAAATGGATCATGGATTTGATCAGTAAACTGTCTGTGTACCTTTTCTCTCTGGGAGCTCTCCTCCAGCACACTGCTCCAGGAACGTTCATCATGACTGATGGTGACTGAGAACTCTGTCACCATCATTTTGGTTATAATTGATCGCGCTCCTTGCGTTATGACCCCTGTGATTCGTTTTACTCTCCCCAAGTCAACCTGGAGCCACTCGTGGGGGTTGTTGTTCTGGAGGGAAAAGGGCAGACGAGATGTATGTAGATATCAGCAAGGAAAGTAATGAAAAAAAGCTTGATTCAGATTAAAAGAATGTCCGGACAAAGAAAACAGCAACACAATAACACAGTTTCAGATATACATCTACTTACGTACTTTGTTCCCAGCATACTAAAAGTATGTTTACCATGAGTATACCAAATAAATCAAGATCACAAATAGCAAATATCTTGGTCAAAGCATCCACAAGCTAATGTACCTTCAACCAAATCCAATTTTTAAAAACAGATAGCAAGTATGTCTTGCATCTATGTCACAGAGCGTAGATGGTGTCTTCCAGCATTTCCAGATGTAAACATGTACATAGATTAGACTGAAGCAAGTTAAAAAACGACCTTTTAAATACGGAGTAGCCAGATGGACAATACAGGCCAACCAACCCTGGCATAGAGGGAGCAATGGGGACCTTAAGATTTGTAAGTGAATGAAGTGCATGATAAAGGAACGAGAAACAGAAACCAGATGTCGGGATGGCCGAAGGGAACACCACACCACTTCCTCTCCCATATTACTGTTAGGAAAGTTAACAACTTGGAAAGTGTTTCTGGCAGTGCCCTATTTTCCCAACGACATGGTGTGGCACCATAGCAAAACCACAAACATTGACCTCATTTCCCCCCCATTTTAAATAATTGAATCACCAATAAGGAAACTGTTGCTGATGTTGCAGCGAGCTCCAGGCTGTGTTGGTACACTTTGACATCAGTGCTGGATGTGTTTACAGTTCTGAAAGAGCCCACTATTGATCCTATCTATCATGTTATTTTAAATAATTATTCATAAAGGTCATCTCCTTGAGACACAGGGCCGCATTCTCAAGAGACCTGGTCAAGACATTGCAGACAGGAAGACTTTCAACTAGTAAGTTATACATGTTGTTTCCCCCCTGGTTGTACATTCATATTTATCAGATATGAGATCAATCTTTCTCTTGGCAAGAAAGCTATTCATTTGAAAGTACTGATAAGATGTTTTTAGATTCCTCTCAATCAGTCTCCGCTGACAGCATTGTTTGGAGTTGTTGCTAAAGAAGCTCAACTTCCAAAATATAAATGAAATGCTATTGCGTTTGCATCTTTGATAGCTCGACGACTAATTCTTAGTAAATGGAAGGAGGAATCACCACCCACCCATACTCGCTGGATAAGAGATCTGTTGCAGTTTTTGCATCTAAAGAAAATCTGGTCCACTCTGAAGGGATCTCCTGATAGCTTTTACAAGACCTGGCAGCCATTGATCACACACGTAGAGAAGTGCAAGCTGGATTGAACTCTTTGAAGATGATTGTGTATAGATTTGAGTGTTGCTGAAATCTGGGCTACTACCATTTTAAAGCAATATTGTAGGTGTTGTATATATTTTGTCTTTTTGTTTGTTTTGTATGTTTTTATTTTTAATTCTATTATGAGAACGTGTATACTTGTCTAATTTACGCTGTTTTTTTAATTTGATTTAATTTATATTTTTTTGTTGTTTTCTTTCATGCTGGGGTGGGGGGTATATTTGATCTGCTTTTTGGCAGTCTGGTTTGAATGTGCACTGTTGCACCTACAGTATGTATTTGAATGCTCAATGACATTCTGTATGATTTTTCTTTATAATGAAAACTTTAAAAAAGAAAGTGTTAAAAAAAAAGAAAGCTATTCAGCGTTTTTTTTTTAAATGTCAAAAGTCCTTTAGCTTACTCTATCACTCGGGATGTAAATGACATGGCATTGAGTCAGTATGTGTGTTTTTGTTCACCTTTGGCCTCCAGGCGTTGGCGCTGCCTTCCTGGTGGAGCCGGGCGAGGCTGGGTCTCCAGCTGCGCAGCAGAGAGGAATAAAATGATGAAGCGCGAAAGTTGGAGTCAGGAATCAGTCCTTTCTGGAGCCCGAGAGGGAGGGAGCAGCCTGATCACAAACACACACAGATGAGTCATTCTCAACACTTAAATAAAGTAAAATGAACTCCATTCATTTCTGCTGCTGTGAGAGCAACTCACTGTTGAGATCACAGCCCAGCAGCTCCAGGCGGAGAGCAGGCTTTTGCTCATAGTTTACAGGCTGAATCCTGACATAGCGAGCCACAAATGGGGGAATGAAGGGGTTGTTTTTCACCGTGGAGCTGTCCATGTTGCCAAAAAATACCTAAAAACAACAATTAAAGCATTAACATAAACAATTGACTGCCTTGACTTTATATATTAGAAAATGAAAAGCATGATATCATGGTTATGCAGCTGCTCAAATGGTCCCCTGCTGAACCTCAATCATTTTTTTATTGCACAATATATATTTCTCGGCAACAATGTGTCTCTCAATCCGGAGTTTAGTGCCATTGCTGTTATTGCAGTCAGCTAATCCTCCTTAAGACTCATTGTTTATCACCCAAATGATGCAAAGAGGTCTCTTCCCCTCCAAAATTACGTATTTCTCTAGGTTAAAAAATGGTGGCTAAGATTTGGCATAATGGAAGCTAACAAATCAATAAAATGTCATGGGTTGAGTCCTTTTTTCAAAATCTTAACTTTTAACGTTTGTCTACCTGGTTTGATTTTCATGGATCAACGAAAAATAAATAAATCTACAATACATCTTGTTTGCAAAGGCTAGGCAAGATAAAGTGTTTCAAGGTCTTCCCTGAGTCAAGCAGGGGGAAGGAGTTTTTTTGTATTCACTTCAGCCTAATTTCAAAATGCTAAAAAATGAGAAAGGGTTAAACAGCAAAGAAAAAAGGGCCAACAATCCACAGTTTCTAGCTGACAATACCTGATGAAATAAGTTTAAAATTAAGTCAAAGAAGTATCACAATGCCCCGGTTCCTTGAACTCTCTTTAGCCCCAGAGAAAATCCTGATTGGCCAAGAGAGGAAATTAATCAAGCTTTCCTCAATTCTCAATAAGGAGGCACACCCATCACACTGAATAATAGGTTATCTGAATATTCATCCATTCAATTCAGGGGAATTGTGACATTCAACAAAAAAAGGATGAGAAAAGGGAAATTACAGCAGGTTCCAAATAATGATGAACTATGCAGTGTGTGTGTGTGTGTGAACAACAGTAGAGAACGTACTTTGTTCTGTTTGATTCTGTTTCCTCTGTAAGTGGTCCAAGTCTCCTGGTCGAGGCTGTAGGAGACGTTGAAGAGTGCGATGTATTTGTCTCTCAGTTTGGAGCTGACTCCTTGCGTCTGCACACCGTGAAGCAGAGTGGGCCTCTGCAGGTCAACCTAATAACACACACATTTCATTGTGTTCTCTTACTGTTTCACACATGGACATTACACAGAGGATATTCAATTAGGATGTAGCATCACAGAATACTAAATGTAACGTTTAACTGTTACCTGTATCCATGACATTCGGTTTCTTCCTATCCAAGCATTGATATAACCCGACTGCTCCAGCCTCGCCAGCCTTGGCTCCCAGTCACCTGGACACATGTAAAGATGTTCTATTATCCAAGTCAAGTGTGTGTTATCTACAGGGTTTCTGATTTAATTAAGTGGGTGTTTTCTCAGGTGCAGATATTGACACATGAACAGGGTCTCCTTTGTGTATTTGACCTTTAATATAAAAAAGGCAGTATTACCTATGTGATCTGACGCTGTTATCTGGGAATCTTCAATCCTTCCAGATTTCATCCCCAGAGGGAAGACACATCCTGCATGTCAGTGCGAGAAAGGTTCCAGCTTAAAAAATGCATTCCCAAAAGTAATTTCTGTGGACTAAATACATCTGGACAGTGAGAGTATTTATGGAAAAGTAAACAACAGCTTCCTGGATACAAGTTTCAACCAGTGTTACAGTACTAAACTAAACATTGTCTATTTGGACATTTCTGGAAATGATGAGTCATGTGACTCCACAAGTTTACCTCAGATCTTCGATTTAGCAATATAGGAAATCTTCATTACACAATAGCAATTTACAGTAAGGAAATGTGTAGAAACCTACTCAGATAATTCATACAATGTGATATAACAATTCAAAGTGCAGTAACAAGAGTGTGGGCAAAACATACGACTGTGAGCAATAACAGTATCAAGTGTTTCCTATCAAGCTGGACTGAACTGGTGTATTGGAGAAGGTAAAGGTTAGACTGATTGGTTGTCCTTAACAAAAAGTCAGGGGCACATCTAAATCAATTGATTTACTACAGTACATCTTCGGCTCAGACCTACGTGGATCATAGACCAGGAGTTGGGCTCTCATGCCGGCCAGCTGGTGATCTCCTATAGTGCACTCCACCAGCCACGTGCCAACTGTGGGGGGTCTCATCTCCACCGTGCCAAACACTCCTGGTGATGAACAGCAATACATGGAAAAATCTGAGTCAAGAATATTGTTCTCAATGTTCAAATAAGCTAATAACTTAAATAGAGATAAGAAAGTGATGGCAGCTTTTTAATGTTTTTAAAAGTTTCTAAATATATATCAAGTACATAAATATGTAAAATGTGTGTGTGTGTGTGTGTGTGTTTACCAGGGAAGAGGTTGTAGACCCCCATACGGTGTTCCTCCTTTGTGTGAACAGTGAAAGGCAAACCATGAAATTGCACAGCGTGGAATTCTCCGTCACTTCCCACATTGAGTAGATGCCACCTGACGCGCTGGTGCTGGGCGATCAACAGACCAGGAAGTGTCTCCGCCACATAACCATTTATTGCTAAGGAGAAACAAAGGCATTACTTATGAGAAAGAAAAAAAAAAGTGAGGCTACAGAAAGCTCATTCTAACATAACACCAACACTAAACCTTATTTTCCTCACC
This sequence comes from Dissostichus eleginoides, assembly GCA_031216635.1. NCBI lineage: Eukaryota > Metazoa > Chordata > Actinopteri > Perciformes > Nototheniidae > Dissostichus > Dissostichus eleginoides. Next base: position 17,357,004 of record CM062271.1, read on the forward strand.
TGCAAACTTGTTGCTGATGTGGTACCAGGGGTCCTCAGTGTTGGCCTGACAGGGGGGGGCACAGTGCTGCCACAGGCTCTCCTCCAGGTACCAGCTTTTAGTTTCATCAAAGGTGTGGAAGAGGAGAGCGAACTCCTGGACGTCCCGCTGCGTGTTCTGACGAGTCCGGAGAATACCGGACTTACAGATCACCAGCGGACCAATCAGACCCGAATGAAGGTCCCTCTCCTGGAGCAAATTTAAAAAGAAGTCAATTTCTGATAAGATTAAATACAAATGAATACATATATACATTACATGTTGATTAACCATGGAAGATAAGGTTAAACAGGCTAAAGTTAAAGAGTCATCAGACCTTGTCCACAGTGGAGTAGTAAGCCCCCGTCTTGCAGTCAAATTCATCATTGGTGGGTCCTTGCTTCCTGGTTATCTTCCAGTTATAGGTCCGTGCCTCCCCAGGGGCCACAGGCTCTCCTGGGACCCCGGGGGGAGCCGAGGAGGCCGGGCTATGGCCCATGCCGGCCCCCTGGCTGCGGTCATAGACCCCCTGAAGGTGAAAGGAGTAAGGCCTGGATGCCTTGTTCTTAAAGATCACCTGCAATAAGACAGAGGGCAAAAGTTGAGTCACCAAGCACAAATAAAAAGCGAGGATTTTGCAGCATCAATTTATGTTTCATAATTGTTGGAATTTGTTTTTATGTTTCATGAAAGAAAAAGAAAAAAGGTGGAATAGAAAAAAAAAGTTGTTTAATATTTTAATTTGATTGGCAACAGTATCACTCACAGTGAGGAGTTCATTAATCTCGGCTCTGATGAAAGGTCCCATGATTCCCAGGTGTTCGTTGGCCTCTCCTCTGCCTACAGGTTGTAGGAAGTCGATATCGCTGTAGGCTCTGAACACCACCTTCTTGTACTCTGGCAGGAACTTCCTCATCCCTCGACGCATCTCTCTAGAGAGGAGCTGAGTCAATAATGTCGATTGCCCTAAACCTAGTTGTCACAATCCTGGACATTGCTATCAAAAAACCAAAGCATTCACCACCTACATTAGCATGCTAACGTACCAACATTAGCATGTCAGCATTCATATGAATAGGTGTTGCTTCTAAACATGTAGATTTATAGGGTTTTTTTACTCTAACATTTGCTAAAAAAAAAATGATACATCAAAACATTTAGCATTATAGTGTAATAAGGAGAGAAGAGGAGAACAAGTTAAACATAAAGAAAATTTCTCGGAAAATGTGGAAATTGCTTATTTTTCTGTCTTGCTGAGAGTTGTTTGATAGGATTGAAATATCTGTTGATTTGAGGGTTTGTGTTTCATTATCTATAGCCATTGATCTTACTTTTTTGTTTTCCCATAGTAGCTGTTTTCTCTTAACATCGTGAGTGTTGTCACAGACCCAGCTCGTAATACTGGAAATGTAGGGGATTTCAACACTGGGCTATTGGCTATTGGCTCACTGAGACCTGGATTACTCCATCCAACACATCCACCCCAGCCCAACCCTTTAAATGAGCTAAGTATCGCTGGTGTTTATATCCACTCTTGCTAAAAACATGTGTATATTCTCCATTCCTGTTCATGTGTCTTCTCGCAATTATTACTGGCCCTGTGCGTCTCCTAATCGTTATAACCGGCCTGCTCTCGTCTATCCCACATGCTCCACTGAGATCCAACATCTAGTTACAGGTGGCCTGTGGAACTGCCAGTCAGCTGTTCCTAAGGCTGACTTCATTTCTGGCTACGCTTCCCTGCAGTCTCTGGATTTCCTTGCTCTCACTGAGACCTGGATTACTCCATCCAACACATCCACCCGAGCAGCTCTCTCCACAGCATATTCCTTCACCCATACACCCAGACCCACTGGCAGAGAAGGTGGCACTGGTCTCCTGCTCTCTCCCAAATGGAGCTTTTCCCTCTTCAAACTACCTAACTTCACTCCTTCCACCTTTGAATTCCATGCCGTTAATGTAACCCATCCTATACAATTAACCATTGTTGTTCTCTACCGTCCACCAGGCGCCCTGGGGGACTTCTTGGAGGAATTAGATAATCTCCTCTCACACATCCCTGAAACTGGCCCTCCCACTGTACTTCTCGGCAGGGACGTGCACAGACATTTGGAGGGGCTATTGCTCTAAACTGGAAAAAGGCCCCCCCCCTCCGAAAAAAATATAAGACCAAAACGATTATTACATTAACTAATTTGACCAGTAATTCACATCATCATCTCATTACAAAATAAGTGAAGGCAACTACTTGTATTCGGTGACGTGATTTTTAAAATGAAACCAGGGACATTTTTGTTTTGCGGTCCATATCTCATTAAAATATCTAATGTTAGCAACTATTAAAGAAAAAATGGGGACAATTCAATGTAGTTTGCCCATTGTAACTGCTGTGGAGACATACTGATAAAATAGGGCTTCTAACTAATTATAACTAATTACAATTATTCTTATTCTTATCATTCATTAGGAGCGCAGTAACGGTACGGTATCTAATTACTTATTTATTTAGTATTCCATAATTTAATAACAGAGCTGGTCAAATTAAAGTAGAGACATGGCAGAAATCCTACAATCAAGCGGGACAGTGAAGTGTTCTCCTGTGAGAGGGCGATCAAGAAAAGAGAGCGAGCGGCCCCGTTGAAGGAGTTTACCATGGATGTTTAATAGGAGTTTACGGAGCAGATGAAAAGACACAGAAAGACGGAAGCACAATAACAAGTATATGTAGGTGTTTTTTTGTAAATAACCGACGGTGTCAAGAGGAAGTAAAGTCCCTGCCATGAGAAAACAAAAAATCCATTTTCCAAAATCCGACACTAGAGGTGGTCTTAACGCACCGGCACCAATACAGTAGCCTATAATAAATATTATATATATAATACGTAACATGTGTAATCACACACTTAGCGATATAGAACATAAATAATTAAAATGTAGGCCTACCTGGTTTAAAACACTTTTGTGGTCATACTGTGGAATGAGTTCACACTGAAACGAGTTCTTCATTCAAAATTTCGCGGGCAATTACATGTAAGAAGAAGGAGAAAAAGAAGAAGTAGAAGAAGAATGAAGCTGGTGTGTTTCCCGCAGTGAGACACTACAATACTAATTGTGGGCTTATCATGTTGATTCGACCACAACAGAAAGAAAAAAAAAACCTCTCGCTCTCTCCAGAGGGGCAGGTCAGCCAAAAAGGGAAAACGGGCCGTTGCCCGGGCAACAATAGCCCGTACCTGTGCACGTCCCTGCTTCTCGGAGACTTCAACCTCCAGACAGGGAAGACATGTGAACTAACATCTCTTTTAACCGCCTTTGCTTTCTCACTGTCTCCATCCCCACCAACTCATAAAGCTGGCAATGTCCTTGATCTCATATTCTCAAGGAACTGCACTACTTCTAACCTCTCTGTAAACCCGCTTCACACTCGATCACTTTTTCATATAATTCTCTCTACCCCTTTCCAAACATAACAAACTAATCTCTTCTAACTCTGCACCTGTCCGCCATAACCTTCGTTTCCTCTCCCCCTCTACTCTTACCTCATCGGTGCTCTCAGCCCTCCCTTCGTCTGACTCGTTCCAACTTCTGCCTCCAAACTCTGCTGCAGAAACTCTCCTCTCTACTCTTTCATCCTCTCTGGACTCTCTCTGTCCTCTCACATCTCGGCAGGCTCGTCAGTCCCCTCCTGCTCCCTGGCTAAATGACGCACTGCGTGCTAATAGAACCATCCTTCGGGCAGCTGAGCGGAAATGGTGGAAATCCAAACCCTGACGACCTCCTAACCTATCAGCTCTCCTCTCCTCTTTCTCTCTTCGATCTCTCAGGCAAAAAGCACTTTCTTTCAAGATAAGATCCATTCTTCCTATTCCAATCCCAAAAAACTATTTTCTATCTTCTCCACCCTCCGACCCCCCAAGCCCCTTCCCCCTCCTCCCTTCTTCCAAGCGACTTGTTAACTACTTTGAAAAAAAGGTTGATGATATTCGCTCTTCTTTTTCGACTCACCATTACTCACCGCTGGGTCACCAGACCCACCGTTCACCCACACACTAACCTCCTTTTCCCCTCTCTCTCCAAGTGAGGTTCTTACCCTCATTACCTCTGCCCGTCCTACCACCTGTCCTCTGGACCCTATCCCCTCAAACCTCCTTCAGACTATCGCTCCTGATATTCTACCGTTTCTCACCCATTTCATCAACACTTCTCTAACTTCTGGTCACTTTCCAAACACTCTCAAGGAGGCAAGAGTAACCCTCTCCTAAAGAAACCCACTCTCAACCCGTCAATGTTATAAACTACAGGCCTGTCTCTCTCCTCCCGTTCCTGTCTAAAACACTTGAACTTGACGCTCTGTCTTTAAACAACTCTCCTGTTATCTCCATCAGAACAACCTTCTTGATCCGCACCAGTCTGGTTTCAAGGCAGGTCACTCCACAGAAACTGCTCTCGCTGTCTCTGAGGAACTGCACACTGCTAAAGCAGCCTCCCTCTCCTCTGTCATCATCCTTTTGGACCTGTCTGCTGCATTCGACACGGTGAACCATCAGATCCTCCTTCGCACTCTCCAAGAATTTGGAGTTTCAGGCTCTGCACTTTCCCTCCTCACCTCATACCTCAAAGACCGCACCTACAGGGTAACTTGGAGAGGGTCCGAGTCCGACCCTTGTCAATTAACTACAGGGGTCCCTCAGGGCTCTGCCTTGGTCCCCTCCTCTTCTCTCTGTACACAAACTCGCTCGGATCGGTCATTAGCCCGCATGGTTTTTCATACCACTGCTACGCTGACGACACCCAATTAATTCTGTTTTCCCCGTTCAGAACCCAGGTCGTCGCACGCATCTCTGCTTGTCTAGCAGACATCTCTCAGTGGATGTCTGCTCACCACCTCAAGCTCAACCTTGACAAGACTGAACTGCTTTTCTTCCGGGAAAAGAGTGTCCCACTCTTGACCTAACAATCAACATCGGCCCCTCTGTTGTTTCCCCGACTCAGACTGCAAGGAATCTGGGTGTGACCCTAGATAACAACCTGTCCTTCACTGCAAACATCGCTGCCACAACCCGCTGCTGCAGATACACTCTTTACAACATCAGGAGGATACGTCCCCTCCTGACCCAGAAAGCGACGCAACTTCTGGTCCAGGCTCTCGTCATCTCACGCCTTGACTACTGCAACTCCCTCCTGGCTGGTCTACCTGCATGTGCCATCCGACCTCTGCAGCTCATCCAGAATGCAGCGGCTCGTCTGGTCTTCAACCTTCCTAAATTTCCCACACCACCGCTCCTCCGCTCCTTCACTGGCTTCCAGTAACTGCTAGAATCCACTTCAAGACACTGGTACTGCGTACCATGCTGTGAATGGATCTGGCCCTTCCTACACCCAGGACATGGTTAAACCATACACCCCAGCATGTGCACTCCGTGCACAACGGCTCGCTGCACCCGCACTACGAGGGGGACCCAAGTTCCCATCAGCAAAAACACGTCGGTTTGCTATCCTGGCTCCAAAATGGTGGAATGAGCTCCCCATTGACATCAGGACAGCAGGAAGCTTACACATCTTCCGGCGCAGACTAAAAACTCATCTCTTTCGACTCCACTTCGAGCAATAAAATTAATAACAAAGCACTTATATACTAACAAAGGACTGGCTTATCTAAAGCCAGTTGAGTAGCATTTGAAATGTTTTGGCTCTATGAAACCTGATGTACTTATATGATTCTGTTTTCTTCTAGTTTGTATCTTCTTGGTCGAATGCACTTATTGTAAGTCGCTTTGGATAAAAGCGTCAGCTAAATGCAATGTAATGTAAAATAAGGACTCAAAATATATATTTGAATGAAAGCTGTCAGACAGGTGCTGACTAGGGATGATCCGATCGCCAATTTTGGGGCCGATAGCCGGAATCAGTATCGGCCGATACCGATCGGGGCCTATGGGGATCTTCCATTTAAAGTGATGTTTAAAACTCAGTTAATGGGGCTCATTCACTGGCACTTCCACAAACAACAACCAACATAATTATTACATTCAAATGAAGTACATTATTCAAGTTTACATTAACTTAGGATAATAACATGGGAGAAATGAGCGGAAGTGCTCTCTTTTCCTCTCTCTCTCTCCTGACAGCCTGTCAGTATCTCATGCAGCTCACTGATCCAATAATGAGTGACCCGACAGTGAAGAATAAATATATTTATAACTAGTTTAGGCGGCCGATCGATCGGAGCATCCCTAGTGCTGACAGTAGGATTTTTTATTTAATTTCAACAAACAGATCAAAATTCCTCGTATGTGTAAACCGACTTGGTAATTATACCGATTCTGATTCTGAAAACCGTTTAATCTTTTCTTGGCAAAAGGGTAAGACAGTGAAATAACTCCCCGACATGGAAAAATTATTTCCACAAAGGTCCAGCATGGAAACCTGGATGAGCTATTATTCTTACGTGGGTTTGATGAGCTGATGGGGCTTCCTGATGCCGTAGTCCCAGCTGATCTCCTCTGCTGCAATGTAGTAGTGGCGAAGTTTGGGCTGTCCGGAGCGCAGGTCCATGTCATCTGTGGCAGATGAATCTAAAGTGCCATTCACCTAAAATCAAAAATGTAGTATTTATTGTGGAAGAGGGAGAAAGCGTTTTACATTTGTGACACTTATGGAATAATATATACTTAATAAATGTAGAATATACGGAAAAGTTGGCTACCTCTTGGCTGTAGTCATCATACTCGAGGGACAGATTGATCATGTTTTGATCAGCAGTGTAGTTGTAATCCAGATCCATCAGATCTGTTGTAAGTCGCTCACGTTCAGCCTTAACGTGGTTTTGTGGTATTAGGTTTTGATGCATTTCTTCTGAAAGGCTTAGCTCTAAAGGTGAGATCTTCTTGTTCAGCTGTGGATTGCTTTTCAGGAAGATATCGTTACTCTCTTCAAGATCTTCCTTCGTCCCGTTACTCATGCTTGGTGTTCCACTTTTTTCCTCTGCTTTTACCTTGACTAGAGCGTCAGTCGTATTTTGCACTTCCTCTCCGATCTCTATCCCAGTTGCCCCATCTTCTGAGGAACCAGAACTGATATCTACATCCGTCCAGTTTCCCTCTGCATTTCTTTTAAACCTGCTGCCGCGTCCTTCAGCTTCAGTTTCATTCTGAGAAACGGTCCAGTCTCCGTCTCTTTCCAATTCCTCCAAAACATCCTGTGGGATTCCTCCCTCTGACACCATGTCAGGATTTTGGCCTTCAGCAGATGATACTATCACTTTCTTCAGCTGACATTCATTATCAGTAGTGACATTTTGACTTGAAGTGTTTACTGATTGAGTATTGTTACTTGCAAGAGGATTCCTACACACTCGAACCAACATTGTGCGATTTTCAGGTCTTCTGCCCCTCGGCTGTTGATCTATCTCATCGATATAGTCAGAGATATCGTCTTCAATCCCATCACGATCGACTAGGTGTCCATCCTCACTATGGCGAACGGAGTAACTGATGCTCATCCCTCGGTTCTTCAGTCTGCCATCATAGGCACTGATCTCCCACTCACCTGAAAGAAGACATTAATATTACTGAAGAGCAAAACACAGTGGTGCTACTTGACACTTCAAAACACCTAAATCAACTGTTTACTATGTTGGTCGATAAATTATAGGTTTTGTATGATATAGAAGTACCTTTTATTATCTCAGTTACCTTACTGTTGCTACTTCTTTTGACTGTATGATGTGTCTTGTGTGTTCTAATGTCTAAGTTATTCTGATTATACTTTTTTTGAAAGCCACTTGGGCCACCAAAGCAGGCATTTAATATTCCAACGATCATTTTTTATCAGTGACAGTTATATTGAACTTAGTTCACTTTTTTGGAGGAAAGGACCTGTTTGTCTTTTATAGAACAAAGACAAGTGCAACAACGAGGGAAAGAGATAAAGGGCTGAACATGGGACAAAGGTACCATGGCCAGATTCAAACCCAACTTGTTGCAGTTTTATGTAACACACTAAATCCACTCGGCTACAATAGCGCTCATATACTTGGCAATCCTATTGTATGAACTATTGGTGTCAAATGTCATTGCATCCTATCTGCGATTTCAATTAATTATTTGAAGTCCTACATTATTGTTTACATTGCTGAACTTCCAAGGTACAACTAGCAAAAACTTCAGGCTAAAATTACTTCCATAGAGAGTCTGTGGCCTTTAAGGAAAAAACATTAACTAATGAGCTTCCTAAAATTGGATTTCACCTGCCAATAAATTAGACTACAATCTTACCCATCAGCTCAGTCTCCATGGAAACAGTCATGCCTGTCATGGGGAAGAGGTGAGCACGGACTGGTAGAGGCCTTTGTACTGGAAGAGGTTTCCCGTGAAGTAAACAGAGAGGAAGTCACTCTGGCTGCCCACGTTGGCCACATGCCAGAAGGCGACGTCTGTTTTAGACACCACGAACTGACGGCCGGCAAACATGACGCCGTTAATACCTGAAATGTAAAGGGAAATTCACATTTATTAACTTAATGACTTGATGGCACATTATATATAATGAAAAAAAAAAATCATACAAAGAAAAACAAGAAATGTAATACAGGAATAACTGTTTGTGTGGACATAGCGGCAAGGGATTTATTTGATATAAACAATATAAAATACATACAACTATAAACAATATTTTTATGATCACAGTGTGCAAAATGACACAGGAAAGAGTGCCTTCAATTATCATTTGAATATGCCTCTTATGGCCAAATAAAGCAGTTGCTGCAGGTTTAAATGAGTCTTTCTTGATTATTCCACTAACAATGGCTTTAAGAAGTACATGTACGGATGTAACTCTGAGGTGAACTTACTGTAAATGACATTAGAGTCGTAGAATTCAGGATCTGAAGTGTTACGTGAGTTTTGGCTAGACTTCTGCATGTTTTCATCGATGTACCAACTTCTGTTCTCATCAAACACAGCAAATATCAGGCTCCACTCTTTATCTGAGCCCAACTGCATGCAACAGTAGATTCAGAGAAAGAGAAATGGTATTACATTAGTGCAGGTTAGAGACAACATGGCAGTTTGCATCTTTTGCATTTTGAAAGGATATTTGCAGATAATAATTTAACAGTGTATCCATTTTATTATTATTATTATTCTGTTCTTCTGACCAGTCGTCCTCTGGTGTCCATGGTCTCGTGCTTGCAGATGAGCAGTGTGCCCACCAGCCCCGAGGCCAGGTCCCTCTCTGGGGAGACGCTGCTCTGATACAGCTGATTCAGACACTGGGGGTCTCCCTCCAGGGGTCCGTCATCTAGAGTTAGCCTCCAAACGTAGCCAAAGGTCCCGTTGGGGGGAACTCCCATGGAGCGCAAGTCCTTCTCTGTTTAATAGATCAGATCAGATGAAACTTGTTGAGAACTTTGGGTATTTGCAGCAACAAAGTGAAGCGAGAAGGAGACAACTAAAGACAACACAGAAGTAACAATCATGGTGCTAAAAACATTAGACATTCCCCTTTTTTTTGCCAAAATTACAGGTTTTGAAGAGGGAATAAACACTTACTGATTCAGGATAAAAAAATATTAAATTCCCAACAATCAGTAATACGGTTTCAATGAAGCATGATTTAGACTTTGGAATGGGGGGAAATGTCATGCTTTGTCCATCTAACTTACTAACAGCTTAATAATTTATCAACGTTAACCAAAGCTTTGGTGTGACCTACTCTTGTAAAAACACTACATGTTGTTCTGCCGCTGTAAGCATCGATATCTGCAGACCCTTTTAGTCCGTGACACAATAACATGCTCTGTAGATTTGTCAGTTTCTTATCTAGCTTTGAGTTTTATTGCGATCTTGTACTATTAATAATGATACAAAAAATATTGAGTTTCCTCTGGATGATGTCCTTGCTTAAGCTTACCAGTTGCATATCCTGGCAGTGGAGAGATGCTGGTGAGCCCATTGGGATAGATGTTGAAAGGGCGACTGGCCATGTTTTTGAGAGTGATCTGGAGATGCAATTCAAACAAGCAGGAGATTAGAAGAAAGCCATTCAAAGTTTACTTCTTTTTTTTCAATGATGGATAACTTTTAGTTTCTTAAATTTGTATTGTTTTAAAATCCAATCTGCATATTTTCTGTCTTCACTCACCTGGATTTGATCTTTGACTTTTCCTTTCAGAAGAGGACCAAGCAAAGAATTGGAAGGGTTCTTTTTCTGAGTGAAAGATCCATCTGTGTACTCCACAAACACCGCCTTTTTATACTTGTAAGCCAGGTAATGGGGATGTGAAGGCAAATATCCAGACTGCAACTCACTATTATGTCAAAGAGAAAATAAACAATCAGTTAAAGTTTCACTTTCTGCTATTCTTCTTCTTCCCCTCTTTCTATCTTTCCTACCTATCTGTGGGTTTGAGATGACGGGTGTAGTCCCAGGTGATCTCTTCAACGGCGATGAAATGCTCCCAGGTTTTAGGAGGCTGTCCCCTGCTGGCTCTTGCTTGCAGTTTCGGTTTCTTAGGCTGAATGCTTATGGTGTTGAACAAATTCTCATCTTCATAACTGTAGTCATCACTGCCGTCCCCGTAGTCCTGGTGTTTGACCTTACGCAGATCCGGCCCCGGCAGCTTGACAGGCTCAGGGCATTTCTCCACCGTGAAGAGAGCGTTCATACCATCTGGGCAGGACAACAGTGCACAAAAACAACAAGAATTTTAATTTAAAAAGAAAATGTTGAAACTAATTATACAAATTCTCAGAGACGTATCCGGCCTTTGTTACCGTAGTGGTGAGCATGTATCTGACAGCTCATAAGGAAGCGGCCTACAGTAGCAGGTCTCATTTCTGCAGTGATGAATGTCATAGGGGTCACCTCCATGCTGACTTTACGATGGTTCAAGACCTAAACAATAACAAATTGAGAGTTCATTTGTGAGCTATAGAGGTGCCTGCCGAGGTGCCTGCCGAGCTAGGCTAGCTGTTTACCCTTAAATGCCATTTTATAATATGTTTCTTAATGTTCTTAATGTCTTTCATTTTTGTAAAGCACTTTGAATTGCCTTGTGTTGAAAGGTGCTATATAAATAAACTTGCCTTGCCTTGCCTTACTTTCACTCCTAACGCTAAGCTAAGCTAATCACCTCCTGGCTTTACTTCTTTACTTAACGTAGAGAGATTACGCATTTGGTAGAAATATTCTTATCTAGCTCTCAGGGGGAAAGCTTATTTAAAAAAATTATAATACTATTCCTTCAAGCAAGCTACATACCTTTCATCACATTCAGAACAAAGTGGAATTACAGTAGATAAAACAAATAGTTTAAAGGGGACCTATCATGCTATATTTAAATAATATATAAGGTATATATATATATATAAGGTATATTAATACATTTTAATTTTCAAAATACGAAACAGATCATGCATTTTAGCCATGCCTCATTTTGAGGCACGGCTCTGTCTTTGCAAGGTCTGATTCAGCTGACCACGCCCCCATGCGGAAGAGGGGGGCGTCACACGGCCCCGGCACGAGCGTCATGTTATCATGCTTGCTGTGATTACGAGTGGAGAGTCAACATGGCCCAACCTCTCATTCCCCTGATTGGTGGAGAGTGCACCTACATTACGTCAAAAAGGTGCAAATAAAAAATCCACCCGTATCAAATTCGTTGCAGCCCCGTTTTTAGAGATTTGGGTATGGAGGAAAAGAGAGAGGGTTGTGTTTTCTGACACTTTGTGAGTTCCCTGGAACACCGGGGACACATATGTATGTATAAAAGACATCACAAAGTGCATTTTGCATGATAGGTCCCCTTTAATGTTGCTAGCATGTATGTAAACACCTTTTTACTGCTGTTTTGAAAGTCTTCTGCAACTCAATAACATTTTTAATAAAACATGGACATTTTTTAATTTATATTTAAATATCTGGAGTTTAATGAATGTCCCCTTTATCCAGAAAAGCTATTTGCTTGGACTTTTATGTGAAAACTTGAATTAATATTACCTGCAGAGTGTGTTCCTGAAACTGAATGGAGTGGATTTCTGGAGCTGTGCCCATCCCAATTACATGCCAGAACACAGGATGACGGCTCTGACAGATTGTCAAACCTACACAGAAAATATATACAGAGAAAATTAGGTCAAAATACCCGTGCGGACCCCGTACAGCGCCGCCTCGATACACAGTGTTAGCAACACGACAACATGGAACAAACACCATGTCCACAGCCGGTCTGGTTCTTTACCGGGTAACGTAGAGTTGACGTATCCATTGATGGTGTGGTATTCCTTTCTGCCAATACTCCTCTTGAACATCTCTCTGCTCTTCCTCTCTCCCACCTCTCCATACCAGCTCTTGGTCTCATCAAACACGGCAAACAGCAGGACAAACGCAGGATTTCTCCTCTGGCCATCATCTGTGAAGGCACCTGGAAAAGACACACAACCATACACTCAAAATATGTGAGGACAAATATGAGAATATGCTTGGGATTCTAACGCACAGTTTAACATCACAAGAATATCACAGTAACTTCACTTACTTTCTAATATCCCTTTTTCAAAAACGTTGTCCAGAATGAAATATTCCAACAGTTTATGTATGGGTTGCCCAATATTTGTTTCAGATATCAAAATACCAATTTATTTCATTGCTACTGTGATTACCTCACTTTTCCTTTAGCGACAACATGAGGATGAAATGTGTAGTTTTGAGTTAAAAGTCTCAATAAGTATTGAAAAGGTATTATTGATATAGTTTAAATCCATCCAAAACCTTTTTTTTTGTAACCAAATGTGAGTTTAATGAGTAAATTATATTAACACACAAGACATAATGAGTGTTTTTAGGTGAAAGGATATGCTGGGTATTTGCCCTTTGCCCTACTAACTTGATTTGCAGATGAGCAGAGCACCAATGAGTCCTGAGTTTACATCTCGGACCGTGTCCACCTGGGATGAGTAGGAGTAAGTGAGGCACTCGGAGTCACTGGAGGTGGGCCCGTCATTTGGGCTGATGTCCCACACGTACTCATAGTATCCTCCAGGAGAGACGGCATCATCCTCCTTCTCCTCGCCTGCTGTGGAGTCATCGTACCCGACTCCTGGAAAGAAAGAGCCATAACAGCATGAATCCTCAGCAGTAAACGTACAAAGTTGGAAATCTGATGTCACTGCCTTTTGAAAATGAAGGACATTGAAAATAACATTTAAAAGAATACTGAAATACAGAAATTATTTAGTTACATTGCAGGAAACACAATTATTAGAAAATTAAATAAAGCTGGGAACATTTTACTGTTAAAACCATACTGTACAAAATCAAGGTGAAAGTAAGACCACATTTTACAATGCTGTAAAAACGGGGAAACACTGACTCATGATAATGTGAGATAATGACGTAAACCGGACATGTGCACACAGACAGACATACACACACCCAGGGACGTGCACAGGTACGGGCTAATGTTGCCCGGGCAACGGCCCTTCTGAACTTTTTGGCTGACCTGCCCCTCTGGACAGAGCGAAAGTCTTTTTTCTGTTGTGGCCGAATAAACATGATAAGCCCACAATTAGTATTGTAGAGTCTCGCTGCGATAAAACACACCTTGTCAGCGCTGTCATCTGCCCCCAGTCACGTGACTTTGTTTACAATCTGACAGCTGAAAAGCAAAGGAAAGCCCTCAGAGTCCGGTCCGGCCTCATATGGCTATGGTGATCATGTGAATGAATCCTCGGTTCAATCTGTCCCCGGAAATGTCCCCGTTTTTAAATATGCTTAAATTGATTTTGAGTTTTCTCATGGCAGTTAGAGTATAGGGGACAAACCAGGGGACTTTACTTCCTCTTGACACCGTCGGTTATTTACAAAAAAAACACCTAAATATACTTGTTATTGTGCTTCTGTCTTTCTGTGTCTTTTCATCTGCTCCGTAAACTCCCTCACCGCTCTCTCTCTTTTCTTGATCGCCCTCTCTCACATACAGGAGAACACTTCACTATCCCGCTTCATTGTAGGATTTCTGCCATGTCTCTACTTTAGTTTGACCATCTCTGTTATTAAGTTATGGAAAACTAAATAAATAAGTAGTTTAGATACCTTACCGTTACTGCGCTCATAAAGAATGACAAGAATAAGAATAATGCGTATTGAACTGGTTTAATCAATTAGTGAGTTTATTTAAGGCACAGCAGTTACAATGGTCGAACTACATTAAAACAGAATTGTCCGCATTTTGTCTTTAATAGTTACTAACATTAGATATGTTAATGAGATATGGACCGCAAAACAAAAAATGTCCCTGGTTTTCATTTTTTTTTTTTTATAAAAAGTTCTTACGTTTTCGGGGGGGTAGGGGGGAGGCCCTTTTTCTAGTTTAGAGCAATAGCCCCTCCAAATGTCTGTGCACGTCCCTGCACACACCCCACAGGAAGCAACCTTTTTCTTCATCCTAAATATTGTAGCGATTCTGTCTGTCATACCAACACACACAATCCCTCCTGTGATACAAAACCTACCCGCCCACTCCTCCACAAGCCATTCAAAATGTCTCGTCAGCTGTGACAAGGCGGGTCTATAAAAGAGGCGAGCAAACCAAAATGGAGGAGATGGTTTTGAGGAAGCGGAGAAGCTGTCAGACGCGCGATCGTCACGGGGGGAAAACCCCTCTATTGGCTGCACGGAAGCTGGTGCTCGGCCCCGTTGGATCGCTGCTTCTCTGCTGCTGAGAGCATCGCTTCGGAAATATAAATAGAACGCCGGCAGGCGCTGACACTTCCGGGTTGGGAGTATAGTCAAGGAAAAAGGCGTAAAACCCGGCCTGGATTTTCTACTCAGACCGGACTACACGAAGCAGGGTAATCTGAAAGTGACGTGTAGGAGGATGGGGGGAAATTAAACGAAGATGTGCTTTCTGTGGTTGATGAACTGAACTGAACCTAATACACTATGTGGATTATTGTTTTTGTTGGACTATTTTTCATGAACTATATGGATTATACTTTTTCATTCACATGGGACTCACTGTTCTTGAACTATTGAATATAGTATTTGTTTGCATTTAAAGAGATGTGTTGAATGTTTTTGTTCAAAGGTATTAATTTACTATTGAAAATACAGAAATATTGTAATGGTTAAGAGGGGCATGTGCTGTATGTTTTTCCCGTCGGTAACATGTACCCATTGTAGGGTTTGACTTGATCTTAACTATAAATTGTCAGGCCTGACCTGACTGGCACCCCAGCAACTATAGTCGAACCGCTACAATATCACATGTAAGTGTGATTAGATCTGCTTCATGGCACCTCATTCCTGGACATGACAGGTGCAGCTTTCCAGATTATAATGAACTCCATCATAGGAATTTACCCTGTGGCAGGAAGACATGAGGAGTTTACAGGAACTGACTGCTTTGGATCTACAAGAGCATTAGGACATATGCCAAATTGCCAATGCCTTCTGTAAAGGGTATTAACTTCCCAAAGTTTCTCAGATGAGGGATAGTTGTGTTTCAGCTGGATTTGGTTATTGAATGGCAGCTTAAATCTAGCCATGATGCTGTAAAACTGAGCGTTGGGCTCCAACATGTTGCACAACACCTGCACACACAAGATAATGATAACGACGGTTCGCTGCCACTTCTCAAGAAAGAGGAGGCAACTTTGTTTCTGAATCTCTTAATACAACTCTTTATAACCCCTCGTCTTCTGATATATTTCTGGTTTGTATTATTTTTTCATTTACATCCTTTCTATTGGCCCAAAATGTACTTAAAAAAACCAAACATCATGAGTAAGAGTCATTTGGTTTCCTCCTTAAAGCTTTTGAAGTCCAAGTAAGTGTTTTTACCATTGATCATACATACACATCACATTAAAAAGCAATTATGAGTCAAAATGCTGAGTCAAGTGTTAGGGTTAAAAATTGTTCAATGGATGAACTCAGCTCTTTTCATTCAGTTCTCTACCTTCAGAGTGTTTCCAGTAGGTGACCCCCACAGGGCTGATGCTGTAGGACTGAGACGCCAGGTTTTTGAAGTGGACCACCACCCTGTCCCCAGCACGGGCAACGATCACCGGGCCTAGAATACCTGCAACCAGACACAAGCTGCCTACATTAGTCATCCATGACCTGCTAATTTAGGCCTGACCTGCTAATTTAGGACAAAATAAGCATCCTCTCTAACAGAACTGACAACTATAACGTGTTTTTTTTTCCCACAACATCCATATCTTAAAATGAGTGTCTTGACTGAAAAACTACATTTTTACCTTTTCAAAGCAGACCTACCTGTCCATGCTGGCCTTATCTTGGGGACAGTGTATGTGGAATCGGTATACTCCCTGTAGACGGCCTTGACATATTTCTGAGGAATATCTTTAGATCTCCCCCTGAAAAAGTAAGGAAACCAAACTAATCAAATAACCACTTAAAAAACAGTCCATTGAATAATTACCATCGTAATGGATTTGAGTTTTCTGTTTCAAATAAGTTATAAGCAAAATATAAGCTTAAATAGAAAAATAAGTTAGCCTAAAACTTATTGGCAGATTTTTATACAAAAATAAGGTTTGGCTATGAAGTCATGAAACAAATTCAGGCTATCAATGAAACCAAACCATACCAATTCATTAACACAACCACTTAAAACCAGCCCTCATGATCAGTATATATTTAAAAACTTGTACTAGTACTTACTTACGTAACCTATTGTCAGATTTTAGTGAATACAATACATTTTGAATTGTATATGAGGTAATGACACAAATACAGGTTATCAATCATACCAAACGATACCAAAAATTCTAAAACACAATCTAAAAAGCCATTTTAATCAACATTTCCTATAGATTGTAACTTGAGAGTTTATACAAAATATAATCAAAACACGACTTTGTATTGTAAGCAAAGTAAGATTTGAAAAAACTAAACGGGTTTACATGTAGGCCCGCCTAAATGACATAATAGAGTGAGATGCTTAAATTGGGATTACTCACCTTTGGTCGGTTGTTGGGTCAGCGTCGTCCAGGTAAACGTAGTCCCAACCGATCTCTAACGCCGCTATGTAATAATGCTGCCCGACGGAGGGGCTCTGCAGCCCGGCGGAGGGGCTCAGCTGCCCGGCGGAGGGGCTCAGCAGCGGCAGCAGCATGAGGAGGAGGGTCGCGGCTCTCATGGCAGTCATCTGCACCGAGTCTCTTCAAACACTGCCCCGGCTCTGCTGCTCCTCCTGCGGGCTGAAACATTTAAAGGGAGGGGGGGTGGAGAGAGGAAAGGACAAGTAGGGGAGCTGGGGTTGCACGTGGGGGCGTGTGGTGGTTGGAGACTGGGTGAAATTGCGCGCGCTCTGCTATGATAAATTCAAGTGTTACTTTATTGTCCCAGAGGAATCATGTAATCCTAACACACATAAAGCAAGAACAAATACTTACGAGTGTGCCAATAATTTGGAAAAGTTGTTCCTATTTTGACCATCTTGAAAACAATCAATTAATTAGAAAGTTAACATTTAAAATACTTGCATATACATTTATGTATTGCCATTGCCAATATGTCAAACATTACATTTAAGCATTATTGCAAAAAAAGACAAGAGTGAAATTATTGTTTATATTTGAGCGTTATAACTGGTATAACCAACCATTCATAAATACATAAATTACAATGTATGAATCTTATTTGAAAGCCATAGCCAAGCGTTGTTGGTAGGCCTATTAGACATACTGCTTTGTCCCTGTTGAAAAAATATGTTATTGATTGTAAGATTTGGTTTAAAATGTGACCCTTTTTATTATTATGCCAGATTGTGTGGTGTGCTATTTCAAATATTGTAATCAATAAAGATAATTAACCACATCACATTGAACAACTACAATGTAATGCCATAGGCCTATGTTCAAGGTTAACTGATGTCCTTTGCTAAAGTTTCTAGGAAAATTGTAGTCCAATTACAAAATATGAGACTTTCGAGAGTTGTCATAACTTAAACATTTTCCAAATGTTGGTTCGAGAGAAGCACGTCTTCACTCTTAAGTCTTCACGGCCACCTTGTGGTAAGTAAAAGCTACTGCATCATTTCTGCCTTTCGCATTGGATTGTTGAAAAGCACAGGTTGATAAACCTTTAAAATGAAGAGGCAGCGTACAATAAATGGTTTCAGTATTTTAATGCAAATGTGAAACGTCTCTGGATGTTTGAACAAATCTAGAAAAAGCATGGCTTCATCTTGACTCCATGTGTATAAAACGTATTTAAATAGTCAGTAAAAACAGCAAAATAGCTAAAAATCACAGTTTTAAAATAAAGACAGAATTTTTCATTAAAAGGCTAACATTTCACAGCAATGGGGCAGAAAAAACCCTTCTGGAGGCAAACCATCTGCTTTGAGTTCCAAAATAATAACGTTTAAAATTGACAAGCAACAGGAACAGATTCAAAACGATGCATGTGAGCAAAACGAAAATGCCTCTCACTGGCAACATGTGTTTGCAAGCAGCAAAAGGGCGTGTATTATAACTCTAAACACTACATCTTTCAATTAAAAACCAAACTTTGCATAAAATAAGAAAACATTATTCTCTGCTATCAAAAACGTGTTGGATTTAATGGAGTTCTGATGATAGTTTCAGCGAGTTGACTTCTATGATCTGCTGCAGGATGTTGTCCACGTCACTGGTCTCCAGGCTGATGCCCGCCAGGTCCAGCTGGGGCAGGAGGGCTGTGAGGAGCACCACCACGTTGTTACGGATAACACGCAGATTCTCCTGGGAAGATCTGATAAAAAAAACAGCTTCATTATTAAAACCATTAATAATTTAAGATGTTCAGGTGAAACAAAGATCCAAAACAATGTGTGAATCAGTGTGAGAAGACATGACTCAAATGTTTTTGGAGTAGTAATAGTGGTAGAAACAGTGAAGCGCTGGTAGAGATAGAAGCTGACTTGTCTAGAACACACACCTGTTGTCTTCACAGGCCTCGCTGTCCCCGACTCTCACCCTGCCAGGAGGTCCTGTCTTGTCCTTTTTAGGTATGTTGTGCTCAGGCTGTTCTTTCGGCCCACACACAGATCTCTGACCAGCGAAGACCAGCCCCTGATGTCCTGGAGCCAGGTTCCTGGATGAAGTAGAGCTCTGATGCAGAGGAATGAGAGCACACGTTTGCTGTTAGTCTTTCATTTGAGATGAATAAGTCTGAGCAGATGGCCTAGAAAATAAACCTTTTTCCCTTGTCAAGCACAACGCTCATGTGTTGGTTTTTAATTCATCAAATCTCTAACACATATCTCCCTCTCGCATCTCAAACAAAGACAATTTAAATGTATTGGTTCATCTTATATCCTGCCTAACTTGAATGGATTATAACATATTGGGTGTGTAATAATCTGTCATGAGACATTGTTTCTGAATTTCCGTTTTTTTACCAACAATAAAAAGGTCAAAATGTGGCCTGGAAGAGACTTTGTAAGGCTTGTTTTTAGTCAACTATTGCCAGAAATGTCTTTGTTAGTTTAGCAATTGTTGATGACTTGTGACCCCTATCGGCCAGTTAGGAAAATGTACAAGTCTGCAATCAATGAAAGTTAAACAAAGTAAATAAAATGTTTTTTTATGAATTCTGAATCACCAAAAACAGCATACATTCAAAAACATGCAAAATAAATATTAGGCCTTTTGGTCCGGCAGTATGCAAGATTAGTTGCGGACAGTCAGATAGATAAACACACACAAGACTGAACACATAAATGAACCTAAACTATTGTGTAATAAACTCCTGACCTCAGCCGCGTCCGTCTGGCAGCCGACAGCTCGGCTGGCAGTGGATTCGGAGCGAGTCGTCATGGTGCCTTGAGTTGTCTTAGAGATCTCCAGCCCGAGAAGCCTGCGCACCTTCTGGGCCTCTTTCTCTAACAAAGCCAGCTTCTGCACATGAGCTTCCAGGTCAATCCCTTCTGAGGGCAGGGGTCGGCTCCAAGGGCCCTCGGTCCGACTCAGAGGAGAAACCATCACGGTCTGAGCAAGGGGGAGGGAGGGGTTCCAGGTGAGGCTGGTGGGGGGTCGCTGTGCCGTCAGATGGCTTCTCTACTCGGCTGCTGCTGCCCTTGGTCTTCTTTGAGGACAGTGTCTCAGGTCTCTGTGTTTGTTGTACAGGATTCATCTTTTCGGTCACGTCTTCAGGTTGCTGCTTCTCCCTAAGATATGGCTTATTTACACAGTAAAATAACGATCCTGGTTTCCTTTTGAGGCTACAAAAGATAAAAGATAACCAATTTGTTTATTGACAATGTGAAAATGAACTTATTGAAACTTAAAACATTTTTTTTTTTAATAACACTGGATTTTATGTTTTGTTTTTCTTTTTGTAAAAGTCATGTTAGCTTTGACCAGAAAAATAATGAAAATGTCGGCCAATACAGCTGAAGTTGTTGTGGTTGTGGCGGTGAACACCATGCTATATAACTGTAGTATCACTTTTTTTTAATAGCAGATATTTTGGTTGAAATGTGTGAAAATGCTCATATCCGCTTGCAATATCCCATGAAAAAAAAATAGAAGCTGAGAAATGTTGTTATGACATTGCCATGGTTTGCATAACAGTGGTGTTCGGTTTGAGACAACACTAACCCAAAGAAATTCATGTACAATGCAAGTGAGTATATAGTTTACTACTTGGAATTGTACTAACATAATTATTTTCAAATAAAGAAACAACAATGGAGTCTCTTTCCTCAGGAACTTAAGATAATTGAAAAAGAATGGCTAAAAGGAGGGAAAAACGTGTAAAACGTAATGAAGATCACATGAGTCTGTCACAAAGCACAGATATAACATACCTTAATGTGGGCTCCTCTTCTCTTTTCTCCATGTTCAATGGGCTCTCTTTATCTCGAAGCCTGAGATCATGAGTCTCACTTTGTGTGACTTGTGTTTTGTCTTTAATAACTGTGCCTCTTCCAACAGGCCTGCGTTGTATGACTGTACTTTGTGTCTGTACATCGTCATGTGTGTCTGTATAATAATCTGCCAGGGGATCTGTGCCCGTCGGATCTCGCTCTGCTGGGGTTTCCTCTGTGTGTCGTGTGCGTTGGCCTGCTGCTCTAGTGTCATCAGGTGTGTGTGTGGACTGGAAGGTGGGCTGGCTCGGCTCTGATGAACTGCGTGAGAGGATTTGATGTTGAAGCGATTGGTCCTGAAACTCAGATACCTGTGACAAAAACAAGCAAACACACTTACAGTATACACAATATATCGAGACGTTGTATAGCAAACGGCTACTTTCATCAATGGGAAAGTTGCCCAAAAAGTTTTTACAAACCTCCAATGACTTTTCTCTTTTTCTTTTTTTTGGATGCTCTCTGCAGGGAAAAATAAGAGATGAATGAGTTGAGAGGGCAGATTAAGTTATATACTGTATATATTATTTGATTTTACATGTTTGCCCTAGCTCCAGTTGTGCTTACTGCTCCAAAACCTTTTGACACTTGAGATGTATAGGAAAGTTACAGTGTACCACAATAACAGCCAGAAAATCTGAAAATATGACTAGCTTATTTCTGATTGGCTGTTTTGTCTCCACTTGCTAGGGCAGGGCTTCTCAAACTCCGGACCAAGGTCCGGATCCGGACCGAACTGCAAATCAATCCGAATCGAACCCTGTGTCCCATTATAAAAAAAACGTTCTGATTCTGATGTAGATTAATGTATATTTTCTTGTGTCTGACGCGTTGTGAGAATGAACGTGCATATATATTTACTTGTGTGCGCAAGCGTGACACGCATTGCAGACCGCAAGTTAACCGCAAGTTTACCTTGACTTTCTAATGGCGCATTTCCACTACACGGCCTCGCTCGGCCTCGCTCGGTATGGCTAGGCCTCGTTAGGCCTTGTTAGGCCTTGTTAGGACTGGCTCACTTTATGGCGCATTTCCATTAGTTTAGTATCTGGGGTAGTATCTATAGTAACGCAGTGTAGGCGGAGCCGTGACGTCATCTTCAATGAGAACCCCAGAAAAACAACATCAGCCGTTAGCTGTTAGCACTCAAGCTCACAGCTCCTCATATCTGTTCAGAAACTAGACAAAAGTTAAACAAGTACAAACCACAGACTGTGGTCTGTGTCATGGCGAATACAGTCGCTGGTTTATTTATGTCTGTAGGCCGTTGTTTTGAGTGTGGGCGGTCGGAGCATATACTGCGTTAGGGGGGGGGGGGGGGGACTTTACTGGTATTTATCCGGACCAGTGACCTTGTATAAAATTCACAAGTGGACCTTTAATAAAATAGTTTGAGTACCCCTGTGCTAGGGTGATGATCTGTTACTAGGGAAGTAGTAATAGCACTGGACCAATAGCAAGTGGCACATCGCAGTAATACAGAGAATACAAGTGTATAGTTTAGAACATTTTGTCAATCTTTTAATATTTTCAACCGTTAATTAAATTTAAATTCTGCTTGTAAGTCTATCCGGTAATAAGAAGCTATCTAAGTTAGTTAGCTAGTTGATGATTTCAGCCACTAATACATCATTAACATCTAATAATTAATGTATTAGATGTAAAAGAAGATTTGGGATTTCAAATAGAAAAGTAGCTAGGAAGAATAATATGTATTTTAATTTACTGTAGTAAAGTAACAAGGCACAGTGTTGTGAAGAACGACTGCTTTCTCATTTCGTCTCCGTTGATCACTGTCAGAGCAACTCTATATCACACAGTCGCATGAACCGGAAATACAAGTGTGAAACCGCCAGAGGGAAACCACAAAATGGCACGTGAGAACATACACACACATGCTTTCAGGAAGAGAAGCTCTGTTAAACATCTGACCATGTACAAGTTCATCTCACAATTCAGAGAGGTCTGCAGAAAAGAAATGAGAATTTACTGTTTCTTGTGGTTTTTCTGGTAGCTGGGTGTTAACATCTCCTCGCTGTCTTCTGCTTCCTCTGGTGAAGAGCAGCTTCTGAAAGACCAAGAGGCATGTATGAGCAAGACATGTATGAGAAACTCAAACACACACACACACACACTTTTCCGTGTTTAGGTTAGACAGATTAAAGTAAGCATGTTATCATCACTTATTTATTTTTGAGCATTTAAAGACTATATTATAGACAGTAGAGAACTGTACAGGTTTGAGAAGGGGATGCTTTTGCCTAAACATGTGACGCATCAAGCCCTGTCCTCATTTATACGGATATGTTTTAAAAGTCTCCTATCATGCTATTTTTAGGCATATATTATGGGTCTCAGATATATACAAATATATAAAAAACATGTCTATGATGTGTTTTGCTCAAAATACAAACAGATCATGCATTTTAGACATCCCTCATAGCCCTTAGAGAATTGCTGATCTGGGTCCTTAGCGTCGAAAAAAAGAGGAGGGGGAGCTTGTGCCTGCTCAGAATTCTACGAGATAAAGCTAAATGCTGCCGTGATTAAACGCCATATCATGTTACAAACCACATCAAGGATTATTTCTGAAACAGTATGGAGCTCAAATTATTTCTCTCTTGCGGGTTTACCACAAGGTGAGTTCCTTTTTTTATTTCCTGCTTTTTTACACATACTCTCTCCAGTACAGCTTAGCTCTGAGTGTTAGCGATGCTTGCTAATGTAAACAAAGGCCATATTACGTCCAAAACACGTTGGGCATTGTTTCTGATAGCAACGTTTCAGATAGTGCATGGGTCCACATTTCCGATATTACGTCATATCGGACGCAAATCTGGATCAGCTCCGCTGTACCCCGTTTTTAGGGATTTGGGTACGGAGGAAAAGAGAGGGTTTTGTTTTCTTAAACTTTGTGAGTTCCCTGACACACCGGGGACACATATTTATGTACAAAAGACATCAAAAAGTGCATTTTGCATGATAGGACACCTTTAAATAGATTTTCCTCTATGCTTCCACCCCTTCAACATGTAAATATAATTTAGGTCACTAAGAAATTATTTACTTTTGTGTGGACTTGTAAAACAGTTACTTTTGGAAATAATGATGTAATCTCCTTAATTTGTGATAAATAGAATATGTTGATGATATCTCTCTTAACATTTGAAGTCATATGTCCAATCAAAGGACAGTAATAATGAGGAATACACACCTGTAGCGAGGGTTGGGGTTCTGGCTGCAGTTCCAGCTCTCAGGGATCGTGTTGTAATGACTTGACGGGACGCTTCTCCACTTCAGGCACTCTTCACACTGTAACCATATGGGACCCCTGCAAATACAGAAAGACAGGGATTTTTAATGTCAGTAGACAGAAGCTGGCATAAGAGGGTTAAGTTATGTCAGAACAAATTCATTTCAGCAAGTTTATATTAGTATACAGGAAGGCATCTGTTCCAAAACTACATAAAAGATACACATATTTTCATATTTCACATTGTTTTGTACGCTATATAAATAATGATCAATAACTATAAATAATCCTGAGGTTCCCTGCCTCAGCGTTTTTTGTAGCTTGGAGCAGCTAAGGAAGCATTGTCTCTCTAGTTTCAAGCTTTGGAAAATACAACATATTTTCACTTTCAGTTGAACAAGTTCCTACATGAGAGGGTTATCTTCTGTATCGTCACTATTTATAGAGCTTGTAAAACTTGAACTCGTTATTTAACTCCCAGTGGCAGTAACAGTTTCGATTACAGATTTATAGCCGGATTAATCAAATGAACCAAATCCGCCCATAAGACGCACAGCAGAAAATGTAATACTGTATGTTTTAAACGTTTGAAATAATACGTTTTAAGTGCCTTTAATGTATTTTGGAAGACATAAGGACAAAGATTTTCTGTCAGATAAAAACAACACTCACTCGTCAGAGTCAGGCTGGTCTTCATTTTCATTTTTCTCCACAGCCTGGAACTCTCGCTCTCTGGCTTTCTTCTCTGTCACCTCTTTCCAGTAGTCGTTCAGTTTTAGGCCCAAAGCACCTAGGGTGAGTCTTGAGAGGAGAGAATAAAAAAGGCAGTGACGTTTTTTTAAATATTTCTCTTAATAACAAAAACACAACAGCACAACTGAGAGTGTAATATGCAAATGTTTCTCTTAAATAAAACGTGTCAAAATGTGCCTTTGAATATACTGTGATAATTTCCAGCCTCAACACTGGAAGGAAATGGAAGCAGCACCAGACAGAGCAGCATGAGTCGTTGTGGCTTTTTCCTCATAACTTTGTAAATAAAGTCTAATCAAATGTTCTGCTCTAATCTGCCATATGGCAAGAATCAACCTAAGCAGCTATTTAATTCCATAATGCTTGCTGTATAAGCACAAAGCTTTTTATGCATATTTATTTTGTTTGTTTTGTACCTGTATTCTTTGGTGTATTCAAAGTCTTGCTTGTTGTGAGCAGGTTTGAGGAAGTTGCACTCAATGACACCGATGACCCCGACTCCTGCCCTTTGACCTGAAGCCTGGAGGGATGTGGGAAGTGAGATTTAAGCAAAGGCAGATATTCATATAACTCCATTTGGAGCAGAGAACTGCACCTGCCATGCGTGTATTTTATAGATTAATCCTTGTCCTCTACCTTCAGCTGGCAGCCCACTTTCTCGTAGGCTTTAATGAGTCGGTTCCTGTGGTACATCATGATGCCACAGTGCTCTTTGTCTTTCGGGTTCAGCCCAAACGTCACCTTCACCTTGTCTTTCTGACACACACCAGTCAAGGTTAACAACACTGAGTGTTGGCAGGTTCCAGAATAAGGTCAATAAATACATTTCAAGCTAAAGATTTGAGTCAGGAGCAGAAGCAAATCATTTGCATTTATATACATAATATACTTATTCAGACAATTATTACCAGCTTTCAGTACTCAGTCCTAAGGAAAACTTGACTTTGTACCAAAAAAAGTGTTTATCTTTTAAGATGGATTTTAAATATAATATACTGTAGTTGTGTATTAGCATGGCCTACACTGCCTTATGTTTATTTGAGTGGATGAAATCAGTTTTAAACTTTTTTTGGTGGAAACTGTCAGACATATTTTACATTTTAAGTGTCACTATGTCTTTCCATTTCAAAGGTTGTGCATTTGAACATTGAAATGATGTAGAAAAACTGTTTGAATTTAAATGTTCACCTCTCAGACACCTCCCAGCAACATGGGAGATGTTTTTCATCAAAAGCACCTAACTTGCAACTTCCTGTTTGCATATGAATAGATCCACAGAAATAGATAACATGGCTTTATACCGTTACACAAATCTTGAATGGAAAGGATACGCTGAATTGGGGTTTGTACACGTCATGCTCGATAAATTTCAGCCTCTTCGACACCAGCTTAGCCAGAATCTTCTTCCCCCTCAGTATGATCTGTGTCCTCGGCTTCAGATACAAGATACTGAGGTAGGCCTGAGACACAGAGGAACAGGGGGAGAGAGTGACAAGAAGTTAGTCAGTCTTGATTAAGTTCAACAGAAAGCCAATAACATCTCAGAATAAAAACTCAAAGATTGTGCACTCTTCTTAAATGAATATCAACCCCTCCCCTATGTCTGGCTCTGACATTTCAAATGTAAAACATACAATTTATTTATTTTTTCTGACACCATCACTTAACACTCTATAATAACATTCTTATATAGGCCAATTAACGGTACATTATTTAAACTCTTAAAATGTTTATAATTGTTTTACACTACTTTTAATCTTACGCGCAGGCCAGGCTCTGCTAAAGCTCATCTAGAGATGTTCTTATTATTCCTGTGTTTCGAGCAAGGTTTGCACGAATAACTCATACCTTTCACTTTCAATGTCTAAATATCTGTATGTTTTCTTTTTTTATTGAACATACTCTTTTTAACATCTGTAGGTCTGAACTAAATGTAAATGAATGGAAATATGCTAATAATGATGGCCATTATCAAAGGCAAATGTTAATGTGTAAAGATAGGGCTGAGAGGCAGCGCTGCAGCAGCTTGTCTGGACGCCACAGAGTGCAAGCGGCCGCAATTCAGCAAGGAAGCTGTCGACTTATGGGTTGTGGCCTAAGCTTTAGAATATTTACACGACTTTAAAAATATACATAAGAATTTATGTACAACGATATTAATGTGGATTTAAACAAAAACTGGGGCAGTGTTACTACAAAACCACAAGTACTGAAGAACTCCCTTTTGTGCTGAAACTGACACACACACACACACACACACACACACACACACACACACACACACACACACACACACACACACACACACACACACACACACACACACACACACACACACACACACACCACACACACACCACACACACACACACACACACACACACACACACACACACACACACACACACACACACACACACCGTTTTCATGGCACTTTTATCTGCTGTGTGCTGTAGGGGCTTACCCAGACCCTAACCACAACCACTACATCTCTACCCTGAGTTTTACTCAAACCATCACCCTAACCACTGACTCTAAAAGCATGCAGAACAGCTGCAAATGTCCTGACAAGCCCTATTATCAATGCTATGAATTATAAACTGTGTATTTTTTTTAAATTTGGTGAATACAAATCGAACAATTAAAGGTGGGGTATGTAATTTTGGAGAAACCAGCTCGAGTGCGCTAGAATTTGAAAATACACAGCCGGAACAAATCTGCCACTTCCTTCAGACTTCCTTACAGAGCCCTCCTCCAACACACATGAACGCAAGCACTTAAGATATTCATTGCTATCGGGATGTTAAGAGCATTCCATGGAATATAACAAAAAGTGTTTCTGAAATAAATTACATACCCCACCTTTAAGTCTTCCTTTATGAGTTGAGAAAAATCTCTGGGGAATTATCTTTTAATCCCAATTGTTATGATAGAAAGGTCAATGTGTACTTTAAACTGTTGTTCACTTGCACATCCTTGAATAATTTTTACACTGAGTATTTACTATAATCATACTGTATTTAATTGCTGCACTTTTAAACTATGCCACAATATAACTGTAATGAATACAACCATAAATACCAGCCTTTAAATCAGTTGTACCGGACTGCAGGGACATAGCGGTACAAAACAGGAAGAGGGTGCTGTCTTTATCAGAAGAACCAGACCTTATGATGTTTCTTGGAATAACGGTTTAAACATCTAACACTTCAACAAGCTGCTCTGTGTTCGTAGAGATGGACCCACCCTGAGGCTGTAGTGCATGTCGGGAATGTTGTGTTCTGCTTTCAGGGAGCTGCTGTTCCTCACACCCTTCTTCAGCTCCGTGATATCAATCTCGGGCAAACGGAAGTCGGTCATATCGCTCTCAAAGTCGATTTGTGTCTTGCCATCTTTGCCTCTTCAAGATAACACAAAGGAAGCTGGTATTAGAACAAGCAATGAAACATTTCACATCACTGCTAGCAGTCAGATTTTGAAGCCGTAAAACACAAAAGCGTTTAAATGTGTTGAGAGGGTTGTCAGAGTGCATCTCCTCACGATGAAGTTCAACCAGCACTTGATTTCTCTGTACAGCACTTTGGCCTGAAAGTTTTAAAGTACATCGCATAACTAATTAAATTGTAAATTGTTGTATAACTCTGGGTGTTCTGGATGAACGACACCTGCCGGCAAAGAGCTTTTCTGGCAGACTGTTGTGCATGATGTATTAATGCGGGTGTGCTTCTCACTCTTCAAAAAATAGATGTGAATTAACTTTTTGAGTCATGGAGTGTAACCTTTTTCTTTATTTAAACCGTTTTTTTGACAGCTTTGCTAAATACTGGAGTTCAATCAGCCCCATTTTACTCACTATGGCCACTCTTGATAAGTGCAGAGTGCAAAAAGAGGAAGTTAAACAGAAGAACATCTGAGGAAGTGAACATGAACTGTTTCTCTATAACTACACAACATTTCTTAAGAAAGCAAACGAGGAAATATACATTCAAATAATTAAATTCAAATGTTCTCTGCTGTTCAGGAGATGATGATGATTGCCTCTTTGTTTCTGAACGTGCTGTTTTGTATGTTCTTTTCTAAAAGAATGCTTAAACAAATTTCATGTATGAGTTCATGCTTATTTGCATGATTCTGTCTGAGTCTGTGTTTGCATACTCATCAATCTCTACATAAGAGCTACCCTCACGGCATCGAGCAACAAACTCAACAACAGGTGTTTGGTGAGAACTCAAACTACTAAAAGAATAGTTTCAACATTTGTCGATATGTTCTTCTTGGCTATTTGAGAGGAATGAGATCCTTGATTCCACTCTCATGTCTGTCTGGTAAATATGAGGCTACAGCCAGGAGAGTTACCTTAGGCATTTATCTTTACATAATTGTATCTGCCTATTTTATTGTATTCAGGTCACTAAATGTTTTTCTATATTATTGTAATTGTATGTAATTATTTAGTTTATAGTTTACACTGTTCTACTACTATTGTAATTTTCAATTCCGTTTTATACATTTTTTTATCTTTGTATTGATTTGCATGCATTTGTCTGTTTCTTTAAGATTTTCAGTGTGTCTGTCAGAGAATTTACTTCAAAATACTGCTGCTGGTTTATAAAGCAGTGAATGCTTTAGGGCAAAAATACATTTCTGATCTTCTGCTACATTATGAACCATCCAGAAGTCAAAACTAAACATGGATAGGCAGCGTTCAGTTATTATGCTCCATTTATTTAAAAAAACTACCAGAAAACTTCATTTTTGCAAAGCACTTTGATTGGCTTGTACAAAAAGGTGCTATATAAATACTGTAAACTTGCCTTGTTTTACTTTCCACCTATATTCAGCATGAGCAGTTGAATGATTCTAACCTGCGGATGTTCCAGATTAATATCTTGGTGCCTTTTTTGGAGAGAATGGAGTCGAAGTGTTCCTGTATCTCCTCCTGGGTGCTGACGATGGAGTGTTTGAGGATGGCTGCCAGGCTGGCCTCCGAGTCCTCCGTCACCACCAGAGACTGTAGCACCGAGTTAAGGTCAAGAGACAAAAAAAGGTTCAAAAGTGATAAACAGGAGAAAAAATCTCTACCAACCACTGTGATTGACCAACTGTTTCATAAAGGATATTGGTTTGTTGGTTGAAGGGGACGATGGGGACAATGACAGCCTGGGCCTTGATGTTTTCCAGGTAGGTCTGAGACAGCATTCCCAGAGTCTGGCAGCCGCCGTTCTTGGTGAAAATGAGAGCGTCGCGGCCGAGACGCATGGAACCGGACTTGAAACCGTTCCCATACACACCGATGGCCTGATGACCGGCTCTCCCTGAACCCTTCTCTGTAAAACCAAAGCTGGAAAAAAAGGATGAAAGGGAGAGAGAGAGGATATAAGGATGCATGTTTGTCGATAAAATGATAGAATAAACAATCATTATTAATCCATACATGAGAGAAATGTGCAAAGGCCATTTTTACTTTTTTTCCCAGAGCAAAGGTGTCTTAATATTTCTGTTTTTGTCTAACCAGCTGTCTAAAACCAAGCAAAAATGCAGCAACTCTTCAAGTTTGCCAAGTTGAAACAACAATTGTTTAGCATTTAGGTTATTTACATACTTTAAGGATTAATAGATTATCATACTTATATCTGTCCTTATGTATGTATGTGTCGGTTGTGTGTTTCAGGGTTTTTACTAATGTGCTTTTCATTGTGTTCATGTGATTCTGTGTGTGCTTACAGAATAATTGTATCTACTGTTTAATGTTTTCTTGTAATGACATCATCAACCTGCAAGGGACTCCAGATGAAAATGTGTCTTTATGGCTAATTCATGGCACATTTCATGATGGGTGTTGCTCATGTTAATGAATGAGCATTGTCCCATCTTAAATGAATAGATACAAATACGTGTGCTCTGTGTATCTGCGTGTAGTTTACTGGGAAAATGTATGCCTGTTACAAAATGTGGTCTAAAAACAATGGTGAGTCACTCTCTGTGGTTTAAATACAGAAAAGAGGAACTCTATCAGTGTGTGTGAATACATGCAATACAATGTTTAAGATGCTTCAGGTTATTAAACCGTATTTACATGTCAGCTTCATGTCTTACCTGAGCATCTTGTGCAGTTTGTTGGGAGTCATGCCGCTACCATTATCAGTGAAGGTAAAGCACAGGTGATCCTCTCTTTTAACTACATCTATCCAGATCTGTTTAGCGGACACCCCGGGATCAGATGCATTGTCTGGATCATGATAGTAAGAAAGGAGATTAACAAGAGAGAAGAGACTGTCATTTAATCTGTGATGACATCCTAATAACACGATCAGCTGACAGTGAATAACCCCTCATTGCATAGGAAAACTTTTTGTGGACACAGTAACAACGAGGAGGTAGCTTGCTAAAAGTCACAAGAGAAAGTTGGATATTTAATTGTAATGGTGGTAGTAATAAACCACTGGGTTAGTTCCGACATCCTTAGCTACCCGTCAAGCATTGCTTTGGATTAACACATTAACAAAAATAATATCCTAATTTCCTAAAACCTTTTTACAATACCACCAAAAATATGTCATAATTCCTGCAGGAATAGTGAAATGTATTAAGGCAAATGTATATTTAAATATGATAATGCAACCTTAAACCTGCCCATGAGAGTTAGAATTACACTAGGACAATTGTTATAGAATATTACAGGGAGATTACGCTGATTACACACAGTTTCTGTTATTTTTCAAAAAGTTCATGATAAAATATAAACATCTAGATCAAACCTACAGCAATACAAACACAGTTTTGAAAATACTGTATCGTGAATCTATTGCTATGTTCATGCAATATACTGTAAATGATAACAGTTTAAGTTTAATCCTCCATGCAGCTGTTTTTAAACTTTGCTGTTGTGACTTTTTGTATTGCTCACCTAACATGTTGATCTTATTGCTAATCTCATATCTATGACACCTCCCTAAAACCTTTCATGATACAACTTTTTGTGGATTTTCTAATCTCTATTCTGAAAACCAGAGCTTCCCCTTTACAAACGTCATCGTTTTAAATATATTATAATGTCCACGTATACTGCCACTGACTCTTCCCTTGTTGTATCTTTCGAGTAGAGAAAGCAATGATGTCCTTTAGCAGAGTAAATCAGTCTTACTGCTCTTCCTGTTGAAACCCAGCAGCCAACAGACTGTCAGCACGTCTGCAGGAGGCATGTCAGTGTTGACAGCTCATAAACAGAACTTTGGAGATACAAGTCATCTATAATTCATGTGCACACTATTTGCCCTTTTGACACAGACATCTAAACAAACATAACAACTATGCAAATGACCACTGTGCAAGTTATTTAATTTTTAGGAAGATTTTAAGGAAGATTATGACCATTGCATTGTTATAACACACATTATAAATAGCTCACTCGATACCTAATTACATTATTATTACCATGCCACTCCTCTATACAGCCAACCGACACTGACAGCAGTAACAGCACTAAAGTCGTTGAGGTTGTGAAAGAGGAAGTCCATTAGGTCCGTTTTTAGCACAAACGCATATCTCACTCAGTGCACTGTGCGTGCGACGGCGTCACCGTGTTTGATATGAAACCATGAAAAGTTTCAGCAGTAACAAATACAAAGGCACCAGAGCAGCAGGTGCATGACACTTCAGTGAAATCCTAAGAGACATACCTATTAACTCTGCCACCGCGCTGAAGGGCCCGGTGTGACTGGTAGAGTTGCTGTTCAGGAAGGAAGGACTCATCTTGAAAATAAATACAAAAAATAGTCAGTGAGTTGCTTCCACTTTCAATTATTCTCCAAAGTAAGGTTGTGTGCAAGTAAATATTGCACATAATGATAATACATAAATAATATATAATTACGTACGGAACTCAGGCGAATCCCATGCTCGCTTAACCTCGCCATTTTTGTGACAAGATAGTGTTTGCCTCGCGCCTCTGTGTGTGTTCTGCGCGCATGCACGCAGCCTGTCACACGCTGTGGGCGTTTCGTGCTCCGGGTTAAGTCTGTCAAAGGAAGTCAACTCAAAGTTAAGAGGTGAGAAAGAAAAAAAACCCGTCTTACTGGAACTAAACGCATACATGCCAACCTTTCCAAATCCAAAAGAGGTAGGTTTGCGCATGGCAAATGTGCACTCCCAAATTAGGTAATCAGAAGAAATGGAACCACAGTAATTACAGGTATAAACGATGTA
Source organism: Dissostichus eleginoides (assembly GCA_031216635.1). NCBI lineage: Eukaryota > Metazoa > Chordata > Actinopteri > Perciformes > Nototheniidae > Dissostichus > Dissostichus eleginoides. The sequence continues at coordinate 17,390,120 of CM062271.1, forward strand.
TTTAATATATTGCATCACTTTTTGCATTTTTCACAAAAATGTGTCATACAATGTTCAGTAACTTTAGTGCTTGGCATGTAGCAGACTTGGCTTTCCTGAGAAGTTCAGGGTCTGGTTTCCAGTTGCAGCAGGTGAATTTTTTGAAGATGTTTATTTCCCTGCCAACAGACCTTCGTGTGCTTCTCTCCTCTCCGCGATACCTTGATAAACTCGTGATCTGCTGTCCACTTGGCTTTAAACACATTGTCCCACCGCTTGGTGGGCTTCTTCTTCTCGGGGGTTCTATTCATCGCGGAATTTCCATATCAAAACCTGTAGCTGTGTGTATTGTTGAACATCTCTGATGTGAATAAACAACACTGGGGCGCCAAGACCAAACAATAATCACGTGATGAGCAAATCCAATTTCATTGGATAGGAGCCAAAGTCGAGTCCATTGTCTATGGTGCGCCAAGGGGCATTTTTATTTTTAATAATTTGGGAAGATTGAAATCGGTAGGGAAAGCCAGCTAAATCAGTAGGCGGTAGAAACATGTCAAAAGCGGTAGACTACCGCCCAAATCGGTAGGGTTGGCAGGTATGTAAACGTAACATATGATTAATGTATGTGTTGTTGTTTTTACATTTACTATTTGGGAATATATAATTTCTTATCCAATTTATAATTTCCCTGTGATCGTGCTTGTGATTTATATAGTGATTCATACAGACATATTCCTTTTCCTGCATCTATGATCATTAATCTAAAAGCAATGTGCCAAGTTATTTAAAGGTCCCATGTCATGGCCATTTCTACTGATCATAATTCCATTGTTGAGGTATGCTAAAATAGATTTATATTGTGCAATTTTCCAAAATCTCATTGGTTTCTCATACAGCATCTCTGTAGCTCTAGTATGTGTATTCACTCTCTGTCCTAAACGGCTTGTTGGAGCTCCTGCCCCCCCCCTCCCTATGAGCCCAGTGGCCGTCTGCGAGACACAGAGAAACCAGCCCGAACACACACATAAACCCGCAGCCTGGCTGGGAGTTTGTGTGTGTGCCAGCGACGTGCAGTCAGGGGAGACAGGCAGAGCCTCACCTGTCATACTCCAATGTAACGGAAAAACAACTAAAGAAAAACTAAATAGTAATAATAATAAAATGTCTCCACTGATCTGTGTTGTAAGTGTGATTTATGTATGATTCCAATCGCTTTTTATAGTCAAAATCAGCAAATTTGCCGAGCTCCGCTACAACTACGGGGAGCGATGAGAAGTGAGGCAGGGACGAGCTCTGCCTCACGTAAGCCCACAGTAACTGGCTGGAGCGCGGGCACTAATTTTGCGCGGGCACTTATTTTGTGAGCGCGCTCAAGCCAGTTACTGTCTGGTAAGGTGAGGCACAGATGAGCTCTGCCTCACCTCAGATGCGTCACCCCACAGAAACTGGCTGGAGCGCGGGCCCTAAGCGCATGCCTGTTACCATCTCACTGTAGGTCACCAATGTAATGTTTGTAGATCCCTTTATTACATTTATCCTCGCCATCCATAGTCTCTAAATAACTTATTTCACGTATATATGATATTTAGGCTCGCTGGTCTCATCGTACAACGGCAATGAAAAAAGCACCAGGGGAGGCAGCCATAACCTCTGCCGCACTGAAGGGGGCGCACGTGAGCCCACAGGTTCTTGTTGCTACTGTTATTCTACGCAGAGACGGTAGACGCAAACAACAAACTAGACTTTTGAAACTAGAGGAAGATAAGGAGGACTTTTACAAAAAAGTAATAGAGATTGTTGTCCAGAAGGATAGCATGGACTTCATCTTCAAGTCAAGGTAAGACCACAATTGTAATGAAAATGGGATCTTACTAAGAAAGAACAATCCAATATTTAGATTTTGGGTATCCTTTTGTTGAACCGTCTGTTTAACCCTCTATGGCAGGGCTTCTCAAACTCCGGACCAAGGTCCGGATCCGGACCGAACTGCAAATCAATCCGGACCGAACCCTGTGTCCCATTATATAAAAAAAAAATGATAAAAAAAAACGTTCTGATTCTGATGTAGATTAATGTATATTTTCTTGTGTCTGACGCGTTGTGAGAATGAACGTGCATATATATTTACTTGTGTGCGCAAGCGTGACACGCATTGCAGACCGCAAGTTAACCGCAAGTTTACCTTGACTTTCTAATGGCGCATTTCCACTACACGGCCTCGCTCGGCCTCGCTCGGTATGGCTAGGCCTCGTTAGGCCTTGTTAGGACTGGCTCACTTTATGGCGCATTTCCATTAGTTTAGTAGCTGGGGTAGTATCTATAGTAACGCAGTGTAGGCGGAGCCGTGACGTCATCTTCAATGAGAACCCCAGAAAAACAACATCAGCCGTTAGCTGTTAGCACTCAAGCTCACAGCTCCTCATATCTGTTCAGAAACTAGACAAAAGTTAAACAAGTACAAACCACAGACTGTCTGTGTCATGGCGAATACAGTCGCTGGTTTATTTATGTCTGTAGGCCGTTGTTGTGAGTGTGGACGGTCGGAGCATATACTGCGTTAGCTTAGCCGATCTCCATTTAGACAACACGCATTTTAAAAGGTTTTTCGCCTGCCGTGTGTCTGCAGACTTGTCAAAGCATTAATTCATGGTTTTTACTAACCGGTATCAGTATGTTGTTACTTCGGCATCATTTTGAAACGTGTATTACAATTAAATCACGGTCAAATATGTTCATCTTGTTGTAGTTGTAGCCCCCTTGCCAGCGATTCTCTCTCTAGTTTAGCATACTCAGCCCGACTCAGCCTGGTTGTTGGCCCGCTAAGAACCTCGATTTTATAGGGCCAGAAAAACTGTGAAATAGTACCCGCTAGCCGGAACTACGCTAAGTGGAAACGCAACCAAAAACGGGCCCCGCACGGCTCGGCACGCTTAAAGCGAGCTCCGCGCTTTAGTGGAAATGCGCCATAATGCTTCTAATGCCTTTTTTTGGGGGGGGGGGGACTTTACTGGCATTTATCCGGACCAGTGACCTTGTATAAAATTCACAAGTGGACCTTTAATAAAGTAGTTTGAGTACCCCTGCTCTATGGCATGACTTTTTATTTTGGGAGGAAAAAAATGTTTCACCATGTGTTTTAGGAGCTTAGGGGTCCCTGATATTATATCAATTATAAAATTTGACCCCCCAAACCCCTCAACCAGGGGTTGGTTTGTTGCCTCAACAATGTGCTACGAGGGTATTGAAACACCAAGGATTTCTACAATTCAGAAGAAATAGAAAAAACAACTATATGAATTCAAAAGGTTTTCTTTGTGTGTGTGTGTGTGTGTGTATATGTGTGTGTGTGTGTGTATGTGCGTGTGTCTGTGTGTCTGTGTGTGTCTGTGCGTGTCTGTCTGTATGTGTGTATGTGTGTGTCTGTGTGTCTATGTCTGTTGTCTGTGTGCCTAACCCTATCTTGACCTTCACTGTCCTCACTGTCAGACGGAATAGCCCTAACAGCCTGATCGTGTCCCTTCTGCCCATAACATGTTTTGGTGTCCATTTCCTGTAAATATCAGTAGATGGTAAAGTAAAAACATTGACTAGGTTTATAATTTTACAGGTGAGCACATTTGCACACTTGCATGATATTGCCTGGAAAAAAGTGGTCTAAGTGGCAGTGTTGCCCTGAGGCAACGAACAAAAAAACATAGTTTTAGCTACTTAATAAATAAATTATAAGTCTTTAAACAATCAAATATACTTCTTTACGTATTCATGCACATGCATGTATTTTTTATTTTAAGTTGTGTACATTTCTAATATGTTAAAAAGTGAAATGTATCTTACCAAGTGGTGGCCCTGAGTCCCCTGCAACTTTGCTTGCAGAAAGGGGGGGAAAGGAGCTCGACACAAACTGTCAACAGGAGGGCGGGGGGAGCCTCGCTGCGGGGAAGCTGTGTGTGGACCTGTCAGCACAACTTACATGATGCCGAATTTAACAAAGAAATTTAAATAATTGGTTTAAACGGCATAATAATAAGGACGATCGTCCGTTCTGTGATTCTCCAGAACACACATGTTATGATATTAGAGTCATGCAGAGTGAGATGAGATCGCTGTCCCTTTAAGAGAGAGAGAGAGGGGTGTGGCGGGTGCATGTGTGTGTGTGGATGGTAGAGCGAGAGTGAGCGAGCGTGTGTATGTTTCTGGAAGTGAAACGAGTCAGCAGAAAAACAGAGGTCTGTGATGTATTTTGTGAAACAGAAGAACAACTAAATAAATGCAACGGCCTCCCAAGAAGAGCTCGCCTCTCTCCAGTCATTTAAGCTAAAGTGGGTTATTGACCCTGAAGCTTGTTGCTTCTGCCCTGGGAGACGACAGAGTCATCCCCCCTGTTTCCTCGACTACGTCGACGACGTCAGGGAGCCGACAGGAAAGTTCAACACACAGATGGCCAGTCCGCCCCTTTGTAGCATATTATTTCGATGAGAGATGAGCAGATCGCCACTGGGCTTTCAACTAAAGACACAGCCACGCAAAAACTGCGGCATTTGTACAGCTCCTTATGGGTACTGCAATTTGTGAAGTGCTTTCCTCTGTGGTGAAACGATCAGCACTGCACCACGGAGGAAAGTGGCAGAAAGTCGCCTGGAGTTAAAGAGAGCGGGGCTGCGTTGCGTGCATGGCTTCCTTCTGCAGGTAACGGGGAGTCGCGCCCTGGCGGCGGTCTCGTTCAGGATCCAAAAATAACATTTAAATATTTTGCACACTTATTCCACTTATTCCTAGTGTGCCACTGGTTACGGTGCGGCGTGCCAATGGTGGCACGCGTGCCAGGGGTTGCCGACCCCTGCCATAGAGGGTTAAATGAAGGTCAAAATATAATATTTGTAAATCTGACTCTGAAAGAGTCAGTGCCTCACCAGCCATGAACCTCACCGCACGTCACTGGTGTGTGCTCACACACCGACTCACTGCCTCGCCGCGTCCCTCCGTCTCGGAGTAGAAATCGGCGGAGCTGCAGCTGAGAAAGATTGAGTATGTGTGTGTGTGTGAGGAAGTCCGCTGATTTGTCAATTTGGACCAATCCACGGACTTAACGTAACGGCTCCACGGATTGGTCCATTTGGACCAATACACGGAGGGGTCGTCGTTACGTCACTTGGTTCCCGGAAGAAAAAAATTGAAAAACACGTTGAAAAAGAGAAATCTCCAACGAGGCGTTCTGGGGCAGCATAGACAGGTCTTTTCTGTGTTAGAGTTTTACTCGCTACAGGGTGTACTTTGAGGGTTTGTGACTTTGTAGACCGTTTACATGCATAAAAACTTTCATAACACACAAGGGGACGGGTAATAACCGGAAAAGCATCACATGGGACCTTTAAACAACTTAAAAAAGCCAAACGAGAGCAGCCTAGTTGTGGCAAAAAGTATGGGATTAGTTTTGTGTCATAAAGATAAAGGAACACTTTCTCAGAATCAAGCAAAACTAAGAGTTTAAGAGAAAAAAGAAACTTGAGTCAAACAAAATAAAATACATTTCAAAAATAAAACTATAAGTTGCAAACAAATCATTTGTGTAATCATGTAAACTATAAGTATTTTTTCTTTGTTTTAACATAGGTTTTTGTTTACAGTTCTTGTTGCTTCTTTCTCAATGATCAGACTTTTGCTCTCGCTGCAGCTCTCTCGTTTGCGCTCCTTCATTTTTTGTTTTCGATTCTGACTAGAGATGGGCGAGTCCTGATTCATCCGGATCATTAACCCGGATCCTAGTAATGAGCTGGTCGTGACGAGTCTCCCCTCTCGATTAACCCGATTCCTTTGAGTCCTACACCTGGTGACGTACAAATTAAAACTATAAATTGCGTCACTCGCTACTCTCCTTATAACATGTAAAATCACATTACAACGTACCCCAGTCCATCTGCCTAGCCTTTAGCAAGTAGGATAGCTGCCAGAAGTTATCGTTTGGCTCAGGGGAGTGGACGCGGATCAGTGAAACTTCCTGCAGACTCGTGCAGACTCAGAGCCGTAACCGTAGCAGATCCAGAGATCCAGAGATCCAGGCAGACTCATCATGCACGACTCAACAGCAGACTCAGATTCGCAAATCCTGACTCACTGAATCATGGGAACTTCCTTCACTTCCTGCAGACTCGTGGGGACTCAGAGCCGTAACCGTATAGCAGATCCAGAGATCCAGACTCGTCATGCACGAGCATATAGCCGCGGGAACTGGGAAGTCATTTTACTTAGGGGGTGTGGACAAAAGTGGGGAGAGATTTCAACAACAGTAACATGAAGTTTTTCAAATGTACACCATTCGCAGCCTCGCCTCCAGCACCCCTACTTCCCGCGGCTATTGTGCACGAGTCAACAGCAGACTCAGAGATTCGCAAATCCTGACTCACTGTGCAAAACATAGCAGACTCGTGCGGACTCAGAGCCGTAACCGTATAGCAGCAGATCCAGAGATCCAGCAGACTCGTCGTCATGCACGAGTCAACAGCAGACTCAGATTCGCCAAATCGCAAAATAACCCTTTTTTTTTGTGATCAACATTTTTTTTTAAAGCAAAAGACACTGTGTAGCGGAGGTTAATGTAACGTTAGTTTAATATGCTCGTGAAATGCAACAACTTTTCGGTTTCACCGGTAGGATTTCTACGCTCTTGGTGCTGACTCATATGACTCAAATGACTTATGATTCGGATCACTTCAATGACTGACTCAGAAGACTCCGAGTCCTTAAAAGGATCCGGATTTGCCATCTCTAATTCAGACACGTGTTCAGACACCGGCACACACACTCAAACAGACTTGTGTGCCTGACTCTACCAACATGCTTTCATGATTCCGTTTAGATATGCGAGTATAAGCCATGATAATTTATTTTATTAACACGCTAATTTGATATGAAAATCGATGGAGGCTGAGTTTACTACTTCTCTTTGTAGGAAAACCTACCGTCCATGACTGCCACTGAGCTGAGTTTTATTTGTTAACTTCATATTTTTAATTTCCTAAAACATTTATTTTCCTCTCATATTAACAGTGTGGATCATTGAGACAGCGTGGTGTCCAGAGGTCTTCTCCCGTTTCTCACTTCCTGTGAGGGGACAACATCAGATCCACTGAGGGGGCATGAAGAAAGACCTGCACCATCTTCATCCACGCTGGGCGTTGCTGTTATCACTTGCTCAGTGTCATTTCATTTGACCAAATGTCTTTACATATACATTTAATAGATTTTATTATTATCCACCTTTTTGTTTTATGTCCTTTTATTTAAAACATTCTTTGAGACTTCATCTTCTGGTTCAAATTTCAATGTAATTTGTATAATCACTCTTTTGTCTTTATTCTACATGAAAATGTTAGAGATTCCATTCAAATCTGTTGATTATTCATATCTTCCTCAGGCTAGGAATTTTTAATGCTAAATGTATATCATTTTCTCACATGATGCTGACGACACCACTGTGGTGGGGCTTATCTCAGGAGGAGACGAGTCGGCCTACAGGAGTGAGGTACTGAAGCTCTCAGCGTGGTGTTCAGTGAACAACCTGGCACTGAACCCCACAAAAACCAAAGAGATCATCGTAGACTTCAGGAGGAATACTACCGACCTCGCTCCCTTCTACATTAACGGCGAGTGTGTGGAGAGGGTCCACACTTCAAGTTCCTCGGCGTCCTCATCACCAACAAGCTTTCCTGGAAGGACAACACCACAGCTGTCATCAAGAAGGCCCAGCAGCGTCTGCTCTTCCTGAGGGTGCTCAGGAAGAACAACTTGGCCACTAAGCTGCTGGTGATCTTCTACCGCTCTACCATCGAGAACCTATTAACATACTGCATCACAGTGTGGTACGCCAGCTGCACTGAAGCCGACAGGATGAGGCTCCAGAGAGCTCTCAAAAAAAGGACTTTGGCTGGCTGTTACATCAAATAAAATGTAACATGTATTTTCAACGTAATAATTTCATGTTTCCAAGATGAACGTGATGAAAACATGTATGGTTCGCATGAATCGCAACAACTTCACATTTATTACTGTAGATTCATTCATGTTGAGATAAACTGAGATAAAGGGATTAGGGTACATATGATTCCCACTCCAGAGCAGAAGGTGGCGGTATAACCACCAATACACTGGATACCAACTAATGTAAACAGGGACAAAAATCTACTTTTAAATGTTCACGGTTGTAAAGATGTGAAACGACAAACACGGCTTGAACAATAAGGCATGCTACATTCTTGACTGCTCTTGGACACTTCCATGGATGTATTAAGAGAACTCTGCCAGACTGCCATTGTTTTATTTTGACCTCGATCTGGCGGGAAAGGTTTTTCCCAGCATCCTGTGTGCACTCGCGATATTTTGGCGTAACCGTAAACTTAACCATCATCATCGCGAGAGAGGATCGTTGAGACAAGACCGTTGGCGAAAGTTGGAGGAAGTAAGCAGAAAACATTGTCATCTAACTGTGAAGCTGTTAATAAATGTCATCAACTGCTAGTCCATGAGCGATATTGTGGTAACGTTGATAGTTAATTTGTTATTTAGTATTATTTTTTATCACTTAAAAAGCCGAATGAGCCGACGAACATGCTAAAGCTAACGTCGTTAACTAGCTAGTCTGTGTAACTGCCAGTTAGGGAGATGGTTCAAATATAGGATATCAGGATTGAAAACTAAATGACGGTAGCATTACCCTGAGAAAGTTAAACGAAAAGTGTGCTACCCCAGCCCCTTTTACAAAGGAATGTTGCGCCGTTATTCGGCTGTGTCACGTACATTAGCTGCCAAGCTAGCTGCCATGCGGAGCTGACTGCCACCCTGGTTTTCGCTCGGCAGTTAATGTTACGTGACGGGTGCCGCTCTGCCAGTGTCGGTAGTCGCACTCTGTCTCTCCGCTAGCTCTCCCTGCTCAGCATATAGTTATGTTCGGCTCTGTGTCACTGCACCCCAGGGCCAGTAACCTACATGCTGCCTGCACTGCAGTGACAAAGAGCCGGCTGAAAATCGGCAACGTTTCCTTAATATTCCTCGATTTTAAATATTTATGTCCACGCATTTTCAGTAATAATGTTGTCAGGCACTTAATAATAATAATAATAATAATAATACGTGTGCCTGTCAATGGCAAAAACAAGCACTTCAACTTTGAGTAATATGGGATAATGTAACAATTCAGTAGGGATGGATTACCGAGCCCCGGTATTATTCAAAGGAGTCCCGGGAATTAATTATGAAAGACTCTGGTACCGTTAAGCTCCAATGTTATCAGTCTTTGTATCGGTACTGGAGACATTTAAAACATATGTTATATGTATTATGCTACACAAACATTATATTGCAGTTTTAGTTTCGCCAACTCCGTTTTTAATACGCAAAAAGACTGCAAAATGCGTCTATGATTATTTTGAGTATTTTAGATCTTTCCAATCCAGCGTCTGTGTGCAAGGGGGCGGGGCAGTTTACACACGCGGCTGCACACACACACACACACACACACACACACACACACACACACACACACACACACACACACACACACACACACACACACACACACACACACACCCCGTTTAGTAGCTCTGTAGCCCCCTCCACGAGTAACGAGTAAATAAAGGTATTATGTAAGCAAGCAGCAACACACGGAGTTAACACAATTATACAAACATGGGTTAATGATTAGAGGTAACTGAGTTATTTATTTTGTTAAAGTTTCAGCTACAATAAAACAACCATGGTGCTGTTTATTTTGATGTGAAATATTATTTATATATTTTAAATAAAAAGCAATGTTAATTCTGTTTACAGTTCTGTCATCACATTATTTAATGTAATTTGTTAATTCAGTTTTAAAGCTTAGCACTTAGGCTGGATCCATGTCTTTTCAATTGAAGAACTCTGTTGAATTGGTTTGGATATAACTAAGTAATTCGTCAACTTCTGTCTGATAAGGGGACTGATAAGGTTCGGTGTAAAAAAAAGCAGATGTAATGATGAGTCTCAATTTACAGCAATATTGCGAGTTCTCTGTGTAACTTAACTTTCATGTATGTTGATTGGTCTCTCTCAATTTTTCACAGCAATTTGTGACTGCAAAAGTTCCTGTGGCTGCTGTCCGACCGCAAGAGTGTCCTGTCCAACCGTACCTGTGTCTGCAATCCAACTTCATCAGTGACTGCAGGTAAAAGGTGTCATCTGCCATTCTCAAGTTCATGATTGAAATGTTTTTTTTATTTTTTGCTGGTGATTTTGTTTTGGTGGGCAAATGTGGAGGTGTAAGGAGTGTAGTGAATCTCTTTCTGAATTTTGTATGTACAGTGGCATTTGTATGCAGGAATCATATAAATAAATACATGATTTATGCAATTGCATGTCTTAAACGGACTGAACTGCTAAATCAAACCTGTGAACAGTGACATCAAAATAGCCAATCTGAGTTTTGTTTTTTTGTTGTAGGTGAATGCAGAATTTAAGAGAATCACAACAATTAATTTGCAATCCAAGTTCTTTTCGCTGGATATTCACTCTACAAGCCTGATCGACGTGTATACCAAGAAAGGTGGAGTTCAAGGGAAGAAGATCAAAAGCGTCATGCTTCCCATAACCCAGGTATGAAAACAATGTAAAGGTGACAAAGAAACTAGGAGCTGTACAAAGTCTAGGATGTTCCGTGAATAGCATAGCATCCGGAGCATTATGTTTGATATTTTTTTGACACTTAGCACCACATCCATTCCCCCAGTGGGGGTCATTGTATCAGTGAGCGGCATAATATTATGAAGGCCTAAAATAACGCACTACAAAGCTGTCCCTGACAGCAGTCTTTCATGGAAATGGCAGATGTTCCTACCCCAATGGTCACTGAGTGTACTGTAGGGCTGCAGCTATCAATTACTTTAGTAATCGAGTATTCTATCAATTATTCCATTGATTAATCGAGTAATTGGAAACAGATTACCTTTTTAAAGCAAAAGTATTTCTTCAATAAAAAGCCATTTTAAATATTCAAAATAAGACAGGTCTCCTCAAATGAACAACTAATTGTTTTCCTTTTTTAGAAAAATGTATTGCTTAAATTGCAGAGTATATTATCTGTCCAAACTAAACCCATTTAATTAAAGTGCAATATCACATTCAGGGTTTTAAAGAAAACATTTGTGAAACAGTGAAGTGATGTAATGCACATCAGTGAAAATCACTCTCCTTCTTATTTGTTTGTTCACAGAGCATCGACAACAGCAGTCAAACGGCAATGGCAGAGACGGTCTTCGGAATATTTGTCATTCGACACGAAGGTGCAGAGCCTGGGGATGACCCCGAGAACGTTGGGATCATTCTGGAGGGGGTCGAAGTGCTGGATGAGTTGGGAAACGTATGTTTTGCGGTGGCGATGATGTTTGCTCTCGTGTATGCTCTAAACTTGAGCTACCCTCCAGAGCTGAAGTTTACATTTGAAGCACTGCAGAAAATAACGATGGAGCTAGATGGAAACAGACTATCCACAAAAGGACAAGTCCTCAAAACATTGCTTTCCCGTGCCTAATGTCACTGTTTGGGATCGCCTCATGTTCCAAACACGCAGCCATCAGACATTCGGTGACTCACCTCTTTGACATAAATGTTGATTATATGCAAGAAGTATAAAAGTAAGCATTCAAAGTTGGCTCTAGCATGGTTACGTGGACCTCACTGAGCAGAGGGCTGTGCGAGGAGGCAGATGTTACCATGTTGCCTTATTTGGTCTACTGTTGAAACTCATGTTCTACTGTTCACCCTAAAGTTGAAACATTTTAATATTTGGGAAGAAACTTTATTTTTTCAAGCATCTGTCAGTGTAAAGCATTGTTTATCTTTGCCTATTTTGTGAAATATATATTCACGGTTATAATAACATCTGTCAGCGTAAAGCATTGTTTATCTTTGCCTATTTTGTGAAATATATATTCACTGTTATATTTAATAACCTCTGTCAGCGTAAAGCATTGTTTATCTTTGCCTATTTTGTGAAATACAATTTTATTTCAACATCTTGCATTTGTGTTCTGTTTCCACCCTTGAAGCTCACTAGACTGTAGACTGTTGAAATTCTGTTTCTGTTACTGTTCACTCTAAATGTTTTAAATGTGTAAACACTCAAAAGTTATGCTTTGAATTAACTTGATTAAATCATGGACAGTATTTCCACATGATGAAATGGCTTTCTTTCAGCTTTAAGCAATTACGTTGACCCAACCCAAGTAAATCAAGTTGGTAACAAACCTTATAAATAAGTAGTATCAATCCTAATAGATTACGTTGACCCAACCCAAGTAAATCAAATTGCTTAATCTTGAAAGAAAGTGATTTAATCATGTGGAAATATTGTCCATGATTTAATTACGTTCATTCAAAGAGTTATTTTTTTGAGTGAGTCGTAAAAGCAGCACAGAGGATCATCGGCTGCCCTCTGCCCTCCCTGATGGACATTTACACCTCCCGCTGCCTCAGTAGAGCCAAAAACATTAAGTACAGTTCACACCCCGGCTTTCACCTGTTCAACCTGCTGCCCTCCGGCAGGCGCTACAGGTGTATACAATCCAAAACAAACAGACTCAAAGACAGTTTTTTCCCAAGAGCCATCATTGCTCTTAACACCTGAAAGTCATACCTCTTAATCATCCTGCATGTGAAATAAATGTGACTGTATATATATACATATATCATTATTATAAATACATACCTATTATTATTATTATTATTACATTTTAGATTTGATTTGTTATACCCCTGGAAATAATTACTGCACTGTATTCCTTATTCCTAAGTATGTATGCTGCGTGTATTTGTTGTCTTATGTTGTGATGTTTTTTGTTTTGATGGCACCTTTTGAAAGGGAGAAGCATTTCTTTCTCTCACTGTACATGTATAATGACATTAAATGATTCTATTCTATATAGAATGAGACAACACAGTTTTTATCCATTGTGTATGAATGCTTCAGCTCTTCAGACCAACATAGTAAGATGCGAGCATGTTCCTAATTTGTTGGTATGCAACCTAGGTCTGGTCTGTTTAATAAAGCAAATCTGCCACTTTATATTGTAGAATTTGTTAAATTAAAGCAGTCTTTAATTGTTTGTCCTAAACATAGCAATATATGCTTTTGAAATGTAACATGTCAATAACAGTATACAGTTTTTAATACATAGATGTGTTTTTTTTAATCTATAAAATAAATAGACAGACAGACACTTTATCGATCCCAAATTGGGAAATTATTTTACAGCAGCAGTGTGTTCAGGTATTACAATATATAAAGTTGGAATAAAGTATAAACTACACAACACAAGTATAATGCACAGCAATCCGTAAGATAAGTCCGATATTTTCATGAAAACTCCCCAGGAGGCACCAACACAAACGTGACCGAGTGGACTCCGGAGTTAGCTGCATGAGTTGCACTGTATGATCTGTGGTGTAGTGGGCTGTCACTCAAAAACTGAGTAGCCAATGGGGACGCACCCCTGAAAGTCCCGCCCACCTGGGACGTTTGTGTCAGAATCTAAAACAAAAAATGAAGGAGCGCAAACGAGAGAGCTGCAGCGAGAGCAAAAGTCTGATCATTGAGAAAGAAGCAAACAAAAAGATATGTTAAAACAAAGAAAAAATACTTATAGTTTACATGATTACTCAAATGATTTGTTTGCAACTAATAGTTTTATTTTTGAAATGTATTTTATTTTGTTTGACTCAGTTTTTTTTTCTCTTAAACTCTTAGTTTTGCTTGATTCTGAGAAAGGGTTGCTTTATCTTTATGACACAAAACTAATCCCATACAAAAAGCCCTGTAGCCCTGTGGGGAAGACACAAAACTGAAGTACCAATTAGCCCCATCGGTTGTCAAAAGACTGCAAAATATCACCATATCCAGCTGAATTCATCTGTACATTTGTGAAATGTGAATGTAGATAATCAACAAACAGAAAAGCAGGAAGAGCCTGTTCAACTGTCACTTGGTGTTTAAAAAACAAACACATTTCCCTCGAGCTGCTGTAACATAACAGTTTTTTAACTAAGCATTTGTGTGTGATAAACATCTGTCTATGTATAAGGAACCTATGTCCTGAGATGATGGTGAATGCCAAAACCGTAGCTAGCATTAGCCACCATAAGCTAATGGTCGGACCAGACCAAGTTAAACTGTAGCTGCCAAAGTCTTACTTGTATTGAATAGAAAAAAGTGTCTTTTATTGGAATTCAATTAATTTGTTAGAGAAATATTGTGGTTTATATTTGTTCAGAAGTTGTTTCAATCAGCTGGTGAAGCCTCTGGGGTTGAGGAAGAGGCAGAAAGGCTGACACCTCATGGCTCATTGTGTTGTCGAACTTTGACAGCTTATTCAGGTCGAACAGGACATGTCATGTTGAGCACCCTGCCAGACCAGAAACAGATTCCATCACAAGCCACCCTTACACAGCGGCAAACTCATTGTTCGTGAGTCATGAAGCGCCAGCTTGTAGTACGTTCTTAACCTTTTAACTTTTATATAGTTCCAGTAATATTACTGCAACCAAACCAGTTCCTTATATGGTAGGGTAGTGGGCTACATTTTCAGTATTTTTCAGGAAGGATCAAAAAAGGAAAACTAGGTCGTAAACTATTCTTATATAATGGAGGTTTGGCTTATACAATTATATAGCTTTTTTCATTATTATAATATTTTATTTGTGTATGTCCCTTTATATAAATAAGTCGTGACATAGATCCTATTTAATGTTCAAATGGGGAAAATAAATATAATATACTGTATATACACCAGGGGTTTTCAAAGTGTGGGAAGGTGAGCCCCCCCCAGAGAACATAAGAACAGCCATGCCCCCCCCAATTATTATTGCTATTATTAGGGCCCGAGCACGGAGCGCTAGGACCCAACGGCGTCCTAGCACAAAGTGCAAGGAACCTATTGTTATCCTAGGAATTCTTCTTCTTCTTATTATTCCATATTTGTATCCTGTTTCTGAGGGCTTTAGGACGCTTCAAAAGTTGTATAATTTTGCACGGACACCAGGACCAGTGAAAAATTCAATATTCTGGAGTCAATGGGTTCAAATTATTCAACTTGCTCGCTAGCGCCACCTATGAAAATCCCATTTTGGAAAAATTTACAAAGTCGCACCGTAACTCCGAATAACCTGAAATTGTGCACACTTATCCGTCTCGACCTGCTCTACAAATTATCCTCTTGGACCGTTAAGCTCCGCCTACTTTTTTTTTTTAAAATTAGCATAATGTTCAAAACAGTGAAATATTCACTTAAATTTAAATGTTTTGTTTTTTGACACCAAACTTAGTATGCAGCAACGGTGGAGGGTCAGACACATTACCCTAGGAGATGAGCATGTTCAGTCGATAAATATGGCAACCATTAATCAAAACGTGTTTGCAAAAAGGCGGGGCTTAGAAAGAAATGCTCATAACTCATCAACAATGTATCCAAATATCACAGATTTTGGTGGATAGCTTCAGTCTGTCTTGGGGAATAGGTACACAAAAGCATTTTCATTTTGGACTATAGGGGGTGCCAAAAACACCACCAATTTTTAGGCATACTCTGGGGGTGACTACGAACTGAGATTTAAAGTGTCGCAACAAATGCAGAATGTGGGCGTGGCCTATACATTTTTTTAAATTGCGATAGCATAAAATGAGCTTCGGACGCAAAACTTGGGACACACATATGAATGTAAAACAAAAAAACGTAATTCTTTTTTAAAACTGCTCAGTAGCGCCCCCCCTATTGTGTGGTAGTCACATATAGTTTCTCCGAACTTCGCGAATTTAGGCAAACATTCCTCATGGAATTGCGGACATATTTATAATTGGCTTCCATTAGCCCCGCCCCCGACAAAGTCGGCCATTTTGAAAAATGTGCGTTTTTCATGCATTTTAAGGACATTTTTGCAAACTACTCCTAGGGAAATGATCGGAAAAATTTCAATCCAGGACAAGTTCAGCCCCTATCCAATATGATGCTAAATTGTGAAGCAAATTTTTGATAGCTCAATCGTGGAGGTCGTAAGCCAACAGCGAATACACATTTTTGACGATTTACATGTCACAAATTCGTCCAAACTACTCGCATACAGTTTTACCGATATTCACGAAACGCTGTATATACATTGCTCTTATCAATCTGGACATATTTCAAATTGCCTTCCATTAGCCCCAACCCCCAGAAAGTCGGCAATTTTCAAAAATGTGCGTTTTTCATGCATTTCAAGCTCATTTTTGCAAACTCCTCCTAGGGAAATGTTAGAAAAAATTCCAATCCAGGACAAGTTAAGCGCATATCCACTGTCATGCTACTTTGAGAAGGAAAAGTCCTTCGCTCGAACGGGGAGCTCGTAGGCTAACGGAGAATGTACAATTTTTGACCATTTATATGTCAGATAAGCTACTGAGACCTGCCTGTCTGCCTGGCACACACACACACACACACACACACACACACACACACACACACACACACACACACACACACACACACACACACACACACACACACACACACCACACACACACACACACACACAACACACACACACACACACACCACACACACACACACACACACACACACACACACACACACACACACACACACACACACACACACACACACACACACACACACTGTTAGTCCAACAACGCCCTATGCTGGCGGCATATTCATTACAACAGACACCTACTACACCTATACACTGGGCCCGACGCGCTCCAATCCCAGCGCACACCTTCCGGAGACGACTACAAAGCCTGTGGACAGCGATCAGTCGGGAGGCTCTGTTGTGTGAACAGACGCCTCTCGTTACGTGCTAAATCTGTTAACAGTGGTTAACTCGCGTGGGCCGTGTTTAGTATTAGATGTCTAGATTAGCTTAGCATCACTTTGACTGTTGTTCTGTAGTATCGCTGTGTTTGCTTACAGCTCCTTTGTTGTTGTACCACTTTGATAGTGAGGGTTGTTATTTTGTTGATTAGTGTATATCTCTTCGTATTTACGTAGGCTCCCTTATTAGAGTCCTCCCTTTGTTGATTGCCCATTTAAACCTGCGCTCCCTTGTGGCCCTTTTGTTTAGTTCAAGTTGCTTGCTTTCCATTTTGTTATCCTGCTATATAATAAACTCCTTTATAATTATTACCAATTCCAACTGGTGTGTGTTGCATTACCTCATCCCCTAGTGGGGACGTAACACACACATATAAAGGAAATAATAAATATCAGGCTACAGCCCTTGTATATTTTATTATGTGAAGCACTATATGGTTTCATGAAAAATATCTACTGTTTATTTGTAGATATCTACTAAAGCATACAAATAAAGTGTGTAATGTCTTTTTTCCTTTTATTATCTTATAATTTCTTAGCGCCATCACTCAATCCTTTGTTGCATAAAAGAGTCCCCATCGTTGGTCTCCGCTGTTGGAACGCTCTAGTTTTTCTCTCCATCCTTTTACTATTGCCAAATAGTCCTCTTCAGAAAATTCCTGCAGGCCACAGAGACAGGTATGATGAGCAGTCAAAGGATTAAGAGAGGAATTTCATTTCAACATTGGGTTGAAAGGTTGTGCATGCTTACCTGTATGAATTCATCTCTGATGAGCTCTGCTCTCTGCAGCTCTGTCTTTATCACCTGTATGAACTGGGCTGTTCGGTCTTCAGAGCGAACGTTGCAGAAACCAGCTTCCTGGATGAACTACAACAAGTAGAGACAGAGAGGGGAAAGCATAATGGGCTCGGCACAAATAGCGGATGGACATTAGTAATACATAAGCAACATATCCACAGAGTGAACAGTCATAACATGTGTGTACCTGGGCTGTCTGTAAAGAAGACCTTGACTTTTATGTAATTGAAAGTCAGGTACATAAAAGCAGTTGACTACCTTTTGCACAACAACTATTGTGCAAAAATCTTCCTAAGACAGGCTTGTCTAGGGGCTTGGCAAAACTGACATAATTAATTTGGAAGTATGCAACCAATAGCTGAAGATCTACACTTGTTTCATGTAAACAGGCCATCGTTAAACAGTAAAAGGAACATTCTTGTTCGATTGTGTTGTAGCTCAATAGCTAGGAATTTGATGCATTTATTAGACAGCCAACAGCACAGAGATGACTGGAATCTAGGAGAACGAGACATGAAAACATTGCGTTTTGTGTTTATCTTTCACTAAAGACAATTTGTTCTTTCATGGCCTGAGGGACAAATTAACGACTTTGACAGCTTCAAGTGCATTTTGCTTATGTTGCAGAGTTTCCTGCTGCATAGTGAGGACAGACGAGCACTTTTTACAGGTCAAAGCTGTACCTGTCAGTGCTATCTGATTGCAATGCTTGTATATTCTGCCTAACATTTCTGTATTCATAATTCTTGCAACCCAACAATAGGGCAGTGTTTATCTTTTTCAAGGTATTAAATAATTATGCTCTACTGTATATTTACCTTGCCATACTGTGAAGGTGTGTGTAGGACATAGCCTCTCTGTTTGACGTAGGCCTGGAATGCTGGGGTCCAGGACTTCTCCCCACAGCAGTAATCGCTGATTAGCAACTTTCCACCCGGCTTTAACCATGACTGTGCACAAAGTCAACAGATAATTAAAACGAAAGGCAGCACAGATTGATCAAGAAGTCCCGTTAAAGGCTCTCGTTTCATCACAAAAATGTTGCTTTTATTTATTTTCTTCATGTGTTTCAAGCGTTGCCCGACTCCCTCATAGGTTTTGAAATCAATGAAATGCTGTCCTGTAAAATATGAGAAAATGCTCACATGGAAGCGTTTGAAGAGGGTCAGTTTGTCGTCTATGTGCAGGATTGTGTCCCTGCTGTAGATCACATCAAAGGAAGCATCTGGGAACGACCTCTTGGTGGCATCAGCCACCTCAAACTGGACCTGTGGAGGAGCGCATGCAATTACTGATAAAAAAGCAAACACACAAGATGAATATTATCTGTGGTATTTAAAACAATAGGATAACGGAACAGTTAGACGCACTGAAGGCAGCTTCGCAGTGATGGCCCTCTCCATGGCGGTGTCCACCATGTTGTCTGAAAGGTCCAAGCCAAGCACTTCCACTCCAAAGTTCTAAAATAAGCATCATTGACATCATTATAGTCTTTTCAATCACTAGAATCCATTTACAATCCCTCTACTATAATTATTACTGTCAGACTTACTATGCCATATTCCTCGGCTCTTACCTTAGCCATGTAGAAGTCTCCTCCACCAATGCCACAGCCAACATCTAGAACCTTCTGTCCGGGCTTCAGGTTCAGCAGGTCACAAACTCCTGTCAAACAACAGAACCATTGTTTACTTAATCAAAACCTTAAGAGATCAAGGTTCGCATTTATAGCTAGGAAGCTGCTGTGATAGACGCTGGTTCTGTGTCTGCTGAAGGTCATTTGTAGCATCGGTTTGATAGCAAAGAGTTTACAGAAGCCTTTTTAATTCTGTGAGGTTGCACTTAAGAATAGCAGTGCTTTGAGCTAAATGCTAATGTCTAACATGTCTAACATTATCATCTTCAGTCACAATATTAATTTATTTGCTGGGCTTTTAAGTTAACTTTCTATTTTCTTTCTATAAAAAAGTACCAATTTATTCCTTCCAGCCCATGTCTCTTTTTCCCTATAACTATAAAAACTGTTGTACAACACCACTGCTCTTGTGCAAATTAAACTTTTGTACAGTTTAGTATTGTTATAACCGGATGCTACTTCAGTCACCTCATATTTTCACATACTTCATAATGCTGCTACCTATTTACAATGCGAGCTGTACTCAATTTTATTTGTCTTTTTATCTGCACTTTTACTGTAACAACGTGCATAAGGATTTCTGATTTTGGTTTTAATTTCCAGACTTGTCTTACCTTGGTGGTGCTGGGCCCGCCTGTGCTGACGTATCCTGCCCCGAACATCTTTTCGTAGCGCAGGATGCTGCGGTTGGAGTACTGCTGGTTGTCCAGGAACTGCTGGAAGCTGTTGAAGCCGTTCTGGGTGCCTGGGGAGCGGGGAACCTTCTCCAGAAGCCAGCAGATCTGATTTTGATTGTTTTTCATCTGGAAAAGTGGAGGACGAGGACAGAAAAGGATGGAGATAGAGGCAGGAAGTAAAGGGCAGGATGAAGAGGGTTAACTACAAATCCTCACACCTACATCACTCACTGTTATGTCCTACTTTATACCTTAAGTTATAGATAACCCTAAATGACTCTACCTGAACATAGGTCTGAACTTTCTTTTTCAACACAATGTCGAAACCAAACATTTGGCCGCCCTCTTGGACATCCACTTCCATCGATGTCATGAGGTGGTTGTATTGTGCTTCAGTGCGGTAGCAGGTGGGGTTCAAGCCCCTCTTGAAGTCACCTTGGTAGAAAGTAACAAGTTAAAACAGATCCTATTCCTTATTATATTTATTATATATTGACTGCTGTGGCGGAACATTCATAATCAAATAAAGATTTATATTTCTGTATTGCAATTTCTTGATTGAGATTCAGTTTCTTCAGAAACAATTCAGTTCAGGTTCTTGTTTGGGATTTGCTGATTCATTTGAGAACCTGTTGTAAACATACTGTTGTGGCCTCATTAATATAGTATCACTGCACATTAAGTAGTTTTAAAATAAATTGAAAAACACAAGTAAAGGCAAAACAAAGATAGCAGCTACAGACATTTATGTGTCTTAGGTTTAAATATGTGCCCCTCAGCTGTTGTTAAGTCACTTTAACTCAGGGCCTTGAGTTGCTATTTAATAAATTCTTAATGAAAGAGAGATGTGGTTGTTGTAATGTTGGCTCAGTACCTGACCGGTGGTTACAGGATTCTCTGAAGAAGAGAAAGCCACCAGGCCGCAGCCAGCCCATCATCTTCTCTGCGAAGGACTTAAGCTCCTCGTCAGTCAGGTACATCAGCAGCCAGTTGGAGAAGATGAAGTCAATGCTAAGGAGAAAAATAAATAAAATGGATTAAATGATGTTAAAAAAGCTTCAGTGCAGAGTTCAAGAATATCCTACAGTATGTATAATCTTGCAGCCATAAGAAGGTAGATGGCGCTAAATGACAACTAAGGGGATCACCCAAACTTGTATAATTCCTACTGAGGGGAGTCATAGATGTCTGTACGCATTTTCTTTCAACATTTGTAGAGATACTCAGTAAAAATCACAAATGTCAACATGGCGCGACATGCGTGTCCGTCACGTGATGCCATTAATCCCAAAGATACTTTTTTTCCATTGACTTAAACTTGCGGAAAAAAAAAAGAAGGTCCTTTATTTTGCCAACTCTAGAGCACTGCATGGTTTAACGTTGAATATACAAAATGTATATCTCTATCTATGCGTATCTATAGATATCTTAACACAAACCTGTTTTTGGGCATATCCAGCTTTGTGACGTCAGCTTGCAGGAAGGTAGCGTTACTATGGTGACCATTGTCCTGCCTGTTCCTCTCCACAAAGCTTTCCATGAAGTCCACAGCCGTCACATGGCCAGCCAGGGTCAGCAGGGAGCCTGTGTAGCGACTGTAGAGACACACCAGTATAAATCTCTTTATAGCTATCTTAAATGCACAACCACAATTTAAAGGTCCCCTATTATACTGTTTTCCATTACTTTATTATAGGTCTCAGATATATACAAAACATGTCTCTGAAGTGTTTGGCCTCGAAATACCAAACAGATCATACATTGTAGCATCCCGTAAACCCCTCTATTATGTTTCTTTTATGTTCCCTATGTTTCAAAAGTGCTGATTCTCTGTCTGTTACTTTAGGCCCCGGCCCCACAAGGACGCATACGGTAAAACGCATACGCCAGGGGTGGCCAACCAGTCAGAGGTTAAGAGCCAACATTTTTACTATGTTACTGCAAAGAGCCACATCAAACACAGTCACAGATGCGCATGCACCCCCCCTCCTTCTCTCTTTTGTTCTCAGCCTTTCTCTGTGCTCCTTCACTTTCTTCCTCCCCTCTCTCTCTCACACAGATAAAATGAAAATCTAAAACTTCACACACACACACACACACACACACACACACACACACACACACACACACACACACACACACACACACACACACACACACACACACACACACACACACACACACACACACACACACACACACACACACACACACACACACACACACACACACACACACACACACACACACACACACACACACACACACACACACACACACACACACATTTATTGTAAATGTCACACACCATAATATTGACAGAAATTGAATTAAACCTCTCCTACCAGTATTCAGAGGCCAGTTAACATAACAACATAACAATGAACATTGTGTGCACTCACACACAAACTCTCAGTAAACAAAATTGAAAAGGTTTTTTATCTTACTTTAAAAGTGCTTCGTCATTTTTTGGAAAAACTGTGTCTGCTTTTCTGCCTGACTTTTCAAGGTGTTTATCTTCTGCTTGCGAAGTTCCGTACCTTTTGGGAAGTCCTGGTCGATGTTTGCATGGAGTGAGGTGAAATGGCGCGAAGATTTGAAGCTTTAAGGGTTAATGCTGTCTGGCATATAAGGCAAAATGGCTTGCAATTGCGTTCGATAAAAAAACATGAACTCTCCCACTCTACTAAAAACGTCCTATGTTCATATTTTCGTTTGCTGTGCATTTCTTCCCTGCCATTTTAGGATCAAACTCAGTTCATGGTCAGATAGTGTTTAATCAACGATTGGTTTTCCCCCCCTCAAAGGTGATTGGTTCACTGCATCGCAGGTATTATTGTGATTGGCTCTTGGGCCACATCAAAATTAGACGCGCTGTCATCCTCTCATCCTGACACCTGACACCACACATACACACGTAGGGAGAGCCGGGACGAAAGTAACACGGGACGAAAGTAACACGGGACGAAAGTAACGGAGCGATTTTATCCGAGCCCAAACAACTTTGACCGGCCAAATTACGTCAGAATTATCAGCATTCAATACTTGACAGACCTACTAAATATCAGGTTTAACTGTCAGGAGTCCGTGTCTCTCCCCAACACTCACACATATAAAATTCGATATGAACTGAAGAGCCGCATGAAACTGGGCAAAAGAGCCGCATGCGGCTCGAGAGCCGCAGGTTGGCCACCCCTGGCATACGCAAACGCAAAAAAGGTTTCCGTCCACTCCACACGCAATAGACACCGGAAAGTGTCTGTTCACACGAGACAGCTCCGTTTATCTCCAACCGCTGGAAAAGCTGCAGTACATATGCCGAGACTGTACGTGGCCCTGTAACTTCCTCCACCAAAAGCAGCAAGTATAAGATCTGTAGCATGGTCAGTAGCGTCTGGAGCACGATAGCAACGCTGCGATCCGCCATTGTTGTTGTTGTTGGCGAAACACATCAGCAATGACGCGGGGTACGCGGAGGTGAGCAGGAGAGGTGGGGAGAGGCGGGGCTATTGCGTCATCATTATCAGAAAATGATCGTATAGGGCGTAATAACGGAGCCGTTGGAACCCCCAGAGTGTTGCGTATGCCGTTCTATCGACCTCGGGACCCGTTATCGTTACCGTAGTCGTTTACTGCCATATTCTGTCGTCCTATTGGGCCGAACGGTCTATATGACACAAAACTGTAACGAAACTACCGTATGCGTCCTCGTGGGGCCGGGGCCTTAGATGAAAATAAGGTGCCACTCCCAACGCCCCTCTGCAAGCTATTTGGTTAAAAAGACACAATGGTGCTCTAGGAGGAGATTCAGGTGATAAGGTGGGTGGGGGTTACCTTGGTTGGTTATTGGCTAATGGTTACACAAGCCAAAAAATCATCATGATTATGACATCATAAAGTGGCCAAAATCTGATCAGCTCATTTTCAGACAGGCTTTTATATAAATGGATCAGGACAAAAAGGGAGTGAATCTTTTTTCCGGAAACTTTCAGAATCTCTTTACACAGAGGGGACACATGTTTGTGTATAAAAGACAGGAAAAAGTGGATTTTGCATAATAGGTGACCTTTAAGTTTATTTTTTAACACAACATAAACTAGTCACATGAATTTGAACGTAACCTTTGTTGACAGGCATAAATTACATATAGATCCTGAAAGCCCCGCTCACACACATCCTTCTACCAACAGCCGTAATGCAGCTGTGTTCTCACCCGATGCCAGCTCCCAGCTCCAGCACTCTGGATCCGGTCAGGCAGGGCAGCAGCGACAGGATCTCGGGCAGCTCATGCTGAGTCAGCTCCTTGGCACGAGAGTCCAGCATCATCTCCTCCACTGTGGCATCCTTCGAGTGCTCTTTCCAAAACTCTCTCATGTTGTTACGAGCTGAGAAGCACACAGGTGATCAGATTTACAGTAGGTGCTAGAGCGACTTACACAATATTTGTTATTACAGGAGGCTTGGTCAAAAAAAGATAACAAGGCTACTACACCAACTCTGGAATATGTGGCAGAGGTCCAAAAACCCTACCTGTGAATCATCTACTGCAGGGGTGTCAAACTCAATTTCATTGCGGGCCACATTAGCATTATGGTTGCACTCAAAAGGGCCGGTTGTAACTTTAAGACTATATAAATATACATGTATAATATATATTAAATAATGTATTACATTACATTATTGGCTCTGCATTGGATTATTATCAGTTCTGGTAATAACTCCATAAATAACTACGTCTGAAAGCAGAGGTCTAGGGCACGTAATTGAAAGCAAATACTCAAAAATTACATCAATTTTATTGTATATTATATTCTTTGCAAGCTCTTGCGGCCCACATAAAATGAGGTCGCGGGCCGGATTTGGCCCTCTGGCCTTGAGTTTGACACCGCTGATCTATTGCATAGAAAAACACATAATCAATGTTTAACTCAATTATATAACACATCAAATGAGCAACAAAACATGTTTTTTAGAGTCCAACCATGATATATTCATTACATTTCAATGTGAAATTTTAAATAGATGTACGTTAATAGATGACTTTTAAAAGGTTTTCAAGACAGATTAACCACTCGTCCAGTTATAGCAAGTAATCTTTAAAAAAACTAAAAACCCTGATGTGGCACGTACATGGCTATGCTGTATATCACTGCACTTATTCAGAAGTTTTGCACGTTTTTGTCTGTAGAACATGTATTTTCACCTACTTAGATACCAAAACAGGTTTTTATTTGCTTTGTCAAAAGTTGGACTAATGCAACACATGATCGCAGTAAATATGGCAGAAGAAAAACGAAAAGCCTCCCCAAAATATCCTGATCCAGGTTATCTAGCAACTTTGCAGAAAGCCATTCATTTTTTTTTAAGATGTACCAGCACATACAATAATGCAATTACCTAAATGTTGCAATATAAGTTAAATATAAAATAACATGAACTATAGCTTTAATATTTATAGGAGCAGCAACAACAAGTTTAGAAACACTTATAAACAAACTTTAAAATATCAAGTTCTTCTTATTTTACACTTCCCTGATCTTTTGTTGTACCAGACATCCCTTAAATCCTGTGTTTTTAAGCTGCCAACAAGCACAGTATTGCACTAACCTCCGATCCTCCAGGGAGAAGATGAGAACTGAGGTAAATAAATGCCTTCACAGTCTACTACCTGGTTACACCCTACTAACTACAGTACTATTAACATTTGAGCAGACAAAAGCTGCAGGGCTGATTTGACTTCTGAAAACCTTGCTCAAAGCACTGACACATTCCAGCAGGATTACTTTCACTAGCTGAGTGAACAATTAGCAAAACACAACATGAGGCAGCTCCAACACAGCCAAAAGCTGCATCAGGCTTAAAGACACATACAATTAAGTGTATACATGAGTAAAAACAAAAATATTTACAGCTCGCCTCGTACCCATCATGTTGATCTTTGGTTGATTTGAACTTCTTGTAAAATGTTTCTTTTCTTCCAATGTAGTCTTGCAATAACCAGTTATTAAATAGGGGTACTACAGTGTGTAACCACTCTTTGACTGAGGGTTTCAGCGCGTGTGGGTGCTCTTTAAATAACGGCACGCGAGGAGGAGATGGTCGCCAGGTGGGCTATTAGGACGCGCCCAACGTAAGGTCAGGGGAAGGGGGGGTGCACCTAAACAAACACCACAGGGTCACTGGTCTATCAGAGGCACGTTTATTCCCCTGACAGCGTGTGCGCCTAACTAACCCCCAAAACACATCGAAGAGTTTTGTCAGCCACAGAAAAGTCAGTGATGTCCACTCGCGATGGAGGTTCCGGTTGGATTTTGAGGTGGTGTGTGTACGGGTCCCCTCCCCGGCTCGCTCCGGGATCACTGCGCCGCCGTTTTAGCTGACAACAAGCAGGAACCGTCCGTGGCATCCGCCTCTTGCGCATCATTGCCTCAGCTGAAAGCCCTCGCGCTGCTAAGGTAGAGAGAGGTGCTGAGAGAGGTGCTGAGCAGCCACCCCGCAACACTGTAGTTTAAATGGAGATGCAAAACAACTTCCTCATGTCCCTCTGACGTCCTCGCGACGTAGGAGGCGACAGGTTCATCGTTTAGTTTAGTTTTGATAAAACATTTATGTTTGTTGAAATGAGTGTTCCAAATGAGGTGATAGTGAAAAGCATTATAGGAGTGAAAGTGTTAGGCTACGCCTTTTTTTTTTAATGTACATTTGGGTTGCCATGTTGTGAAAAATCCGTCATCAGTTGACCACTAAACCTGCTAAAACCAGGGCCGGCTCTAGCCAATTTGATGCCCTAGGCGAGATTTTAGCTGGCGCCCCCGCCCCCTATAGAAATATATAAAGAATAAAGGAAAAAATCTCTACAAAAGACAAATACACTACAAAAACAGAAACGTATTGACATCAAAAAGGCTTCAAATGTATTCAGTATTGTATGAACATGTTTGAATTGGGAGGTGGACATCACATCCTCTAGGGGGGCCCGGAGGTATGCCCCCCTGGGAAGAAATGTTTGAACATTTTGAAGTAAAATCAATCTGGTGCACTTTGAGCACACAATAACTAGAGACTAGATCTAGGGGACTACAACTCTAAACACTAGGGGTGTAACGGTTCACAAACATTTCGGTTCGGTACGTACCTCGGTTTTTAGGTCACGGTTGTATTCCCCAAATAAATACTAAATATGATAAAATAAACATTAAGGTGCAGCATTTCGATGAACTGAAATAATCTGTATTTGAACTGTACTGTACTAGTACCTAAGCAGCCAGTTTGACATTAGGACTTGCTTGCTTGTCATTGTATTTTCATGTTTTTTTTAAGAAAAATTAACTTGTCCACATTGCTTGCCAAAAGGGCAGATCTGCTGGCACTAACAATGTCTCCTGCTGTGGAGAACACCCTCTCGCTAGGGACAGAGGTAGCAGATACAGCCAGGTAGCGCTTTGCTAACATGGCAACATAAGGATATTTGGTGTTGTAATAGCTTTGGCTCAGTCTGAACTTTTTGCGAGTGTTGGAGGCTTAAATGCTAGTGGGAGTTGGGTTTGCACTTCAGTCATTTTTCTTTTGGTACCGGTGATATTCACGTTCGGGTGATGCCTTTTCAAATGAGTGTGCAAGTTTGATGTATTGCCAGCCGCATAACCAATTTTAGTTGAACAATGCCGACAAACAGCTTTGGTTCGGTCCACCTGTCTTTGTCCGTCATCCTTGTACGTAACTGCGAAACCAAAATGTTCCCAAACCGGAGACTTCAATGATGCTGGAGGATTTTCGAGCTCAACTTTATCTGCGTTCGCCATTTCGCCAGTTCCTCAAATTACTGACTACATTTGAACGCATCCCTGTGACCAGCTCTCATAGTATGCCTCTCGTCCAATGAAATGACTTGGTCGCTCTATGACGCGTTGAACCCAATGGGAGCAAATTACACTGAACGCTGCGACGCAGCACCTGAGATTACTTCCAAAAAGTTGTTCACGTTCTCAATTTTTTACGTTTAACTTTATATATTCTTTTCTTATACCGAACCGAAGGGCCCATACCGAATAATTTCGGTACGAATACGTATACCGTTACACCCCTACTAAACACCCATATGAAAAAGATCGGTTTACATTTTAATAATCAAATAAGTATGTGAACATAACCAATAACCTACCATAGCCAATAACAAATAAATGTAACTTATTTTATTTGTGTTGTTCATTCATATCTTTTTTTAGCTAGTTAACATTTATTTAGTAATGCACATTTTTATTTCTCCAGTTTTAAACGATATTTTTGGTTTACTGTCCTATAGTATACATTGAAATGATTTCAAACCTGTTTATCCCAATAATTATAAAGGAGTGCCTTGGAAATATTGTTTACATAAATTGTGATCAAAACGTTTGAGACCCACTATGATAACTTAGACTAAAGTTAACTATCTAAACACTGAGTGAGTCCTTTACCTCACTGAGCTGTAGTTATCAGCCTCTCAGTCTGTCAGGAGAGAGCTCCCCTCCACCTTTGTTGTAAAAATATCTTCTTCTTATATCCGTTAGCGCAGCTAGCACCAGGTGTTAATAACAACAGCACCGGTACCTCGCTCCCACGCTCACTCGCACTTTGACTGTGAGCTGCGGGCGCCAGATAAGCCAACATCCCCCACTTTCATCACTTACAACGCCCATCGTACAGTGCAAATGAAAAGTGTAACCGGGGTGAAAAGGGTGTTACCTTTACTTAATTATGAATGTTGTTACATCAAGGCCGAAAATTAGGATGAGCACCAACGGTCAAAAACGTTTTTCCCCCTCCCAGAGCTGCCAGCGCAGCGCCCCCCCAGATATGGCGCCCTAGGCGAACATCTATAACGCCAATGCTAAGGACCGGCCCTGGCTAAGACCCTTGAGTTATAATAAAAGTTAATAAACCGTAAACTCTCTTAAACATGTTAAAAAAGTTATGCGTATTGTCTAACTTTCTAGCCATCATGGAAAGTGAGCACGTCAATCATACACGTTTATATAAGTCATTGATTGATTACAAAAAACAAGTATTTTCAATGTTTATTTACCTGGCAACTCAATAGTTGTTTCAATGGCTAATAACCTATATTTATATAAAAAAATTAAATGTACCTTTAATAACAGACACATTTACAACTTATAAATCCCTGAAATTGAAAAAAGGTTGTTAATCAATTCATATGCTCAGCAGGATACTGAAAGATTTAGGAGTCTGGCAGTGTGATAGAGAATTAGTGAGAAATAATGAGATCTCTTAGTTAGTGAAGTGTATAGGGTTCATCATACCTACACATTGAGTCTGGCAGACCTTTCTCTGCAGTGAGTAGGTGGTGTAGCTATAGAGACAGATATTTTATATCTGAAGTGCACATGTTTACTTTGTGAGTGTGTTCCTTAACCTGGGGACGCTTGCCGAGTTTGGCTTTGTTGCGTCACTGTTGTATTCCTGCCAAGTTTTTATCAAAGCAAAGACACAACAGCTCAAACAACTGAACAAAGTCCGCCTAAAAAAGGAGGGTCTTGGTTTGCTTCCAATCAACATTAGTGTGGTTCGATTTTGGGGAGCCAACCACAAGATATCGAGAAAATGTATGATGCAAGAATGAATTTCTTTTTTATTTGATGTGGAACAAATGACCCAAACTACAGTTGTGACCGTGACCTGTGATAGTTTAAAGGCGCCGTGTTGAACTGCTGACCACCCAGGAGTCATGGCAGAAAATGTTTATATTCTTATCCTAAAATTATTTATATTTTTTCTTTAAGTTTTGCTCATTTAGTCATATTCATCAAACTATCTTGAATTGATTACACCTATTCATGAAGTGTGCATTCATGATATCTTAACATTCCCCTAATATTGCTATTAAATGGATGCACAACATACATTCTTATTAATGTATTAAAAAAAGATCAGCAAATTGACCAGCTATGGTGACAATATGTTGAACAGAATATACATTTAGCAATACATTTTAATGTTAATGTATGTACATTCAACATACAATTCAAACTCCTGATGAAAAGCAGAAATATTGTTTTGAAGAGTGAGAGAAAAGGCTTTTGGCTCTTGATCAGTAACGCGCGGGTCCTTTTTTGGATGACTTGATGTGTGTATTTGACTTTTTGCACAGTTCCAACATCACCACATCCAAAGTTCATGGTAACCAGCCTGAACTGGACGAGGTCAGAAGGTGTTTTGTCCCTAAACATGATCCCCCTATACTTTAAATAAACAATACAAGTTCATATGTGGATCATCTTCACCTCAGTAAGTCTAGTGAATATGTGCATAATAAATACTCACTGTCCATTTGACTTTGTTTGTTGGTGTTTCCTGAGCTGTGTTCTTCCTGTGTGGAGCTGAATCAGAACCCAGTCAGTAATTTAGGCATAGGTAAAAAAGAAACAAATAATTAATATACAGTGTAATATATCAAAAACGAGTTAATCTGTGAACTTGGAAACATAATGCAATCTCACCACATGGTCCATTCAATAGCTGGTTTGGAGCTTTACATTCACGAAGGACAACAAGTGTTTGTTTTATTTAAACATCTACAGCTCCATGACAACCGAGCAACTCCATCTGCTGAGGACCCTTTGGTGTGATTTTCTTGAACCTAATGCTTGAACAGAAACAAATAGGTAATATACTGGATAATTATCTAAGACAAGTTGTAAGACCTGAAGTATTTATTGTTAAAAGAATGTCTGAGAAGGAGGCTACTCCTTCAGAAAATACTGCGATCTTGTGTTTAAACAAACAAGCTGGAATTAGGAAACATTTTGGAAGTGTATTTTCAGGAGTCAGAATCTCCCAGCACAGTGAAAGTTTGTGAATTATTACACAGTGATAATATTGACATAAATGTTGCAAGTATATTTCTTTCCTTAAGGAAAATATGACATACCAGCGATCGCTTGGTCAGATTTTGTTCTTTTTTGTTTTTGTAGGCAAACTTCTATTTGGAAACTAGAGATTAAAGTGGGCAGAAAGAGCGACATGTGAAAGCCAGAGCAGGTGTTTTAATGAATCACACTGGTGCATAAAACACCTCAATGCACAAAACTCTCCAGAAGATCATTTCAGAGTAAATGACACATTCACTCTTGTCCACTAGATGTCAGGAAAGGCCCACACAAAATCAACGACAGTGTTTTTAAGTTGAGGGGTATGGGATGTTCATGTGCTGTAGAAACTACAGCAGAAAAGTGAAGACACAGATATTACCTTCTGCTCTCTTTCAGAGTGCGTCAAAAAACTATTAATAACAGAACTGAGGGCCAAAGCCGATTTAAAACATCTTAAGTTGGCAAAGCAGGACACTCATTACATCACAATGTTTATCTAAGCAGAGAAAAGGCTTTATCAAAGCTAACATTATACTCTTCTTAGTGTTCAACTCGGTCTGTAATATAGGGAATAATAGAGGTATACTTAAAATCCTTCTATTCCAAATGACATTGAGAAATGATGCCTTGGATGTTGTCAATTCCTTTTATCATTACCAGCATGATTTTCTCACATTTGGGTTTCGCAAAAACTCAGACGCCATGGCGTAAAACTGGAAACTTGCAAGAAGGAGTCATTGCTGAGAGGTAGAAACAGTCTATAACTTGGCTTCATGTGTTAGTTTTATAATGTCTGTAATTTCATTGTTAAACAGTCGATTTTAAAAACATTCAAATGTGTTTTGCCTCAGCTGCACTGACGCTCAAAGCCTTTGTAGGCCCACCTTTTCCCAATTCAGGAAATGGATCAGAAATCAATAAGGGAATCCACAAATAAGCAGATTCAATAATAGCAATGTTAAAAATAAAATGTTATCAATTCCCATCACTAACGAATTCAACTATTTTACAGAGCTCGAAAAATGTTGTGGCAATGTTGAGCATTTCTCAAAATGTTCATTTAAACGTCACACAAAATGGCAGGCATCTTCACAGTTATTCATGGAGTCAGAAAGTAATCATTTTTCTGCTTATTTACCTAAATAAATGAAGCAGCGCATCAAGGCTGAGGTTTAAGACATCTCTCATTTGGAGCTCTGCAAGTGTGCAGGCTCTACATTTCTCGCATGAAAGGTGAGAGAGGTGTAATTATTATAATAGTCCATTGTGATCATCACTTAAATATTCATGAAGCCTTTCATGTAGGAGACGACTTGTTTTCTTTTCATTTCAATCTTTATTTCGAACAGATTAAAAAAATAACATAAAAAATAACAAATGTGAAAAACAGAATACCGTATTGTTAAAACACAGTATTTATCCACATTCATGATAATATTTATATATTCAACAAAAAAAAGTCTTCATATTAATAATAAATCATATGTGTCCGAAAGGGAGCAGGAGGAAGCAAATGCTTATTAATTCCCACCCCTTACTTGATCAATGATTGTCCTTTAAATCATTATGCAAGTTATTCCTACTTACATTTACATTTATACATATACAATAATTTCTCATCTTCAATCACCTCTCTTCATCTCATAGTTTTCCCAAAAAGTGTTTCTGTACATCCTTTTAAACTGAATTATATTTGTGCTTTGTTTTAACTCCTGCTCCAAACCATTCCATAAAATCACCCCACAGATTGTTATGCTCATACTTCTCAGAGTTGTTCTGACCTTGAGTTGTTTAAAATGTAGATTTCCTCTCAAATTATACCCACCCTCTCTGTCTATGAACAGTGTTTGTAATTTCCTAGGAAGTAGATTATTCTTGCTCTGTACATGATTTGTGCCGTTTTAAATGGAACCAGATCAGTGAACTTCAATATGTGTGACTTCAAAAATAATACATTAGTGTGTTCAAGATATCCAACATTATTGATTATTCTTATAGCCCTTTTTTGTAATGTGCATAACGGCTGTAGGTTGGTTTTGTACGTGTTTCCCCAAATCTCCACACAGTAACTCAGATATGGCAATATGAGTGTGTTATACAGAGTATACAATGAGTTGTAGTCCAGAATGTGTCTGGCTTTTCCCAATATTGGATAGTCTTAGCCAGTTTTGCTTTTACATGAGTGATATGAGGTTTCCAGCTCATGTTGTGGTCTAAAACCACACCAAGGAACTTATTTACATATACTCTTTCTATCTTTATGTTGTCTAGGATTAATTGCACCTGTGGATTTGTTTTATGTTTTCCAAATAACATAATCTTTGTTTTGCTTATATTTAATGATAATTTGTTTGTGTCAAACCAATGTTTTACTTTAATCATTTCTGCTGTTATTACCTCCATTCGCTCTTTTGCCTGCAACGCTCCAAAATTAGCAACTTCCCTCGGGATAGAAGAGTATCTTTGTCCATTTTACAGGTTCTCCTAACAGAGGAAGACAGCGAGAATCTTTTACAGCCTAAGTGCTGCTGCAGTAGGTGGAGAAAAAATGATAAAAACGTGTTGTGTCAATATGATACGGGAAATAAATAAAGACGTATTGTATGTGTTCTTGGCCCCAGGGAGAAGATAAAGTAATTGCACTTCACTTGAACTTGAGTGCAGAGGAGTCGTCACTGGAGGGAAATGAAACATCTTTACACATTAAAGATTCATTGGAAATCTCACAAACCTTATCTCAGTTATGCCTATATACTTACTCCCAGGAGGGAAGGTGAAAGGTGGAATAAACCATCAGTGGTGAGAGCCTGCATGATGTATGTCAAATGTATTTATTTATTGATTTTACTACAGGGGATGCATTGGTGAATTATAGAATACCAAAGGCATAAAAAAGCTCTTCAAAATAACATTTGACTCTGTGTGCTAAGCTGGTTGTCTGCATCAATCCTTTCCTCTCTATATGAACCCAATGAGGGCGAAGTCCACTACGCTATCGATTGGTCTGTGTGGAAACTCTTGCTGCTGTTCATCCTTCTTAGTTTCTCTTTGTCAAGGACAAATGGAGACACCGAGACATGGTCAATATCCTCTTGTGCTTCCAGGAGCATGCCCTCTCAGTAGAAAGCAACACTGGATCATTACAGCTCTCACTTCAGAACAGTTTTAGTAGATTTTTAACGCTTTTCTCTACAGATCATTGATGATAAGTAGACTCTGGCTCTATACCTGCATCCGCATGGGAATTGGTTTCTCATCGACATTGTTATGAACTCAGCAACAAAAGCAGGCAGGTTGTGGAAACGACGGCTGGCTCAGGGCTCAGAAGTGCAATTCTGTCTTTGGACTTTGAACTATGTGTTAATCTAAGGATAAAGGGGTTTCCATTTGACATCTGTTGCCCTGATGCCACGATCAGTCCACATGATCCACAGCCATTATGTAGGAGGAGAGTTTGGCACACTGACCACTCTCCTTGAGTTACTTACATTTAAAAAGTGATGATTTACTGTAAGGCAGAGTCTTAGGCAGGTGCATCAAATAATACACTGTGGCCCAAAAAGTACCCAGTTATAACTCGTCCCAAAGTTCAAATGTATACATGCAAACAGCACCGGCACTGTAAACATAGCCTGCAAAATAAAACAAACACACCGATGTTAGGCAGCAGCACCTCCCAGCATCCACATAAATCAAGGTAAATGTTTCCGTCTAATTTTACAAATATCACACGAGGCTCTACAACGTGTAACATTTTTACAAATCGACAACTAATAGGTTGAAATACATTAGAAACAGCCTTTTGTTTTTTATGCAGCATATACTGTACCTGCAACAAACTCTCAGAAAACATTATTTGTTTTCTTTAAAATAAATAATTTCTTACACGCACTGTTCATTTTTTCTTGTATTTGATATCGGACTTGATCTATTTTAGCTTAATTTAATCTTGTATGCTTTTTGTTGGTTTAAACCATGACTCTTAGAATTGTAATTGAATGGCCTTCCCTTTCATGCAAATGTGCTATTTAAAGGGGACCTATCATGCAAAATGCACTTTGTGATGTCTTTTATACATACATATGTGTCCCCGGTGTTCCAGGGAACTCACAAAGTGTCAGAAAACACAACCCTCTCTCTTTTCCTCCATACCCAAATGTCTAAAAACGGGGCTGCAACGGATTTGATACGGGTGGATTTTTTATTTGCACCTTTTTGACGTAATGTAGGTGCACTCCGCCTGATTGGTCAACTCTCCACCAATCAGGGGAATGAGAGGTTGGGCCATGTTGACTCTCCACTCGTAATCACAGCAAGCATGATAACATGACGCTCGTGCCGGGGCCGTGTCACGCCCCCCTCTTCCGCATGGGGGCGTGGTCAGCTGAATCAGACCTTGCAAAGACAGAGCTGGAGTGAGGCAAAATGAGGCATGGCTAAAATGCATGATCTGTTTCGTATTTTGAAAATTGAACTGCAGCTTAGAGGAGTCTCATTAAACATCCGTCTCAGACTGCTGAAGCCTTGATTAGCTTAAAGACCCAGTGAAGTGTGCGCCGGTGCATGATCTGTTATGCTAATACGTATAGTAATGACCAAAATTGTCCATTGGAACCCATATAAAGATGTTGGAATAGCAACGAATTTGACGAGTTGGAATTTTCCGCTGGGAAACCTCCGCCTTCGTGGGCGTGGCTTGCGATCTACTGCGTGACGTCAGAAGATGGGCTCAGCCGAAGTGTTTACATTCACCACCGTTCATTTTGTCTCTGTTTCAAAGTGGAATTTACCAACGTTTTTGAGCGAGTATTTTATTGGAAAGTGTTTCGCAGTCGACTGGAAGTGATTGCCAATCGAGGAAACCTGACAATGGAGGCGACAGTGAAGAAAAAGGGAGGAAAAACACACGGGAAGCGATGCATTGCCGCTGGCTGTGGTAATGTCAATTCTGCCGAAGTGGCGATGTTTCTGTTCCCAAAAGATGAAGGTGAGTGGCTGGTGTTATTGTTTCGTAGATTCGTAGATTGTTTATGAAAAATAAAGGCCACTGTGTTTGTGTTTACTAACAAGACTATCATGGCGGCGGCAGAGCTCAAGTCGAGTTTCTCCGCCTGGAGATATTCTCACTATTTCACTTTTGTCGAGCACAAAGAAAAGAACGTTTTAGTTAAATGTAAGTTGTGTCTTGGCGGGTCAAAGATCCTATCGACTGCCCAAAACAGCAATTAAAATCTGTTGAAACATCTGCAGAAACAACATGCTGGGACGAAGCTAGTAGCTAAGACCACAGACCCAGACTCATCCGACGCCACTCCACCTCCACCTAAGCAACAGCGGCTGGATTGGCACTTTGAAACATATCTTTGTGTTTGTGTTTGTATAGACCACATTGCTTAGCAGAGTTCAGTGATGCAAATGCATGTCAAGTTGATCAACAGGTTGTATTATTCTCCGATGCAATAACAGTACTGAAATGAAGGCTACAGTATAAGGGCATTAATGGGTGCCCTTTTTTAAGTAACTAAAAAGTTACTTTTCACAGTAACGCATTACTTTTTGGTGTAAGTAGTGAAGTAACTAGTAATTGTAACTAGTTACTGGTTTTCAGTAACTAGCACAACACTGCATGTGAACATGAATGTTGCATCATGCTATGAACAGATGAATGTATGATCAGGTGATGGCCAATCCTGTGTGTAGATCTACTCTAGATCTATGACAAAATATTGTCCTCAACTAAATTGACTTCCATGGCCACTTTCCTCATCTATCCTGTCCGAAAAGCTGTCAAAATCACTCATTTCTCTCGCACCAGTATCACTTTCCGAAGGCTCCGCCATGTTTACAATCACAACTGGGCCCATCTTGTGACGTCACAGCCGCTATCGTCTGCAGCAGCGGTAGGCTCAGACTCTGAAAAATTTGCGATGTTTATCTCGTCCCTCGCACTTCCTAAAAAATTATTTTAGCCATGAACAGGTACAATTATATGTAAGAAATGAAACTGCCATTTCATTTTGGCGCAAAAAAATGCACTTCACTGGCACTTTAAACTAAACCCACAAAGCCATTTCCCACAGAACAAACCCTGTGGATTTCACACCAGGAATAACTTTTCTTATAACACTTTTACTTTACATGAATGCACGTGACTTTTGTATTGCATGATTGACATAAATATGGCACTTGTCATTAATGTTTCCTTCTTCCAATTTTTGTGCGTTTGATGCTTGTTACATCAGAAAAATGAACGCTGTGAAGTCACCAGAGAGTTCTCGTCAGAGTATAATGCCTGGAGGGAAATACAGAGACAGGAGACATGTGTTTCCCAGCTCAATAAACCGTCAGGACGGAGCAACATCCCTCAGAGGCCGGCATGCTTTGTGAACATGATTTGATGCGTGAAAGAAGTCTACCTTTGTGGCAAATCCTCACCTGACTAATCCTTCACTGAGCGACTTAAACCAGAGACGGTGTGAGGCTGAGACACGAACAATGTGGGGAAAGTGAAGAGGAACAGGGGAGAGGAACGTGAGGGTAACGCTTGTCCTTCAACAATGACAACAGCTTTAAACAAAGGATTTACATATTAAAGATGTAGCCTACCTGGTGGATCCCAGGTGTAAAAGCGGTTTGCATTTAGACTTGTAAAGCGGTTTGCATTACAAGTTTGCGGTTTGCATTACAAGTCTAAAAGTTTAAAAAACTTCTCCAGACAAGTTAAGTTTAAGTTTTTTTGTTTAAAAAGAAATAGGCAAAATGTGTTAATTTAACAAGATTAATGCATACTGGAACATGATTTGTGATATCACAGGTTTGTACATCGTGTATTTAATTCTTGTCCTTTTTTTATGTGAATCTATGAACACTTTAAACTTAAATTTAACAGATTAAACATATAAGCTGGTGAATTATTATAACACAACAGCATGATACAAAAATGTATAACTTCAACAAAACTGGGAACAGCTATAACATTAAAATATTACCTACAAGTGGTCAAAATTATGTTTTTGCTGCAGTAATAATGCTTTACTTTTACGAAAAATACAATGTTGAATGCTTGCATTGACTACTCTAATACATTTCCATTAAATCATATTGGGATTGTTTACATCAAATTGAAACATCATAAAGCGTACAGTAGGTGGCAGTATGCACCTTGACTTTGCAGCTGTAGGCAAAAGGCTGCTTTCTATCAGTTTTGGGTTTCTGATGAATCACATTTCCAACATGTGACAAACTGTTTGATATGAAACTGTTTGCAGCCATCTATTTCTCATTTCTCTCCTCAGGTGGGATTGTGCCACTAATACCACCTGCTCACTCTTAGGAGACCACAACATTTGAATTTTGCTATACAATTACAATAAAGTCGTCTTCTTAAGAGAACAGCAGCAGTGCAATGATTAGCTGTCCATGTCAGAGGACTCATTGCTCAGTAACTACAGTTGATATGACACTTATTAAAAACAAGTCTGACCTGTTGTTTAAAAAGCCTTATATCAATACTAAAAAGGACAGCATTAAGAGCCATTCTTTACCTTTTCAGTCTTTTACTTCTTCCCTTTTTCTTCTCTTTAGCAGGTGAGGACAACATGCAGTATTTTTGTCCCGAAGTGCCCTAAGCCAGCATGGGCCTGAAGGAACAATAAGAGCAAATTAGAAATGAGTTTATTTAAGCATGTCAACATTAATCATTTTAGCCATAGAGTCCAACCTCCCCTGAGGGTTCCCTGAATGTACCACCTTGTCAGTGGAATGCATTTTTTACATGGCATGACGTTAAACATGTAGTCTCCAGATTTAAAAAAAAAAGATGACCTTTGGCTGCCAGCTTTCAAAAGAACAAATGAGCCCAGGAGGGGTCTCAGAGTGATGAAAGGCTACGCTCCCAGCTCCACCTGCAATCTTTGACCCTGTCAGCACCCCCCCTCTGGAAGCTGAACTTGCATTTACGTTGCACTGCAGGATCATAAATGTCAGCGGCATCCAAACACGCACCAACCAAGAATATTCCGGATATAATAACGTGCTTAGGACTCAGAATTCTCTGTTGCGGGCCAGGGCCACCAGGGCACAAGTAATTACACAATCTGTTCAGGTGTCATCAGCACATAATTTCTGTGGTCGCTCAAACATGAAGGAGACCTTGAGGTGCTTATTAGTGTGTGTGT
This sequence comes from Dissostichus eleginoides, assembly GCA_031216635.1. Classification (NCBI taxonomy): domain Eukaryota; kingdom Metazoa; phylum Chordata; class Actinopteri; order Perciformes; family Nototheniidae; genus Dissostichus; species Dissostichus eleginoides. Next base: position 17,429,142 of record CM062271.1, read on the forward strand.
GTGTGTGTGTGTGTGTGTCTTATCGGGCGAGCTGCTGTCAAGTTGTGGAAACGTAATAAGTAATAAGAGACGCTGTTCTAACTTTTATTGATTTCAGATGCCCTTGCAAACAATCAGAGTCAACGGCAGTCTCTGATGAGGAGAGAGCGATGGTGGAGAGGATAAGACGGGACAATTACTAAAGATCGTATTTTGGACTGAGGAAGTCTCTACATATGCGGGAAAGAAAAAAAAACTAGCACTAAAAGAAACTACTGCTACATTTCTACATCTGCCGGTTGGATGATTTTCATAGTTTCAGAGGAAGACATTTGCTATACACGTTTTGTATGTACTTTGTCAAAGAAAACAATAGAGGCGTTTAAAAAAGAGTGATGCCAATTCGATTTACACACATCTTAGCATTTTATACCTTCACATTAACTTCAGCTTATGAACTCTTTTTTGAAATACAGAGTGTAAACCTTTGCTTGGCCAATACACGCAGTTAGTGATTGTTTATCGGCTGCAACAAATCTACATCATGCATCCCTGATTTAGAAAAAGATCTTTGGGAAAGGTTGGTTTGGTCTCAATTAGATAACTAAAACACTTGCATGAAGATGAATCTGCCGGCATAAATACAATATAAAAGGTCCGCTTTAATTTAGCTATTAATAATAAAAATGATATGGCTGGGTACTGCCCTATTAGTTAAAGCCTTTTGAAGGATGAATCTAGAGTAAAGTATGTGGTTTCCTGTCCGGAATGATACATTTTCCTCCCATTTGCAAATGAAAATAACATAGGTAAAATAGCTACATACATTTGATCAAGTACAAGCACAGAACGGTAGAGTACTCAAAAATTTAGGAGTGAAGGATTTGATTGATTCCCCAACTTTACAGCAGCTTTGGACCACTGGCTTCTCTGCTATTATGTGAAAATCCATTTTTAGAGTAAGTGTATGAAATCGTTGGTGATTTATTAAGCTGCAACTTTCAAATCACATTCCCTCCCATCAGGCTCATGAATATTTGTGTTTTATGACAATGTATAGCTGCTGAGAAACGTCTGTCCCGACAAACAGGAGGTGCTACAGACTCACTCTGTGGTGTCGACTTCTCATTGGTCCAGAAAGTTATTTAAAACTGCGAATGGTGGATACAAAAATTAAAAAGTGACTCAGCAGTGTGGGTATGAGAGTTGTAACAGTGCATAAAGGGATCATTGGACCAACATTCTATTAGGGATTGAACAGAAACCACAAACATCTCAGTAGCACAAACCAAAGAGCGTCTGATAGCTGAAGCCACTGGGCTGTGACGCCTCATTAAGCGCGGACTAAAGAGGCAGTTTGGGTCAAATTGAATTTCAATGCGTCTTACTATTAAAACAAAGGGGAATTACAGTTCTGCTGCTCAGGCAGAGTCATCTTATGTCGGCCAACACACTGGTACAGCAGTTCTTCACTCTGTGGTATTTCTACATGACCTTTTTATGATTCATTTTGGATTAAAAAGCAAAGCCAGGGCATGGAGGTCTGACATTTAAAAGCTGTTTCTGATTTCCAGGGCCTGGAGGGAAGCTGCCTCTCTTCACCTCTCTAACAGCATGAGGCAGAGCTTTTCTTCCTGCTTAAACAGACACCTGCAGTCTCAGGATCAGAACCTAGAGGCAGTTTCCACCCCTTCACCCCCAGCATCCCTTACATCCAGCATCCTCTTCCCTCTGACAGTTTAAGCATCTAATCCCTTCGAAGAAAACCCCCTACAGTTGGTGGAGATAGTTGTTTTTACTACGTTGGAAAAGGATGTATCAGAGCGAGAGAGAGAGACAGGCAGAAAGAACAGATGGTAAATGAGGCAGAGAGAAAAGAAGGGGAACAAAATCATGTCAAAACAAATCAGAGGTAAAGCGTCCACTAGAATCAAACTCCTGTTGGCACTAAGGTCAATAAGTCAGCCTAGGCAGGATTTGAGCTGGCACGCTGGGTGATCTTAGAGCATCTTAGAAAGTTTAGGATAACAGCTGACTCCGTGTCAGTGTGGAAACAGCATGTGAGGATGTGTGCTGCATGGTGCCATGGGAATAGGGATGTCACAATACCATCAATTAAGAAGACGATATCGATACCAAGAAAATTCCTCAAATGTTTTCTCAATACCCAATCGAACACCACGGTAAAAAAATAAATCCATTTTAACATCCACTTTATTACCGTTTGATTGCTCGAAAATATCTCTTAAATCTATATTATGTTGCTGTGAAAACATCTCCTTTAAAACCACTGTATTTACTCAAGTATATTTATACACATTATGATAGCTTTATAATTCAATTCTACTAAATGTTCAAATCTTACTAAATAGAGATTCTTCCCACAGACATTTTCTATTTTCTCCAGGACAGCGTTATTCTGGAGCCCTGTGGTACTGTTGTGTCATCACGTTTTGCCACGGTTTAGCTTCGGGTTGGTACAGAAACATTCATTCTTGTGAAATCCCAAGTTGTGAGTATAACACCTGTGTCAACACTTGTGTTGATCCCTAAACCCATGCACAATAGACAGTTTGTGTATTTGGTTGCAACTTATGTAGCCTTTAAAGGGCATTTGATAAAACCCAAAGAAACAAAACAATACAAATTGAGTTTGGTTCCCTTTGGCCTACTATAAAGGTTCAGGTTGTTTCAAAATACCTTCTGTCTGCTACCCACTGATCAACATACTGTCCTCTCCATCTAAACCCCAACTCCAACAGCAAAGCAACATTTCTGCAGGGTCTGTGTGAGTCAGTTTGACCTCATTTATGATACATCTTAATTGGACAGCTCCATAATAAGCACTAATAAGCAAACAACAACATCACACAACATTTCTTTTTAATGATGAAGCCATTTTCCATGCAACCCCAACACAGTCCATAAACCTACATGTAACAAAGTTTATGATTATACCGGAAAATGATGCCAGTAATGACAATAATCTTTTCTCTCTAAGCCAGGGGTGGGGAACCTCCGGCCCCCGGGCCGTATACGGCCCGCGAGACCATTTGGTACGGCCCTCGAGGTAATTTATAAACACACGCAAAAAACATTTTTTTTTTAGAAATCTAGACCGCAAAAGAATTAACAAGCGAGTGCCTGTTTTTCCTGGCCAAGGTCAGGGTCCTTGAACACAACATGAGCCTAACGTGTCATCACGTGGTATGTCTCGTCTGACAGGGGTGCAGTTCTGACGGAGAGCACCAGAACGCCGCTCCGGCACTTCCAAAAATTGCAGTACCCATAAGGAGCCGTACACATGCCGCAGTTTTTGCGTGGCTGTGTCTTTAGTTAAGCCCAGTGGCGATCTGTTCATCTGTCATACTGTCAATAACTTTGTTGTTATTAGCATCTGGTTAGCTAGCTATGCTAACGAATATAAGAAGCTTTTTCTCCAACCAGTGAGGTAAAGGCACATCTTTATATGATCATTATACTTATAAAAAAATAAGAGAATAAAGTAAACAGGTATAAAATACTATATGACAGTAAAGAAAAGTTGTTATTAATAAACAAGAATACAGTTTGAAAGGGGAGTGATTTGTAAAATATCCATAAAGAAAAAGAAATCTGCTTACAGTTCTGTTTCATATGGTGTTGAGAGATGAATCCATAGATCTCTTAATGTTGCTCTCAAAGTGCACCAGATTGATGCTTTTAACTTCAACATTTAAAAAAAAATCTTCCCGGGGGAGCATGGCCCCGGACCCCCCTAGAGGAGGTTAGGTCCCCCCCCACTTAAATCATGTCCACATGGATAGGAAACTAAATACATTTGCACACATCTTGTGTCCATATCTTTCTGTTTTGGTGGTCATGCCACAACCGTGCACGTGCATGCATGCGCGAGTAAGATATCTGGATTGAGAGGTTGCTTTTTCTTTGCACAGCATGAAAGAAAGGCGAAATTAATGGGCTGTGATTTTAGTATTTTTAAGCAGAGGTCAATCATTTGTACGGCCCTCGGAGGATGTTGAAAAAATTGAAATGGCCCTTGAGAGGAAAAAGGTTCCCCACCCCTGCTCTAAGCCTGTCATTAAAAAAAATGAGTCAATAATGTATGAGTGTGGATCATAAAAAGGGTTTTTTGTGTTTTAGAAATAAAGCACATTACTGATTGCGAATGTTAGGTTATAGTAAAGAAGAGGAGAAAGAATAAAGGCTTCAAATAGAAGGACTGATTTCATATTGATCTTCCATTTACTTGGCTTAATGGGAAAATCAAGGTTTTCCAGCAATGTAAGACTGAACAACAGTATGATCCTCCATGAGCGTATTCTCTCGAATGTGCCATGTTTTTATGTTTGTATGGACTGTCTGTGTCGGTAGAGATGTTTGTATGAGGGATTTGAGCAAATTGAAAGCAACATTATGCAAAAACAAGTGAAGCAAACAACATGACCTTTAAAGCCGTCTGAGCACATTTTTCTATGCATGACACAGAGTAAACTCAATTAACCTAATGCGGAGGCTTACGGCTAGAGGCAGCCGCAGATAATGAAGAGAACATTTGGGATAAAATAGAAATGTTGAATAAAGAGCACACTAAAGAAAATGACCTCCGACTTTTTAATCCCCCACATCTTTGTTATGTGTAAACCTGACACGCTCACAGTTTAACAAAGACAGCAGTTTGCCTTTCTGTATATTATGCAAACAAACACACACACTTTTTCTCCCCAATCCTCAAAAAGCCTGAACCGAAATGCATTCTGGAGGAAATAGTCCACGCATAATTCTTGCTGCAGCAACAACAAAACGTGTGATTCTGGTGTTTTTAAATCTTGCAATCATTGCTTTATGAAGCACAATATAATATTGACAGGAGTTGTAAACACAGAGACATATTTAAACTCTACATTTTGCTTATGCAGGATAAGCTGTGAGGATTTTGTGTGTCACTTTTTCCTATTTTTCTGCCGCTCCCCGTCTTTAAGCCCTGGAAACATTTGCGTTTCTCTCTTTTACTCAATATTTCCTTGCGCTTGCTTATATATTTTAGACTGCCACTTACGTTTGTAACCATCACACTCCCTGTGACACCCTTTTTCATACAGTGCCATCATCTATCCTGAACTGCATATAACATCAGTATGAGCTCATTGGTGATGCTCAGAGCATCTTCTGGCCCGTGGGAAATTCCACGGTCGACAGGATTAGTTATAAACAGGCTTTTCCTCGCTGACACATGCTGGTCAGAAGCAACTAGAACTAATGCACGGACACACAACATATCACGTACACACAAACACATACACACACAGATTACAGTATGTTAGAAATGGTGTCATAAATTAGATTGACTGCCCGACTTCATTGAAATGAAGGAAAACAATTTCCTCTGATTACAAGGAATCAGTTTCATCCCAGATCCTCAGTCATACTTGCAGATGCTACGGAGCTATTCAATAAATCATGATTTGAGGCTTTTTGAGAAAAGTAAACAGCTGTGCTCCGGACTAATGTTGCGAGGCATCTGTGTTTGCAAGACTCATTCATCAGTCGCATCATTTTTGCGTGCAGGGGAGTTTAGGACATTGTTTGTCTCATTTTGGGGTAGTTACCAACTGTAATTAAAAGTTGTATAAATCCCATTCACCACGGGTTTTCATAAGGCAGTTTATATCACATTTGAAGATTTGGTACAAAAGTCGGCAGGTGTACACAGATAATTTTTTGGGGTATTTTTTGGTAATAACTTATATTTTTCTTCCCAGTTGAACTGTCTTTTTAAAATGTGCCTGCTGCACTTTTTACTGTTGCTTTTACTTCCTTCAACAGTTTACAGTTTTCGGCAGCAGAATACACTTGAACTCCTTGAAGTGTGAGTCAGGATATCTAGAGAACAAGCCATCTAATCTGATCTGAAGGAAATAAAAAAATAAATGGCATCATAGGAACCTTAATTGGCTCCTCGAGATGTGTGCCACAGCCACTGCAGCAGCTGCACATGTTGGCAGGGATGCTGAGTGCGCCAAATCAGAGAGCCAAATTACAATAACCGAGTTCCAGTTGTTTTTACAACACCAGCATGCTTGCATAGAAATATGTAATAAAAGAGCGTTCGGCATAAAAGAAACAACATACTTTTGAGAGGTAGGGAACTGTCATGATATGTGATTTACTGAGGAAAATAAGGTAGGAAACAGGGGATTTAGACAGAATACAGAAGTCTTTCCACCTTAGACTCGCCACAGGCAACATGGAGCTAAACCCAGGTAGCAGGTGAGTGTCAGGCATGAGCTAGAAATGTACGACAGGGCTGTGACCTCGAGGCATCAGGTTGGGAATCCTTTTACAGGCTTCAATTCCTACAGCTGCCTTTTAAATGTGATGCAAGCAGGAGGAGGAGGAGGAGGATGTATACACTGCGTCTAATCTACAGAAACGTGAAAATAGGGCTTCATCCCTCAGGCGTATACATGGGCTAACATCAAATTAGAACATTGGAGTATTACATAAACAGGTACATGCACACACAAGTCACGACTACATGAGTACACACACTAAACAAACATGACCTCTCAGCATGGCCCTGGGAGTAAGTGAATCTAAACTGACCTCACCCCAAGCTGTGCTCTCTGCGGCGCGAACAGCACATGTTGCCCTCATTAATGCAATAATAAAGCTAATGTTCCTTGACTGGTCAGGAATTACATTTATGTGAAATATAGTCTCTAATAAGAATTTATTTAAAGCAATTTTTTCCTTATTTTATATTTATGGTACGAGCTTGAATACTGTGCTAAAAGCATCACTTCTCTTTATTCTTTTTGGGGAATTTAAATGTATTATAGTTTCAAAGGTTGAAGGGTTTGCTGCTCAATTGAGTACTTGGGGTAAAAAATGTACAATTTTACTTTTCTTTTCTCTACCACATAAGTACAGCTTAATTTTCTCATGTGAAGAACAAGTAAATATTTAATTCCCTCTTTAGCTTTTATGTATGCTTGATCTTCCCGTATTCCTACAGGAAATCTGTCTCTTAGAGGACTCGCCTTTAACCTCTCTCTAGAAATAGCCTCTGCATCCTTTGGGATTTGATTTATGCTCACGCTATCTGTGGTTTGCTCAGCTATGGGGGAAAAAATATACAGTTTGCATTATGCATTGTGTAAATCAGAATTGAAGGCTGCTTTAGAGTGGAAATGTAGTCAATTACTGTCGCCTGTCCTTAAGAAGAGCATATGTAAAAGTTGCAGAGAAAGTCATATTTATGCACACATGAATTCACTTACAGAAAATGAACACAGACAGGCGTACTGATAAGCTGAGTCACACACTCATCTTTGACTGACTCACTCCAGTGTTTCCCCTATATACATTCAGCAGACAGAGCGAGAGCGAGAGAGCTAGAGAGAGCACACCTTTATCTATTTAATATAGTTGTAAAAAATAAAGTAAGAAATCATTCCAATGTGTACTATAGGACAGTACAAAAAAACAGTTTAAAAGGGGAGTGATTAGTAAAATATGCATAAAGAAAAAGAAAAAATACTAACTAGGTAACATAAGATAAGAATAAACAAGTTTAAATAATTTGTTATTGGTTGTGATCATATTCTAAAGATTTTTGGATTATTGAAAAGTATACAGCTCCCTTTCATATGAGTGTTGAGAGCTGTATCCATAAATTCATTTTGTGCTCAAAGTGCACCAGATTGATGCTTTTAACTTCAACATTTAAAAAAAAATCTTCCCGGGGGTGCATGCCCCCGGACCCCCCTAGAGGATTGAGGTCCACCCCTAAATAAAGCAGGTTAAAATAATTAAATTGGATACATTTTATTTTGATTGATTGTTATGTAGATGTGTAGTATTGTGTTACTGTATGTTCAATAAAGATGATTTAGCAAAATACACCTGTAGAGACTCAAGAGCCTTTCTTGTGCTGGCAGACACATAGAAACATATTGGCGGGGCGCACTTCGCACGCACACTAAAAAATTCCACACGCTCCGCGCTCACATTTTGCTAGGTGCCTTCGCGCCGCTGCTATGACTCCATCCTAGGGGAAACACTGCACTCAGTCAATTTGCACCACGCTAAAGTAATAAGACACTGGAACCAATGATCTACTGTATAGGCCAAATGTACTTAACTTGCAGCCTCACGAAATTCAACAAATAAACTCAACTGAAATTATGGTTCTATTGATAATGGGCCCTTTCACACAAACAAGATGAAAATGTCTAATCAAGGAGTTTGGTAGGTCTAATCATAATAAAATAAACTTTTACTTAAAAGAAGAACAGAAGAGTCAGGCAGTGATGTAAGAGTCAGGAGAAGCCAGACTGAGCTGTTAGATGAAGAGCTGAAGGCGACCGACTGCACACCTCCAAATTCTCAACAAGAAAACCAATAGGCGCTTTCACAACGAGTACAACAAGTACTTTTCTCCATACTTTTCCCGTTTAGTTCCGATAGTTCCTGGGATTTTGCGTTCACACCAAAAAGAGAACTTAGTTCATGAGAACTTTTACCCCCTTTTTAGTGCCTGCTAGAGAGGTGGTACTTTCCTGGGGAGAAAAAGTTCCAATTTCTGATTGGCTGGGCGAATTGCAAACCACGCCCCGTAAAACTCGGAAAAGTTTTGTGAAGCCGCCATTGTATTTGCCGGCATTAGCATTATTAGCATTAGCCCCGCGCACCAACAGAGAGAGAATAACTTATGGCAACACAAAAGAAAACTGGGAGTCCCAGCAGCTTCTACTGAAGCCAGTCCCGAACTCCGGGGATTTTCGGCCGGGGACTTCGGGTGGCAGTATACGCCGTGAAGTGGTTTGCGGCCTGCCAGTAAACCCAAAGCAGAAGAAGTGACGTCAGCGGCTTCATTTGCGTAATCTTCCCTCAGGGAACTTATTCTGGTGTGAACGCGATCGGCTCTTATGCCGTTCACGGCCCGTTTTTGGTTGCGTTTCCACTTGGCGTAGTACCGGCTAGCGGCTACTATTTCACAGTTTTTCTGGCCCCATCAAATCGAGGTTCTTAGCGGTCCAACAACCAGGCTGAGTCGGGTTGAGTATGCTAAACTAGAGAGAGAATCGCTGGCAAGGGGGCTACAACTACAACAAAGATGAACATATTTGACCGTGATTTAATTGTAATACACGTTTCAAAATGATGCCGAAGTAACAACATACTGATACCGGTTAGTAAAAAACATGAATTAATGCTTTGACAAGTCTGCAGACAGACGGCAGGCGAAAAACCTTTTAAAATGCGTGTTTCTAATGGAGATCGGCTAAGCTAACGCAGTATATGCTCCGACCGTCCACACTCACAACAACGGCTTATACAGACATAAATAAACCAGCGACTGTATTCGCCATGACACAGACAGTCTGTGGTTTGTACTTGTTTAACTTTTGTCTAGTTTCTGAACAGATATGAGGAGCTGTGAGCTTGAGTGCTAACAGCTAACGGCTAATGTTGTTTTTCTGTGGTTCGCATTGAAGATGACGTCACGGCTCCGCCTACACTGCGTTACTATAGTTACTGCCCCAGCTACTAAACTGTAATGGAAATGCAGCATAAAGTGAGCCAGTCCTAACAAGGCCTAACTATACCGTACTAAGCCGAGCGAGGCCCTGCAATGGAAATGCGCCATTAGTTCCATGGGGGTACTTAGTGCTGGGAACTAAGTACGGCAAAGTACTTGGTGTGAAAGCGGCTAATTAACTCACTTTCAATGTTTGCTGACTGATGCCTTATGGGGCATACAAATTAGATCACCTTCAAGAGGCCAGTGGTTGGATTGGACTTTTTTATTTAAAGAAAAGTTGTTTTGCTGGCCCAACTGTTTTAAATGTTACCACCAATAAAAGGTTGTCACTGAATCGACTAGGACTTCAGTTTCTTAAGAATTTTCACATTTGCATCTTCAGTGTGCATATATGTAGATGAGTGCATGTGTCCAGTTTAAAAATGAAGTCAGCCTTTGATTTGGTGCATAAAGTGTTCTCAAACATTGTTTTAATCTGGAGGCATGCACTTGTCTAGCGCCTCCTCTACCAGCTGTGTGGAGTGTGGACAATCAGACCAAACCGGCTACAGAGTTTTCAATCACCCATCTGCAGTTTGGGTGGAACAAAGGAGAATTTAAGAGCTCCAGAGTGCTGAGCGGAAGAGGAGAAGGTCTGACAAGACAAGCAAACAGCGCAGCGAAGAGATGGGAGGCAGCTGGGATTAACAGCCTAGAGCTGTGAGAACAAATTGTTAGACCTCAGGGCCATCCGAGACAAGAAAGAAGAGGGAAATCAGAGGGAGCACTACCTGAACGGATGAGAGCACATTTTAAAGCGTTTTGACCAAAGACTATGTAAAACATGACTGTATAGTCACTATGAAATCACCCATAGGATTCTTAAGTGTCAATGTACATTTTAAATTGTGTTGCAGCCGGAGATAGCCTCCACTAAACTCCCAGGTAATCCAAAAATAGGCAAAGAGGTGGATCGTTCACGGAGGTAAGTTTCCCAAAGAGATACAGCAGAGCAGACACCTGGTGAGCGACCAGCACTGCACCCACCCTTCACCCCTAATCATGCAAACATTTTAGCCTAAATGAGTAAAACTGGTAAATCATATCAAATGCGTCACCACTAGGGATGCTCCGATCGCCAATTTTGGGGCCGATCGCCGGAATCAGTATCGGCCGATACCGATCGCCGATCCGATCGAGTGGGCAGGGCCTATGGGGATCTTCCATTTAAAGTGATGTTTAAAACTCAGTTAATGGGGCTCATTCACTGGCGCTTCCACAAACAACAACCAACATAATTATTACATTCAAATGAAGTACATTATTCAAGTTTACATTAACTTTGGATAATAACACGGGAGAAATGAGCGGAAGCGCTCTCTTTTCCTCTCTCTCCTATCCTATCTCATGCAGCTCACTGATCCAGTAATGAGTGACCCGCAGTGTTGTGCTAGTTACTGAAAACCAGTAACTAGTTACCATTACTAATTACTTCATTTCAAAAGTAACTCAGTTACTTTACTGATTACTTACTTACCAAAAAGTAATGCGTTACTGTGAACAGTAACTTTATAGTTACTTTAAAAAAGGGCTCCATTAATGCCCTTATAGCCTTCATTTCAGTACTGTTATGCATTGGAGAATAATACAATCTATCAAGTCTCAGCTACTAGCTTCGTCCCAGCATGTTGTTTCTGCAGATGTTTCAACAGATTTGAATTGCTGTTTTGGGCAGTAGATAGGATCTTTGACCCGCCAAGACACAACTTACATTTAACTAAAACGTTCTTTTCTTTGTGCTCGACAAAAGTGAAATAGTGAGAATATCTCCAGGCGGAGAAACTCGACTTGAGCTCCGCCGCCGCCATGATAGTCTTGTTAGTAAACACAAACACGCCCACAGCGGGTCTCCGCATGTGACACAGGAAGTATCTAAGTACATTTACTCAAGTACTGTACTTAAGTACAGTTCTCATCTCTGTTTGCCTCGCTGTTGGCGCCGCTCACCAACGTCTGGGAGCCGAGACTATATAAAAAAAATAACAACGGAGTAACGCACCATGTAGTAACGGTAACTGAGTTACTGAATTTAAAAAATAATGCGTTAGAGTACTAGGGATGCCAGAAACTGACCATGATCAAATTCGAAAATCGGACAGCCCTGGCGAATATTAATCGATTATTCGCGCCCCCCCCCCCCCCCCCGCGGGAGAGAAAAAAAAAAATAGTTCCACGAGGATCTCTCCTCTGAACGTGCCGCTTTGTTCATCTTTAGTTGGGTTGTTCTCACTGTTCTGTATATTGCCAATAAATCAATCGCACGTGTGACGGAGAGGGGGGGGGCGGGGTCGGTGTGTCGTGGCTGCAGCAGGCAGCAGCAGTCTGCACTCTGCGCAGCCTGCGCTGCTGGCTTCCTCCAAGTTTACAGTAAAACAAACTGGTGGTGTGACCAATGGCCATTTACAATTATTAATACTATTACTATTATTAGCATTAGTCTATATTTTGGTTGAAACTAAGCCAGGAAAAAAAAGAAAAACATAAATAATAATAAAAAAATATATAAATAAAATCGAATTTTAAAAATAATTTTCGATTATGGAGACTGTAACGAATATTCGAAAAATCGAATAATCGCTGGCATCCCTATAGAGTACTAGTTACTGCCAAAAATAACGGCGTTACTGTAACGCCGGTGACCACTGGTGACCCGACAGTGAAGAATAAACATATTTATAACTAGTTTAGCTTGTTCCAGAGGTAGATAAAATAGCTAAGTGTGTAAGGTCTTTAGTGTGTGTGTGTTGCTCCGCTCACCGGTCCGTCACAGCGGGTGGAGCTGCAGGATTTCTGCTTCACACGTTGCATACCGCTATTTTATTGTCATTTTTGGACACCTTAAAATACTGCCAGACTGGTGAAGCCATTTTGGCGAGCTTGTTTTGCCGCGCAGAGAAAAGTGTCATGTATTTCACATCATAATTTTACGTCATGCGATCGGCTCTCGCGATCGGCATTTTTAGAGAGCACCGATCGATTGGTAGAGAGTGAGTATCGGCCAATATCGATCGGAGCATCCCTAGTCACCACATACAGTAGTTGTCATGAATGTGGAAATAAGCTTTAGAGACCAGAGCAGTTTCTTTTTACCAGGCTGTAAGGTTGGGAATTTAAACGAGGGAGTCTTTGTGGATAGAGTTTCTTTTGAAGTCAAGTGGCCATTTGAGGAAATTACATTTTTGCCACTTCAGTATAAAGGGGATATGTTAGCACTAGAGGTTGCTGCTTGGTTTTGACTAGTCATGAGGTGGTGCTGTGAATCAAAGGCTTTTGTGTACAGAAGAGGACAGATACAGATTACACATGGTCAAGAGACCTTGAATTTTCATTGATGAATGATTTGCTGAAGAAAGAAAGAAAAACTTTCATTTTTCAGCGAATTTATTCATTTTTGAGTCTTCAACTTGTCAACTTGTCTCTGGTTCGAGTTTTAGTTGTGATGTTTTAAATCAATGTAATATTTACTGAGGCATGTTTTGTACTCCCTCGCATACTCTGATGTTGAACATATGAGTCAATCTGAAAATTAGACCCCGAAAATATCATCCACACATCACAGCGGTCTGATCAAAGCCCTGAATGTCCCTCATTAGTATAAAGAACACCATGCAACCTCCTCCTTCCTCTGTACCTTTACTATCTAAAAGCAATCTAACAGTGTACACAGTTTTACCAGACCCAGAGTGTTATTATATACATGACATTTTAATGTTGGCTGTGGTGAAATGTCAGCTTGCTGATGAAAGAGGCCAGCTCTCCACCCTGTGGATGTGCTTGCAAGTGGAGCGGACAGAAGATTTAGAACTGGTTCAAAGCCAGCTGAACCACATGTGACCCGATGGCCTTTTCTCAACACAGTTTACATTACACTGTGATATTATTTCATCAGAGCGGTACTGTAGAGCTGGAGAGGGGACAGGAGCTGTCCACAAGCGGCTGCACACTGCTGTGAGAAATCTCTATACAGACCTATTTAACTCAGAGTCAATAGAGTCAGAAATACAGCAGGCGGGAATAATCTTCAGGACCAGGTTCATTTTAATCAAAATGAGGGGTTTTGCAATTTATAGGACATCAAAGGTATGGGTGGTGGTGGGGGGGTATTAATGTGAAGCTGTGTGGGGCCTGAGGATAACAACATGATCCACTCTCTGAGGGATCCTGCTGTGATTGTCTTGGAAGGGAGAGAGAGGGAGAGAAAAGACTATTAATGCAAAAGAAAAATGATGGTTTTGTGTGATCACTGATTTACATTCTACTTTAATGTCGCCAGCACTTGCAGACTATGTATGTATGAATTTTAATGTCATGTTGAAGCTGTTGAGTGCATATGCAACCGAAGAAAACACAAACTTTGTGGAAAGAAGCAGCTGAAATGCTTATCCTCTAGAAAGACATGTAAAAATAGATGGCCTAATTTTGAATTTTATTATTAAAATCCTGGCAAAACATCCCACTGACAGAAAATCTATATCTAAGATTTCTTTCTGCTGCAGCACAAATCCCTTTCTATCATGACATGTGAGAGAAAGCACACAAAGCAGTTAGACCAGTAGAGAAGACCCTATATATGAAACATACAAAACCACATTTTAACCATCTACTCAATACATGTTTTAAAATGTGCAGCACTCAATCTCAATGCATACAAATGTAAATAAAGGTTGAATCTTCATTATGGACTACAAAATACCTTACTGTATTTTCTTACATGATTTAAATGTATTTACCAGGAGCCATAGACAACACAAACATTGGGCCAAACTTAGCTACAGCCAATACATTGGAATTAAGGGAGCCACAGTATGCAGACCATTGCTTATGTTTTACAAAACCATTGCCTCAACACCGCGAGAAGACAGGTAGCAACTATTGGTTTATCAGAGCATTTTCCGTGAAATCAAACAGCAGTGAGAGCGAACTAAAAGAAAAGTTGCGAAAACTACTAACTGAAAGAGGGGAACTGCAGAGTTGGCTGAGTCTTTTCTGATGGTCTAAAATATTAATTAAAAGGAGCTTTAAAAGTATAACTTTATTTCCCATGTGTTATAAGACTTACAGTAGGCCCAATCCTAAACCACGCCCTACACACTCCCCCTCCGTGACGGAGTGAACTCCGTGGAGTGACACTCGCAGCTCAACGAGGCTCCCTCCTGTCAGATGGAGGGAGTAAATACAGCGGCAAGCTTTGGGACAAACTCCCCTCTCTCCGGCAGAAACAGGAAATGCCGTAACTGTATGTAACAACGGTTTCAAATCAGCATCTCTTAAGACTAAAAATTAAAATTAATAACTCAAATAAAACTCCAAACATCTTTAATTGTGCTGCTTTTTTGTAAAGCTCTTTTAGTTTTAAACCTGATTTTTATAAGCTTCTTAGTTTTTGCAACAGTCTGTAAATATACACAACTTTATAATAAAATGCACACATTCCCCTTTCTCTAGACTAAACACAGGTATGATCCTAAGTTAAAAAAAATATGAGGTTATCATGAGGTTGTTAACGTCACAATTTATCAGTGGATGTTTGCTGGAACTACTCGTAAACAGCGTGTTTCCTGACGGACACACACAGCGTTGAGACCGGTCAGGTAGAGAGACCGGTCTCCAGTCAGCACCGATGCAGACTCGCTGTTTGATGGCTTGATAGCCCACTCCCCCTCCACACCGCTCCAAACTCGTTGGTTTGGAACAGCACTTAATGTGGCGGACCCTCCGCGCGAACGCGCAAACGGAGGGGTAGTACGGAGGGGTAGTGTGTAGGGGTAGGGGGCGGTTTGGGATTGGGCCATTGTTGCATAGTGAGCTGTTATCAAAGCTTTCAAAATCTGGATTCTAGATTTAGGTACAAGGAAAAACATTTAAAAAATGAACACAATGTGATAAAACCATGAGGAGAAATATATTATTCTGGTGGCATCACTGTATGCCGGTGGTGCTTTATCATTATTCCACTGCCCTCACAGCACATCCCCATTAGTGAACATCTCTAAAAAGGCACACACACAGGTCAAGGACGGTTATTTATATCATGAGCTGCATCCAATTATGTCAACCTGAAACCGTCTGCAGCTAATGGGCTTCCGTCTGCATGAAATAAAGCTTGATAAATATCAAAGATGCGGAGAGACAAGAGATGAGACAGCTTAATATTGATGATAATACAGGGGATCAGTTAGATGGAGATGGCTGTTTTGGAGCACGGATTAGATATGCGTGGATCAAAGTGTCAGCATGGTTCACTTGACAAAATTACCAAGCTGCGTTTACTTTTGATTATGATCTCTCCCCAGAGTATAAATTATTTTGAGAGTCTAGATAAATCAATCATAGTTTAGTCACTAATGCTGTGTTTATGAGCTTGTTGGCTTCACTGGTCCAAAAAAGAGGACCTCCTCCTCCTTTTCTTTGTTATACTACTGTAAAAAACAACTTCCCTGCACTAAACCTCTGATGTCAGTCCGCACTGATTCTCCGCGTCACAGTGCCTCAAGGGGAATTTATGCATCAGAAAGAGTTTGTTCACAACTGTCTGTACATTTCTGACAGTTTAATTTGGCTGTCTGTGTAAAAGCCATTTCTACAAAGGTGGTTCAATGTTCTGTCACAGTCTATCTGCAAAGATGTACAGAAACATGCACAACTACTGGCCTCCCCAATCTTTTTCTCCAACCATCAAGTGTTAGATGTACTGAAACCACAACCTCTGGCCCTCTCAGAGAGAAAAGAGTATTTTCTTAATCCATTAACCTGAGAAAGTGGCTGTAGGGGATGATGGAGAGCTCCTCCGAGACACTTTCCCCTCTGGCTGAAGCAAAACCTCTTCTGGATGGTTTCATCCAAATCGAAGCACTCAATCTTAAGGACAGCTTGGTCAAAAGCGATGCAGCACACTGACTGTACTCTAAGCGCAGGGTCACCTATAAGTGCTTTAGATACAGATTTACAGAAAGGAGGTGTCAGAATGATGTGGAACTTATACGTTTTTATTATATCTTTTTCAGAAATCTTGTATAAAACAATAGAGCCCATAAAAACGTAATGCAGGTTACAATCATAAAAGCGCTAGATCTACTGTCAAAATCTGTAGGCTTTTAAAGTTTTTAAACTGTCCAAGAATACAGACTATTTTAGCCCAAAGTAGGCTCCTTACTTAGCCATACATTTTGTCACAGATTGTGTTACTGGCTGGTTTTTAATCAGCTGTACCTATAGTGTACCAGCAACCCCAAAGACTCCAAAATTAATGATACAGCTGTTGACCTTTAAAGTACTCTTTTACACGTAAGCTAGTTAGCCCGACATTCTTACACTTCCTTACGGTTTTCTCAAGTGTATTTGGTTTTGGAAATACTACAAGTCGACACCACTGGAGCTATGATTGGATTACTGTTCATGGTGAGGGGTTTAGCTAAAGGTCAAGGGAATAGACAATTACCCCCCCTACATGTATCACCCATCCTGCCAACACCATTCTTACAGTTTGTCCCAAAACTGTTAATCAATGTGTCAGCAACGGCGACAATATCTCTATGAAACTTACACCCTGTCATATCCATAAGGAAAGATGGAGGGGTATAGATTTTTAGCTGAGATCTCTCCAAAGCACCTTGACATATCTCTCTCTTTCAGCAGCACCTTCAAGCCTCCAGGGCCAGTTGATTGATTCCACCCTCAGAGATTAATCTAGATTTGACGGTATGCGGTGTGAGCGTTAGTGTGTGTCTGGGTGTTTCAGTCAGAGAGAGATAGACAGTGTCAGAGTGTCTGATAGAGACGGAGCCGGTGGGCAGGGTGATCTACTGCCTGTTTAGATCCTCATTTCCCAGAGTTCATAGCTCTCTTCCATCAACCCGCAGGCAGGGAGCCAAGCCTTTGCTCTCCTCTCCACGGTGGTCTAATTCATCCTCACTTAGGAAAGGTAAAGGCTGCCTCTGTCTGCCTCAACAGGTCCAAAGGCAACTCATTTTTATTATCTCTCTTTTATCTGTGTTCTCTGTATTTCTTATATTTGATCTATGGTGTAGATTGTGTGATGCTGCTCTTTTTATGTTTTATGCTGCTTGTGCTCAGCGGGAAAAATACAAAAGTAGCCTCTCGCTGAATACTTACTTTAAGCAAAAGGTTAAATAGGCGAAAGTGTAGCCAAGGGAAGACAACAACCTCATTAAAAGACACGTCCACCCACCCACGTGCAAGCAGGCGTAAATAGACACAGAAAACACATGCAGGATTGTGAACACTTGCACTCCAACACACGCTATTAAACGTTATTTGAAAGCAGATCAGCCTCCAAATCAGTGAGATTTAAATAACTTCCCCCAAAGCAGATGGTAATAAAATGAGGCTTTTCTTGGATTTCACTCCACTGTGGGCAGGTGGGTGCAGCTGCAGCAGGTGTGTATTGGTGATACAGGGCCAGGGACTGGATGCAGATTTGCAGTTCATTATTTCCAGCTGTGTATTTGTAGCTCTGACAGACCTTCACTGAAACGGCACCTCGCTGACAAACACAGATGGCCGCACGAAGCTGAAGACAAACCTGGCTATTGTATGTACTACTGTGAAGGCAATAGTATTGATGAGCCATTTTAATGTTGGATAGAAAACCCTGGCGTGTTCTAAAATGGTTGACCCCAGACTTGAATTAAGTAACATCAGTTATGCATCAACATAAGGTAGTGATTAAATGTGACATGGTGGCTTTGTATTAACCTGCCAAGAATTGTTAGCATATTTTATGATGTTGTTGATTAGTTTAGAGGTAATGCTATCAAACTTAATGCTGTGGACATAAAAACTGAGTCAGTTTGGGAGGGTGTCAGTATGTAGGCTATATTACAGAGCTGTCAAATTAACTGTTTTAAATGAGCAACCATGAGTAGGCTATCATTTTATACCAGCAAAGCCTGAGAGTCTGCAGCAAAATCAACAACAGTAATTTCATGTTCCAATGTGATAATGATTGAGGCTTAAATAAATAACACCTTTAGGCTACAAATGATATTGCAATAACAGTCAAAGTGTACACAACATCACATCTCTCAGTCCTGATGTACAAACCAACAAGAAAAGCCATTTCAAAAGAAAACACTGCAGCCTGTGTGTACAACTGACTATCAATTATAAATATACAACCACGTTTCTCTAGTAGCCTTATCAGAATTAACCCAAAAAGAGGACAACATTTATACAATAATCGACCACAAATGAAAAGAGCAATGGAAATACATAACCTGAAGCTTTTTAAAGAATCAACAGCACAATGAAATATTACCAAAGCAAACCCTACAGAAACATGACTGACGCAGCTGCAACCACAAACAGCAATGAGAGACGATATCGCGTTAGGTTATAGCAAATAAATAAATAAATAAATATGTTGGTGAAGCCTACTCACCGGTCTGATCTTCATTATGTGAGCCTCGTAGTCCTCCTCAATTTGCTCCAAGTTAGCTTCTTTGCTCGTTTATTCCCTGTACACAATTATAACCAGTCCATTTAGCCCCTCTGTCCCCCTGCAAGTCTCAAAGTTTTCAAACATGTTGGACTTAATGACTGCAGACCATAAACTGTATATATAAAGCTGCAGACACATTGGAGATTACCGTCACAAAAAGCGGGAAAGCCTCCCTCCTAACTTGAGTTTAAAGTCCCACAGGGGCCCAACACGAGTAATTTAGCCTGTTAGCCAAACAACCACCTTGCACCTTTTGGTAGTTACCACCGTCGTGGGTGTGTTTGATTTAGGTCTCTTAGTATCTGCCTGGGTGGGGCACTATGAAATCTGTGGTAAATTAGGGTAGATAGATGCAACATCAGAATGCACTCTATTGAGTTGAGTTTTCCTATACTGAAAAAACTGAAACGATGATTTAATTAAATGTATTATATTGTAGTGATCACTGTTTATCATAATTCACTCATGGAACTACAGGTTGGGGGTATTGTTCCGCACGGACACACATGTTGACTGTACCTCCTGTGTACCTACTGTCATAGATGCCTACTGTAGGCAAAAATATTTTCAAACTGTTTTCAAACTGTTCAATATGGAGTCAGAGATAGTGCTTTTTTTGGTGTTGTTCAATATGTTTAAATTAATTTCCCGAGGTCGCAACAGGCGCACCATCTATTTCAGATTAATGGAAGACCATTTCCAGGTAATGATACTTATATCATTATCATATGATAATAGATATTATATAAAATATATAATGTATTTTAGCTAACAGTAATGTTAATATTAGCCTATAATACATGTTTAAAATGTTATTTCTCATGTTGAGTATAGCTGGTGTATGTATATATATATATATATATGTGTATATATATATATATATATATATATATAGCCTATATATATATATAAACATGTCTATAGAGATATATTTATACACAAACACAGAATATATGTATGTACTGTATTTTTAGCTAACGGTAATGTTATTAGCATATAATACTGATACAAATTTCATTTCAGGTTGAGTATAGCTTGAGTGTATATATATAAATATATATATAAGTATATATATAAATATATATATATAGTATATATATATATATTTATGTGTGTATATATCAATAAACATATATATATATATAAACATGTCAATAGAGATATATTTATACACATAAACACAGAAAAAAAATGCTCTTCACTTATTTAACCCTTTTTTCTCAACCTTTCCCTCTACCAGCCAAGGCCCCTGTATTGCAGGATCAACCTAAGCGTCCCTGTCCTGGACAGGTTTTTTAATGACCAGGACACACGCCCTGATTTCAGGCTGAGCAGGGAGTCCCTGAAGGTGCTGCTGGACATCCTGGGTCAGGACAGGAGACACGGCTGGGGGGCCACAATCGAGACCCTGGTGTTCCTGTTCTGGCTGGCAAGTGGGGCATCATGCAGGGTGGTCTCCAGAGTTTTTGGGATGCCTAGATCCACGGTACATCGGATTGTCCACAGAGTGACTGAGGAGGTGGTGGCCATTCGCCACCAGGTCATCCACCTCCCGAGGACAGCAGAAGACCTGGAGGCTGTGTCGCGTGGGTTCGCAGGGCTGGCCAGACACAGCCTTCAGAAAAGCTGCTGGAGCAATCGACGGCCACCAAGCGGCCCTGATGGTCACTGTTATAGAAACAGAAAACTGTTCAGCTCCATTTTGCTGCAGGCTGTTTGTGACCATCAGGGCCGCTTCATCGACACGTACGTGGCCTGGGTCAGTCCACGACTCTAGAGTGCTCCGCCACAGCCCACTCTATCGGCGGGCACTCTACCCTCCTCCAGGGCACTATATCCTCGCAGACGGGGGGTACCCCTGCCTCCAACATCCACTCCCCCTCATCACTCCCTACAAACGGCCGCTGCAAGGTGTGGGACCCCAGCGCTTCAACAGCCATCATTCCCGGGCACGCTCCATCATCGAGCGTGCCTTCGGGGTGATGAAGACACGATTCAGGAGTATCTTCCTGCAAGCGCTGGAGGTGCACCACACCTTTGTTCCTCAAGTAAGTAATCACTCATTAGGACATTTTGATAATACTGAAGAGTAGATCTGACATGAGGTATAACATATATTATATATTTATATATTTCTGCCAATTTTAAAAATGTGAGATCATAACAGCATGTGCCGTCCTCCACAACATCTGCATTGGGGCCGGCGACATCATGGCCCCAGAAGAGGCCATGCTTAGAAACATAAACTTAGGCCATACTTAGAAATCCAGCTCCTGCCGAAGCTTCAGCCGTTGCCGGGACGTTAGAAGCCATTTTCTTTAAAAAAACCTCATTCGTCACCGTCGCCCATTGCATCCTGGGATATGGTACACCGCGGAGTGTACATCAGATGTATCCTCCAAATCTGGGAAAAGAAGGCTGCATTTGTGGGCCGCATTCGGAGGAGTCTTGTCTTTTTTTTTAATTGGGACAGCCTTCATTCGGCGGAAGTGACGTATGCGGTCTACGAATGCATCCTCGGGAGGGTGCGGCCGCTGAATTGGGACACAGCTTGTGTGCCCTCCTTTCTCTTCTTCCCTTCTCTTCCCGGACTGCAACCGGACAACATGTGCTTATGCGCTGCTCAATAAAGCCACCTTTGCACCTTCGATGCACCGCCTCCGACTCCCATCTCTCGGCACTACAATATCAACAAATTAAGTTGAACCTAATATTTTGTATTTAAACTTAATATTATTGCATAATTATTAAAGCAATAATATAACCTTATGTTAAATCTGTTGGCATAATACATTTAATTAAAGTCATTGTTTCAGTTTATTCAGTGTACCATAAGAACATATCATGATGATGTGATATTTAGTTTTGTTGCATTGTTGTGAGCTTTGTTTATTAACTGCTAGCCCAGCCAACGCTCCCTGACCTTTACGGCTGAGATATTTAACTAGTATTATTTCCAGAGTTTCAGCGTTTTCCTCTTTGGAGCTTTTTCTCGACTAATTTGCCTCATTTAAGTTCTCTTTATTGGAGCAGGAACTCATGAGACAATCAATAAAAAGAACACACAAGAATCAGTTTGAGCAAATAGTTAGCCTACTTAGTTTTTATCGATTTATTTTCAGAGGTCCTCTTGAGGGCTTTTTCTGCAGCCACATGTATGACCTAAAATCGTGTCTTTGTGGTAAAGAGATTCATCAGAAGACCTGAAAACAATGTGTCCATCAAGCATTTTCTGAACATTTTTGTGTTGCTTAGTGAGAACAGAGAAAATTGGTTCAGCTAAAGCAGCACTCTGAGTTGTAGATTTGTAGCTACTGTCTTTTTTGGGAGCACCAGAGGGGAGTACATCACAATAATCTACTGCCTGTTGGTGATAAAAGCATCCATTAGTCTTTCACAGTTCTCTGGAGAGAGACATTACCTGACCTTGGTGTATTTCAAATGTGAGAGAAAGCAGTTTGGCAACGTCTGTATTGCTCTGACCTCAGATCAATAACCCAGTTTTTTACGATACGAAGCATCAGCAGATTTAAACTTCACTGTTGGACAAAGTAATACACCTTCTAATAAGTAGGCTAGCTAAAACAATAATATTAATGATAATAATGATTACTTAAACACATATCAGGATGTGAAATGATGGAAGATGCTCTGTCAGGTGAAAGCCACAGGTAGTGCTGAAATGCTCCCTAACCGTGTAGACTTTTCATTGGGTGTAATTAGAGAGTTGTTGTACGCCACATTAGAGGCTTTGGTGACAAATGACTTAACGAGCTACACAGGGAGTCCTAATTATTCTCCAATTAGAAAAGTAATTATGGGTTACTCCAATGGCTGGCTTGTTAGTTGGCTAGCAGTGCGAGGGTGCAGAGACAAAGTAAGCATCACAATTAGATGGCAGCTAATCTGTCACACATGGAGTTGCAAAGACCTCTGATCACAGCCTCACTTCTTAGTTTAAGGGCCGGACTGGATGGAGTTAAGGCTCTGAGTTTCTAATCCATCACTGTGTACCTAAAACAAATTACAACCAGTGTCCAGACTTCTGCTGTTCTTAAACACCAGATAGAGTTGTCCGGCAGGTAAAGGTTTATAATTGTAATCCCCTCAGCCCCTTAAGAGAAATATACCTTATTAAGTTGCTGCACAAATGTACATTAGGCACTATAAGATCAGCTCATTGAGGTATAGAGAAGGTAAGAATGAGAGGATACCATGGGCTTTTATTTAACATCAAACCAATATTATCATGTAAGAGAAGTGAAGTCAGAGGGGGTGTTAATCTGCCTGCAGCAACAGTTCCTTCAAAAGTCATTTATCAATATTGTTGCTGTTTGTAACCCTACAATAAACCTGTGTTGAGTTACAATGGATTTTCCTTAAGACAGGACCCGAGTCAATATTTTCATCATTCATTTTGTGTGATTACCCGTAGATTAATGTCAGATTTGGCAAGTTCCCCCGACTTACTGTGTACTGACTGAAAGAATCATTTAAATGCTCTCTTTTCATTTATTGGATTTAATGAGTTGGAAGTGTCATGTCTGAACTCTGTCTTTCTTTACCAATAATAAGATACAAATTACAATCATTACCCTGACAATCCAGTACAGTACACAGCCTTAAAGTGGATGCAGTTAAACAAAAATGTTGTAACGTTAATTTATTACTCAATTGTGCCTTTTATTTTGTAAGTTTTGATATTTATCATTTTAAAACATCGTGCCTTTTCACTAGTGATGTTACTGATGATGTCAACATCAACGTTTTCAGAATCTTTGGGGAATACAAATCAAAGCCTGTAGTGCGGTTCCAATGCTTCTGTGTAGATCAAATTAATAAACCACCCCTAGGTCCTCGACTGTTTTTGGACATACACTTTTGCTTTATCATATTTTCTAGTTTTAGGGTGAACATTTCAACAGATTTGGTCCAAACTATCCAGGTTATGGGTATGCTGTATGTGTGTGATGCAATATTGACCCCTGAGGGATGTAAATCATCGCTTCAGCCAGAGTAGAGTAGGGTCAGCTTGATAGCACCATATTATTGGTATGTTTCTATATTTAAAAATATATTTGTTCTTAAAAAATAATTTATATGCATATCAACACCTTGAACAGCTTTTATGATGAAGATCCCCCTGGTCTCACTTGAACATTTTAACATTGGGCTGCCTCAGAAGAAAACAATCTACAACATAATAAAGCCTTTTGTTCATGGGTCAGTGTGCGTAGTTGTGTGTGTGCCGTGCTGACAGACAGTGTAGGGCCCTATGCACTATAGTGCTATGTTTTAGTAATGAGGCTCTCGTGCCAGGGAGAGGGCGTAGTATAACTATCCCCTCCCTGAGCTCTATATGACCCCCCCAGCCTACTCTGCCTTTAACCATTAATTTTTAAATTGGTATCCATATATTCAGCAGAGTGTAGAAACACATGCATGATATGACTCTCAAAAGGAGATTTGCAACAGATCTTTATATTTTCATGAGCCAGGTCGCAAGTTGAGTGGCATTAAACCATCAATATCTAAAATGAAGAGCTCTTGGCAATGCCTTATATTTGTGGCCGTATATAAGTATGTCAATGTATTTGTGTGAGTATTGTCCGCAACCTTTAAAAATAGTTCTATTTTCTAATGTGTTAGCAATTACAAAAAACGACATAAAAAAGAGAAGTAAAGCAACACAGCTGACATAAAAACAATTGGGACTCCAACACATTTGGGATCAGACTTTTAATTGGACTTAAATTCACATAAATAACATTGGTTCATATATATTTTGTATATTATACAACTTTATATAATATATATTTCCCCCTATGATTTACATTCCTCTCTGGCTAAAAGTATCTCTCATATCTACGGAAACAGACAGCCTTGCATAAATGCAACACTGCTCTTTTTGTGCTGTTTATCAAGGTCCAAGTGCCAAGACGAGAGGAGCGTGTTTCTCATGAGTTGTAAAAAATAATTTCCCAAGTTACACAGACAAAAAGCAAAAAGGAGAATCTATTGTATTGTCTCTAGGGTATTACACTGCACTACAAGGAGTGGGTAGCTATTGAAAATCATTCACCATATATATTTTACTGTATTGACTTGTGACACAAAGAAAGAAAGAGCACTGCAAAATATCTGATATGCATGGTAATGAACATTTCGTTTTTGAGTGTTCTTGTCATGGTTTATTTTTTGAAAAAAAAAAGAAAACGTATGCTGTACGCAAGATAAGAAACCCCATCATGAAGATAAGGAAAGATTGATGAACCTGCAGCAAGGTCACATAATCATGCAGTGACCCAGCCAAACACGCTTGCACAGATGAGTTGAGCTCACAAATCAGCATTTGGCCGTTTCGAGTCTGTGACCGACATTATTCAACACAATGGGTGGATATTTGGAAGTCAGGTAACATCTACTAATCTCCCTGACAGAAAAAAAGAACTCTCTTTTCATACTGGAGCTCCTCCTGCCTTTGACCAGTGGATTATCTCTGTTGCCTGTAGCGCTTATAACATCAATACGTCCATCACACAGCCATCACACAGTAACCTTAAATGACCACTGCAGAATAAAAGCTGCACTGGCGGCTATGACATGTCAGATTTTCACTACTTTTCTATTGCTTTGAGTTTTACATCACTTGGTCTTTTGCTTGAACGTATCATATGGTAACTAGCATATGATTGAAATCAGTGTGTTTGCCTGTTTTTTCAAGTCGAGCAAATCATATTCTGTCAACACAAATGTTACATGACTTTAGACAGCATGTATGTAGTGATGCATAAAAGAGTGTAAATGGCCAGTAGGTGTCAAATCTTTGAGACGCTGGTACAATATGTAAAACACCTGCTTTTTGTCAACCCAACCTCAATTGTCTCAATCCTGTTTCATGCTACACAATCACTTACATCTGCATTAACTGTGGTACACATTTGATTGTCTGAATCAAAGACACTACCTGAATGCCAAGCCAGAAAGAAACCACACTGTGCCTTTGAATCCAAATAAAAAGTAAGTTCCACCTTCAGCTGCTATCTGAAAAGTGAACAATAACCAAAAGAGGTCAAGTCTATTGTAAGCGACAAGTCATGACTGATGAAAAACAAGATTTAGTGGACTTTAAGCTCCTTAAGTTACCCAGTGAAGCGGTGTAGGATCCTACAATGTTTCATGCATTTATCACAATAAAGCCAACCTAAACGAAACATGACGTGTAGGTTTGTGTGTGTATGTGCATGTGTGTGTTAACAAATCACAGAGGAAAACACAATCATGCCATGACATTGCGACAGACAGCAAGTTAAGTGTTAACCCCATCCTTCCCTGAATAGTCAAAAACAAAGTGAAGTTTTTTTTTTGAACAGTTATTAGTTTATCATTTCATCATGATAAAAAAGCATAAACATCACCATAATCATAACCCTTTTCTAAACAAGATAAAGTTAGTATATGCTATCCAAAAGAGCCATGGGGAGGGAAAGTCACGGGTTGTGTTTAAAGTGTTCAAAGCACAGTGAAAAAACATTTAAGGGGTTTCTGTTTAAGGACATCAAGGTTAATATAATATTTTGAAAAGTGCTTTATTAGAATACACTTATTTATGGGTAATATTCAATAACCATCAATAACTCTTGATCATAAATAAATATATTTTTTAAATATGATATTAAATGAAAAAAATGGATGATGTTGATTTTTTCAGAGTGAACACAACCAGCAGATGTGAAAGTTGTTTCTTTCCCTCCCCATTACATCCCTGTCACGCAGCTCCATCTACTTTAACACTCATAGAGGGGAAATAGTGTCAATGAAAAAGTGCATCATTAATATGTTGAGATTAATTATAAAGTAAACCATATTTTTTGTCATAAATAACACTTTTTTCCTCTAATATTCAATAAACCTCTTATTTTACAAGATGAGTAGTCACATGATGCAAATCTGCCCCCTACGATCATATCAATATCTGGGAACAACGTTAATACTTCCTGAAACTTAGGAAGCTACAGCCGGCAACACAAACCAGACTGCGGTGTCAAATATAGGAGGAAGATCAAGGAAAAGACTTAAGCAATGACCACTTAAAGCTACTAAGGGTACAACACATAAACAGTGATGCGGTGCATCTCAAAACGTGCCCAGCTAGCTTGTAGTTGTGTTAGCATGATGGTAGCATGTACTTCACACAATAAAGCTGACTCAAAAAGGCACATCAACATCTAAAGGAAGAAATGTTTCAGAAAAATGCTTGTAAGCTTTCTTGTTGAAAGTTAGATAATACCACTCATGTTTCATTATGCTAAATATGAAGCTAAGGCCAACGAGCTGTTAGCTTAGCCTAGAACAAAGATGGAATAACAAGTAGCTTAGCTCTGTCCAAAGGCAAAAACCCCCGTACTGCAGCACGTGCAAAGCTTGGGAATGAATATGTTCTATGACATTTTTTTTACTTTTGTAAACTTTTCACTGTAGTTTTACACAAAGCTATGTGCTGGAATTACTAGACAGGAACAGCCTTTATGCTACGCTAAACTAAGAAAACTGCTAGGTCTAGCCTCATATTTAGTATACACAGATGAGTGGTTGTGATCTTTTAGATCTAACTCTTGAGCAAGAAAAACTTCAAACGACTTCTAAAGCCACTCATTTGTTTAAAATTAAATATATCGTTTTGTCAAATTTAGTTCACATGACATGTCACATCGCCTTGTTAAGAAACAAAAATTGACATTTGGAATAAAGATTTAATATCTGTATTCAGAGGAAAAATCACTCGATTTTTTTACCTCTGCATTGTTGAGCGTCCTTTTTTGTAATTTAAAGTGGTTGTGACACCATCCCACCTACTGTTGTGCAATGCAATGTTGGGCTACTAGTCATCTCGAACCATCAGTTTAAAAATGAATTTGCGATACCGTATTGATAAATATCAATAATTTCGAATATCGCGGGAAAAGTCCATCACTCAGTTTCCTTTTTCGGGACGAAGGCGGAAGTGCGTCACAAAGGGCCATATTTATTCTGCTCCC
Source organism: Dissostichus eleginoides (assembly GCA_031216635.1). Taxonomy (NCBI): domain Eukaryota; kingdom Metazoa; phylum Chordata; class Actinopteri; order Perciformes; family Nototheniidae; genus Dissostichus; species Dissostichus eleginoides. Next base: position 17,457,208 of record CM062271.1, read on the forward strand.
ATTGAGCCAGACAGGGACAGAAGGGATTTGTCACGCGTAGAGATGGTTCGACGATGCGTTGTGTCTGGCTGTTCCAATACAGCAAATGAGGAACTTAACATCAGCATACATAGCTTTCCAACGGATGTCAAGCGTCAGCGCACATGGGAGAAAAACGTGCCGAACACAAGGGCTGGCTGGTCTGTGATGAACCCCACATCGACCTACATATGCAGCGCCCACTTTCTGGCCGAGAATTTCGAGGAAAGGCCTTTGTTGATGGCTGAAACTGGGATTGATTTTTCGCGAAGACGGATTCTGAAGCCGTCAGCAGTGCCTACTCTCTTTCCCACGCCTTCCCAAATCCGTAAAGGCCGCAAAGACTTCGCCAACCCCCCAGCTAAACGCCCCCGAAGTGTCTACTTCGAGCAACAAGAGAAAACTCAGGTAAGAACAACAACCTTTAAACGTGATGTGTTTTTTAGGATACTCTGTGTGTGTTGTGTGTGTGTGTGTGTGTGTGTGTGTGTGTGTGTGTGTGTGTGTGCGCGAGGGAGGGAAAGAGTCGGGGGGGTTGTCGTCTCCACTGTCCGACTCGGAGTTAATTTCATCCGATTCAGAGGCATATGGTTCGAATCTGTAGGGCATATAGTCAATATCGTCTACGAGGCTATCACTATCAGATGCTTCATCCTCATATGAGCTCTCAGACACATTCAAAATTAAACTACAATCGCAGTCGGAGCTTGCTGCTGTGTGCGCCATCGTTTGTTTGCATACAGATACTGGACTCCGGAAGCGTTCGTGTTCCCTCTGTGACGCGGCACACCTTTTCGCGGGAGTTTAAGAATCCCAGAGCAGACCCAGAGAAGATCCAGAATATGGTCACATTGAAGGGCAGATTAACGGTTATCAAAGTACAATTTTCAAAAATCACTTCAGTAACGGTTTCAAGGGGACATTATTTACTGAAATTAATGGTTTGGATGATGGGGGAAAACCGTGTCACAACCACTTTAATGCATAGGAGACATTATTTCACTATTCACATGTTGTAACTTTAAACTCTAAATGGCTGATGTGAACCGTCCCTCCTTGATCATCTGCCTAGGGTCGCATCGGGAGGAAGATAGATCAAAAAGGGAGACCTTAAATGGTCATAAACCCAGATGTCCATCCCTGCCCTCACCTATTCCAGGGCATCTTGTGAATTGTAGTTCTACTGACATTTGTAGTCAAGAGACCTTGTTCCTATTCACTGATGGATTTGCAAAGCTTTGGATAGCCACAAACTTAACAGGACTGACATTTTTCCAGACTGGTGTGCATATCTCCAACACTTTCTAAACTCATAAGAAAGTAACTGGTCCTCTCTTAATGCAGAGGATACAGCAGAACACTGTCAATGTCCCTAGGCCTGAGTGGACTCTCTGCTCGGCCATTCATGGGCTTTTCTCAGTGGCAGCTCTTCAGCCCAGTCAAGTATGGTGACTCTTGTCGGCACAGGCCCATCTGCTGCTGTTGCTGCTCTAGAAGATCGGAGGCCAAACCATCGACAAAGTCGGGGACGGGTAGCCCTGAGAGAATCATGACTGACTTGTTCCAGATCATGAAACTGGGAACAACGGGCAGGAGGAAGGAGACCTCAAAGGTGTGAATGTGCTGGGAGTTCATGGCATCATGGAAGGACAGTGAATTGTTGTCGTAGTCCAGCAGGACACCCAGCCGCCTCAGCTGCAGGCTTGCCTCCACCAGCATCTCCTTGCCATCGTGGCGCACCATAAAGTTGTTGTTGCAGCGCGAGAACACCCATGAGGATGAGTTCTTGCCGCTCCACTCGTTTTTCGGGGCTGATTTGTAAGCTACGCCGATGGCATACCTGCAAGGAAGGAACATTTTGGAATGCATTAGTGATCTGAAACTAGTGTCCTCCTTAATGACTCTACTTGCACAGTCAAGCTACCTCATGCTGAGGACACACAAGATCGACACAGGCCCTTTGGGTGTTTCCTGCATGAAGAGGTCTACTTCAGAGCCAATTAGTGAAAGAACACAAATAGGCTAAGAGTATACACTGTGTGTGGTGAGTGTGTCTGTTGAGAGTGGGTTTGCATAACAGCCTAGATTTAAACTCCCCTAAGAAAAATATTTCGGTTTATTGAGTCTCATTGCAGGCTTTTTTTCTTACCATGTGGACGCTCCAAGCAGCACCTCCCAGTAGTGGCACCCGCTGTCAATGAAGACATTACCAGCTGCCCCATAGGAGCCTGTGCTGCTGAAGCGCTCCGGGGTGTGGCTCTTCTTCAGCGAGCTCTCGTCCTTCTCCATGGTCAGGCAGTCGTTGGACAGACGCAGCTTCTTGTGGGCAGTCTTTGGGTCCAACTTGAAGGGTTGACCTGTGAAAAGACAAGAATTTTGAGCTTTAAATTGTCTATTATTATTGTGTGTGGGCGTTTAATGTCGCCTGCTATAATGATAGTGATCACATTAACATGATTACCTAAGATCCTAAATGTAATTATTTTTGGGCAAAATGGCAACCTACATCTAGAGTCAGAGTTCACAAAAACCAACATGAACATACATGGAGACCAAAAGTGATTAACAATCACTACATTAAGAATAATATATCAAAAGGAAATTAGTTAGATCCAGGCTAATACACCTCCATGCCTTCGCTTAGACACAAGTAGTTTCCATTCTTTTGAATCCGTAATGGGATATCCCAGTACAGAACAAGTTAGCAACTGGCATTGTTATGCAAGTTTAAGTTTTAAGTTGCCTTGGCTCTAGAAATATTTTTAGCTACAAAACTTTTAAAATTATTTATCAAAAACCCAATGCAAAAATGTGAAATCTAACATGATTAAAAAATGTTGTTCCCCGCCAATATCGTCAAGATACAACGAGATCAAAAGGTGAGCAGAAAGAAAGAATACAAATTAGAACAGCATATTAACTGAGAGAGACAGCAAAAGACACAAATAAATAGAAAGTAGGAAAGTGCTTGCAGAGAACTCACAGAGAGAGAGACAGAAGAAGAGAATGTTTGAAATACAACGGCGAAAGTCTAAACTTCAAAGCCTATTGCAGCCTTTGGTGAAAACATTTCATAACAGCAGAGGAAGCCAACCGGCATTCTCCTTTGTGCCTACCATCACACAGACTTGGAAATTAGCTGAAGGAAATAGCCTTCACTTCCATGCAGTGAGGAGCCGTCGTGGCTATTCAGTGGAAATGCTGATAACTGGTTGCAACTATTCAATTTGCACTGACACCAGTAATTTGGGTGTAATGGGTGGAAAATTGAGAGGGCAAAAGTAGGTGAGTGGCAGAGGGAGAGAGAGGAGTTAGGGAGTGAGAAGGAGAGGAGAAGCTGAGGGGATAATATGAGGCCAAAGATTGGGCACAGGATCCCCTCTCCTCCTCTCCATGTCCGTAATCTGTGTGAGTGTGGGCTTCATGGAGGTCAGCCACATCCCATCCAGGCCTGACATTTAACTGAGACACCTCTCATCTCATCTCTCAGCCCCCCCGAGCCTCCCACAGCTTAATGAGCGACACAATGAGGACCCCGACTCCTCCTCTCTTCCCTCTATCTGTCCTTCCCTTCATCTCTTCCCCCATTCTCTCATTTCATCCTCTCTATCCTCTCTCCTCTCTCACATACTCTCCTCCAATAATCTGTGTGGTGAGTGTGTGTTACCGCGTGTGGATATGAGACGACGAGGCCAATGTGCTGCTGGCAGCCAATTACATTAATGCGCTCTCTTCTTTGAACTGCTTATCGCTGCCAGCGCAGCCATTTCCAAACACTGGGGCTCTGTCATGCCTTTCCAGGGGATGACTCCTGAGAGCCGGGGCCGGGCCCGAGGTTGGGGAAGGGGAGACACACGTGACGGTAGAGGACAAGGAGACATACACACAGAGCATCAACTCCGACCTACACACAAGCAGAAATACAGTAAGAGTCCAAGTGGAAATGTTTTGAATGCCAGCAGGAAGCTCGGATTTAAAATATTCATTTTCCGTATGACAGAATACATTTGTTGGTACGAGGCTGGTAGGGTGCTCAAAAATGAAACTGAATTTGGAGGTTTGCACAGGAAAAATGGCAATAGGACTGCTAAAAGAACTCTTGCACTCAGTTTAAATTGCCATAGTGTTGGAAAGATGGAAAATTACCTTTTTTTAAACTTTCTTACAACCTTGAATGCATAATTGTCTGCAACTGCACATATATACATGCTCAATCCCGTACTGTCAGATTGTAGACTACAGAAAATAAAGACACAACAAGATAACAAAAGAATATATCCCACAGAATGGATTCCTTGGCAGTGACTGTCTTTAGTCTGTTCAGACTCTGCAATAAAGTAGCAATTAGAGATGTATCCAAATGTCTGCTAAAGTGATAAGTGCTCCCTGTTTAACTGCGTTGAAGCTGGGCATTGTTACGAAATGGGAAGTCTTTAATGGAAACTTGTAAAACACAAAAAAAGAAAGAAAAGAAGAGGGGGGAAATAAAAGGAACTACTGTCTGGAGGACATTGATATAAAGCAATTTCATTCCAACTTCATTTCGCAGAGTCCTTGTTGGAATACTTGCAGTGGGATAGCATCTGGCTAATCGACTTTATTTCAATTCAGTCAATTTCACTGCTTTTCTTTTTTCCCTGGCTCACACATTTTAGCTGGGAGAGATTGAGCTGCCTCTGTAATGAGGGAGATAGAAAAAAGGGATCCCATTTTACTGCATAACTAAACAATTACTGCAGTAGAAGCAGCAGCATCAGGGACTTCTCTAAAGCTCCAACACAACCTTATAACTTTTCACAGGTCTCAACATCTCTGTTGAATTTACAGATCGTTCCCTGGCATTAAAATGCATGGCTGCACGTCACTTGGCTTCTAATTGACTGAACCATATGTAATGTGGTATTTAATCCTACAGTGCTGACTACTGTACAAAAACACAGATTTACACTGGTGAGATAAAAAATTAATCCACCATGTAACATGGCTATAGCACAGCAGGCATTCATGACAGTGTGTTTTACTTGGTTTAACACAACCATAACAACTGAAATTGTCTTTGTGTAGTAAAGAGCAAAGACAAACAGCAATCACTGATCTTCTCCGACTTCACCCTTTAATGAACTCGGCAGAGTCTTCAGAGACCATTGCTAGAAAAAAAAAAGTTCAGTAAGGCTTCTGGGTCTGCTAAGAAATTCACTCAGTGATTAAGGAGCCGTTTTTGGAAGGAAAGTTTATGTTATGGTTCGTTAGAGTAAAAGTATGTGAAAGATTTCCCCCCCCAGAGTGAGCGTCAGTGTATTAACGACTGAGTGTGTGTTAAGTGCAATCATTCACTAAAACTCTGCTTGTTTTTTAAAGACACATGTCTTATGTACTCCTTTATCATTACACGTGTTCTTACTGTATTGCAGATAAAAAGGGCTTTAATGCATTATAAAATAATATCAAGGGTAGCTTGGTGAGGTGCACTGCCCACAATCTGTCTTGGAGAAAAATGAACAAATGAAAAATATTGAATGAAAACAACAACAACCTCCCCGCCAACTGGCTTTTTCACCCGCTCAGTAGATGAAGGAAGGCACTTTGGGCCATTGAACAAATCAGAAAATCCAAGAGTTCCTACATTATTGAGATTATGAAACCAAAAGGAGCTGTGCTAACTGTTTTTTGTTAATTAGTACAGCAGGACCTATCTATGCTTGACAAACGAACATTTTATAACCAGTTTATCTTTACTTCTCCACTCTTGCTCCTTTTGAAATACAGTTTGTCAACATCAATTGCCTCCATTTGACAGTAAACAAAGTCAGTAAACAAAAGAAGACAGCAAAGGGAGTGACATGCCTTGTGATGACACAGGGTGCATCATATACCACTATTTCATGTGACACCCCTCTCCTCTTCCTTTCTCTCATCTACCTTCGTCTCGTCTCCACCTCCTAATATTTGCTTTAGGGCTGTGTGGCAGCTTGAGGGACTGTCATCAGAGATGCGTGCTGGGTAAATATTATTGCAGGTTCTTTAACAGGAAGTAAAGAGGTACACAAACCCCTGGGGCACCTTGACAAGTGATGTTCTCTGTCTGGATTTTAGCTGCCTACACAATGCAGGGACTAATTTTCACACACGCACAAACACACTCCAGGGTGTTTGCCGACTCCCTGTTTCGTACACACAATATGGACGCCCAGAATAGTTATCCAACAGGATGACGACCGTTATAAAGTCAACAGTCCAGTGTTTGACTGTCAGCATCGTACATTTTCAGATTAGCCTTTTGTTTTGACACTCACAATATGTTCACTCAAAATACTTCTCTTGTAAAGAATTGAGCTGCTAAAAAAAAAGACACATTTAAGCCTGGATTTATGTGGTTGGTACTCCTACTTCACACCATCCTGCAGCTTTGTACAAAAACATGACAAAACTAGATGTTGATGTTGGCAGGCTTTACACTGTGGGACAGGTGCTACGAGGAGGCAGCTGGTCCTAGTGAAAGCACACAATCATACCTCAGCCGAGCCCGATTTGGCCCCTTTTCAAATGTATCATTCACATTTTAGGTAGATTAATCGAGGTTTTACCTTGCTGTTAAATGACATTTGAAAACCAAACAGCAGTGCATATAATCAACAAGTAAAAACAACCTTTCACAGGCTTTACAGCAACTCCAAAACATCTATAATAACAGTTGTTCCTGGCCTGGATACATGTGCTGAATTTATAATTAAGGAAAACACATCTTGTAGTTAAACTTCCACCTGTGCACACAATCATTTCAGACACTATGAACAGTACAGACTGCTTCCTCTGACCAGACCTATCACTGGCCTGCAGTCAGAATACTAAACACCAGAGGAGAGACACCACAGACGGACACCTCCTGCATGCTAATACTGAAAAACAACTGTAGCAGTCTAAAAGCTGCCGATATGACAAGGTTTAAGTTTGAACCCTTTCCCCCCTCCTCAGTTAACAAACTGCTTTTCTCTCCTACTGCATATTTGTTTCTTGATGGTATAAATGAATTACTGAGACAGACAGCCAATTAAAAAGCACAAACGGGGCACAGTCTAATAAGAGCCGTCTTTATTAACGTGGGTCTATTGTTCTGTCAGCCACCACTCCAATGAATTCTAACCAAACTCGGATGCAACCCTAATTCAATTTTATGCTTATGAAGGCCTGAAATAAGTTGCTTTGGATAAAAATATAATGATTATTATGCTATCAACCAGAAGATGCGGCTTTCGCTTTTTAATGTTAAATAACTGGATCCTTGGATTTGAATTAATTAGAAAGGCCTCATTCATTTTGTTTTCATAAAAAAAAATCATATGTAGTTATGCAAGTTTTAAAAGGGGTCAATGAGAGAAAAACATTTAAAAACCTAAACTTTATGACCAAAATTAAGTGTTTTTATACCATCACGCTTTGACTGTTGACTTAAGGTAAGAAGCTGTTACTGGACTGGCATAGTGTTATTCTGCTGTGTGCATCACTAAAGCATGGACTGTATTTATGGGTGAAAAACAGTAGATTGAGGGCACTCATGTCTGCAGACACTCATAACTGCAAAGAGCTATTTGGTGTCTTCTTTTCACTGAACGCTCTCCTTCTCTCACTCTCAATCTGTCACTTTTACTCCACTTTTATACACTCAGTCTCTTTTTAGATTTCTCTCTTCACTTTATAGGACAGGCGTGTAGAAACCTGGTCACAGTTCGCTCTGAGGTAAATGCAGAAGTATGGTCACACACAAGCGCACACACACTAATAGATACACACACCCACTCTTCTTAACTGCCATCTTTTTCATCATACTTAATTCATAGGTACTTCAAGGAGCTGTGGGTTACTTCACACGTGAGAAACTACCGGCACGGTGAATACTACAGCATCAGTGCCACTGTTCGCTGGGAGCCACTCAGCGTTTGATGAACGGTTTCACTGGAGCGTTCGATTGACCTTAAAAGCGTTAAGACTTCACAACATGATTTTAAATGTTGTCTCCATTAAGCCGAATGAATTGCATGAGACACAGCAAAAGGTGGAAGCCATTAAAAAAAACACTCCTCAGATCTAGCATCGCACTCCTGTTATATTGCCGGAGTCGGAGTGGAGAGTTAAACAAAGAGATAAAAAAAAGCCGAACCAAAGACATTTTCTCTTATTCCTTTTCTTTGTGCAGCTTTCTCTGGAGCCACAAAATAATTGTTCACCTTTTTTTCACACAGTAGTAGGGCTCGACAGGTTTTGGAGTTGGAACAGACTTCCCCTGTTTGTGGTTGCCATGAGATATTATACTTTTTTATTATTTACCTTCATTTGTTCATGATTTCTTATATCGACTTTATTTTGGACATAATTTAATAAGCACAGGTTTTTTTAATTGTTTAAAGGTTCAATGTTGGAAAAAGTTAGATGTTCATGTATTTTTATATAATAGAGCAGATCTACAGTAAGTGCTATATAACTATACAAATTAAAGTATCAAAACGTTAAATGTTGCAGAATTTGACCTTTCTCATACAATCGCACAAAGTACTCCAGGTGTCTTCATAGTGATGCTGAGTTTGCTCCTTGGAGGCAGACAGACAAAACATTTTATTGTTTCTCCTCTTCCTCTTTCTCTCTGCCTCTCTGCCTCTCCAACAGACAAACACACACATTTACATACCCACAAATCTGTACACAAACCCTGGGTTTGTGTGCGATTACAGGAAAGCATATTTGGCCTTTCCTCGCCATGAGACCAAAAGCTGTGACATCTTTGGAAGAAAAGATTTACCTCTGGGACCAATTGACAGATGGCAAGATTGAAGAGAGGTCACCAGAAGAAGGGATCATATGCCATAGCCAGGGGTAAGGGAGGACAGAGTGCCAAGAGAGGGGTTAGACAGGGACATGGGAACACAGAGAGTTTGAGGCCAAGGAAACTGAAACAACAGACTTTAACAATGCCTTTCAAAATCAGCTCTTCTTAAGCATTGAGTGCTTTGATTATGTCCTCTGAGGTTAAAGTAGGACAAGTATTCTCTTGCAACATCTTTGATTACAGAGAAAAGAGTTCAGATTTCGACTGTTTACTTTAATTGGCATTATTCAGTTAAAACAATTCTGGCAGTTCACCCTTGTGCTTGCCTTCTGCGTACTATATTGGCACAGTTCGCTGCATTCAGATTTGGTTTACACACATACAGTACAGTGCAGCTTTTATGAGTGTAGTGATGCACGACTTTCCAGTATCTGTGCAACTTGTCACTGCCTGCTTTGCTTAGCAAGCGTCTGCCTGAAATATATGATGAGCTTAGGCTAAAATCCTCCAGAGCCTATCATCTTAAAAGATGTGAAAGCTAAACCATCCAATCTAGGCACAGACAGAGAGAGAGACTTCAAGTGCCATGGAAAGAACTTGTGGTTCTCAGCTCAAAAGCTCGCTACTCCAACTCGTTCACCAACAGACTCGAGAGACAAACCTAATTAGCCTGTCAAACGAGATATTTGTGATCAGTTTCGTTGTGACCCATTTTTAATCCAAAAAACACTGCTCGGCTTCACCAGAACAGATGAGTGAGGCACTTTCATCTGAATACCAATTCCTCTGTGAGTAGAGAGTGGGAGAAAAGAGAAAGAAATTAACAGACTGAAGCTAAAACACATGATGCAGGTGACACGATGAACACCACAAAACCTCAATAATGAGTACAATTATTGAATGTTTTGTTTGCTATTTTGATGGCTTGTCAAAGTCATTATAGCAAAGAGAAATGCCGGTTGCCGATCGCAGCTCGAAATCTAAAACCAAACTTCAGTGGGTGGACAAGTTTTCCCCCGATACATGCGGATGTCAGAGAAGAAGATGACAGACAGTGGGAGTCTCAGAGGAGAGGGGGGGTTATTTAATAGCAGTGTATAGCACTAAAACTTAACTACTAAACTTAACTGCACTAAAGAAAACGTCATGTTGCTGCTGTTAAATAGATTCCGCCCCCCTACAAAATACATTTATGTATATTGCTAACAGGCAGAGAGATGTTGGGTCAAACTGGTGCTGAATTGTTCATGGTTTCAATGATATTCAACCTCTAACAAACTCAACTTCATGGTCTCTGTTCTTTGTACAAATATGATACAGATTTAGTTTTGTGTGATGTGAAAATCAAATATACTTGGAGCTTCTGACGTGAATTTAATGAGAGCTAAGAAAGAAAAAACATTTCTTTGTCCACTTTTCATAATTATTTTTTATTCAACCCTTAATATAACCCTGATTGTTTCAGCCGTGCAATCCATTTTTTCTTTCTCTATATGCTTTGGAAACACACTACTATTCTATTGTCTTGCTAATAAAGCCAATTATAATTGAAAAGTGTAAAAAAAGGAGAGCAAGATAATATCTCATTTCCATTTCCAAAAGAAGAGATTATTCAGATTCTCTTTGGTGGAACTTTAACGTGGCATAACTCTCACAGTGTTCATTGTGTGTCACTTTATATCACTGAAGTGAGAGACACATAACAGATGTGATATTAACAATGGAAAAAACCTTCTATACACGCTCATCGCTTATCTGTGTCAAGGGAGCACATTATATATTGAAATGCTTCTTAGTGTTATTTATATCGTGCCCAGTAAGAGCCATGAGCCTCGGTGACAGCGAGCTCCAGATACCCTGCACTTCACCTCTAAACCCTCTCAGGGTACACGTCGTGCCCACATCACACGGAGGCAGTAATCCACTTTAATGCCATAAGAAAAGAGTTACAGTTCTGACACGCTCCATGTCCCGCAGGCATTTGTGTCTGGAAGATTCTGACTTGGGGGGGGCAGAGATTCAGATGGGAGGGCTTGGGTTTATTTGATGGACCGCTGCAGTGCCCGTTTGGGACAAGGCCATGGAGCGTTTGCTTGTTGGAAACAGAGCGATTGGAGTTCACTTTAAAGTGCCAGATGGCAGTATCAAATACAGGACAGGTGTAGTGGTGGAGCTCTCATTAGAGGTCCCTTATCGCTCCTAACTATAAAGTATTTTTAATTGGGAATATGAACGTAAAAAGGGTAGACAATTAAAAGTGTTCCGATGTGTCTGGAACCAACTTTTACCTTAAGTTATACGAAGAGAGAACATTCCCACAATAATGGTCCTTTTTATAAGGGCAGCATACAATAAAGTAAGATCAGAGTGCTGTATGAATGAAAATTAAAGAGAACATACCAAGTACAATATAAAAGGCAACATAGAAGAAAACTGTAGAAATGACAACAGATTGAAGGATGGCCATAAATGTGTCTTAGCCTAGATCTCAAATCTCTGGAAGTTACCATTTGGACACACACAACATGTTTGTGATCAGCTGATTGATTCACATCCTTTACCTTTATATTTTTGGTCTCAGAACCACTGAAAGACATTTCTGGCTCTTTAGCTGCTGATGGTTCCACTTTGTTCACCGACTACCGTCACTTTCTGTGTCTGTCTGCCTTTGATCCTGAGCAGGTTATGTACATTGGGTTCAAAGAGCTTTTTAACCAATAAGCAGCTGCCTGTCGAGGCCAAAAATGACCCTTTGAGAGCGGTAAGAGGGAACAGTAAAGTTGCGATATGGAGAGCCAATTAGCTGAAGCTGCCTATAAAGCTAAGAGGAGCTGCGGATTCAGGCACATTACAGTTTTCCCAAAAATATATGTAGCTGAGACATTACCAAAGTATGGTTTCTCTTATCTCTTTAATCAAAAAAGGCACACTTTTTTAAGGTAATGTCAAGCAAAATAAACTCAGATTTCTTCTTGTCTGTTCTTAGTCATTAGTGTTGACGCTGGCAGGTTGGATTATTTGTGACCTCTGGACTGATTAGAGGGCAAGAGTGAGTAATGGTAAAGTGTGAGAGAGAGAGAGAGGGATCATCCTCTGACTACTGCAGTTTCTCACACACCTATTTTACCCACACAGTGAATCCAGATTACAGTTAATCCTAAATGCCACAGCCAGACTCCTGACAGCTGGCATATCAACTCCTCTTTAGCTTCACTGCACTGCTGTTCCAATTTAGGACTGATGTTACAATTTCATTGAGCTCCCTTGAGGCAAATCCTAAATTAGCTTTTTGCTGAGGTTTTAACCTTTTATATGCTACAGTTGAGCCGGACATTGGGGTGTGGAATATTTAGTAATCAATGTGACTTCACTTGAGATCTGTTGGTTATGCTTTACTAAGCACTTTTTAGAATATGTGCTTAGTGTGTACTAGCTTTAATAATTTATTGCATATTTTCATTTTATTTACTGACAATTTGGTAACGTTTGCTTAAAGGTAGGGTAGGTAAGAATGGAGAAACCAGCTCGAGTGCGCTAGAAAGTACGTAGCCGAAAAAAATCTGCCCCTTCCTTCAGACTTCCTTACAGAGCCCCTCCTCCAACACACACGAACGTGCACATGACCAATGAGGGCAAGAGGTAAGTTTGTGCACGAGATGGAAGGCTGACAGGCAGGTAGGCCATCCAGTTATTTTAGCCGGGCCGGCTCAGATGATTGGTCGTGCTTTTTACAGCGCCACGGCTTCCACAGATGAAATATTTGTATGTATTTATTGTCAAAGCATTTAATGTATTCATTGCTATCGGGATGTTAAGAGCATTCCATAGAATATAACAAAAAGTGTTTCTGAAGTGAATTACCTACCCTACCTTTAATTGTCTTTCTTATTTATATTCATCTACTGTGTACTGTTAAGGGAAAGGAAAATTCAATAAGAGGGAGTTCAAGTGCAGGACAAGTTTCCACAGCAGAGAATAAACAAAACAAAAAGAGACAGAAACAGCAATGTGCAAGGGACAAGGAGTGTACGACTGAGAGGCAGAGAAGATGTCAAAAACACAAGTTAAGAAACTCTCTGCTAAACATGAAACTGAAAAACGTCCCTGAGAGACAGAGAGAGAGGTATAGTCCCCCAAAAAACTGAAAAATTAAAGTAAGGGATTAAAGGGGTAGATATTGCTAGCTTTTAACTTTCTCCACTTGTTCATACTTGAAAATGTGAGTCTGGTGAGTATAATTTAAGCATACGACTACAGGTCGACAGGATTTTAGGAGAGATGATAAAAAAAGAAGCACTTAAAAGCCCCGTTTTCTTAACTCTCCTATAAAAACATAATGAATGCAACCAAAATTAAAGCACTAACACATTTTCATTATGTGTGATCTATGCCAAACCCAAAGATATGTTGATGACTTTTATGTAAGATGGAATTTCTTTGCTAAGAAAACGTCTGAACTCAAACCCCCTCTTAATATAGTGTTTTTATGCAGGTTGTCTCATTTTGGGCACATCACACATTGGGCAATGAGACATTACTTTCATGACTAAAAATAAGTGTTTCATATATATCCTGTTACATTCAGGCTGAAAACCAAAAGCAAGCCATACATATTGATACAAATCTAATCTAAGTTAGGTCTGATTCTGCTACTTATTTTTTCATCATTTATAAGTAAAAGAAAAACCTTGATTAGGGACAGTCTGTATGTTATGTTGCACAAATGATGCAGACGGTAAAAAGTGTGTACTAAATATAACAAAAACAAATGAACAAGGCTTGTAAATATTCAGAGGCAGAGCAGCCTTCACTTACTGTTGGTTTTCAGGCGGGCTGGCTCACTGTTGCGGCTTCCTGCCTGGTTGATAGCCTTGACAAAGAAGATGTAACGGGTGCCACTCTGCAGGCCGTGCACCGTGTAGTGGTTCTGCTTGATGTTAGGTACGATCATCCAGCTGTCTGCAGAGTTGTACAAACCTGGCAGAAACACACAGAAAAACACACACAGAGCATGAGTAACCATGTTCTGCTTATGTCTTTAGGGGTGAGCACCGTCCTACAGAAAACGTTACGTTGATGTTCAAAAGACTATTCTCTACATCTAACCAGATGTTATCTTTTCTCCAAACACATAGTGAGCCATCACACGGTAGGAAGCTCAGAGACCATACAATCTGCGATGTTATGCAACATTTATGTGAACATACTGATCCACCCCATTACCTTTCCATCACGATTACCTTGGCTTTCTCCCCTGAGGCCATATTGTGTGTTCACTAAGCTGAATCCCCATTGAGAACAAGGTACTTCCATGACAGACTATGTGTAGTAAGCGCCTTAGGGCAAACGACTGCGATACCTTTAATGTTCAAATGTAAGGAAATGTGAGTCAAACCTACATGACCCCAGTAGGTGGGCTCTTTGGTTTAGAGCAGCTTGCAGTTGAGGCTTAGCAATGGCTGAGTTAGCTCTGCAGTCACCTGCTTCAAAACAAAGTCTTTACAGTCTGTCAGCTGCAGCCGACTGTGAAGGATACAGCAGATTCTCAGCTCAGGTGAGGAAACAAAAGAGAGCTTTTTCCGTCCTTTAGTGTTTCATAACGTCGAGTAATTTACACTTACAGTGACTGAATCACACCCCTTCCCTAACCCACAACATATGATTTCATAAAGTAGTGTTTGTCTGATTTTAAATATGAACCTTCAAGGTGAGAGGTGTGCATTTAATGTGGCAGAGTAGTTGCAGAGGGCAGATGTTGTTGGCATCATATTTAACACTTTTGGAATGGCTGACAGTTGCTACTTTACTACTGAAATAAAATGATTGCATTATTAATTTCAGTGCTATTAAAAGTGTTTAGCTTCAGCAACAGTTTGACAAAAAAATCCTTCATGAACAGACACACAATATATACCTTATAAGCAAACTGTAAGAGCCAGGGTTAACATTTCTTTCAGCCATCAACAAATATACAAATGCATTCAATTAAACCTCTGCAATAACTAGCGCAGCATCTTGTTTAGAAGCACTACAGCTGCAGTTAATATTTCAGAGTTGAAGGTAGAATAACAATCCTTCTCTTTGTCTCATCTTTCCTCGCCCCTGCAGATTTGCAGGGAAATAAAAATCCTGAAAGGGAGAGAGCTCTCAGGGCCATGCATGCCTTGTCCCTTCTAGTGAGGCTTGTGAATTATTGAACAAGATGGCAACAGCATGCATAAGTAATAGCCAAGAGTCTGCTTGTAAATATAAATACTTCACAGGACGCAAATAAGGCCTTTAAAAGTGAGGCGGCTTTAAGAATAAATGAGGGGAGGGGACTGTTAGAGTGAAGGCTGCATCTATCTGCCGACTTCCACCAGATTTTCTCTGACAAAGAAATCACTGCAGAGGACTTTGATCTTCCTTTAAAAGGAGGGAGTAGAACAAGTGAGGGATTTTAATAGAAGCTTCTTGACACCTTGCACGTACACAATCCATTTGGTATCTCGGGATTGGCAGTAATATCTGCATTTCTTTCAGCTTGCTCTCACCAATATACACCTGTCAATATGATCCCTGCAAAAAGCAATTATGTTGTTCTACTAGGACAGCTGTCCCTACTGCGAAATGATCCCACCTGTCAGTTTAGCCGTTCCTGTCGAATTAGGTAGGCTCCAATGTTATGTGAGCTGCCGAAAAGAGATACAGGGGAGAGACGAGCGAGAACGACTTCATGCTGCTTTCCATTTTTAAAGCTTTTGATCTCCGTAGCACCTCTCCCTTTTTGCAAAATCAAATTAGGTCAGTACACAGCGATACTGCTATTTCTACTTTTACCACTGAAAAGAGGCTTTCTGATACTAGCAGAGTGCTGCTGCCTTTGGAGAGCATTGTGACTTCAAAGTGTGGGGGGCAGTAACTGAATAAGCCATTGTAAAAAGAGACTGAAAAGAAACGGGGATAAAGATCGACTTGTGTCTCGCATTCAGACATCAAGTGTGTGTGTGTGTGTGTGTGTGTGTGTTTGTGTGTGTGTGTGTGTGTGTGTGTGTGTGTGTGTGTGTGTGCAGCATATGTGTGTCTGTTTGTGTCGGAGTAAATATGAGGAGGAAACAGACTGCAGCAGCTTTTGTCTTTGATGATGCAATATAAAGTTGATGGAGACTGTGTGTGTGTGTGTGTGTGTGTGTGTGTGTGTTTCTGTGAGTAGCTGTGCATCAATAAAAGCAATAAAATGCCTCACCTGCATCTATCTCTTGGTGCCTCCACATAACTTTAACACGCATACCCTCACTAGTTTCCTGCAGTCTGAACCCTCATCAACATTTCATCACACTCTGCCACACAGATGGATCCTGCTGATACTCTGAAAGACGCCCTGTTGAGATACAAAGGGTTTAACCAAACTCTGAGCTCTCCTAACGCCCACTGTGACACAGCTTTTTACCTGTGATAACCATATTAATACATCAACACAGGTTGGTGCTTATGAATACACATGAAAGCTGATCAAAACAGCAGGTACAGGTATTGCTGGTTTCGTTAACATGCAGGCTTCCCAGGAAAGTGTACACATTAGCAGAAACTGGGAAAAAGTCATGCGGCGGTGGGAACAGAGGTATCGACTTCTATCAGTCCGGACAGATACAGTAAAATCAACTAATGAGTTTATTTGTTGACAGCTGTAGGCAGTGAGTTGAGGCATGGAAAGAAAAAAAGGGCCTGTAGCGCCAACAATGGTGCCATGATAACGATAATCTCTTGTTTCTCCATGTAAAACAGTCACAGAAGATAGATTTTGACTATCTTCAGGTAGTCCAAATGTTTTGAAAGCAGTCAATTAAGTATTAAGTAAAAAATAAGCATAGATATTTTTAGATGTATTCTCTTTGCCATTGCCGTCAATACCAATAATTAGATGAGAAGATTGATAGCACTTTCATGAGTGTATGCTGAGTAAAAAAGCTACAGCAGAGAGAGATGGTTAGCTTAGTTTAGCATTACAACTGGAAACAGCTAGTCTGACTTTATCCAGAGATTACAAAATCCTCCAACCATCCTCTCTAAAGCTCACTCATGATCAGATTATATCTTATTTGTTTCAACTAAACAAAAATAAAAAAGATTGAAAAGGTTATGCAACTACTGGATACTGATGATATTTACATTTTAGATAAGTATATTGTAATGCACATACATTAGGACCATTAAAGGCGGAAAGCTGATGCTAAAAAGATTAGTTTCAGAAGTATATTTAATGTGTTACATCAAAAAGCGATATATCATTATATTATTCAGTGTTGTGTTATTGATAAAAGATTAGGATCTATCACTTAATTGTGTTTGCATCACTGTACGACATAAAGGAACAACATCGAGTAAGTAAATCAACACTAAGGCTCAAAGGAAATTGGTTTCCCTCTTGTTCTCTTAAACCCTGACATCTTCATGGATTTTCATTGTAGGAATTAACATAATTCTCATCGCTGATGCACATTATTAGTGGATAATTGGCGATGTCATGTAAACGAATGAGACTGAAAATGTAAAACTTGCAAAGGGCCGGAGGATGCAGCTACACTATGACAGTGCAGACATCTTTACTTGCAGTCATGTTTGGCTTTCTGACACTGCTTACTTTTCTCCATGGTATTTGATTTCACTTGCTGATTCTATTTTCCGCTGCTGTGCTTGGATGATCCTGCAGAGGCAGGGTTCACGAGACCCTGCTCCTCATGGGAGGGCTGAGGATGAGGCCAGGAGAAAACGAGAGGGGAAAGGATGGCACTCAAGTGGGAGCATTTAACCACTAGGAAAGTTTGAGCAAACTGCTATGGTAAAAATTCAAGTGGCAGGCTAAATGGGTTTCTCTCTTTCTCCATTTCTCCTGTGAATCTCTGAGGACTCTGTGGCAGCACACTGCTGAATATCTGAGCCACTCGCTCTTTCACAGCTGAAATGTATCCTGAGTCTCAAATGGCTGGGGCACTTGAGTTGTCTGGTTGGACAGGGAGATGTCAGGTTACACGGAGAGGAGGAGAGAAGATGAGACGGTGAAAGAATCAAAGAGGGGAGGGAAAGTGGAGCTGCAAAGATGTGTGTGTGCACATGCACTGTTATGTACAATAATCCTACTCATATCAGCAAGTGGTAATTTTCACCTCCCCTATGTAACCATTATCCACTCACCTGTTCTCCTGCTGTCCTCCTCCACCGTGCTCTTTCTTTCCCTTCAATTATTGTGATAGACATTCACAAACTAATGGGGGCTGTCCAGGATTATAAGGACTTCGTATAAGGATTTCAAGAGAGTAATGTCTACTTTGTTCAGCTATGATATGCTGATGTGTCATTTAAAGGTAGGGTAGGTAAGAATGGAGAAACCAGATCGAGTGCGCTAGAATTTGAAAGTACACAACCGGAAAAAATCTGCCTCTTCCTTCAGACTTCCTTACAGAGCCCCTCCTCCAACACACACGAACGCACACATGACCAATGAGGGCACGAGATAAGTTTGTGCACAGATGGAAGGCTGACAGGCAGGTAGGCCATCCAGTTATTTTAGCTGGGCCGGCTAAAAATGATTGGTCGTGCTTTTTACAGCGCCACGGCTTCCACAGATGAATTTTTTTAATGTATTTATTGTCAAAGCATTTAATGTATTCATTGCTATCGGGATGTTAAGAGCATTCCATGGAATATAACAAAAAGTGTTTCTGGAGTGAATTACCTACCCTACCTTTAAATGTGGCTACAATTGCACACATATATGACATATTCTGTTCTGACCTGGATTGAATAACATTTTCAAGGGGTGATAGTCCAAAAGGCAACAATCTAAGTAGGCACAACTATTTGTGACCATTTTGGTGGATTCAACTATACTTTAACAAATGAATTAAGGACATGCTCCTAGTGTCATGATTTGGAATTATGAGTTTAACATTAAGGGCTTCATAGAGACCACCATAGGGGGGAAACTGGATGCAAAAACAAATGACTTGCTCCTGATAACTACATTATGATTGCAGCTCTATGGTGAAGCTTTCCTAATTACACTGGTAACAAGATAAGCACTGATTAAAATACGTTTGCAATGGCCAAAACAGAGACGGTGTAGTGAAGGAAATTATACAATGTAAGGAAACATTTGAGAGACTTAAACTCTGCTGCCGAAATGCTTGCATAATATCCCAAATATAAATCATGAAATGTTACAAGCCTGAAACAAAAATAAGCTTCTGTATAGGGAGAAATGTGAGAGGACAAAAGAGGGCAGCAGGAGTTCTGCATTCTCATCTTTTTTTCCCCACACACAGCTTAAACCAAAACCAGATACTAAATAGTGAATCTATTTGAAGCATCCCCTTGTGATATGTACTGCACGTCCTGTTTTCATAACAAAAAGACTTGATAATTCAGCTCTATATCCCTATTAAAACGAGCATGGAGGACAACAAAGAGTAAAGTTGGACCGAAAAACTAGGTTATGCAACACAGTTGGTAGAACATATTGAACATATGAAAATAAGACTGAGCAATGCTGAAAGTATTGTGGTGCTCCAGTGTATTTCTCTTTGTAACAGCAGAGAGGTCAGTGTGAACTGTGGGTTTCCTTTGGGCTTGTGCATGAGTGTGGGTGTAGATACGTATCCTATGCGTCTTATAAATGTGTTTGTGCTTAAACTGTATTTGTGTGCATCTGGGAGTCAAAATAATCCGATTTTAATTGATTGACAGGGAGGTTCTTTTACTTTTGCTTAACAACAGGCCAAGATTATAGGATACTGTAAACTGAAACACAAATAAGGAAAAGGAAGTCAGATAAATTAACCCAGCAATGTCCTTATAAAGCAACACCTTACTCAAATTAGCTTACCTTAGTCAGTTAAGCTGAAGCAGTAAGAAAAGTGTTTACAGGGAACATTTTGTATTATCTATTTTAAGAGGAATATTTGTGTTATTTCTTCTTTCAAAAGTTAAATTGTCTTACTTAAAAAGCTCTTTCAATTTGAAAGCATTCGATAAAAATGATTAATACTCGATTGATGCACTATCGGAGAGTCCATTGATCTTTATATCGAGGAACCATGCAGTCATTCTGCTCTTATCATATACAAGGAGCCTCCATGTTAGCAGAGTGCACTCACTTGAAATGGTTTGGCTCTATGAAACCTGATGTACTTATATGATTCTGTCTTCTTCAAGTTTGTATCATCTTGGTCGAATGCACTTATTGTAAGTCACTTTGGATAAAAGCGTCAGCTAAATGCAATGTCATGTAACGTAATGAGTGCATTTTGTATCATGTATTTCCAACCATTTTTAGGCAACTTAAGGGTGGCTCTTTCTTCAAAAGCTCTAAATAGCCAATTTGATATTTAAAGGAACTTCTTACTTTGAAAACGACATGAAAAGAAAATCTAATATTTCAGCCCGTTTCCCATCTCCCTGACAAATTACATTTGCATGGTATTTAAACACAGGTCAACAAAGTATCTGATCCCTCTTGGCCAAACCTTGATTAAAACAATCCCAGAGTTAATCCCCTGGCTGTTCCTGAAACCCAATTAAACATGAAATTCCTTACATGCTCAGATAATGAGTGCATGCTATCTGCATTACTGATTAAATGTTCTGTGTGTCTGAGTGTGCAAAGACTCACTGATGAAATTTGTCTGGCCGGTGTAAATGGTGTACTGCAGCTCGTAGGAGGTGACGCTGAACTCGTCCTCCGACGTCCAGTGAACAGTGATGGTGTCGTGAGAGGCGGTGCACAGCTCGTCTCTGATGGATGGAGGGGTGGGAGCTAGGCATGGAAACAACAACATGATTTATAGTAAAAACAAGTTAAAATGGTGTCAATAAACTGGTTTAAATAATAGGGTTAGGGTTAGTAGTATTCACTAGGAGAGAAATGGGTCCTGTGTCAAGATAAGCATAAAGTCCACATTTAAATGCACTGGAGAATCAACAACTGACAAAATATAGTTATATAAAAAGTAAAAGGAACAGTTTGGCAAGTTTGGATGAAAACTGAATATTTAGTTTGACTCTTCAAGATAACAAACCCTACATTTTGTAATTAAATCTAATAAAATGAAATGTTTTGACCACTGCAACTGTATTTTTGGTGTCTTTTAAAACCTATAATGGTTGGCTAATGCGCATGACCTGAGATAAAATATATAAATAAATCATTTGTTTAAAACGTTTTAAACTAAGTGATGGAAAGGCTGCTTTAGCTTCAGTGCATACATGTGTTAATGCTGATACTGTAAACACACAGCTCCTACCTGTTAGGTAATCCAGTCCTTCCAGGATCTTTTTCTCTCGGGAAAAGTCCAGGGCAAAGTTGTCAAATGCCTCGTTCAGGTTGACGTCAGGGATGAGTACCTGGGAGGAGGCCGTCGCCATGGCAACCCTATAGAGCGGGACATGGGAGCGAGGAAATAGAAATGTCAGGGGAGAGTTAGAGCGAAGAGGGGGGGGGGATGGAGGGCCGAGACGTCAGTTGACGTGAAGAGAGTCAAAGAGGAGAGGGGTAGTCAAATATGAAAGGTGATGAAGAGGTGGACAAATGTAAGGAGAGAGGGGGAGGAAGTGTTGTGATAAAAGGAAGAGAGGAGGAAGATAGTGAGAAAATTATAAGGGAGAGAGAGAGAAGGCGGAACGGAAATTTAAAGCAATAAAATATATAATAAAAAAACAAGTCTGCAACATGCCCTATAAACAATCACTACCTCAGAGTTTTGTGTTAACCAAGAGAGCCATCAAAACTCAAACGGAGGCACACACTGACTACACAGTCTGTGCTGCTCTGAAGAGACTTGTGCCTACTTCTGCTCTGAGCCTCAGTCTGAGGCAGGAGCCAGTCTGGGGCTCGGAGCTGGCAGGGTTACAGAGCGGGCCGGAGACTCTGCTTTCTCTCCCCCTGAGGAACAAGGCGCTCAATAAAGCACCCAGCCAGGTAATGGGAAAAAGCAGAGTGTAGGCCAAATAAAAAGATGCTATGCTAGCAGCAGATTTTGCAGAGACCTTTGTCTGTGAGAGAAAGCTGTGGTGGGAGGAAGATATTAGAATTAGAGTACGCAGGTGGAAAGTGAAACCGCAGAGCTCGGCACTTAGGTGTTTTTTACCACAGGCCTGGTATTGATTGGAGGAGTTAAAGACATTTAATGCATATTTCATTACTTTTTTTCCAAGATCATATTTCCAGAAGAGAGGAAAATTGCAGGATAGGGTTTTTAATATCTATCTGTCTTACCACATGTTGTGCATTTAACCATGGGTCGGGTGTTTTGTGTCTTTTTTCTTCTGAATAGCCTATTGATGTGCTGCTGATCACTGCTCTCACCACTGATGTACATTGTTAAATATTACAAAAAAACTACAATATCACCTCCAAACAAACACTGATAACAGCAAAGTTTAATCACACACCTTTCTGCTACATTGCGAGCGGTCTGGAGGAAGCGGGCATGGTCGTTCTCCTTCAGGCTCTGTTCGGCTTGTGTGATCAGGGCGCTGGAGCGCTCCAGACACTGGCGACAGTTTGCAATCTGCTGGGCCAATTTACGCAGTTTCATCACCTGGAACAAACACAAATACAGACGTGTAGTTATGCTGTGAAACACGATATATTTCCATTAGCTCACAAAAGCCTTATGAAATACATCAGTTTTGCTCCTGGTCCCTCAGTATGAGGCATTCATCATTGTGACACTCGCTAATCCAAACATATGTTGAACACTTAGAAAATATAATCAAGCTTTGCTGCCAAACTGCTAAATACTGATAGAGAGACAGCATTCCTATCACACCATGTGTTTGAAGCCAATAAGTTGTCATATTGCAGACTTTCAATATAGCTGAAGTTTTATTACAATACTAATAAAGAAAAACTCTATGGGAATACTATCTTGCCAGAGGAATCTTTACATAAAATGTCATTTGTTTAACTTGTTAAAGCAGTGAGTACAGGGCATTATTGAAAGCTTATGTGTAGAGCTGATGAACGAAAGAAAACAGTCAGCATTAGGAGGCCATTCTACACTATAACCCATCCAAAAAACTTAAAAAATCCCTTTATTCTACAAAATGTTCACGGATGGCTGTCATACACTACCAAAAACCCTCTATATTCCACATAAGCATGCTTATAGACGCAGTGATGTGGACATATGAAACAAGAATGGAGGAGAGAGGACAGAGCCCTGGTTATGAGTTGAGAGTTGAAGCGAGGCCATTGGCTCTTCATGCTCACATCGACCTCATTAACATGTTTACAGGTCACAGCTGAAATTGTGATATAATAACATTAAGGAAACCCTACAGGATTATCATTTGTATGTGTCCTTGTTTGTCTATAAACTACCTAAGTCCTTGCAAAATTGACTGGAACAAATGTAAACTATTAGTACTCTTGTCCTCAAGTACAGTACCACTTTTACATGGACTCCCTCTTGTGCAACTGTTGTGCATGTTCAAATGTTCCAGCACAGGCAGCTGCAGGAAATGTCATGCTCTGAAAACCAGATAAGAAATGGGGATTTCGGCCCACAGATGCTCATATTGACTTGCTTCATCTTCACCACAAACAAGCAAGCTGTGCACATCAAGAGACAGGTCATCAGTCAGGTCAGGGTTCAGACGTTAGTCCAACACACAAACAGGCTCCTGCCATTCATTCTGTTTATACTGTAATGTTCAGTGGCTGTACTGTAACTCAATTTCCGACTCAGCACAAGGAAACCATTCTATGGTAATTTCACATTAAAGTAATCCATTTATCTTCATCTCGGCTCATATCCTGATTCCTCAAATGAACTTAGTTTGATGTAACTCTCCACAGGAAGAAACAACGGTTGCTAGTGAGCCCAGAGAAAGTCAACAAAAACTGGGCTGTAGAAATAAATACCAGCTTTAGTATGTGGAGCCTGTCTGCAATGATGATTAAATGAAACCTCTGTGAACTTTAAATGCCAGTCGGTCATTAAAGTTGCTTTATTGTCTGAAAAAAGCATATTTTCAGTAACAGCTAACAACTTGAATCCATAAACACAAAAGAAATAAATAAAAACATTTAAAATGATGAGGCTTAGTCATTTATATTTTCAGCAGCAAATGCTTTGCTTGAAGGGCTTGAATTATGCAAACAAGAACTCCGAAAAATGACTGGGTGGCATTTGGTTAAAAGCTTGTCATCAAAAGCTCTTAAAGAATCAAACCGTATCTAATGTGCACTCGCTTTCTACCGCTGGAGCTGGTGTGCTCAGAAGCCTCTCTAAGTTGGTGTCTTAATGCATATGATGTTTTAGCTGCTCTTCAAACAAGTCCACTGTTATCTGTTGTCACTATAAAACACATTTGAGCAGCATGATGTCTGAACAAAGAGAGGCGAGACAGGTTTAATGGACGGGTTATTATTTGGTAACATGTGCTGCAACAAACCATTTTAGAGATGATTACTCCCTCTCTCTAAGAATAATGGCCAATATGACATGGTGTTTGTGTGTGTGTGTGGTGTGTGTGTGTGTGTGTGTGTGTGTGTGTGTGTGTGTGTGTGTGTGTTTCATGTTGTATAAAGACAATCTTGTCTGAAGCTGAAATATAAATGTATAATCATAACTGATATGTTCAGGATAATGGGACATTTTGAGCACAAGAAATACAAGTACATAAATTACATGTTATTTTGAGCAAACAAAGATCTGTTCTGTGCTCAATATTTATTTGCATCTCATTTTGGACAGATAAGCAGTATCTTATTAAGCTAGTTGGTTAACTTGGTTAGCGTGCTTTCTATCTCCCTCTCTTTCCACTCTTTCTAAACTCTATGCTTATTTTATGTTATGCAAATCCAACCAGCTGCTAGCTCCAGCTATAATGTATATTTTATTGTATAGACATTGAGAGTGGTATCTTCTCATCCTAGAGCAGTGCTTTAGAGCGCTGATCATCAGATCGGGGGACCGGGGAAGAACAGGTTCAATCCCACCTTCACCACCACTGCAGTCAACATGCCATGTGTCCTTGGGCAAGACACTTCACCCTAAATTGCTCCTGTGTGTATTGTCCACAGTATTGAGTGTATTATATCTATAATATATCTAATCTAAAGCACTCTGAGCCCTTGGAAAAGCGCTAAAATAAATACCATAAATTATTATTATACTTCTGACTGGAAAGAAAACAATTACCCTTCCCAAATTGTCTATTATATTAACTATTCATTTTTGCCATTTTCTTGAAAGATTCTGATAAGTAGAAACCAACTTGGGCTGTGCGCAGGAAGCTGGATGCGAACAGAAGTCACATGCTTTGTACACCAAACAATCCAGTGTGACCTTCACATTAAGAGGACTTCGGTGCTGAGACAATACACACTACTTCTGCATTTTTCTTTTGAGACACAGCAGTCACAATTGGCATAGCAACGAGAGATTATTGTTAGGTAAATGTAATCAGACAGGTTTTTATTTAAATAAACGTCTAATGCTGTTGTTTTTTACATCTACTAGCCATAACCTTGTAAACTGGTAAAAACGACTCTGCCAATAACGGCTGTTTTTAGAAATCAAGTGATTTGTCTAAACACCCTAAACAGATTTGAGTTCTTAATCCTCAAGGCTCCAGAAGAGTTAAATAGTTAACAGAGAGAAGCCAAGCACAGTCACATGATAAATACGCTCTTACACACACCAGAAGTTGGGGAATAGTGTGTGTTTTGTTTGGGCAGGGAGAGATTAGGCATGCCTGCTGAGTCTCCTTAGGGAGAAAATAGGAGCAGCGTGCTCAGCTCGCCATCATCACACCTTCATAATCCTGTTATCCTGCTGCGTCTCACCTCTCAACATTTCCTTTGCAACACTTTGAGCTAAAATGCCTTAAACAACCTCCCCTTACTTGACCTGTAGTGTTCTACTTTTTTCTCCTCTCCTCTCAAATATCTATTTCAACACACTTCTGATTAATTGAAATACTCACGGTGCATTTCATTCACCTTTCCTGACCCTTAAAAAGACTCAAATAGTACCCTGCAGGCTGGCATCAACCAAGCGCTCCTCTGGTGTTTCCTGTGCACTTCCTTCTTTCCTGTGACTCCTGCATCTCCCTCCTCTACCAGACAGCCTTTTTACAGAGCAAGACTCTCAGGAGAACAAGCCTCGCTCCTTTTGTCTGCAATCACTGCGGACACACTCTGACACACTTGCTCTCTCTCACCCGTACACACACTCACACACCTACTGCGGTCCTTGGGTTTAGTGTTTGGAAATCTTTCATCTCTCGACAAAGCTCTTTTGCTGCCTCAGAGGATCTTCCACAAGCACTTAAAACTTCACCTCTGGGAGGGTGAGATTAAGAGTTTGCCTCTGTCTTGAAGCCCTTAAATGTCAACGAACCACCCATAAAGTGTATGTCCACACACACGTACTGTAAATGTCTGGACAGTATTTCCTGCAGCAACTTCAAAACAGTCTTTGCTGCCATCATCTGCCATGAAGGCTTTTACACACATTCAGATAGTCTGTTTACATAGAAGAGGTCGTTACTGCTCTCTTTTTCCTCGCCTGCATGTGATGTTTGTTTGGGATAACAAGTGGAGAACTACAGAGACAGCCAACAAATAATTATATATATATATATATTATAATGAATATATTCTGCCCACAGTGCTGCTGCTGTCATATGTATTGTCTGGTACAAAAACACTGATTCTGCACAAGTGGAGGATGACCTCGAGTTGAGTTCCTTAAATATGCACTGGCCAATTTGGTTGGCTTCAACTGTCAGTGTGACGTAATTGTTGGAATAGCTGTACTTATAAAACGATAGGAATTTAATAAAAACAGTCTGTAATATAACTAAAATGTACATACTATGAGCTGAAAACTGAAAAGGGTCTGAAGGCTTCCTGATTAGACTTTACCTTGGATTCTTTGATCTTCACGGCAATGACCTGTTTCCTCTGGCGGATGATCTCCACCAGCTCATCACACTCCTCCACCAGCTTGGCCTCATGCATGGCTGTGTTCACCTGGAAACAGAAGCAAGTACACATGTGAACATGAGGTTTATTTGCTTACACACATGCTAAATCCCAATAAACTGCCATTTTGTTCCTGTTCTTAATCAAGAAATAAGATTTGCCACTTTTTCTTCCTCTCTGTTTGCAGGGAGTTTAACAAGATTTCTAGATCGGCAGACACGACGAATCATATCGTTACTTACATGCAGAGCACATCATTTGTTTTTCCATTTCATTATGCACACAAAGAAAAACGGCAGGATGTGCTCCTGGATTAGAATCGACTTGTAATGAAATGAGAAACGATTTAATTGTCACTGGGAAGACAAGAGCATACATTGATCCAGGAATCCTTGGAATGCATACAGTGGATACAGATCGGTACAAATTAACGCCGGGCATTGAACGTGATATGAAATAACATTTTACGTTCTCTAAAATGTTCTGTTTCTTGCTGTAGGAAACTCCCAACTCCTAAAAAAGACTACATTAGTGCTGAATTCAAAGCAAAACTTGTTCTTATACGTAACACTAGCATCTTGTTAAATTATCTCATTATGTACAAGAAAATATTTTAAGGGTTGTTAAAATATTTCACTCTACATAAAAAGCTCCCGAATAAAAGCGTCTGTGTAGACCCTCATTAAGTCACTGACAAAATGTGCTTACACCGCACCCATTAAATTGATTCTGTGATTATTCTAGGACCACATTTGCAGAGGCAA
Source organism: Dissostichus eleginoides (assembly GCA_031216635.1). Lineage (NCBI taxonomy): Eukaryota > Metazoa > Chordata > Actinopteri > Perciformes > Nototheniidae > Dissostichus > Dissostichus eleginoides. Next base: position 17,484,782 of record CM062271.1, read on the forward strand.
CTCATCATCAGGTGTACACTAAATGAACAGCCAGCAAATTCAAACTCATGTGGGTGGGGGGCTGTTAGTCAGACGATTTTTGCTGAACTGCAACACTACACTAACAGTTTAGCCATTTGTAAAATACAATTATAAATACACCAAATATGAAAGTTCAGATGCACAGATCCTGCTTCACTACTGAAGGACACTGACCCCTCATTAATTAGGAACTGATGCTTTACCACAGCTTTGGTTGCTGTTTTGCCAGCAAATGTAGCCTTAAAGGTGGGGTAGGTAAGTTTGAGAAACCGGCTCGAGATACACTTTTTGTTATATTCCATGGAATGCTCTTAACATCCCGCCTGTCAGCCTTCCATCTGTGCACAAACTTATCTCGTGCCCTCATTGGTCATGTGCGCGTTCGTGTGTGTTGGAGGAGGGGCTCTGTAAGGAAGTGGCAGATTTTTTCCGGTTGTGTATTTTCAAATTCTAGCGCACTCGAGCTGGTTTCTCCAAAATTACCTACCCCACCTTTAAGCCCTACAAACACAAACTTGTAAGGAAGAGACTTCATTGCTCCTGCTTGCTTTGAGTGAGGCAAAAACTTTACAGCATGTTCTGACTGGCCAACACACATCGCACAGTGAAAGACATTAACAATGCATTATCTGCTCCAAGAGCTGTACCTTATCAGGATTTTGACATTTGTCACAATATTAAAGGAAAAGGAGTTCTGAAGTTACCTATAAGATAAAGTTGCCATTAAGTTATTCTCAGACATAGTTGTACTGCCATAGTGGTGGCAGGCATCACCATTACTTTGTCCGTGGGAGTGAGTTGAGCCCAACCCTAACATCACAAAAATCACAGATTTACTATTTAAGGAAAAACAACCAGTACAAAGACTGTGGGAAGCTTTCAATCAAACTCACAGCTCAAAAGTATCCAGATAAGTCACGCTAGAGGGGAGATTTTCCACGTACACACACATAGAGGCTCACCATCAAGCACGGTCTTTAAGGCATGGGAGGAGGATGAATCACATTAAAAGGCTACAGTTCACTGAAAGATACTGTGTAACGGAGGATTGGAAAGAGAACGTAATGGCTAATTATGAGACTGGAGAAGGAGAGAACAAGTCTAAATGTAATTAAAAAGAGTATTGATTTGAGTTTTTTGTCTTTATAATATCTCATTGCTTGTCTCCAATTTGTTTTTTTCACATGAATACAAATAGTTTGACCACCAGTAGATGTTGTGTCTAAACTCTTACCGATAAAAAAGCAATTTAACAAAGTTTTGTGCATTCCATAACTCCTACAGTATAAAGCTAATGTCATCCACTCAGTGATCTATCTCCTTTTGATTAGTTCCCCATCTTTACGTTGGACAGGGTTGTGACTTGATGTCGTGCTGCAGCCTATCGAACGACTTAATCAACAACAAAGTTCCACTAATCACTTCACAAAGCTCATTACAAGCGCAAATCCACTTAAGCCTCATTATTCACACATACATACACACACAACACACTCACAAACACAATTAATTCTGCAAAGAGCAATCTTATGACTGGAGCTTGGTAATTAAGCAGGATGAATGCAGTCCAGGATCACTTTGAATGAACAACTGAGCTACTTGGCAGAGACAGGGTTACGGAAACAATCATCATCTCTGTCCTCCTCCTCTTTCACCTCACTCTAAACTTCCACCTCCTCTTCCTCTGCCAGCTCATGACCTTATCTACTCCCTGATACACAAACTCTGTCACCGACTGGGCTTATCCTCTTCATAATGCAGGGTCCTCTGAAATCGTAATGCCCACTCCACGGTAGGGTATACTCTATAATTGGAATAGGTGAAGAACAAACAAAGCAAGTCTTTCCAGCTGCCCCTGCTACCAAAAAGGTTGTGAAAATCTGTGAAAACACTTTCATATGGGACTGAAGGCTAGGCTAGAAACAGACTGTGTGCTTATTTGAAATCGTTTACAAAAGTAAAATATAGTGAGCTTATTCTTTGAGAATCTTTATTATATTTTTGCAAACTAATGGTGATTACCTTTTCATTTATGGTATTACTGTACTTTATTTAAGCACACAAGATTTTTAATATGTAGTTATTCATCCTTTTATTCACAAATATCCACATTTCGCTGCTCATTTACGGTACAGCAGCTGAAATGTAAAATTCAGTGCCATCCATCTATTATCACATAAGGCCAAACCAATTAAATGGAGTAAATAAATTAAAAATCACAGCCATTTGTAAGTATCTGCAGCTATAATTAATCTATACAAGGAGACACAGACATAATCAGCAACATATTCATATTCAATATACCCATGCAGATCATTATGATCCCAAAGTAGCCCACAGAGTGCAATCTGAAGAATCACTGCAATGCAAATAGTTGTCTATTAAAACCTACATTGGGAAGAATAACTTCACCACAGGAGGGTTACGTTGAGAACATATGCTGCCATACATCATTAGGTTGAGCTGCCACCACATTATGTCAAGATTAAATTTATCATCCATATTTTTAAACTGTGGAAATGAGTCATGTATTATTTACTATTCAGCTACACTTTCTGTTCTGGCTTCAAGTGACAGCCATTATTTAACACCCACTAAGTGTTGTTTCAGCAAATAATGCCATGACTGATGTGTTTCGGCCAAGCAGGCATTCAGCTGCTGTCAATCACACTGAGGTGGCAGCAATCTAAATGAGGAAGCAAGTCTTAAACTCCCGATATTGTGATTTAACATCGCAATCTTTCACTACTTTGTTTGAGAAAATCTGTTGACTCTAGACAAATGAACTGAATTGTAAATGTGAGTTTTACTGATTTTGCAATTCTCATTCAGTTTTGATAAAGCTTTGTTTATTTCTCACAGCTGCAACATCATAATAACATCACAAACCCTGGCAAACAATGCTTACTAACCCGCCCAGCCTGACATGACAAATCCCTTTTCATAAGCTGTGAATCAATTTACAAACTCATTCCATGTTAACAAGTGTTGTTTAAACTCTCACAACTTTATTTTGTGGAAATCCCAACGTTTCTTAAGTTTTCTAAATGTGTAAAACTATTTACAAGAAACCATCATGACATATACATCTGCAAGCAAGAACTTAAACATCGACTTTGAATATTTACATTAAGTGTTTACGTAATGAAGGTGCAAGACAATGTTGGAATAGGAAGGAACCAAAATACAGTTTGTAATATTTTGATACATTTTCTAAAATGAAGGAATGTTAAGCGAGGTTGGCCCCTTAACCTCGAGACTACCAGAGTGCCCAAGGTACAGTAGAGAACTTTATTAACTAGCAATCCATGATTGAGCTGGGTCTAGGAGATTACTCAGGAGTTACTGGCTAGTGAAAGTGTGTCATTATGACATACCATATAGTGTTTTACAAAAGATTGTTATACTGGCCAATTTATGATTATAAGCAAACTGTTAAGCTTTTAATGCACTAAACATAATTTATTCAAATGGGATTTTGCATTCAAAATATATTCCCCTGCCTTGCAAGACATCCAGGGTTATCTATTAGCAAAAAGCACTAGCAACTGAACAATATATGGCTGCCAGAATAACCTTTTCAAGCCACCAGGTTTGGAGCAGCTGTTAACCTCTTGCTGACACCAAAACCTTCACATCTTGAATCAATGCTGTGCTCTTTCCCCTCCTATCATCCTCAACTGCTTCCCATCCCTTCTTCACTTGTTTCCACTTCTTCCTATAATGCTTCTGGTCACCATTCTGTCTGCTCCTCAATGACATTACATTATTACATTACATGTCACTTGTTAGACGCTTTTATCCAAAGCGACTTACATACTCAATACTGTGGGCAATACCCACAGGAGCAATTTGGGGTGAAGTGTCTTGGCCAGGGACACAACGACATGCTGACTGCAGTGGGTTTGAACCTGTGACCCCTTGATTCGAACACCAACGCACAACCCACTGCACCACACGCCTCCCTGACGACTTCAATGTCTCTCTCAGTCCCCCTCCCTACCTCTGTCTCAAGACGATATTCTCAAATAGATTCAAGGATTTAGTCTGACAGCTTTATCTCTGAGGCTGTCCACAGATTCTGGGACAGTTCCCCGAGATGTATGACACCAGAGTGGCACCTAGCCCTAGAACAGGAAAGAGTGGCTATATACTATTTAATAACTGTAGGACATATATCCTGCATATTAGATCAGAAAGAGATACTTAGAAATGCACCACTGGCAATGAATCTGAAGTACGAGTTTTTAAACCCACACAGTGTTCATGTGAACTTTTATGTGTTAACCACATTCACTTGGATTTATGATTAATTATGATTGATATTCCAATAGATAATACAATATATGTGTTTGTAGATAAGCCCAGGCAGTTCTGGGAAATTGATTCTGTTTCAATCTTTGTTGCCACTCTCTGATGGCAATGTATGTCTGCAGTCGGTCAATCCACCTCTTTAGTCCAGACTGAAATATCACAATCATGTTAGCATGCTGACGTTAGCATCAGCCTTGAAGAACTGCTGCCTTTTCAACACATTGAAAGGACTGGATGGATTGACGAATGAACACTGACATAAATCCTTTACACAAAATCTGAGAAAATATATAGATTTACAATCGAGTACACTGTGTGGTCATCTGTTAAAAGTACCAACATGCAATAACAGCTCTATTAAGGCGAACACTTTATTCCATTATATTTGATGTCCTCATACTTTGCTGCAAGTGGAACCACAAATGGCTTTAGAAACATACAAAAGACAAACCACAGCATCAAACTTTATCGATCTTACTGATGCTGTGCTCTGAGACTAAGACGGGCGAGATGAGACCTGATACAAAGGATTAGGGAGCATTACAGTCATCTCAACCCAGCTGATACATATTCTGCACACAGTGGCATCAGCTTCAGTGTACATAAACCTAGACAGGTCTGGCTTATTACCTACAGCTCAATGTTTAATCAGTACACATACATGTCTGGGCATTATAACCCACTGGGCTTCTGTTTGATCCGATGATTTCCTTCAGTCCTAATACGCACACACTTACAACCTTATCAAGGAGCTAATTTAGCTTCCTCCCAGCTGGCAAAACAATTTCAGGGGTTGGAAAAAATGGCTGCTGCTTTGACTGCTTCCTCAAACATTGCTTACTCCACATTAGTTCCCTACCATTAGAAACAGCATATGAGTATGGCACTGTGCGCTTATTAGGGACAGCCCTCATTAAAAAGCTGCCAAAGAACACGCTGCGTCACAATACATTCTGTGTTTCAGGAGGATGTGCTGAACAACTAACACAGGGCATAAGAACAAGTGGGACAGACTAGAACATGCTGCAGTACAGATGTCTGTTCTGGATGTGTTCACAACAATGCACATTCAATTGTGGCTCCCAACTCTCGTGGACAGGTTAACTGGAGTCTCAGTGTCCTGTTTTGCAAACAAACTGCATTGGGGTAAATGATGGATTTAAGCATCAGGTTAACCTTTCAGCTAGGGGCCATTTTAGGTACTTCTACAACAGAACCTCGTCAGTCAACTTGGATTGGCTATCAGTCAGAAAAAACATATCCAAAGCAGCATCCCAATTCAATAAGAATTCATTGGAGAAATATGATTAGGCACTTCACAACACTATCAAAGTTTCAAGTATGAAGTTTGCCAGTCTCTAAGGAGGTATATGTAAGTATAAAAGACTAGGACAATTTAAATCTGCTCTAAAAGTGTACAATGGAAACATACAGAAAAAGTGCATCTTTCCAGATGTCCATTGGAACAAGAAGGGGAAAACCAAATCAACTTTAAAACTAAATTGCAAACTTAGCTAGGTTTCTGCTTAAAAAGTGGTAACATACTTTTAAAAATAAAAGCAGTGAGGCAATGAACACAAGGCAACAGATGCACACAAAAAAAAGGATAGCTGAGCTGAACAGACATATTTTGGCCTATTAAAACAGCTTAAAACAAATGTTTTGTAAAGTAAAACCATGTGCAGGTAACATGCCATACATTTGCATGACTGTGAGAATCATCTCAGCTTTTGCTTTGACTCCAAACTTAGAAACAGTGGCCATTGCAACAACATGTATTCAATAACAAGTGGTTTTGGGGGGAAATGCTCCATGCCAAACAGCCTCACTGAGTGTCTCTTCCCTGCTGCCGATTAATATCCAGCCAGCTATCTGGCATTGAATAGATAAGAGTCCGTTTTAGTTGAATAGACAGTCTTAGCAAATACTCAAGAATCATGCAATTCTCTCAATGTTTTCAAGAATGTGGAACATTATGATGGATGCCATTAAGCACAGTTACAGATTTAACCACACCACACCAAATATTGCGAAAAGGGGAGATGCCTCCTACACATCATCAAGTCATTTCATCTTTCCTGAGACTGAAGGGAAGATAACTCCCCGAAGACAGCCCCAGGAGAGCAGGGCTGCATCGCTTCTGTGTGCACTGAAACTCTGAAAGCTGACTCACACTGTGTTTGATCATATATTTGGCACCAATACAATATGATGCAAACATGGAGGAGAGGAAACCAGGTCATGCTCAAAGCCCTTCAGAGATTTCTTACCTTGTGCACACACTCCCCTCACTCCACCAAATCTCCTCTTTTTCCGCTGTAAATTCCCTGTCTTTGTTGTATTGCATTATTGCCGAGCGTTTTTTCTTCCAAGCAGTGCCTGTAACTGTTTTGGTCAAAGAGATCATTTGATGTCATGCTAACACTCCTCGTTCCCACTTCCCCTGCCTGCACTGCAGTTTTCTTCCTTTTTTCTCCCCCTACCATTTCCCTCTTCTCTACTTTCTCAACATTTCTCCATCTTCTTTCCTCATTTGTCCTCCTTTCCCCTCTCCTCTCCTCTTCTCTAAAGAGCCACATGAATGTGAACTCACCTGAAAAATTATTTCCCCTTCATTCCTCACGTCCTTAATTAAACTAGCCTCATGAAATTGACATGACACAGGAGAATAGCTCGGTACGGGTACAAACAGGGCGTGAAAAACACATAGTTCCTTTTCATAATTTGATTAAGAGTCATTGGAGCATGTTTCCCCCCCATGCTTTTGCTTTTAATTTCTTTGTTGATGAATAAGTGATGAGACGCTGCTGTTGTTATTGGCCTTGCCGCAGCATTTGTATGCAGACTGAGACAATATGTAGTCCAACTTTTTTTTCCCTCTCTCCATGCGTTGCTGATGAACAGTTTGTCTGCACTTAATAAATCACGCAGTGATCATTTCATTTTGATTGGGTGAGCGGCTGCATGAGTTGTTGCTCATGGGCCTCAGAGTGACTTCGAGAAAATGGAGTCAGGCCCGGCTAATAAGAAATGAACCGCATGCAGACTGATGGCGGCACCAAAGTGCATTTGTCCTCTGTGGCCATTAATGTCAACTCTCACAGAGAAATGATGGCATTTATTAAGAGTGAGTGTGTTAAGACGGAAAGTATGTTCTTGAGAGAGTGTGTGTGTGTGTGTGTGTGTGTGTGTGTGTGTGTGTGTGTGTGTGTGTGTCCATGCATGTGTAGCTAGGCATTAGTAATCTCCGGCTGGATTTACATTCCACCTCGTTTAAAACACAGCACAAATGGAAGAGGTCAGCAGTGATCAGACTGGCTGAGGAATAATATTTCTGCAGCAGGTATGGGTTCACACCAGGACTTGAGAGGGACTCATTCTCCAATGTTGTCACCAAATTGAAGCGTGATACACTTTAAAACATTTCAAGCATGTGACAAGTCAAAGAGAGTTTTATTCTTGGAAGACATATGCTATTTGAGAGATAATCTTATCTGATTTTAAATGGAGAGATTACATTTCCTGTATGAGTGGCTCCAGCTGGACTGTTCATAAAAAAAATCATATTCAGCACAGTAAGATGTAAGAGAACCAGACCCTATAGCAATAGATAACAAAATTGAAAGTATGACCTTGAAGAGACACACACATTAAAAGCATTACATTAGGTTATTCGCATTTTGAAAGTAGAGAATATTGCTTTCGGTAGTATCTTTGACCACAATGAAGTGGTCATTCACATGTTGGAAGTTGTCTGAATTACATAACAGCCCCTGTCAACAGCTTGAGGGTGGATGTTTGCTGAGAGCTACTCCAGCTCATCCTTTGTTCTTGAGTCACGGTTTGAGTCAAGTTGTTGGGAGAGCTACCATTGGCAAAGTACAAAAGGTCACAGAGAGTGTGACTGGTGTTAATTTTTAATGACAAAAAACATAGGTAAAATATTAAAGAGTTCAAATGACATTTAGGTAATTATTCTGCTATGTTTCTTGGGTATAGATTTCTCTAGTCCATGGCTTCCAATATTTCCCTATAATCACTTTTAAAACAGTGTTGCAATGCTGACCTTATATGACACCATGAAAGAGAACTGAAATTCACTCTAAGTCTTGACACAAATCAATATTTGATCAGAAGCAGGCTAGAGAAGGGAACTGAAGAACAGGGCACTGATTGCATTGCCAGCACAACCACTACCACGATCGAGGAGGAGGGATAGAAAAAAAAGTCCCATTTCCACCCCCGTACTTCTTCAATCAAAAACGTTCCAGAGTAATATACAAAGTGTAAAGAGCGTGGCAAGAGAGCAGTCACCAATAGCAAAGGCTGTAAACTGTATATAATCAATAACAGTGACAGGCTTGGGGGTGTTTATGGTTGGTCCGTTCAAAAGAGAGGGAAGAAGGTTAAAGCCTCAACCCTCAAAACCTTTTGGCACGGGTCAGCTACCATAAAACTGAAACCCTGGCTTGTTTTGTGATTGTTTTTGAAGCTTGACACATTGAAAAGTGCTGGATGAAGGCTTTAGGACAGAAAGTCTGACAACGTGCACATACAATCCAGGGTAGCTCTTGTGGGGTTGCAGGGAGCTAAGTGATTCCAAGTGACCCACTTACATTTAAAACTAAGATTTTAGTATTGCTCAAATATCCATCCAGCGTATGGAAGCATCTCTCATCTTGTTCATGTCCTCAAACTACCCCCTAAAAAATCTCGCTATGGTTTAAATTACTGTCACAATAACTAAGCGTACTAGAAACTTCCACACACAAACATATAGATGTTTGCATACCTCAACCTGTTGACAGATCTGGATGAGCTTTGCCATTTGGTTCTCCAGCTCGCTGTTCCTCTTCACCAGGTTGGTCAGGTTGTTCTCCAGGGTTTGCTGTTGGGAGGGAGGAGGAGGAGGAGGAGGAGGAGGAGGAGGAGGAGGAGGAGGAAGCAGGGACAGGGAGATAAAGCCACACATTAACACATGTACAGGGTGCAGAAGGTGCATCCACAGGACAACACAGGTTGTTGAAGCCAAAACGTGATTGTGTTTTATTATTCAGTTAAAAACCTGATATTATTATAATTTCTAAAATGATATATATGTGTGATCTTTTCATTAAAAACCAAAAATAAATAAGACAAATAGAATAAAAGAGAAATAGTTCTCTATTATAAATATATATCTTGCTGCAGAATGCCCCAGTATGTGATGTTTTATTATTTGTTATTCATTATTTTATTAATTTCTATTGAAAATCAAAAGGCATTTGTTTAAGTCCTGCACTGTTAGGTTGTGCTTAAGCCTATGTGTTACTTTAATACTGCATTAATATGATCTGACAGATATAGAGCAATTGAAGGCTATCAATACACACAGATCTTGGGGTTAGCCCCAACACAGTGATTATGTAAAATACAGTGATACTAAATACATTGTTAATATAAAGACATGCTTTCGGTGACATCAACGGGAAATATTTCTGTACTAATTTTGCCTTCTGTTGTTCAGTTATTTTCTTTTTGATCATGGCATGAGGGTTGCTTAATAACATATGAAATCCATGCAAATACAGAGAAGGGATACATTAAAATGAATTCTAAAGCTGAGAAATATCAGCTTACACTGACATGTTAATACCTACAAATGTAAAGCTAAATAAACTATAAATTGCTGCAAACGTAGATGAAAACATATACAATCCCATAATTGCTTTTTAACAGCTACAAATGCTCATATTAGTTAACATATGGCCTGTAATGTAATAGTTTAACTGCCTGCTCTTGTCATACTTTACTTAAAAGCCAGAACAAAACCCATTTGATCCCTAAAGAATAAAAACAGACACCTCAACTAGTGATCTAAATGATCAAACACTCAATTACTATCCCTTTACTGTGTCTGTTTGTCAAATGCAAAACAAAAGACACACACACATAAATAAACTCACTCAAACACATATACAGTACAAAAGATGAAAATGGAAACGAGCAGATAGTAAGTCAGAAATAGATCTGCCGTTGAAAAGGAAGCAAATCCTCGATGGCGGTGACGACGGTGAACATCAACACAACAAAAACAACAACCACAGCTGCAAAGAGAACAGGCGAACAAAGCAGCAGACAAGCGGCGGGTGTTTGAAGTAGCTCTACGCATGCAAGTGAAGGGGGGGGGGGGGAGGGTGTGGGGGGGACTGGGCAAGCACCTGGATTGTCTGACTGTCTGACTGTCCGTCTGTCCTGTTTGTCAGGCAGCTTCCCTGCTTCACAATATCTTCTTTGCACCCACTTAAGTATTCATCTCTCTGCTGCTTATCTTCCTCCCTGCCTCCACTCGTTATCCATCTACCTGTGTGCCTCTATGGAGGGATAGGGGAGGATGGGGAGGGTTTGAAAAAGGCAACCAGGGAACTCACCGCAGCGCTTGTCTTTGAAGCCTCCATTACCGCATCTGACACTCTGCCCGGGCTCACCTGATAAGCCTACGAACACACACACACACACACACACACACCCACATAAGTGCACACATAAACACACACGCAGGCAAACCCAAACGTACAATGTCTGCCATCTAAACGCCACTGTAGAAGAGAATAACTCCCTGGTAAATTTGCCACAAACACTCTTCTTTTGGTCTTCTGCATGAAAGCAGATGAGAGAGTGGCTCACAGTGTCTGGGAATATTTCCCTGTAACTGGAGCTGGAGTTTCATCACTGGAACTTGCATTCAGTTGTTGTGTTGCAGCCCTGCGAGTGTGTGTTTGTGTATGAGGGAGTTTGAAGTGGAACATCAGTGAGAGGGGACAGATGGGTCATTAATTAGCAAGCTGGAGACGAAGATGATTAATACATCAGAACACAGCTGCCGCCCTCGAGACAGAATTGAAACAAACTCCTCTGTCCTCTACATACATGCATCTGTGTGTGTGTGTGTGTGTGTGTGTTTCTGCGTGTCTTTATGTGTGTGGATCAGTAGGCATATCTGCATTTGTACAGTTACATCACATGATTGTGTCGCTGTGTATGCGTATGACATCTGCTTGTACCTGTTATTGAAAAAAAGCACTAAACTTTGTCTGTGTTCATCTGCTCTATAAAGTGGCCACAAAAAAGCGATTTGTGTGTGTGATTTTTTTGAGTGTGTGTGTAGATAGGTTTGTGCTTGACTTTTGTTGGCACTCCTGTGGCTTCAGCCCAGCAGGCAGGACGAGTGGCAGAGTGAGAGAGAGGAAGGCACAGCAACCGTCAACAACAAACTCATTAAAACACACAACAGACATCAAAGACGGCTAGAACCACTCAGATAGCGAGAGGGAGTGGAGGAAAACATGGATTGAGAGAGGAATGGGGGCACAGAAGGGTGTGATGGGTGGCAAAATGTGCCTGCCAGAGTTGGATAGATGGCGACATGAAGGCGGTGGCAAAATTAAACGTCAAGCCAAACAAGGAAAACATTTTTATAAATTGCTATGACGGCTTATTCTGTCAAAAATGTTTTAGAGCAGCTATGTCAACAGTTAGGAACTAGTTTGCACCAGCTAGATGTATAACTTACTTTGTTAGCTAGTCTCAAACCAGTGATTTTCTGAATCCGGCTGGGTCGTTAAAACTGATTGTGAAAGTGTTTTAGAAAAGAATAGTAAAAAAAACACCAACAGTAATGTGTAAACAGAAAGTCATTGTGGCAAAATAAACATAAACTTCCAAAAAGAAAATGTTTAGGATGCTAAATGATAACACCTCCACCTTCACAACACTAATTTAAGTGTTTTTGGCTACTGTTCAACCGATACAGATAAATACAAAAGCGGCACACAATGACAGAGAAAGAGAAAGTTTGAATGCAAGAACGTAAGGTAGAGGAAGACATGAATGGAGGGAGGAGGAAAATAAAAGCCACGCAGAATTTAGTGACAAATTGCATTTCAGTTGCTTGAGGCACATGATGAGGCATGCTGGGGTAGGCCGGCCCTTAGCGTAAGGTAATATCATTCATTCACTGACTCAGCTTTGGACATGGCATGTCATGAGAGGGAACAGAGAGTGTGACAGAGATGGAGGGGGATGATGGGATGGAAATAGGCATGAGTCCCGTGCTGAGACGGGCAGCTTGCCAGAGTCTGGCCAGCCCTCTAATTCAGTCTTCTGTTGCTCTCTTTCCCCTCGTTATCTGTCACTCTCTACCTTTCTCTTTCTCTATATAGAAGGTCTTCTCTTGCCCTAACCTAGCTTTCTGTCTCCCCCCCCCCCTCTACGTGTCTCCCTTCTTCAGACCTTATTCTGTCCGTCTTGGCACAGTTACAACCGCAGCTGCTGACAGCCCATCATCTTGGGTTAGATCACCACCCCCTCATATGACTTCATTGTGTTGAGGGGCTCTGGGGTCTCATGCCTTTATAGATGATCCCATTTCTCTTTAAAACAAATAAAGGACAGAACCCTATTTATAATACAGTAGCTAAGGAGAATGGAGAAATGGATTGTGGGGGAAAAAATGATCATATGTATGATAAAGGGTTTACTGAACACACGTTTCAATCAAGTTTGAGACAGCTGTCGCAGTTTAATCTCCAGCCATCACTGTTCACAGTCTGTATATCAATTCACATTTCTAAACCATGAAATTACACAGAATTACATCATGGAGTATCAGAATAAAAAAATACAATTATTTTTCTCTATCAGGCAACTAAATACTATTTTTTCTGTGAAATTAACCAGCCGAAGACTCTCACTCGATTCTCACTGTAACTCTCTGCTACAGATTATTAAAAGGACTTTTATCTGAGATCAAATTCAAAGGTAGAAAAACTAAGAAGGAGTATAAAAAAGTAAGAGATGTTCGACATATCAGGAAAATACTGCCTTCTAAATATTTTTAACAGTGCTTGGTTATAGGAAGAAAAAACAAACACAGGATTTGAATGCATCACTGCATTGCTTGGCTCACAAAATGACAAATGTCCTTCGGTGGAAACACGGGGCCATCAACGTAACAACACAAATTCACACATTCGCAGTGTGCTCTGAGGCTAAGTATCCAACTTCAAAGTCTTTTGATATTAATTAATTCAAGATCCTTCCCTATGAACATTGAGAAAGTGAGAGTAACAGAAATGAAAGTGGGAGAGTATAAACTCCAGAAAGAGCAATATAATACAAGCTCACTTTACAGCTGTTGTTAACAAGAGGCTTTTCAAAGTCTGGATGTGTAAGTAACACAATCCTTCTGGGAAGCAGGCTTTTTGTCTGAGGATAATATTCCATAGGGCAGAGCTCCTGGGACCAACCAATTGTAGCAGGGTATAACAAACGGAGAGTCATGCTTGTCTCATAACCCGCTGGCTGGCCCAATTAATGAGGCCTATAGGGATGCTTAAAACTAAAACGTTAACACTTTTTTGTTTGTCTCACTGCCAAAATCTGTTCATTTGTGTGTTTTTGCTTTGCCTGTTTTGCAAGGTAAAATAGTTCACTTACCAATTGAATAAATAGCTATAAATCATACATGTCAAGTTTAATAGTGGTTGTAAGGTATTTGCTCTCAAAGTGTTAGCTCAATAAACTGCTACACATGAACTCCTGTGACCTTCAAGCTATAAGCGACCGCTCAAATCTTCAAGGGATCCAGAAACAGTGGGGGTGCAGCGTTAAATGGGAGCAGACAGCTACAAGATGCTTACTTTCATTTATAAGGCTGGTGGGGGAATTTAAAACAAGTTGCAGGAAAAGGAAGCAGGGAAGGGTACGGAAGGACACTTCTGTACTGCTATAGTTAACTTCTTTCAGTGCTCAGCAATATGAATCCCAATAGCTTTTACCCCTTAAGGCTTATGAGAAAAAGCCATCTTAAGTGGACACAAATCCAATAGTAATTTAGGTTTTTAGCTACACAAGGGGATTAGGATCAAGACATTTCTCTGTAGGTTTCAAAGCAAATAATTAATCGTCATGACTACCAAATAGCAGCAAGGAGGCCAGGCACAAGTTGGCATTTGATTTTGTTTATAAGACTGTCGGATATCCAAAAGGCCCCAGTGTGCTTTTGGCTTCCCAATTATTTGTTTGGGTGAGGAACAGGCTGACCCAGGACTACTAAAAGTAGAAGAAAGCTAGAGGTAAGATTAACAAACTAAAACACAGGAAGGGATGCTACATGAGGAAAAACCTTATCCTTATGTCTATTTCAATTACATGGTTGAATGGGCTTAAAATATATGAATGTATCGTTAAAATAAACCTACACTGTTGGAAATTCCTCAAAGATTTATGTTTTTTCATGTCCAGGTTTTTTACTGTTTGACACACATGGTTGATGTAACTAATGACCCCCATAGCACGCATGCAGTGCAAAACTCAATGACCCAGTGTTTTATTACGATTTAAGAGTAAGTTCAAATGGTCTCAGGAATGTTTTGGACGACCAGCTTAACAAAATAAAAAAAAAGATGACTGAGGGAATTTATTTGGCTCAGAAATGTTCTAAAAATATTAAGCAGATGGAAAGCACTGAGGCCATTTGAACACCTGACTGGGAAATTACCTATTTTGTGATTTAGTTTAGAAAAGCACCACTATTTTACCAATGGTCCTCAAGATGACATAATATATTTATTATTATTAGGTCGTGAACAAAATGGAATTAGAAGCTTGTCAGACATTTACAAAGAATAGGTCCAAGTCTAAAGTGCAGTCTTCCTGATGTAAAGTATACTGAATCTTTCTGAAGCTGTTGCTACTCTTATTTAAGCTCAGCGTCTGTATGCAGTCCTAATATGTTCATTGATTTGTGCATCACTTGCATCCCACAGACACCAGAGCGTAGAGTATTATAAGCAGGCACGAGTGGATCTTTAAGTAGTTTCATCATCTGAGTTGTACGCTGTGCAGCTCATAACAAATCCTTGTTATCCACGTCCAGCCTTATCCATAGTAGATGATATCATTAAGCTGGTACTGCTAGCTGTTTGCTGCATAAGGAATATAACTGTCCTCTCTAACAACCCACTGTGACTCCTGACCAAAGACATTACTATCAATGGGGCTCGGTTTGGCTGCTTTGTGAAGATAAAGGAGAATAAAGCAGAGGTCCTATAGAGTGGTAACTGGCTTCTGGATAAACCATCATTTTTTTAAAGTAATTTATAGTGTGTACAAGCTTATATTCAATATTGGTAGTAAAGTCCAGAGAAACAGCGAGTACAGCTCTGTAGCTAACTGATCAGATACGGCAAGGTCATGTTCATCTGTAACTGACATCTAAAGTGCACAGCCTGTAGCCCTGAAAAAGGCCTAGATTGCAAGATACAAGTAAAATGAACACGGTCACAAACAACTGCTCAGGACGTGCCATGCATATACAGGTATGATTTGCTGCTTGGTATGCCTTAACCACAGATAACCATCCAAACAATGTTAAACCATATCACAACATCTGTATACACACCCAAAGACCAAAGCTCTGTAGCTAAAACGGCAAATTAGTTTAGTTAAATTAATTTTTTTAACATTTTGAGAATCATTTTAAGGAAGAAAAAGGCTACAACAGTGATTCACATCTTAGGCTTTAATAGGCCACTTTTATAGCAACCATTTTGACATGTAACCTCAGGGTAAACACAGGTAAAATTGAAACAATTTATGATTTTCTATGATATTTTCTTTTTCTATTTAGTGAGCCATTCCAGTGAGCCAGCAGGCACAATACAGGGCCCTGGCCCACCTCAATGGTACAGGACCATAATGAATGTTATCAATTACACCTCTGTTTCCCTGTAATGACATGTCAAAATGGCTGCTGGGAAAAAGGCAGATTGGAGAGCGTCCTGATCAGCAGTCAGAGTCAATGAGCGTCTCCGCAGAAGTGTCCTTCAGCAATGCAATGAATTCCTGCTGATTCCAAGAACATGATGCTCTAGCTGATTTTAACCTCTTACATCTCTGTAACACAGAAAGAGAGATGGTCCTTTGGTGGTTCTTTGTGTTTTTCAAAACACAAAGAACCATTGAAAGACCATTGAAAGACTGTTGATTGCTCCCAGAGCATCTACACAAGTCTGGCTTGTTATTTTTTCAACTGTCCAATTGCCAAATTGGTTCTATGATATACAACAGGACATTGTTGTGCTTATTAAAATCTCATTTAACCCACACTTTCTGATATTTAATCAGCAGTCTTTCCTTTTTTTTGGATTTAAGAGGATATAGAAACAAGCCAATGGGAACACTTTTATAACTGTAATTGTTGTTCTACTAATGTGCACAGTCATTATAAAATAAACCAATAAATATAGTGGCCATAAACTGTAGATATCTTGGTGTATGGACTTTAAAAAGATGCCATCCTTGTGTGGCAGTCAGACAGGATCCAGTTCATTATGTAGTATTTCCATGGCTTATTACTAACCGCCTGTCCTCTACGTTCACCTCCCTCAGCACCAGCTCTAAGTGGCAGGGTGCAGCATGACGGGCCTCCCCGTCCTCTGCTCCTACCAATTGGTTGTCATTGCAAATATATTTGATATACACAAACACATTTAGTGAAAGCGCGTTTATTCATTTTGCCTTATTTTCTAAAATGAGCCAAATGGGAGAGAGTAGCGTCCTGGGTCTGAGTCATCCTGGCTGATGGGAATCCAGAGGCCGTTGTTTGGCTCCGTGTCTTTAAAACCTTGTGACTCACTGCTACACAGAAAAACAAAATACCAACGTCTTTTTGAAAATACTGCTATGAATTCCTAAAATGATGTCCACAGAAGAGCGAAAACAATGGTTTCATATGTTCACTTAGTTAAGTCCAAGGTCTGTGTAGACAATTTGTATAAAGCGTTCCTTTGTCACATATGTTCAACTGTGCACACACGGTACTAAGAAGAAATTAGAATATATAGTGCCAATCAGCAAAATGGTGCGTGGAAGCAAGACTACGTTTGACTGGGACATTAATCAAGGTTGGATGGTTAAAAAGTGAAAATGGTTATATTTCAGTGGAGGCGCAGAGCTGCAGTCAGTCAACAGGAGGTCACAGAGACGTGCCGTTTACACCCTCACAAATATAACAGCGTAATGAGGACCGCCGCTGACACACATCAACACGACAGTGCTGCAGAAGATGTTTTCCAAGAGAAAAAACAAGCAACCTGATTGGTTAGCTGGGCGCAGAGAGTGCAGAAAATCCCAAGATGAGGTGGGGGAGCTTTGTATGTTTTGTATTAGTAAATAATATGGATGCGTGCACAAGCATAAAACTAACTCATGTTGTCTTTCGCTCACTGGAGCCGGAGGTTTTAGAGGCAATTTCCTATCAGCTATGCAATTCTACACACTGCATGAATCTCATACAGACATATTTCACTTTAATAACTACATGGTGTGGATGTGCTTCTGATTAAGTACCATAATCCCATGTGATTTCTACCGCACCCAGCGTTGTGCAAAAGTTTTCACAGAAGTGAGATAGACAGTTGTCTGTGGCGCCTGGTTAGCTGATCAAGGAAGAATGCTTGTTGAAACCAAGGTGTTGTTCTCAGTTAATCTCCCCATAAGCCTTTAAGCACCAAGACATCCACACAAAGTAAGGGGGAAAGTAAAGGTTGTACAGACGTCAGGGAAGTCACATATATTTTGAGGTGACAAATGGCGACTTTAGGCTCTATTTGTATACTGTACAATGCTGATACTAATCTGTGGCAAATGTTGAAAACAGTGACCTTATAGAGGCATAGTGATGATATGTACACTCTTAACACAAAATTAGTTGTATTGTGTTTAACTATGAAACAAAAGTTCATTATCACCCTTTCAGTTGTTAATATAACAAAGGATAGTACTTGATGTCATAAAAACTCGTTGAGACATTTCCAGATTTTGGGTTATCAGAACTTAAATACTTTCCATTAAAACTGTAATATGCCAAGTGGAACCTTTTATTAGGTCTTAATATATGCCTTGTCACCTCCACATTATGCGTGCTGTCTCTCATTACATTTCATTACTAAAAGCCATTGGTAAAGACTGACAGAGAACAGTTGGTGTTGTATTCCCTAAAGAAGCTGCGTTCAGAGCTGTATGCCTGCGACAACGCAATGAATAACTGAGATGACAGTTGTGAAGTTTTCATCACGGCCCCATAGCTTTCAGAGTCCTTGAAGGTGTTTTACTTTACCACTCGTGGCAAAATGACACACCAGATGATCCCTCTTCCGACACATAGACCACAGCACATTTTCGCTTGTGGAAAATGAATGTGCACTTCACAGACCCGTGATAAGCAGAGCTTTCTGGTTGAGCTAGTGCATACACCTCAAACCCATTTTCCCATTTTGGGACAAGGCTGCCTGGAAAAGGCAACTGCTTCAGGCAGATGAAGTGATTTTCTAGGAAAGATATCACTATCATCATCTTCTATTGCATCATTCTAATCTCTATCTCTGTGCACCTGGATTCATGCATCAACATGTACACCATGACTGCCAGCTCCCCTCTCTGTTTCCCTTTACTTTACTTATAGCTCTTTTGAGACTCATAATAACACTTGGCTATATCCCATAATCCTCTAAAGCATTTGATAGAGACAATAACTTAATGTCTGTCATCCCAGTAAGATATGTTTTGCTCATTTGGGAGAAAAAGAGTGAAAATTACATTACAAAACTGGGTATTGGAAATAACAAATACATTCCATAAAACAGCTTATTCCACTTCTGCAGACTTTTTGCTGTTTATAGCAATAGTGTCACATTCAGGGGAAATATTCTTATTTACTTTCTCGAGGAGAATCAGTAAAGAGGATCAATACCACTTTCACGACTGTACAATAAATATGTAGCTGTAGCCGGCAACAGATGAGCTTAGCTCAGCATTTATAGAAGCAGGAGGAAACTAGCCTGGCTCTGAATAACAAAAAACGAATCCACCAAACCGCAACTCTTAAACACATGAATTAACACAATCAATCTGAATATTTAATACATACATAAAAAAGCAGCATAAAAACGACAATTCACCATTTTATGGGGCGTTCACCAGACCTTTTACTATTTACTACTAGACTATTTATTGGCCATTAGTATCTTTCAGTTTTGAATGGATACACAAACATAAAAATAATGTTATTTGTGAACTTTAGAGGTACTTCTGACCGGCTGCTGGCTCCACAGACGTGAGAGTGCTATTGACTTTTTTCTCATCTAGTTCTCAGCGAAAAAGAGAGTGAGCATATTTCCCTTAAATGTCAGACTATTACTTTAAATAGAAATTCTTAACATTTGTTAGTTCAGTTGTTTACTATTACCTGTTAAATGTTTGTCGACAGCTAAAGCCTTACTTGTATGTTTGCTGGAGGCAGGTTGTGGAAGTGAGGGCTTGTCATTTCAAACTTGAGCGATGATGAGTGAAACACACTAAACGTCAAACATCATGGACCCCGTTCAGCTCCTCTCTCCCACCCCCACTATTTGCTCCTGCTTCCCTGACACTTCTGATCTGTCATCTTCACTCTTCTATATGTCATCTTGATACCTGACCTTCCTCTTCTTGTCCTTCTCTTCTTCATTCTGTCTTTTTTAACTGACAAACTAAAAAACGTTGGCAATAAGGGTCCTGTCTCTAAGATTGGGTGCTATCCCTGCATCTTGGTTTAACATACGTGTTTTATCGGCCCAGTTGTCTGAAGATACAGAGCAGACATAACAGTAAAACTTTGCCTACCATTGCAAGTAGCAACCCAACTGGAACAGACACGTTTTATCTAATCTTAAATAATTGAAGTTCTACAATTGAATCTACTCTCCCTCTCTGGACTCTTTTTGTCCTCACTGCCTGACGCTGCTGTACCCGTCCTCTTTTAACCGTTCAGCCACATAACAGGAACAGAAACCTGGTGTGAATGACACTTCCCAAGCTAAAAGCTTTACACTTGTCAGCTTCAAGTAAAACCTCCAAAAGAGTTCATCTGAGCTCATGGACTACAGAACCGGGGGCTGGTTCTGTGAGAGTGTGATAAGGTTTTCAGCAACACATTTAGTTAATTTCTTTTGAGGTGAAGGGGTTCAGAGGCAGTTTACGCTTCGTTTCTGAATATAGCACTAATGCAACCAACAGGAGGGTTGACACACTCATTTAACACACAGAGGAGCATATGTCATGATATGTGTTGGAAACTTAACCTGATGTTATGCTTCCTGCTCAAGGGCATCTTCATGCAAAATATAGTATCATAACAAACACAGTCAAAAAGGAAGCATAGAAAGATCTGAAGTAAAGCAACAGTGTTTTCAAGCCTCTTTCACTGCAGATTCAATTTTAGCTTCCAAAAAAAATAAAGCATCTCCAAGACTTTTGCTTATCCAGACAGATCTCCGCATGGATTTAACTCAATATGCCACAAATATACTACTCCACTTCCCTGCCTCTTGGATTAGAAACCCTATATTTTGCACAAACCAGATTTCTTTAAGCAGTTTTTAGCCATGTGACTAATAAATGGCCTCTCTAAGCACTCCAGGGACATATTTCTTAAATGTATTTGGAGTACATGAGGGCAAAGGCAAAACACAGCTAAATTGGATTTATAAAGGAACTGTTTTTTTTTATGTTTGCTGCTGTTTCAGGGGGATATTATGGGATGGTAGATAATGCCAACCAGAGACTAGTTTCAAAAAAACGGTGAGATTTCCATTGTGAAACGTTTTTATCTTGCCCACGTGACCCACGACAGAGCCCTGCAGGCACTCAGATGTAGAACAGAAAAAGAAAACAGACTTTCATCTTCCTGGGCTGCAGCGGGCAACATGCACACACAAATCAGACAAATGTAAAAACACAATAACAAGAACTTCACACACTCCCCCCCTCCTGTTCTCACATAGTAGTAGTGGTCAGTGACAAGACAGAGCGACTCTATTAGTATCAAAGCGGATCTGTCAACCTAACAGATGGGTTTGCTTCCGCCAAGGTGGGCGAGGTGATTTACTCTATGTCTAGTCTACTTTGCCTTATTTAATTGGAGCGGCCGTGACTTGGAAGCAGGACAGTAAATCATGTCACTATCATGTATTTATAGAGGGGGTCATGTAACTCTAGTGCTGATGGCGGCTACATAATATACATCTATGACACCTGTTACCATTTCAACTGCTGGCAGGAGGCCTAAAAAATGAAATGGACACTGACACTAGAAAAGCATTTGCAGAAAGCAAGCATATTTGACAAGCATGATAAAAGAATGGCAGGAAGACATGATCGGCTGACCATCTCACATATAAATATGACATCCTCAGACAAATTCGACTCTGACTTACAGAGCAGCATTGATTCACATGCTGAGAATCCCATCTCTACTTAAGGAAATGAAACATCTCAAGTGCAGAATCGCCCAACCCAATGCTGTGCATCCCTGATGTGGCCATTCTGTTGTTTTGCGGGGAAGTGTTAGGGTCTGCGATGGTAACGGGGTGAACCGCAGAGCGGGAAGACACATTCTCTGCGTTCCTGCGAGTCAGCGTGGTGGCTCTCTGGCGTCGAGATCTTGAACAGACATTCCTCTCTGTACGACTCCCTGGGGAGCTGGACTTCCTGTACGTAACCCGAGCTAAACAGAAACTTCCAGGGATGTTCCTGCACATCACTGACATCGGATTTTGAAAGATGAAGATCAGTATCTGATGTTGTTTTTTTAAATAAATATAAAATAATGTTCAACTGTGTTATCAATCAATCAGTTCCCCCTGTCATCCTAGTGAAGAGAACCTGTTGGTTTGGATCTATAAATAAACTATAATTCAATGCGATCAAAAGTTTGACTGAATTCAGATTGTTTTTTCAACTGAGTCAGTCACGTGCAGAATTAAAGTGATAAAACAACTCTTATGTTTTCTCTCTGATATTTTCTCACTGAGGTTGGGTTACAACAAGTGAAGGACTACATATTTAAGAAAAATACATTAGTTTGATGGCTTTATCGAGCAATGTTACCTATATTATTTGAAAGGGGACATTTATTTCTGTTCTGAGCTGCAGCCAGTACCATCATGTGATTGTGTGTCTACAGTTGACTGCATTTTTATCTATTTAATGCCATTTCTACAAATAGAAAAATACATGGTGTTCGTGACTATATCATGCATGTTTCAAATCCTATTTTTGCCATAGCTTCTATATGATGATGGTGTTTCCATGTTTGTACCATATGCATGACCTCAGATGTACACAAGGCTTTGTGTTTCTCTGTGGAGCTTTAGCAGACAGGGTGCTGGCTGCTGCTGTCACCACCATGCGGACCAGAGAGGATATGTAATGTGTCCCTTTGTAGAAGCTATAAAAGAAGCCCTGCATGCTATTAAACATGCATGCCCCCTTTGGCTTTAAGAGGGGGACGTCAGAGCAAAGTGCAGTTAACCTGTGTTCTCCATCCCTCTAACGCAGGAAATGAACAAGCTCTCAGGTAACTCAAGTTTTCTAAAGTAAATTCTCGGTAATATTGTCCTGCTGTGTCTCTCCTTTGGCTCCTGAGGCAGAATCCGGTCCTGTAAACCCAAATAACTTGAACATGTTGGACTGACACTATTAGATGTCTGATGCCACTCGCCAGAGACTCAGGTTCACTTGTGGCCATGCTGTGGAGAAATACAGCCCTGAACTGCTGTATACAGGGAAACAAGGAGACTCTTTTTTAAATGTATAATCACAAAGCCATTTTATATTTTATACTATTAACAATGGTTGTGTTTTTGGGACAGATTGACCTTTTTTTCTGGTTCAGCTCCGTTTTGGAACAAAATATTCA
Organism: Dissostichus eleginoides; assembly: GCA_031216635.1. Classification (NCBI taxonomy): domain Eukaryota; kingdom Metazoa; phylum Chordata; class Actinopteri; order Perciformes; family Nototheniidae; genus Dissostichus; species Dissostichus eleginoides. The sequence continues at coordinate 17,507,898 of CM062271.1, forward strand.
TGGTAGACGAGTAATTACAAAAGGAAATGAACTTTCCAACTTTTTTCCAGTTTCTTAAATTAATACTTAGAAGCCATACAAATGGAAATGTTCCATTAAGAATGAATCTACAGTGACAATATGTTGCACTGATTACCCGGTTGACTTCTTTTGAATTTGATAAACGGCTCTTCCTACACTATGTGTGCGACTCTGTTAGATAACAGAGTTCACGGTTGAATGTCTGTTTGTTTCAAAAGTGAAAGTGCATGTTTCAGGAAGCAAGAGATTCATGGGAATGGAATGAAGGAAATGTCTGTCCAAGGCAGCTGTTTCTGAGGGGAGGGGAGATGCTTGAGAACAGTGTGGGAGACTGAAACCCTCCCCAACCAGCCAAAACAACACATGCTTAGAAATCCATTCATAAGGGTTTGCTCCAAAAAAAGTAAGGATGGGGAATGGATAACTTTATGTGAGACAAATACTGTATGTTACATGACTGTATCATCAAAATGTCAAACAATCGCTTATGTCTCCCCATTTCTTTCCATTTTACAGTCCTACAGCCAGTTCTAGATATTAGATCTAAATAGGGAAACTAAAGCAGTAAAGTAAGTTAATCCAATAATAAAGTAATGACTGTCCATAGAGAGACACATTTTACAAACAGTTTAACATATTTCAAGAGCATTCATCAGTTGAATGCAAATAATAGTTGTTATCACTCTTTTTTTCATGCCATATTTCACCTATCTCTCTCTTAACTTCTCTTAAAGGTCCCCTATTATACTGTTTTTCATCAATATATTATAGGTCTCAGATATATACAAAACATGTCTCTGAAGTGTTTGGCTCAACATACCAAACAGATCATGCATTGTAGCATCCCATAATCCCCTCTGTTTCAGCCCTGTTTCAAAAGTGCTGATTCTCTGTCTGTTACTTTAGATGAAAATAAGGAGCCACTCCCCACGCCCCTCTGAGAGATATTTGGTTAAAAAACCCACAATGGTGCTCTAGGAGGAGATTCAGGTGATAAGGTTTGGGGGGGTGGGTTACCTTGGTTGGTTATTGGCTAATGGTTACACAAGCCAAAAAAATCGTTATGACATCATAAAGTGGCCAAAATCTGATCAGCTCATTTTCAGACAGGTTTTTATATAAATGGATCAGGACAAAAAGAGAGCACATTTTTTTTCCTGAAACTTTCATAATCTCTTTACAGAGAGGGGACACATGTTTATGTAGAAAAGACATGAAAAAGTGGATTTTGCATAATAGGTGACCTTTAAATGATGCTGCTTCAATTACATGAAAGCCAAAAAAAACAACCTCAATTGACAAACTGCTTACTGCTAGCAGATTGGCACTATTGTGTTTTTTCTTAAGGGTTGAGTAGCCATGCTTTTATGGCCTATATCCATTTTTGGTCCTTTGCTGCTCTTAACACTCAGTGTCATTGAGTTCTTCATCAGTCTTGGAGCCAAAACTGAAGCAAAAAGGGTTCGTTTTGCTACCAGTTATCAGCTGCAGTCTACATAGTTGAATTAAATGCAATGGGTGCTTTCATGTTCCAATTTAACAGGCCCCGTCACACTTGATTCAGTGAAACAGGTTCTCACAGGTTTAGTTATTAATGTAGAGTCAACTAGCTTCTAGTGCAACCATATTCTGGTGTGTCTAAATCTTTAAACCTGCATTACTGAAGCTAAGAAACACAGAACTGATATATAACCACCTTATAAAGTTTTGATGTCTGCAAACATATGCTCATTAATGCATTTAGTAGTAAACAATATACATTTAAAATGCTCGGTTTTGGTCGCAACCAACTTCTGAGAGACATACATCTATCTTATTAGCTGCCAAAACAAATTGGGGGCCATACAATCCAAAACAAATGAGCTGGAAAATACTCAATAAGAGCCGATGTAATGTGTTCGGTTCGTTGATTACGGTGGCTGAGAGGTGCAATCGACAATTACAAAGTGGGAAACACTTTAACAAAGCTTGAGACAAATTTACATTTTATAAAACAAATTTACATTTTAAATAACAAAATGACATTAGCAAAACACTTTTACCAAAGAAAAAACTATTTAACATTAACAAAAACAAATTAACAAGATGCGAAACACTTTTACAAAGCTAGAGACAAGTTTACAAGTGTCGAAACACTTTAACATTTCCCGAAACACTTTAACATTTCCCGAAACACTTTAACATTTGCCGAAACACTTTAACAAACTAGAGAATCAAACCGGAAAGGGAATGCCCATCATACCAGAAGTGACGTTAAGAGATTGACACAAACTTAAGTTTGTTTTCGCGGATAGACCGCCGGTACCTATGGACGGTACGAGTGTGTTTATGGTCGTTAAACATGTTTTGTCCGTTCTGTGGAAACCACCTGTGCCAAGTGACATGGTTTTGCTCATCACGATATACTTTCTCTTGCGCAAGAGATACGTTTTCATGCACACAAGAAAGTTACAGGTTCGCCAAGTAGGAAGTGGAGCTGTGCCTTTTACCTTCATTAGACAGCTAAAGAGCGACTGCAGGCTGCTTCGTTATAGCCACACACACACACACACACACACACACACACACACACACACACACACACACACACACACACACACACACACACACACACACACACACACACACACACACACACACACACACACACACACACACACACACACACACACACACACACACACACACACACACACACACACACACACACACACACACACACACACACACACACAATAAGGCGTAATAATCGGGCAGTTCGATGTGTGTAGAGGTGTGTGTGGCTATAACGAAGCAGCCTGCAGTCGCTCTTTAGCTGTCTAATGAAGGTAAACACAGTGAAGGCTGTGTGTAAAAGGCACAGCTCCACTTCCTACTTGATGAACCTGTAACTTTCTCGTGCGCACAAGAACGTATCTCTTGCGCAAGAGAAAGTATATCGTGATGAGCAAAACCATGTCACTTGGCCCAGGTGGTTTCCAAGTCCATAGGTACCGGCGGTCTATCCGCCAAAACAAACTTAAGTTTGTGTCAATCACTTCACGTCACTTCTGGTATGATGGCCGTTTGATTCTCTAGTTTGTTAAAGTGTTTCGGCAAATGTTAAAGTGTTTCGGCAAATGTTAAAGTGTTTCGACACTTGTAAATTTGTCTCTAGCTTTGTAAAAGTGTTTCGCATCTTGTTAATTTGTTTTTGTTAATGTTAAATAGTTTTTTCTTTGGTAAAAGTGTTTTGCTAATGTAATTTTGTTATTTAAAATGTAAATTTGTTTTATAAAATGTAAATTTGTCTCAAGCTTTGTTAAAGTGTTTCCCACTTTGTAATTGTCGATTGCACCTCTCAGCCACCGTAGTTGATAATTTTCCGTAATTTAGTTTATTGCTACTTAAAAAATATGTTTAAAACAGCTTTAAAAATACACTTAAAAAGTCAAGAAGTGAATATTCAATAAAGCACAACATTACAAGAATACATGATTGTGTCATTAAACTCAATGGTTATTGGCCCAATATCAAGTAAACTAATTGAAATGTACTCTTTAATATTAAGAGAATATAAATGATTCAATGCAGAAAATGATTATTAGCCTATGATTTCTGTTCCCTGAGTTCAGCTCACAAAACACTAACCACCAGGCTATTTTGAGTTTGGGGATGAATCAGAGGTCCCCGGTGTCCTCAGGCCGCTGAAGACGTGCTGTTCGTCTCACACTGGTGTCATTAGTTCAAACTAAGTGTCTTACGAGGGGCGACACACTGTTCCTGCCTGGCAGCCTCTCAACAGTACGGAGGACTCATCACACACACTGAGAGGAAGTGTGTGCGCAGACAACCAAACTCAACGTGTCTTCAGCCTTAACACAAACACACGTCTGCATGGGATGAAGTAAATCAGAAGATGAATGCTCACTGACATTCCAGATTGAGTCTAAATATTCCTGTTATGCTTCATTGTCTCATCCACTGTCCTGAGTCGCAAATCAAAACAGCTTTTGAAAGACTCAGGCACCTCTGATTTATCCTTTTGACTGAAAAATCCCTGTTATGAATAATATTAGTAGATTTCATCAAGCCTTTACATGTTTTACACATTTCCCAGAGACACTGAAATGTAGCTTCTAATTCAGGTTCATAGAGTGCATGCGTCATCAGTTTCATCAAACAGAGCACCTCCCTTCCCCTCATATAAATGTGATCTGTGCCAGGGCACGTTACAGATTAATATTAGAGAGTGCTTACTCATCAGATATTACACCCTATAATGTGGCAGTATATGAAGGGATGGAAAGGAAATGCTTGGAAGCCAGGAAAGAAACATGAGCATAGCAAGATGAGTTTGCAGTGTTGATTAATGTGTAAATCCTCTTGGTGGTGTGTAGCTGCCAGCCATCTGAATAAAATACATAAATAGTCATGAGTTTATGATCTGGTATCAATTATGGCAAACCATGTAATGTAAAACAAATAAGGTGTATCACATGTTTTAAGAACAGATATGACATACACCTCATTCTGGCATTGCTATTTGCATGGCAGTTTTACATACAGTATAACGTTTCCAAGAAAGACACCACATAAATCCAAAAGTTGCATTTTTCAGCTGCTTAGTTAAACGATTTTCCTTGAGTGTCAAAAGAGTCAGAGGCTCCGCTAAGCTTTGCTATGTTGTCAGCTTCTTAAAGCTTTACGCTAAAATACACACAGCAGAAGCCTTCAAGTGCCTGAGTTTTAAGCCTTTAAAAAGGCAAAGAAAAAGATATGGCAAAAAGGAGATGAAAAAGAAAGACATGAAGGAAGATCGAGCGGGGTTCAATAGCATGGATTTAGAGGGCATATATTGGGATACGGGCTGAGGATGATGGTCCTAAATATAATGTGCTGATATTCAGTGTTTTAGAAGTTGACTTTTACATGTCAAAACCAGGAATTTTATCCCTGGGAGCGTGAAAAAAGACTTTAAAGTTATAAGGACATTCTTTAAGGCTTGCAGACCAACCACACATATTTCATATTATTAAAAGACTGGGATACATTGGACTTATAAATTAACAATTTATTCAAAATTAATGTTATTGAGTGAGTAAAATATTAAGTATAAGTTTCAGAGAAAATTCTAAGTTTGTACTGAGACAAGTTCTTCAGTTTTGAAGATGAAGAACAACACTTATTTGGTGTTATATGTCTTTAGAATGTTCTATGACTTAATCTATAATACATCACATGGACCATCGTACAGCAGTGCATCAGTAACACTGAATAACTGCATGGACTGAATAACAAGAATTCAGCTACTCAAGGGAACCCTGCTATCGTTTTATAGGAGAAAAGTGAGGGGAGGCATGATTGGATAATGGATACATATGTATGAATAAAGTCATGCATCACCCTCAAACAAACACACCAAACTCACAGATGAGTAATGTTGATTATATCTCTCTTTCTGGATGCCATTGCAGCACTGCTGAGACCAAAGCTCCTAAAAGCTTTCCACTTTCTTTACTGCATAAATTGTGCATATGGATGATACAGTGCCTGGAGTGATTTGATAACCTTTTCTATTTTCATGACCTACTACGTTTCAGGATGGGCTGGCGTGACATATTTTCACAACACATGCATGATGCATTGAGAGTAGTGAAGTATAGGTACTCGCTTGTGCACACACACAAATCCATGCACACCGGAGCACACAGACACTAAAAGCTTTCTACTACATCCTTGGTGGTGCCGTCAGCATGACTAAGTGTGCGCCATCTCACACTGTTCTCCAGATAGAGCCATGATTTCCCTTGGCTTCACACACTCGGCTCCCAATCACTCCACACATGTCAGTGCCAATAGCATCTGCTTTGACGCACATGCACATGCAGACACACACCCACACACACCTGTAGATGCTTCAAACAGGCACACATATTTGGAGGCAATCATATACCTTCCTACACACAAACACACTGGAGGGCTGTGATTCTCCCTTACACCAGCAATATGTTGCTGTGGCAGCGCATGTGGGTTTGTGGGCGACTGCGATAGGAGAGGAGTGGTGTTACCTAAAACAAGGCAGACTGGCCAGGGGCCAAATGAGGGAGAGGGAGGCGAGGGAGAAACAGTGACAGAAAGCAGGTGGGAAGGATGATGTTTATGTGGCTGCATGCAAAACAGAGAAATTATGTGAGAAAAAAAAAAGTGACAGACGGGGAGGACAGCAGCAGGGAGGGAGCGGGGGGAGTATTTGCATGTAGAAAAAAACTGAAATTTACGAGATTATATCAAAGAAAGGGTTGGTGGGCATTTAAAATTAAGCTTGGCTGAGTGCTTGACATTGCAGCCTTTTAATTTCCTCTTTAAAATGTTGCTGTCAGTGTTTGGCATACAGTCAGAATATGTGAGCTGAACTATTTGTTGAATATTTGCCTGTCTCTGTGTGTGAAAACTCTGAAGTTCAAATGAGTTTGTGGGTGTGGATGTGATTTAATGCATTTGTGTGTGTGCATGCACACATGCAGAAGCTCGCCTCTGGATTTAGCAAAGCAATTGGGTGTAAATACAGCAGGAGTGGAGTCAGCAGCAGGGGCAGGGGTGATACACACATCGCACAGGAAAAGAGTTAGACAGTGCCTTAAGGAGCTTAGATGGGGGAAAGTAAAATACATGAGGGGTGGGGGGGGGTGAAGGAAGAAACGGTGGGGATAAAGGGAGAGAAGCAGAGCTGGAGGGACTGAAGGAAATGGAGAGAGGGTAGAGAGCAAACGGGAGGAGAGGAGAAGAGAGGGGTTGTCAGTATGGTATGACTTGCCTCTTTCAAAAACAGGAATTAATCCAATAATCGCTTGGAAAATGCTTTGCATATTTCTTCATTTTTTTCTCATGTACATAACCGACTATCATCTGGTACAAGTATGCTTGAGACCTGTCAAGACCTTGGAGTCACACACACACACACAGAACAACAAATCCCATGGCTGTAGGGTTATTGCACATGAGATGGCAACCAGAGTTGAAGAATCAGAGTCTTAAGTTTATCATCTGCTTATTTTAAGTGCTGCTCAGTGTCACAAATGTCAGTCCCCTTGCTATATGCTTTCCTGCTCAGCACTCAATGCTAAAGAACACACACTTCAAACCTTTAAGAGCCTGAGTCAGTAAATGAACTGCCAGTTATGGAGAACAGTGGAGAAAGACTTCTTATCCCAGAGAAGTGATCCATTTATCATCGTTTCTCCAAATTTCCTTCAGCCTATCAGTTTTTCCTCCACCTGTCTCATCATCTTAAGGTTTCTGCCTTAACACCTTTATTTATTCAGGTGTCTTTTTTTAATCAAACAATGTGTGCTCTTAGGGTTCTTGTGAGAAAGTGAGTGAAACACAGACACAAACGGTAGCAGATGTACACAAGGCACACAGGCTGCAAAGTCTCATGGTAATCCCCAAAGGCCCTTTAACACAGATGGAAACATAAATAAAAACAAAAAAGGAAATCTTGAATCTAAAAAAGGGACAAAATAAATAGATTTCTTCTGATGGCAATACTCTAATCAACTAACTATTCTCACCTCTGGTTGCTGTAGAAAACCTTGTATCAAAGCATGACAATTTACCTATACAGTACCATGTTCATTACTTCTTCAAAACCTGTCTTTGCAAATGAATCTGAATGTATTTTGAACTCATGAATCATCAGCATTTGGTGTTAACACTTCCACCTTCCAGCCTTACATCATCGCTTAAAACTTAAAAGCCTGTGCCAAGAGCACAAATAACACTTCAGCTTTTTACACCCAGCCTCTGATAGGGCATGCCGCTACAAAATAAGACTCTAATGAGCCATAGACACTTTCAAAAGCGGCAGGTGATGAAACATTCACTGCTACAACTAAATGTATCTTAGCAGGAAAAGGTTTCCGTGATTCTAATTGTGTGAAAACAAACACAAATCTAAAGTGTGGCGCAATTAAGCTGCAGTCTTTTAAGAGTATCAAAGTAAAACACTATACCCAAGGTCTGACAATTACAAGACAAAAATGTCTTTACTGAAGAGCAGCGAGCTCTTTCCAGCCGCTACCTGCAGAATTAGCTCTCTTCCCTGCGGTTTTAGTTGAGGTACATTCTGTCTTTAACACGGCTGGTTACTTGTTGGCCTTTTCTCTCCTGAAATATCTACCTTCCTAGCCCAAGGGGAAGCTTACCTTTCCCTTAATGTGTGAGGAATCATTTTGTGACAGAGTTGCTCCCAGCGTACACAGCAGGGTAATCCAAAGGTCAAAGTTCACATGGAGTGAGGCAGGGGTCAAGCAGAGGAAACTGATTCCAATTATTTAGCTAAGTGTCCAATTGAGAATGGCATTGGTTAAAAACAGTGTTAATACAAAGAGAGAGAAACAGAAAGTGTATTGGAAGACAAACCCTATTTTTGACATCTTCCATGATAGGATATGCATAAATTGGGCTTCCTCTCCTCCTCTTGCCATGAGTGAGAAGAAGATTATAAGTTAGCTGCCACTGCGGCTGGTGAGCATAGCTGGAGTCTGGACCGGGTTGGTTTCCTCCCAGATTTGGGGTAGATTGGGGATTTCAAAGTCAAGCAAGTTCAAAGGCTTGGCTGGGGAACGTTCAAAAAAACCACAGCCGGCCATGAAGTGGAGAGGAAAGGAGGGGGAGAGCTAGCTATAGCTACTTACAGTAAACTCTCCCACAGTCTGAGGAGAATGCACTGCCAGACAGCGGTGTAAAGAGAGTACATGCTTGTGAAAATAAACACCTCGCTCCAGTGGGTTCAGTCTGTGCGAGGTGCTGAGAAGGTGGAATTTTGCTAACATGTTGGTGCAAAACTGAAAGTGTGTGCCAAAGTTTTGGTAGCATAAAACATTCATTATACAGAATGTGAGATGACATTTTCACGAATCACAACATCAGATGGGATTTTGCTGTACTTTCAATGTTCACAATGTCATGTTTCTCACATCACACACACAAACAAGCCTGAATGTGAGACCATTACATCTGCTTTGAAAAAGAACATCAACCTTTAAACACGCATCTAAAGGACTTAAAGTGCCATGGTAGTGCTTTCTCTACTTTTGTCTGTGTGCTACACAATACCATTCATTGACGCCATAGCAATCAAACCAACACCCTTGCAGTCTGGGACAGAACATATCCCTGGAATTTACACAAACTAGATGACTTTGCAGATTTACAGTATCAAAGGATCATGTCTTTGACTAGGATATTTCCTTTTTAAAAAAAAATCCATCAAATGATCCACAACATCAAGAGGCATATGTGATGTTATATTATATTTTCAGTTAACTGTTCAGCAATTTCCCCTAAACACCGGAAAAATACCATAGCCTGGAAGCCAATTTCAATTCATGTGTATTTGCCGTTTGTGAAAAAAACACTATAAAAAAACTAAGAGAATCAAGAAGTGTTTGCCGTTATCACTGATATGTAGTATTATCCCCCTGTATACCAGTTAGCATTATTCTGTTGATTGGTTAATTTTAGCAATAGGGATGCTAATTTGCAAAGTGATCATCATAAGGCCTAACCAAATCACAGAGTACAATTGGGTTCCCAGATCCTGAACGAGTCTGTGAGAGTTGAATATTACTCACAGAACCATTACAGAAATTGTACTTATGCTATTATAAAATGTGTTGCGCCGCAAACACTGTGAACATGTTTTTATTTTGGAAATAGGGTGCATAAAGATGTATGTAAATAGACTAAAGACAGACACAATTGAGGTAAAGTTTTTTGGCCAGCTGATGCGGCTGGCTGCTTTAGGTCTTTAGTGGGGGAATTAGCTCCAGCTAGTGCCCCTCTCTGTTGTTTTTCAGCCTGATTCAGCAGTCCTGGACTTTACGCAGAGCCTCTGAAAGCTCAGTGGCCACGGGGAATGCCAGCTCATCGACTATTATAATGACGGCCTCCCTATTGCTCTCCGTCTCTCTCTGCCCTTCTCACCATCCCAATTCTCTGTCTCTGTCACTCTTTCTGTTTGCCATCTGTCTTTCTGTCCTTATTGCTGAACAAAGGCTGGTGTGAGTGTGTATGATGCAATTGTGGCAGTGCTGAAAGTTCACAGTCAACAGAAATGCACTGAATGAACATCCCCATGGTAGGAATGGACTAAAGACTTTGCTCTTGGCAAACTGTAAACATAGATATCATACTGAATGCTGCAGGCTATAAAGGAGAATAAGCTCCAAGCTCAACTGTGTCTCAACTCTTTTTCTATCAAACGTTGTGCCAGATGGTGACTTACCTTGTTTCAATCACAATAAAGTCAAACAACATAAAATAGGAGCAGTACACAGAAATGCTTGCCGATTTGACATTATCGCACGCTTTGTAAACTGGAAACGGCACAGAGGACTAACCTTGAGCTTATCGAAGCGCTCGGTGAGCGAGGACACCTGGTGCTCCCGGTGGCGCCCCACCAGCTTGCAGAGGGCACAAATGAGCTGGTCGTCCACCAAGCAGTACATGTTGACCTTCTCGTTCTCGTGCTCCAGGCAGGTCAGGCCGCGGAGGTGTGTGTCCAGCACCGGCTCCACCAGGCGATGGCTGGTGAACGGCTTCTTGTTGGGGTGCGTTGCGCGGAGGCAGCGGTCGCAGTACGACACCTCACATGTGACACACGTCTTCACGGCCTCACGCGGCGGATCCTGCTCACAGAACTGGCAGCTGATGCGTGGATCCATTTTCGCAACGACAGCCGGGCTGTGGTTTGCGTTGGTGTGGTTGGCGTGATTAGCGTGGTTGGTGTGGTTGGCGTGCGGGTGGGAGTGGCTGGAAGTGGCCGGACTGCTGCGGGCGCTGCTTCCACTCGTTCCACCACCCCCGCCGCCAATCGTTCCAGCTATCGTCCCGCTAATGGTGGCGGTGTAGGGACGCTGCGGCGGCTGCAGGCGCCGGCTCTCAGTGGGAGAATTAGGGCTGCTGATGGAGGCCTTTTGAAAGCGGTCAATGATGTTCTGCAGCGTCACATTGCGCTTAAGGCCCTCCAGGCCGCGGTGATTCAGCGTGATGACGTAACGACAGGTGGGGCACTGAAAGGCCGATATGGACTCGAGGGGCTTGCTGGTGGAGCAGTGAGACACCAGGATGCGGTGGGCGCAGTTAAAACACAGGCTGTGGGCGCAGGGCAAGAGAAGGGGGTCTTCAAACAACTCAAGGCAGATCGGGCAGGTCAGCTCAGACTCCAGTGTTTCCATCTTCAGTGAAACCAATCTAGAGGTGACATCAAAACCCACGAAAGCTGGCGAATTACCTGCATAAAGGAAAAAACATGTATCAGTTTATAAAGTTACACACTTGACAGATCTCTTATTACAGTAACAAAACTGTACTTTTGTTCATGGACTATTTGTTATTAAATAGAACAGCAGGAAGTATACACGACACAATTTGTCCATTCACCCCTTTCTGAATTTAACTCAACCAGTCAAGAGATACCTTTGCAGATTCTGCAAAAACCTTACTTACACATTTTTTTTAACAATTATATATCAGCCGCTCAGCTTGCAAAACTGAGGACTGAAAATCCAGGGACTCACGAACAGGGAGGAAAAACATAAAGGTACGTTGAAAAGTAGGGAAGAAGTAAAAATCATTCTCCAGCTCAACACTGACTTTGTTTATTTTATGTGGCCTCTATAGCTTGGCTTTTCAAGCACTCAACACTTAACTCCAAGGGCATTTCAACTTTTAAAGCATGATCCCAACAACAATTTCAACTGGGGCAGTGAAAAAAGGGCCTGAGCTAAACAAGAAGATTGATTTCACCTCCTACACCTCTTTCTCCAAGCCCTCCCAATCTCATCACCTTGTAGGCTGCATATCAAGCTGTCTCCCCTGGGTGGCCTTAAAACCACTGACATGAGAAATCACCAATAACCCCTCCGCCCCACCCGACCCACACACTCTCTGATTCAGTGGCATAGCAGCGCAGCTTGCATTGGCCCTCTATCCTTTAAAGAAACAAAGCAGGCACCGTGAAACGACAGTATTAAAGTGGGCAGCCCCAGATAGCTGACACTGACAATTTCATTAGTTGAGGGTGTTCCTGAAATACTGACCTTGTCTGTCTCTGAGCCAGTCATGCAGGATTTACTGATGACTGGGTGTTACAGGTTGTGAGTAATCAAAAAGTGATTTTCACCTTTAGGACAGGGTTTCAACTTCTGTCAGTAAACTCTTAATATGAGGTCATTGTGTAGATAAAAATGATATTAAACTTGCAGCGGTAAGTTAAAAACGTGTAATCAAGTAAAGTGAAGCAAATACAAGGACACAAGTACAATTTCAAAGTGTGGAAGTGCTGAGCATGACATTTGTTAGCTTGAGTGTCAACAAGCTGATGTATTCATTAACTGTTTTTAAATGACAAAAAAAAGCCTTACATTCAGTAGCTGAATTATGATATCTTTTTTTTTCCCTTGAAAAATAACAAAAGACTTAAGTTGATCAAAATATCGGCCGAATGGAAATGTGTTTAGCCTGTGAGCCTGTGACGTCATAACTACACTGTAGCTATGTATATGACTAATAAAAGCCTTGAACCTATGAGTTGGTCCTCTTATTAAATGCACTGTATGTAACTACTCATATCATTTAGCTCTGCAATTCCCATCCAATTTCTAACGACTACATTTTCGTGACCTTAAACTCACTTGTTAGTGTGGATTTAGGTGCATTGATAACTTCCCATGATCGCTATGAGCATTTAAATACAAGCTGTAGACAGAACTATATGAAGACAGAAACAGAGCTTAAAGGCTCAAACTCATTTGCACAAACCAAAGTCTCCTCCCTTCTGCCGCACCACAAACAGTGCCTCAACACCGAGCTGCGTTCAAAGCAAACATGATTTGTACAGCAGCTAAGTGCTTGGAAGGGCAGCCAACTGAAGAAAGTACTTACATGCATGCAGTGGCTCCTTTACAAAATTCATTATCTGAAAAGGAAACAAATAACTTCTCACAGCCTATCATGAAGATTTTACACTGATAAAACGCAATGGGCATTGTGTGTGTGTTTGTGTGTGTGTGGCTCGATACGAGTATACATTTTTAGGTGTTTGTCGATGAAAGAGCTGGGTTTTGTCTGCACATAATTTCCTCCACTACTAATTACATTGGCTGCTATTTATCAGATGCTTTATGTTGTTGTTGTCGCAGAGCCTGGCTGTGTAAGGGATAAAGAGAGATACAGAGTCAGAGACGAGCCACCACAGAGCGAGCAAGCATGAGGTTCTGCTTCATCACGCCAACAATAGGTCTTGTTTATCTCCACCGTATCAGATAGTTGATAACGAGGAGCAGACGAATGGAAATAACCAGATAAACAGGATGTGGGGGAGGTGATAAGGGGCGCAAGGACAACCTTAATGACCTTTTGATGACAAGCAAGGCCACGCGCCGCTGAGGCTTAGCACCTTAGGTTATATGACATATATTTCACATAAACCTCTAGCCCTTACACTTTATTTAAGGTTTTCATTTCATTCAATCTGCAGCCCGTTTCACAATGGATACTTTTCAATAGCCACAAAGACTACTAACACAGATTTCTGTAGCTTCTACTACTATTTAAAAACATCTGTAAGATTAAACAAGTAAATTATGTTGAACATTTTAAAGACAGTACATTTTTTCACAAAAAATGAATTCCCTGTCAAAGATCAGCTTTAGGTTAGCGCCATATGAATGTGGGGTCAGTGGGAAAAAATGTCAACAAAAGGAAACATGACACACTCTCAGGATACACATTGATAAAAGATCATCAGGTCATTTACAAGAATGTGAACTCTAGTCTGGAATCACGTAAAGCCTATAAACACAAAAATTATGTTTGTCACAGTAGCATGAAAGACAAGGAATACAATTCAAGTCAACCAAAACGTACTCATTGCACTTCAGAAATACTTTTTCTACCAATCCTTCCTCTTTGTTTATCAGTATTTGACAAATACAACAAGGAAAGTCCCACTTAATCCGTTTTTCATAAACCACATGTCATTTAAGCATATATGCTGTGGGATTATACATCCATCAAGAGAGCAGAATAATAATAAGTAAACAAATAGAGACACCTCAACAGAATTACACCCTTCAATATGAAGCCTATCATATTAGTAGAGATGAGTTCATGACCCTTATCCCTGATTTGTTCAAATGCCGACTGAATCAGCTGTCTCATTTTACTCCCCGGGACAGAGCTCAACAGTTCGGCTTCTGCTGATATTAATGTGACTGTGTGTAATGGAGCGTGATGTTATAATTAACACCACGCTTTAACACACCATCAGCAGGCCCATTAAGCTTTAGCTATGTCACTCTGGGGAGACAACGGCGGCTGAGCCACTTGGGGTGTAAAACGCTAGCTTCAATGTGAAGGAGTTTCTTCTGCAGACAGGCTGGAACAGACACACACTCACACTCAGACATTCACAAAAAAAGAATACACACACAGCCAGAGCTGCACATGTACAAGCAAAAACTCTCTCAGTCTCCTTGTCTCTCTTTATCATTCTTGCTAAGGTGAAATGTCCCATCTGGAAGGAGAACAGATTGGGTGGTTGCTCGAGGAACACAACAAACCCAAGCAGAGACACACACGGACACACATAAGAATGCTCGGCACTCACTCTGATCTTTTGTTGTGCTGATTAATGTAGAAACATTTTTAGGTCTCACTCAGAGCTTTTTTTGCCAAACCAATGAAAAGAAAAACAGGGACATCAGTGATGAATCATAAGTGTGTCTGAGGAGACAGGGCTAAGTAAACCATTTTCCTGAGTGCACACACACATACACAAACTCACATTTCAGTGAATTCTAATCTGCTTATGCTTTTTACTTTTAATCTGACATCCTTTTAACAGGTGCAAATCCACATTCATAGGCAGAAAGCCATTTCAGCCAATGGCTTTGATGACACTAATACATTCAAATGTAGCACACTGATGAAGTGGTTTGTCTCACCCGGTAGGCTCCTTTATTTGAAAAGTAAATAATCCCTTTTGTTCTTTGAAAGATACCCGAGCTTAAGGGCTGTCAGTATATTCAAAATGTGAAAATATATGTGAATTGTAAAAGAAAAAGCAGACATTATATTTGTTTGGGACCCTGCTATTTCCAGGATCTAAAAGTGTTCATTCCAAAAGTTACATCGCTGATGCTTGAAACTTAAATGTGGCGTGGAGAGCAATGAGCAGTGACACTAAGTAACTCAGATCCTTAGCAATACATCCATCAAATGTGAAGTTGATCTGATGAATCATTGTTAGATTAGATAAGTGCGGCAGCAGTAATGAATTCCTCTACCAGTGTATGATAGATGACCCTGGGGAAAGGCCCAAAATAGAAAACACTAATGTCACAGTTTGTGCCATTTCATAATCTTGCAAACATGGAGACAATAAAAGAGGCACTCCCCTGGGTTTATTCTTGCATGTGTGTGACTTCACTTTGTTGACGCAAGCATTAGTAAAAGAAAAGGCATTTATGGAACAAAGATGATTATCCTTGTATAAACAGTCCACTTCTTAAAACCAAATGAATCCCCCCTGAATTATAATCGAACAGCAGCAGAGTCAAAACAGGAGTTTAATGGACATTTGATGATGGTGGGATAAACAAATAACCCTACCTCGACTCTCAACAAAGGACACAAGTGCACTCGCATTGCAGCAGTTACATTTAAATGTACAGGAGCCTTGTCAAGAGCACAAAAGTTCAATTTTGTTAGGTTTCTGTTCAGTAATGACGCTGACTGTATTTGCCCTTTGTATAATCTGAAATCAGTATTTAATGTACCTTCTCATGTGTTAAAGAGCTCAAAATCTTTATAAAAAAAATCCCATTTCCAATACATGTAGTTTATATACAGAACAGTATGTCCTCATCAATTGTATTTGACTCACTACCAAAAAGGCTCTATTCCTATAGGATCATGAACATCAAATGTAATCTAATATGAAGTAATCTAATCCAATCCACACAACAACAAAAAACACACAGAAAAATATTTTCCTTTTAACCCTTAAACTGAAAATGTGAAACATGTTATGTGCTGATACTGACTGGACACAAGCAATACATTCTACTTTCTTTTCTCAAAACATTTCACTTCAAAGATACAAAGGACATGCTGAGGTGCAACCAGAGCCAGATGTTAGGCATCTATCAAAGAGACGTGTTCCCTGGGTGGAAAGCAGAATAAGCGATTACTTCCAGGAATGGTTATGCTTCAGTCAGTGCAAGGTGGATTATATGGGTATTAACAAAGCACAGGCCTGCCTCCACAGCCATATGTGAGTCCTTAAAGGTACTGTAGTAAACACATTGACCACACACACACACCCACACCCACACCCACACCCACACACACCACACACACACACACACACACACACACACACACACACACACACACACACACACACACACACACTCTAGTAAAGGTAGTGTTCATGAGTGTCAAATGACTCGATATACCACACTGTGAGAATCTGCAGTAAATCACCAGTTTTTATTGTCAGATTGACAGTGTATCCGTCATCCCTCATCCCCCTCAAGACCTCCATCTAATCCCTCCATCTGCACTACCAATACTTGTGCTTAGGGTTAGGGAAAGGATGTTAGAGGGGGAAAAAACATTTGTGTTGTAGTTATGTGAAAAGGCTATCAAGTGTCATGTGTGTAGTAGAAAAAATAATTGAGAATTACTTAAAATTATAATTATTTTGGAACAAATAAAGCAAACTATTGGCAGTGAGGCAATTCCTTCTTATATACTGTGGGTAAACTATGAGGGAAAAACCCAAATGAATGCAACACTGAAGAATAAAGGGCAGGTCAGAAGTCTAATAGACCATTTCCAATACTTATATTTATCAAAAGCTGAAAAAATTGTTTTGCCTTTTAGCTGAGCGTATGTCACAAACATTTCATTGATATTTGTCTAACACCAATAGATATAAGCTTTGAGGGGCTGTAAGGTAAATGTAGTTATCTTCTGGTAGAGATAGGCTAGCTGTTTTCATGTCTTCAATCTTTATGCTAAGCTAAACAACTGTAAGCTGCATGTTAACATCCACAGAACAACCAAGAGTGGTATCAATCTTTTTATCCAACTCCCAGCAAGAGAGCTGTGCATTTTCCTGAAAATGTTGTAACTATTCCTTTAAAGGTCCCATGTCATGGCCATTTCCACTGATCATAATTCCATTGTTGAGGTCTACTAGAATAGATTTATACTGTGCAATTTTCCAAACTCACATTGGTTTCTCATACAGCATCTCTGTATAGTATGTGTATTCACTCTCTGTCCTACAAGCCTTGTTGAAGCTCCTGCCCCCCCCTCCCTGTGAGCCCACTGTGCTCTGATTGGTCAGCTCGCCCACTCTGTTCTGATGAGTCCACCACCGTTACAGCGGAACATCAGTGATTATGTGTTACAATGGCGTTAGCAACTAGAAAATGAGACCAGTAAGATGAGACAAACAGATGAGAATGCTGCGTGGGGTCTGGGTGCCGTGTTGGCAGGACGTTGCGCGGCTCGCTGCTGTGAGGAGCGGACAGTGTGAGCTGGGTTCATTTCCTGCGTGCTGCGTGGGATCTGCGAGACAGCGAGACAGCGCGAATGGACGCGGGAAGGGGGGTGCTGAGGGCATTAGCATCTACAGTGGTGAGGGGCTCAACAAAGACAGACGCTATTCAACAAACAAGCCCAGCCTGCAGTCTGCTGTGGACCTGTTGTTATGCAGTGAGCATTCCACAAATATCTCCATACAGGCACAGGGTTAAGGATACTTATAAAGATTGTAATGCTGACTGTCATATTGCTCATGGGAAACAGTTAACCATTACTAATTGAAAAGCTGCCTGGATGTAAACAAAACAATTAAGCTTTAAATGTTTATGGAGCAGGATATTTGTTCAAATGTGGCATGACAAGATGGAGGCTTAATTTCTCTCTTTGCCTAATGTTTCGTCTTTCTAAAACAAGGAGCTTTCAGTCATTACTTTATGAGGTAACAAAATACCATACCTGGAGCTAACACACATCTTTCCAAGGTGCATGACTGGCCTGTTTGTGCAAAGTTGGTCTATCAAAGACCTTCACTGATTTTGAGGAGGGAAAGGTACTAATCATGGGTGCAAACATTAAGATGACTAATAAAAACACCCCAAAGAAGCAGTTCTGTTTAAATACTTAAATCAGTGACTGTGTTTGCAAACATAACCCGTGAAGCTCTGGGCCTTAACATGGCATTTACCCTAATCACCTCAGCTGAGCATTTAAACCGAAAATAAATGGGACATTGTTTGAGAGGATTGAATGGAATCCAGTCACATTGGGGGATTGAAATGCTGGCTTTTTTTGAATGGCGATTCATTTCAGCAATTGGGGTTAAAAATACCCGCAAGCATAAGAAGCATGTCAGGAGCTTGCACAGCTGATTTTTCCAACACCAAGAGACTACAGTTAATTCACTGCTATGGTTTTGGAAAAAGGAAATGAGGCAGCCCTGAAAATGACCAGAACTCACCAAACTGTACATTAGATTATATAAGAGGGATCAAGCTGCACATTAAACTTGCTGTGTTACATTTCCGCGCACACTTTGACAGGAGCCATGTGTTTATGGGATAAAAAGGAATACTTTAGCATATGATCAACTGGCCAGATTTCTTTTGGTCAGCCCCTTGATTCTCGCTGTCTCCCTTCATATTTTCCTTTCTTTTTCCTCTCCTATCACTCTTCTTCCTGCCTCCACTTGCCCAATCTTTCCTCTCACTCTCTTTTCCTTCCTTTCTCTCCCTCTCTCTCTGCAGCAGCCTTCAGCAGCGGGCTGGTTTCATCAAACATGTGATTCCTATTCATAGAATGTAAACAGTAATGCAGCCAAGCCGGTGTTTCCATTTCACATTCAGTGCAGTTGTGCAGGCTGGCTTAAGTTTAACTCTCTCCCTGCTACACTGGCGATAGCTCCTATTTCAAAACCAATTTCAAAATAAATCTAGAATGATGGGTTGCATTTTGACACATCTCAAGGTATGACGTTGCTTAAATCCTATTATTAATTCAGGGTTGGTGTTTTAGGGACCCACCAACACATCTGCAAACACTACGCTGCATTAGATTCACAGTTTAGTCTAAAGTTGCCTGCAAGAGTCGTTATAAGACTTTCAATAAAAGCCACTTTTTTTAACGCATACTGTAGCAAACATCTGACAGGATTCAAGGTCACCCTGCTCTCTTCCACCACATCAGTAGAGTATGAGAAAGGCAGAACGCAGAGCTGTGAGTCACTTTACCACTTTTCCATTCCCTGGTTACCAATGTGAACTCTTGATGGGGAAAACATGGGCTGGGACTCTGGGGACGAGTTATCTCAGTTCACCTCACGTGCCTCAGCAAATCTCACGGAAACTCACATTATTATGCAACACACAACGGCGCGAGAAAAATGTTCATGAATGATATTGACACAATGTGGAACTGGTGGTTATCCGCTAATGTACTAACGTATAGAATGTTATCCAGGAAGTATTGAAATATAACCATATAGAGAAGACTTATTGATATATCTTTTTAAACATTAACACAGCACATGGCTTTAGATCAGATTCAACCCTTGTGTAAAATGTGTTCTTGTTACTTAACTATGAAAGAGAGGAAAGCGTGGTTGTGTGCTCCTTGCTATAGAATCCTGTTTGTTTTTAGAGATGCATATTCTGCGCCTACCGTATATTTAAATTGGATTTTGAGTGATGCCACTATGCCCTGATTTAATTTAAAATGTGCTTTTGCATTTGTAATTATAGTAAGTGTCAGAGTGCGCGTGTTTGCGTGTGTGAGTCTGTGTGTTCATGTGTGTGTTTTGTCTTTGACCAGGGTTGGTCTTGTTTCTATGCAGGTGTGTGTCACAGTAGGACTCTCCAGGCTTGTCATTATCAGTGTTGCTGGGTGTGTAGTTGCATCACACACTATGTATAATTTATATATGGGTACCAAACGCCGCCTCTCCTTCTCGCAGTCGTATTTGTGTCTTTTATTCTTTTCACAGCCTGTCAGTAGTGCTGATGAGGGCTCTATTGTGTGAAGGGCATTTGCTGATGCAAGGCACTGCAAATAAAATAAACAATCAATTCTTGTCAAGTGCAAGGCCAAGCCAGACTTGCTAATTGGTTTAATACATGAAAGCAGAATGAAATGAGATGTTCACAGGGTTGTGACAGTGAGTAGAACACACCTCCTCTTTCACCCTCCACTTAACGCTTCTGCCTGTTACAGCTTGGCAGCCTGTGGGTAATAAAGTTAATACTGTCAGACGGCGTCTCTTCAGCTCTCTGAGGCTCTGAGGGGAGCGTTATCAGGCTTCAACACAACACTGAGAAGCAACCTTGCCCCTGCCTTACTTCATGCTGATTCCATTATTCATGTGCATTTGCCCAGGTGAGAACAAACCCGGGATCAGAAGTTGGCAGAACAGCTTATTAGATATTTAGACGTGGCTGAGCGTGCTGGAGGGAGGGAAAATGAAGAGCGAGGGAGAACAGAGTTACCGCTCACTGTCAACAAAAGGCAGAAGTGTAATCGGTAAGCAGGATTAAGCTCCCGGCTACTGACGGGTGTTAATACAGTGAACTGTTGACCCAGAAATATGTTTTGTAGATGGATTGTGTTCAAATATCAATTTGTTCCTCTCTTCAAATATTTTACTTAGAGGACTATTTTACACTACTAATTTAGAAATGACAAGGGCAAGAAGAAATGTATCCAGAATCATATGTATATTCTTGAACGTATGAATGATCAATTTACATTGTTTAAATCTCTACATCTTGTCTGGTGTCAGTCTACATTGCTTTGCTGCCTGCAGTTTAAAACTTTGAGATATTTTCCCTCAAATTGGTCTGCCTGAGTTTGCTCTCCCACACAAAGTATATTGACTAACATTCTCAAAGCCAGTTCACCTTGACTATTTTCCAA
This sequence comes from Dissostichus eleginoides, assembly GCA_031216635.1. Taxonomy (NCBI): domain Eukaryota; kingdom Metazoa; phylum Chordata; class Actinopteri; order Perciformes; family Nototheniidae; genus Dissostichus; species Dissostichus eleginoides. Next base: position 17,528,931 of record CM062271.1, read on the forward strand.
GAGCTACAACATTGATTCTGTTTTCAATGACTAAGCTCTACAGAAATCCTCAACAACTAGTATTTTGAAGCAAAACGAGTTCACTACAAGTATTGATGAAACTAAAAAAACATCAAACGTGATGAGTGAAAAAGCACACACTGCAGAACTTGAGAAATCTATTGGTTTGCCTTGCAGAAAACCAACTTGCTTGTGTTTACAGTTGACTCCAATCCAGCTTCAATTATTCCATATTTTCATCTGTGGGCATGTGTTCAGTATAACAGCATGGGGCCAAGTTAATGGCTTACCTTTTACTGGTATTTTCTATATATATGCAAATGTACTCCATATCGTGTGAAAAAGCAATCTACGCACCACATAAACGGCGCTTTACGCTCCCGAAAAGAGTTTATTTTCAGTGGGAAATTGCATCCTGTATGCCTACTGTATATTAGACTGAAAAGAAAACAATAGCCCCCTTATGAAGATTGACGATATATTCCTGAAAAGTTTCCCATTGGGAAATAGGCTGACGTCTTTAAATGCATCGTTTTTGTTCTCTTAAAGGGAGGGAATGCTCATGACACGCATTTTTAAATAATTATCCTACGATAAAACAGACCAGTCTCTGCCAGTCTTTATTTATTTTTTTTAATCTGATGACGTTATCAGTGATTTTAAGCTGATTAATTACCGAAATAACATCAACCCTGTGGGCGGTGCCATTTTGACGAGTCACATGACTTATTTTACCGGACGTGACGTGAACTATGCGTTTGGACAAAATGACTCTAGTTACTCTCCATTGTTCTCACAATTCCATTGAAATATGCCTCATTGTATTTTGTTGCAAATAGGATATATTTTTTATCGTATTGAACAGGTGTTCCTATCACAAATTATATTTCAAGATAAGCTAAGTTTCATTTTGACTTTTTAACAGCCAGTCTCAGTTCTGTCAAAATACTCACAGCTAGCTGAGTGCTTCTAGGGCATTTTGATTGTTTTCACCTGTTCATTGAGAAAAATGTCCACTTCATGTATATATTTATTCAGATTTTTTTGGCTGTATATATCTCTTTAGTGATTTATGTTGCCTGATACACGTCCTCGTGTTTTGGTTAATACATTTAATTTCATAGTCAATGTCAACATCATGCCACCATAATAATTAATCTGTGGTAGCAATATATGTATATTATTTACACTGTGAAATATCGGTATATCTAAGGAAATTTGTATGAAATTATTACTTTTTAATGATGAATTAAACAAATAAGATGTTTGGCCTGAAATGAACGCTTTTCTTATTTAATATTCACGATTGATTTATCATCATCATCATCATCAGGCCTTTTCTTTTGGCATTGTATTTTTGACCAGTGACCAGTTTATCTTCAAGCTCTTCAAGCTCATGACAACATATGTTCATCAGAGGATTGTCCATGGCTACACACCGACTGCAAGAACACCATTCATGTACAGGTCTCCCTACTCGCCCCCCGAAATCAATTGCACGAGTAAAGGGATCGTCTCCAGCAAGATCACCGTGCTGTTCATCCTCATCGTCACTGGATTCCTGACGGTTCTGGCCACTTGGCTCGAACCTATATGGCTGAATTCCCCCATCCAATCTCTCCACATTGCTCAAAACTTCTTCCTCGGCTGACGAGTCCGAACTCAAATACTCCGCCATGTTTTCGTCGAGCGAGCTGTTCGTGTGTTTACAAAGTGAACGCATAGATGACGTCACGACCTAGTTTTTCGGATCATGTGACTACTGAAAATGGCCAAATGGCAACTGCCTGACGGAATATACAGGTTTTGTTAAAAAAGAGCTATAAAATCATTATTTACCGGGGAATATCGCTGATTTCTTCAGGGTATGGTTTAAACATAATGTTTCACTAAATACTGAAGTTTTTATTAATTATCTAATGAGTGGACCCTTCCTTTAAAGGAAGGGTCGGGGGGCGAGTAGGGAGACCTGTACATGAATGGTGTACTTGCAGTCGGTGTGTAGCCATGGACAATCCTCTGATGAACATATGTTGTCATGAGCTTGAAGAGCTTGAAAATAAACTGGTCACAGACGACTTGGATTGCATGTTTACACAGGGAATTCGGCACTGTGGTGTTAGAAGAAGCTGTATTGAGAACAGCACTGGTTGCCATGAAGGATGTGAAACGCACCTCTTTGGTTGAACCAATAAATGAAAGGTGGGTAAATTTGACGGGTACAGCCCTTTCTTCTTAGCATTATATACTTTACAATTAAAATTAACATATGCACAATATTTTTAAATTGTAGTGCCGATTGTCAAGCATGTCAAAAATACAATGCCAAAAGAAAAGGCCTGATGATGATGATGATGATAAATCAATCGTGAATATTAAATAAGAAAAGCGTTAATTTCAGGCCAAACATCTTATTTGTTTAATTCATCATTAAAAAGTAATAATTTCATACATATTTCCTTAGATATACCGATATTTCACAGTGTAAATAATATACATATATTGCTACCACAGATTAATTATTATGGTGGCATGATGTTGACATTGACTATGAAATTAAATGTATTAACCAAAACACGAGGACGTGTATCAGGCAACATAAATCACTAAAGAGATATATACAGCCAAAAAAATCTGAATAAATATATACATGAAGTGGACATTTTTCTCAATGAACAGGTGAAAACAATCAAAATGCCCTAGAAGTACTCAGCTAGCTGTGAGTATTTTGACAGAACTGAGACTGGCTGTTAAAAAGTCAAAATGAAACTTAGCTTATCTTGAAATATAATTTGTGATAGGAACACCTGTTCATTACGATAAAAAATATATCCTATTTGCAACAAAATACAATGAGGCATATTTCAATGGAATTGTGAGAACAATGGAGAGTAACTAGAGTAAACAACATGGACGAAGCACATACGTCATTTTGTCCAAACGCATAGTTCACGTCACGTCCGGTAAAATAAGTCATGTGACTCGTCAAAATGGCGCCGCCCACAGGGTTGATGTTATTTCGGTAATTAATCAGCTTAAAATCACTGATAACGTCATCAGATTAAAAAAAAAAAATAAAGACTGGCAGAGACTGGTCTGTTTTATCGTATGATAATTATTTAAAAATGCGTGTCATGAGCATTGCCTCCCTTTAAGGAGCTAACTGTTGGGCCCTAGCCACTTTATCAGTAGCTTGCCAAACTGTATTGGCAAATTATGTGGTCCAAGCTGGTGTTATTGATTCTAGAGGTACCCAGGTCAATAATTATGTCTCAAAATCACCAACAATGCTGTTTGCACGTATGATAACTGTTCATATTTTTAAAAAACATCGCCTGCTGCGCTTCCACATTGGATTGGAGTTGGGACATTTTCCTTCCTCACTGCAGTAAGATAAAATCAAAAACTGTTCCAGGAAGAGAAGAGCCTCCACTGGTGCAGCTACAGATTCTGTAGTGTTTGTGGTGATAAGATTGAGATAAAGGAAGACAAAGACAGAATGCCTCATGGCAAATGAGTGTGTCCCTGTGTATATGTGTGAGTACTGTTTCCTTATTCTGCCAACTCAGACAGCAGGGGCTCAATCTTCCAAACTTCCAGCACTGCCTGCAAGCTGAGCGAAATACTTTTATACGCCTGATACAAAACACAGTACAGATGAAAGACTTGTTGTGATTGTCTCTGCAGAATCATCCTCAACATTATTACACACAGTAGGAGCAACTAACCTCTTTTTGAGGACAACTCTGTCTCACTCCCTACCTTTCTCAAAAGAAGCACCGGGGGAAAGAAAACAAGTATGAAATGAAAAAAGGAATTCAATAAACCCTAAATGGATTTTCCATTCAAGTCTTGATGCCCTCAGTGTGAAAAACCTCCCAGACGCAACTCGTTCAGCACGTTGTAGGACCATGTGTTCCATTTATCCAGATGCAGAAGGAAATATCTCAAAACCCTTAGATTAAACTGAACTGCACTGAGCTGTCAGTTGTGAGAAGAGGCTGCTTGACCAAAAGCCATAAAACACCGTCTTTCCTGCTATAAGTACAGCATTCACCTTGGATCAAAGTGCGTACACTCTGCCTCAAACATAATACATTCAGGGGGGCCCTTTGCCACTTCTACTGTAGATGTAGATGGTGCCATTAATAAAGCAAGAGGTGTTTGTGAAGTGTTACTAGGCTGTTCAGTTATTCATCATAACCCTGTGTCAAGGAAGAGAGAGAGAAAGAAGAAAAAGACAGTAAAGTAAATGGAAGGAGATGAAAAACAACCAAAGGGAGGTCAAGAGAAATCCGTTTAAAAATAGATCACACACCCAGAGTGAGAAAAACAAAAAGAGCAATAAAGTAAAAGAGAGTAGAGTGGTGGGAGACCTTGCCATCGGTGTGACCCATGGGAGGGGGTTCCTGTCCTCTATCTCGCGCTCTCACTCTACAAAGTCAGAGCCTTCTATTTATACAGCACTGTAATGTTTGGCATTTCCTTTGAAGGGGGAGAGTATGAGCCATTGTTTTCCTTGGCTGCTGTTCGATTAGCTCAGCAGGCTCCATGCATCCAAATGTCACAAGCTAGTAGCTCTATTTGTTCGATTATTTTTATTCATCACGGATAAACATTCATTTGTTCCTTCTCGAGACGGGAAATCGCATTGATCCGAGCTCAGACAGCCATTTGATGGATTGTCTTTTTCTCTTTCTGGCCTTTGTGAAATATTGATACGAGACAAGTTGTAGTTTGCGGTGTGTACATTCTGGGAGAGGCAGCTGCATCACAACAGACCGAAGGTGTTGCAATGAAATGCAACACATAATCGCTGGAAACATAGTAATTTGCTGTGGTGAGCAGTCATTCCACACTTAAGGTGCTGACAACCTCACTGACAATATAATATCACAGAAATATGTAAATATATGCAGCCAAAAGTCTAAATGCTCTAAAACTGTTTAAATAATTGGTTTGTGAAAAACACTCCCCTCTGTATAGCTCTTGAACTGAAGCCGACACAAATCAATAGATTGTTAGTTAAACAATAGCTGCACAACATAGAAGGCATTTTTTAAATAGCCATTCCCCAGGGCACTGCAAAACCGAAGAGAATAATTGTGAAGGTTAACAATGCCTGCTGCTATATGAAAATTGAACTGAACCGATGGCCTGGAGACTTAATAATAGAGCTCAGTCTAAGGGTTTTTGCTGGAGGCAGGTTCACCACATCTCCCACTCATTGCAATGACGAGTCCGGATAAAATGGACAACTTCAATGGAGTAATTTTATGAATCAAGAAACTAATAGTGTTACAACTTCCTTAAGGCACCGACATATGATCTATGTTTAGCAGAGAGTCTTTCGAGAGTGAAATACATTACTTAAGATTGCTTCAACTGTATTCAACCAGTAATAAATGAATAGCTGCTTTTAGAGAGAAAGTGTTCCTAAAAGATGCCTGCTGGGGGGATCAGTGTGATGGAAGGAGATGCAAGCAGTAGGTTGAGGAAAAATAAATGTTTCCCTCCTCCAGCCAGGATTTTTGTCTTTGCTCTGCTCTGGTTAGCTATTAACCCTTTACGAAATCCTACAAAAATCCTTGAAGCTCAAAATCTTCTTTCACACCTCCGCCTGTTTACACCTACCCTCTCGAACTGTCTCTTTATAGTTATTTATCTCTCACTGCCGCCACTACCAGAGCCCTAGCCCACTGCTTTTATCACAACTGCCTCCAGTGCTGACATTTGTATAGAGTTGTTCATTACAGCTCTGTTAAATGGCCCCGAAATAAAGAGAGTGAGAGTTAGTAACAAGTTTCCGCTATAGTAACACATTTTAATGAGAACTAGGCCTATCTTTATTGCAATGAAGTGTTAAGGGAGCTTGAAATAATATCCTCTGACAAAAAAAAACAGATTTACCTCAACAACATGCTCGATTGTCATTGTGGAGTACACATGTACAGTATTTACCCCTGTGCAGAGGTGGGAAGTATCCGAGTACAAATACTTGGTTATACTTAAGTACATTTTTCTGGTATCAGTACTTTACTCCACTACTTATTTTTCTGACGACTTTTTACTTTTACTTCTTACATTTTTAACACAAATACCTGTACTTTTACTTCTTACATTTTCAAAACAGGCTGGTTCCTTTAGTTTTAATCTGCGATTGGTGACCTGATCATTATTATTTAGAGTCATTGCGTGCCTATTGATTTGAACACGATCTGTGTATCCATCATTTTCCTGGTGGTAAAGAAGAGGGACCAATGAAAAAGTTGTAATTTTGCCGTTGTTCAGCATTGAAACATTCATTAACTAACAATGACATTATTGTTAAGGGAGGTCAGTTACTCTATAAAACAGATGGTAGTTATGGGTACATTTTACTTAAGTACATTTCAAAGCCCATACTTCTTTACTTTTACTTGAGTAAAGAAGTTTAGTCAGTACTTCTACTTTTACCAGAGTATTTTTAAACACGAGTATCTGTACTTCTACTTGAGTAAAGGATGTGTTTACTTTTGCCATCTCTGCCCCTGTGTTACATCACCATACCCCGGTAAGTACTCCCCACCCCCCCACCTCCACAGCTCCTGGATCCCAGAGAGAGGACGTGTACTACACTCTACCCACAGAGAGACACCTAGGTTGGGCAGCATGAGGGCAGAGCTGGACTTGATCCAATGCTCCCGTGCCAGCAGGTGAGATCATGGGAAACGTGTGTGTCGCTGTAGGAGTGTACACAGGCAGCTGGCTGTTAACTAGCGTAGTGGGAGAGTGGGCGTCTCCTCAGATCAGCTGCTGCTGTTGGGGTGGAAAAGACCACTACTTCCTCCTGTCTGGGTGGATTCTTAGGATTAAGACCCTAGAGTTTTGCAATTTTTTTTTATGAGCTTTGCACACTTCATAGCAACAGGACATGCTTAGGCCATGCTCGCACCAGTTTTTCCAGTCAAACCACAACCCAAATATAGCTTGGACTACATTTTTGTCCTTGATTGTTAAAGGTGGGGTAGGTAATTTTGGAGAAACCAGCTCGAGTGCGCTAGAATTTGAAAGTACACAACCGGAACAAATCTGCCTCTTCCTTCAGACTTCCTTACAGAGCCCCTCCTCCAACACACACGAACGCGCACATGACCAATGAGGGCACAAGATAAGTTTGTGCACAGATGGAAAGCTGACAGGCAGGTAGGCCATCCAGTTATTTTAGCCGGGCCGGCTAAAATGATTGGTCGTGCTTTTTACAGCGCCACGGCTTCCACAGATGACATTTTTTTATGTATTTATTGTCAAAGCATTTAATATATTCATTGCTATCGGGATGTTAAGAGCATTCCATGGAATATAACAAAAAGTGTTTCTGAAATAAATTACATACCCCACCTTTAAGGTTCAAGCTGCCAAATAACTAGTGAAAAATGTTTTGCAACCAAAGAGACTGTAAAGTTGCTAGATCGTATTGCAAGGTTATTGAAAATGAATCTTGAGCTACAGTAAAATCTCCACATTAAAATGAGATTTTACTGAAGCTCAACAAGGAAGATTTATTTCTTCATACTTGCACATTTTAATATTCTCCAGGAGTAATTCAATTGATTTTCTTCCTCCCTCTCTCAAACTTCTATCTAATTTCCATGCTTTGAAAGCTCCTCTCAATTACACATTTAATCTATCACTAAATAGGAGTATCTAACCAAACAACTGAATGAAGCGGCTATGTGTTAATAGAGTGAAACTCATTTTCAATTGGTTCATTTGAGGTTGATCTCTCCTTGAACTAATCATCTGCACTCTTTTACAAAGTCTACCCTCCTGCTATCTGAATGAGAATCACATTTTGACTCATCTCAGTACATTCATTCAATGTCACCCGAGCTCAAATAAAAAAAGTCTAGTCTTCAAAACCAAACTGATACATTAGAGGAAATGCCTAAAAAAATTCACATGTTCTTTGTGTGAATGCAGATTTGAAATAAGAGATCGTTATTCTTGCCAATGCTTCTATCCAAGGTGCAATAAAGTGAGCTTCCTGGCTGATTAAGTTTCAAATTGTACCAATCTTAAACCGGTGGTCTTAATCTGCAGCAGGAGCAATGGCAGGCAATTACATTTTAGTCTCATGGGATTCCATGCACACTGATACTGCGTAATGCTATCCAAACCCTGTGGATATGCAGCCTCTACCCCGGTGGAACACAGCCAGTATATCTTTACCTAATGAAGTAACTCAACTTACTGAGACAGATCTTTTGAGTGAAGCTTGTGCTCTGTCCAACACATGCTCCCCGAGATAATTCATTGAATACAGTTGGAACTGTGTATGTAATCTATTATCCATGTGCACACCATTTGTGTTTATCACACTGTCATTGTTTTTCACTTGAAAGGTTTTGCACTTGTGTTAGGTGATACTGTAACATAGGGAGATGGAAAAAGGAAAACAAGCATGGACAGTATCAGGACAGGAGAAATATTTGTGGTATTTGTCCTACATCATCACTTAGCATACAGTATATCAGTCTTTGTCTACTTCAGATTAATGGTTTTCAAACTTCTTTTTTCCAGGTCAGTGGGATGTGGAATCTGGACTCAGTGCAGCCTGTAGCCCTGAGAGGAAGCCTGGGCCTCTGCCTGCTGCTTATTGGCTTTCACCAGTCTTCCTTCAGAGACTGGACCATGACATGTTCTCTGCCTCTGCCAGTTTGTCATCTGAGCTACCCCAGCCTCCACACATGTACAGTAATAACCTAATAAGCAATGGTTCCTATCATGTGGTCCATTCCTGGCACTCCATGTTACAGAGGACATCATACAGAATTTGGCCGAAAGTATGTTTTTGCATTAGTAGTACCCTGAGGTCCACATTATCCTGTAAGTGGTCAAAGTGGTACCGCAGTTGGACTGTTTCTAAATTGACCCATTATCGGTTGTTGTTCGTCACATATATATTAGATGCACTTCAAAACAAAATGTAAAATCATGAAACCTCAGTTTTTGCTGCGAGATATTTTTCTGGAAAGCATCCACTAACAATCCATAGAGAAACAGCTGAGATACAGCTGGAGGCCAGACCAATCAGCAAGCTATGGGATGTGGAGTAGATGATGACAGGAATGATCACCACATTTGGTTAGCAGCTCTTCCTTGCCAGACAACAGTTAGCAAAGTGAACCTAATATGCCAACTTTAGGAGGGAGATAGTAGACAAGCCATTACATTTGAGGACGCATATTAGAAATTGTAAAGCATACAGCTATGCTTTGTTTTAAGAGCAAAGCGCATACACTTTTGTGCAGCACATCTCCCAAATGTATTCAGTTTTCCCTATTATATGCAGGGGTGCACATAACTTTCTCAGAGAGGTACTCAGATGAGTACCAGGAGTCAGTGTTTGGTACTCCAACTTCTGGACCCACGCAAAGTTATGGGAGGAAGCCCTCTGTGTTGCGAACGTCGACGTCGACGGGGGGGTGTTGGCACAGAATGTGCACAGGGGAGTCTCCCTCCGCAGCCGGTTGGCGTAATTTTGGCACAATTCCGTTGTACAGACCGACGTTAACAGCAGCCCCGTCTGTGCATACGGAGACCGACTCTGTCGTCCAGTGATCTAAGCACCTTCTGGAAATGCTTCACAAGTACGTCGGTACACAAAGGCGCTTAGTGACACAAGTGACGGTACGCATTTCAGATTTTTGCAGCGCATGCGTACCTTATGTGCACCCCTGATTATATGTATGGTCTGACTGCTCAGATAGTGTTGCATGCTAGTTGATTCAACTGCTCAGTCCCAGTCTGAACTGTTCAATTCAAACAGCAGTGAGGTAGACCTGTTACACTAAGACCCCGTCCACACGGAGACGAAACGGGTTGTATCCGCTACAGTTCTCTATCGTATAGACGGTTCGTCCACACGAAGCCGACACGGAAACGCGGATAACGATAACGGCTCCCAAGGTGGGTAGATCTGCGGACGAAACGCTCTGGGGGGCCAAACGGCTCCGTGTGTACGCCCTATACGATCATTTCCTGATAACGATGACGCCATAGCCCCGCCTCTCCCCACCTCTGCTGCTCACCCCCGCGTCATTGCTGATGTGTTTCGCCAACAACAACAACAACAATGGCGGATCACAGGGTTGCTTTCGTGCTCCAGACGCTACTGACCATGCTACAGATGTTAGTGCAAAAATCTACAGCTCCTCTACCACAACCATCAGCAACAAGTGGACATGGAGAACTACATGTTGCTAAATCCACCGCGGAGAATAAACAGAAGGGCAACCAGGCAACCATGGCAACCATGCTCGGGGGGTCTTATTCAATGCTTTTGGTGTATTTTGTGGCGGAAGTACAGCACCACTTACAGGCCCGGCATATGTACTACAGCGTTTCCAGCGGGCGAGCGGTCTCATGTGGACGGACACGTTTCTTGAGCCGATTCCGTGTGGACGGAAGACTTTTTTGATATCGAATTTGGTTCGTTTTCATTTTCGTCTCTGTGTGGACGGGGTCTAAAAACCAGCATCTCCCAAAAAATATTAGTATTGTTGTTGGACAAAGGAAAGAGTTAAGCAGTATGGTGCCATGACTACTTATAGCAGATCTACGTGCAGTGTGAAATGTATCTGGGGGACAGGCTCTGCCAGCACTGCAATAAGGAGATCAAAGGAGTCTAGAAACAAACACAAGAGGAAATCTGTCACACCATACATCCATCCATGCTGTTTGCTTCAACTCTCAAATCTATTTTTTTATGCATTCTGTATCAAATAGAAACTATGTCTTCTGCTAATGAATGCTCCCTGTTCCGAGATTTTTTTTGTTGAATTCAGTGTTTGTACATTCCATAACCAATCATCACAGCATACACATTTTACACAATTTTACCTCCATCACACTTCACTCATCATAACTGTGGCTATAAAAGTGAGAATTGTGTGCATTGGATTGATATGAATTAGATAAAAGCCTTTCTTTATCCCCACCGCTGTTTGCAATTCAGGTTGGTATCGCCAATTTGTGAAACACATTCTATTAGAGAAAGTTAGTATTATCTTAGATTAGAGATTATTTTGTATCCTTCCATTGGATTGCTCTGCCACCTGGTTTGACAAATCCCAGTTAATACTGCTAGAGGCAGGCTTTCTTCTTTGCTGTGCCAACTCTTGTGATTAATATGAAGCTTTTTACACCTTTGGTTTGGTTGCAGTGACATATGCAGATATGTTTTTAAAAAAGAGAATTCTGCAGAATACATGCATTAATGCTTTTTTATAAAACACAAAACAATGTGAAGAGCGTTCAATGTTGGGATTTTTCTGACTTCAGTGCTCCAAAAATTTATTTTTTTGTACCGAATATGTCCTCTTGGGTATTGCGACCATTAAAGACAATTGACTACAAATCCTAAAAAAGTTAAAAATTACTAAAATTGGTTTTAAAAGTTTTTTTCCTACAGAATAATACAAACAAAGTAAAAGGCTTTTTAAATCAATGCCACAGTTATGAACATTTCAAAGTTTCATCAAGGTGAATGGTAGACTTTCAAGACCTTTTAAAGCCACTTGGAATTAGATGTCAGACGTATGTCACTTCCGAAATGAAGATGAAAAAGGTTCTGCCTAACTGGGCTTATTTCTAAGCTGCTGGGCTTCCATTTAAAGTATTCAAGGACTCTTGAGGACTTGAGTAAAGGTGAGGAACACAATATAATTTATGATCTGATAAGTATCTGCAGACACCTTGATAGAGCAGCTGAATGTCACAAGTTGGTGTATGTAAAAATGTGCAGAGGGCAATCAGTGATTCTTTTTAAAGATATTTTAATCAGCTTGAAAGAATAAAGACTTGTTTTTGTACTCACTGCACAAAGTGTAAAATGACTCAAAGTTATAATTATTATCAGGGTTATTTTCACAGTTCCTTTTTGCATTAAAAGGAAAGGTTCTAGGAGCAACATTTTTTCCCTAAACTGCGTTTTTACAATCCAAACCATGCCTGCATACAAAGCATTCAGCATTAAGGCTTTGTCTAAATGAACAATGTTCAGTGTATCTCCATTAGGCGCTTTCACACCAGAGTACTTTTCCCCGTACTTTTCCTTTTTAGTTCTGATAGTTCCTGGGATTTTGCGTTCACACCAAAAAGAGAACTTAGTTCATGAGAACTTTTCCCCCCTTTTCAGTCCCTGCTAGAGAGCAGGTACTTTCCTGGGGAGATAAAAGTTCCAATTTCTGATTGGCTGGGCGAATTGCAAACCAGCCCCATAAAACTCTGAAAAGTTTTGTGAAGCCGCCATTGTATTTGCTGGCATTAGCATTATTAGTATTAGCATTAGCCCAGCACACCAACGGAGAGAGACTAACTTATGGCAACACAAAAAAAAACATGGGAGCGGTGGAGTGATGAGGAGGTGTCGGCATTATGGCGATTTACTCTGAAGGCTTCAGTAGAAGCTGCTGGGAGTCCCAGCAGCTTCTACTGAAGCCAGTCCCCAACTCCGGGGACTTCCGGCCGGGGACTTCAGGTGGCAGTATATGCCGTGAAGTTGTTTGCGGCCTGCCAGTAAACCCAAAGCAGAAGAAGAAGAAGTGACGTCAGCGGCTTCATTTGCGTAATCTTCCCTCAGGGACTTATTCCGGTGTGAACGCGATCTGCTCTTTAGTTCCAGGGGGGAACTAAGTGCTGGGAACTAAGTACGGCAAAGTACTTGGTGTGAAAGCGGCTATTGATCCTTTACAATCGGCCCAATACCTTATTGGTCCACAATGTTTCTTTAAATTACCACCTTCTCTTCATCTTCTGAATTTCATCAGTAAATCAACAGAACTTTACGTACAAAAGACCAAACTAAATAAGTTAATGGCAGGTAAAGCATACATAAAAAAGGTTTGCAATGTGCCTTAAAGCACTGACAGGGAACAACACCCATCATTCCTGAGAGTGACAGAAGAGAGACTCCGGGAGTTGGTTTAAAGGAGAAGGGAAGGAGACAGATGATTGATGCATGGATATACTAAAAGACAGAAAAATAAGAGACACTTAAATTAAAGGGAGGGATAAGAGAGAGAGAGAGAGACCACAGCAAAACAACCCTAAAGATAGACAGTCAGGAAAGAGGATGTGTGGCTTTTGAAGGTATAAGTGGCAGCCTAGATCATCGACTGTTTTTATATGAGCTAGAAGCAAACATGAGTGTGTAATCGGCCTGATGAGACATGTTGTGTAATGGTGCGAGACGGGGCAGCTCTGAAGCTTCATGGCAAAAAAAACCAACGGAGCTGGGAAAACTACAACAACAGTGCACTTATAGAACATCTACAGTGTTGATTAGGTTTTTGTTCTCAGTCCACCTTATCATGGTTTTGCTTTGCTCAGACATTTGACACAGAGACATAGAGAGAGAGGTGGAGTATCAATCTAAAAACAGGATGAGCTCAGTAAGAGTCAGCAAAGAGCCGCTGATTTAAGTAAAGGTTAGAGCCAAATAAAAATCAGCTTACTACTCAAGAAGTACTTCGTTCATCTTGTAATAAGAGCGGTGACCTTCCCTGTTGATGCTACCCTAATACTTCAGCACTCAAAGCAGCCTAACAACACGCACATTCGCTCATACTGTCAGCCGAACTCAGCAGGATCATCCAAACATAGTTCAGCACTACACAAGCTGAATTATGTGCCGCGACACTTCAACACTCTCCTGACAACTTTGGGGATTTCATCAAAATTTGACAGGCTATTAATTCTGGTGCGCAGCTTACTGCAACGCTACCCGGTGTCAGATTTGTTTTGGATTTTAAAGTCAGTGTTCATTACTTCAGAGCAGCTGAAATCAGAAGGGAGAGACTTTGGCTTCATATGTAAATATAACATATGGAACTGTAATTTTTTACTTGGATTGACATCTCCTCTTCATCCCAAATCCTAAAGTATAATTAACATTCAATTAACGCTAGAAAAAGGGGTTTCAGAACAACCAAATCTAAACTCTGAATGAGAGTATAACAGGAATATTGCAGTGCAGCTTTAGAAGAAAATTAAAAGGGACAATCACAAGTGTACTATAGAGTATAAAACGCACACTACATATTGTACAATAATGTTACAAAACATTTTAGGTGACTGAGAATGAGGACTGTTATGTAATCCCAAACAAAAACCACATACAAATAACCAGTGGGGCGTCATAGCCCTAAATGAGCCAAAACCCCTAAACATAAGAATTGACTCGAAGTTCTTGTTAGAACGGTTTTACATGCTTTTGTTTGACAGCTATACGCATGAATTTCACTGCTGATCATTCTAACAGTCTGTGATGCTCTGCGCAGCAGGGATAACTAACAGGTCTGGGATGCCTTTTGGTATTATGGGAGTTAAGGGACTTGGATTTAAAAGTAAAAAATTGGGAATGATCCCATTGAGAAAAACATGTTAGTTGTATGTGTCCTCTCAGCCTACTTAACTACACATGTGTTGTCCAATTACAACACATGCCATGTATGGAAAAACATCACAAAGGAACCCTGTCAACAAAGTGTCTAACTTTGAGCATTATACCAGCAGGCTACTTTAGACATCGTTTGAATATATTCCTTTCAAAATAAATCATAACGACAACAAATCAAGACGATGCCAGTGGATGGTGGGAAACAAAATAACCCCCGCTTCCCGTTCCTGTCACCACGGCGTGGTAAGCGCTGCCCCGCACCTGAAGCCCACACAGCCCGCCACAGACCCAGACAGACACCTCTCTGCCCGGAGGGAGGGGTTTCAGACACATACCAGCTTTACATGCCGAACTCTCATTTCTTCTGTCATCTTGGAAAAGTAGCCCGGAATGAAGTCAGAAGAAACACCAAAGAGGTGGACAGACAGGATAGTGTGTAGACGACAGCCTATCTCCCAAAAAGTCTGCTCCACGCTCCGCAAACCGCAGCCCGGTGCTCTGCTCCGCTGGCGACAGCACACAGGCGAGCGGAATATTCAACTTCGGGAAAATGAGAGAGGGGGAGAGACACGCTGAGAGCGAGAGAGGGAGAGAGAGAGCAGCCAGACAATCACAGGAAAGCGGCTCCTCCTACCCATACAATACAAAAAGCCAAAGCCAGCAGTCAGCAGATAGAGAAGCTCCAGTGCTCCACACGGCTGGGCAGGGTGCTCCAAACTGTTCCGCGCTGTCACTGTAGCCCCTTTACTCATTTATTGTGAAGCAGCGGACAACACGTCACACTGATACACACAGTTTATTGGATTATTAAATTGTAATTTAAGGACAAAGTGGGTGACAACAACTATCGACTTTGTGAAGTTACTCGTGGCAAACAGCTGCTGCCCGGTACAATGGTGACATGGTTCACTTTAACAGAGGCAGTAGCCGGGATGACGAATGAATTAATGGCCGCAATCGCTCTTAATTTTCCTATCCTGGAAAATGATGCAAGCCCGGGTAATAAAGCAGGCCTCAGATATTAAAAGTCCTGCGTTGTTCATAACTATCAATAAGTAAAACAGGGAGGTAATATGTTCAATTGCAAGAAAAAAGGCCCAACGGCGGCAATTAGAATATTCATAGATTTCCACTAGGGCAAAAGTGGTTTATAATAATGGTGATATCACACTTTAATTTCCTGAATTAATTACAAGATAGGCTATTGTGTGGGAGCTTAGTAGGCCTACTGCCTGTTTGTTTTACTGTGTGTGTACTACTTCTACATGACACCGGATGTCTGTCATATGTGCCACCTTTTCTTTTCTTCATTTTTACAGAATATCACACACACACTCGAGACATACCGTACTACGAAAATACAACAGAGAATCACAATACCTTGATCCAAGCAGGTGTTTTGTCTGTGTCTGCAGGTGTGTGTGTGTGTGTGTGTGTGTGTGTGTGTGTGTGTGTTTAGCAGCACCTGTTTTCACAGTGTTGTTGTCACACTGCCTCCAAAAGTGTCTCAATACTGCTCACGTCAAATACAAATAATTGTTCCTCTATTATTAAAGAGGGGGGGGGGGGGCTTCACTGGAGTCATTTTTGGGGCATCATTGATATTTTAATTTAGAGATCAAGCACATGAAAACATAATCGTCCATTTAACTATAAAAGTTTGAAAAAGTAAAACTATTTATATTGTATCAAAAGCACTGTGAATCTTCAGAGATACAATTTTCTGCATTTTAAAAGGTCTACAATAAAAATACTACATACAGTTCAAACATATTATCACTGATGATTCTAAAGATAAAATGTTGGCAGTGTCATTGGCTGACACCCAAGTCATACAGTCAAATATATGAACAAATAAATGTACCAGTGAGGCAAATGAGCCTACAGGGCCGAGAGAATCGGTGGCATGAAGGTGCAACACAGTAGGCTGCTGCAGTAAACAGTGCTAGACGAGGTGTGGCCGGACAGGCAGGTGTGTTCTAGGACTGTCAACACGAGCCACCACAAAGCGTCTGAGAGCCTGTCTGCCCATTTGAGCTTACTGTTTACTGTATTTACCAGTCTGTCTATATTCAATATATCTATTAACACAGATGTCATGCCTTGTCTTGTCTAAATAACAGTTTGAGGAGATAATTTCTGCTGAACCTCGTCATCCTGTCTGGAGCAATGTTGGCCTCCCAGAGTGCAAATCATTCTGATGATTTGTTTTGCGTTGCATACGGTGGTGTCTGGCTATCTGCTGCTCTTGTTTTTCCACCAAGATAGTGGAAAATCTTGTTACTGTGACGCCAAGGTGGTGTTACCAGACAAACAGGTATAATTGTACTTGTTTTTTAACCTCCTTTACACTCACTACAGGGACCTCTTACACATAGATTTTATTAAGTCTTTCACGCTTGGACGGTTGACAGACTGCACAGATGTAGCCTTAAGCCCAGGCATCCATCAGTGCTGTCTTCAGTCACTGACCACGTGGATGTTGGATTTTTATGACTGGCAGTATTCTGGTTTAAAGGCAGATCCGGTGTCCAGCACTCTGAATGAACTCAGTAATTTGCAGTGCTGGACAGTGCTGATGTTTACTTAGTTTGTGCTGAGCAACCACTTGGTGCTGAGCTGTGATTGGCTAGAGGGATTATACTGATCATTTTGATTGGTTATTTTTTATTCAGTCTCTCACTAGCTCGAGCCTCTAAGATTCAACTGCTAATACATTACTTGCTGACCATATAGTCCAATGTGTTCAAAGACAAATATACAACTGAATACAGTACCAGCTTTTTATTTAATAAAAGCAAAGCGTATTGCATATTGCAACATATTTATGTGAAACTCATGTAACTGTACTATAAAATATATTGTAAAATATTTTCAATTTCAAAAAGGTTGCCTTATAACAACAACAAAAAAAGATATGATGGAAAAGTGTGATGAATTTCTATAAAGACAAAGAGCCGGTGACAGAATGAGGACAGGCTGGACGACTGATGCTGCTGTCAACAGTAAACAAACTGGCCACTGGAGACTTGGCCTCACTATTGTGCTACTGTGGCCAAAGGATGGGGCATATTACATATCAAATTACCATCAGTGTACTTAATGTTGGTGTGTGTGCAATAAGAAGTGCATGACAAATCACCAACACCACCACACAGTGTGTTTCCAGAGGAAATGCATCAGCTCCTCTCTTCCTCTTTCCTCTCCCAGCCCACAGATCATCTGGGACTTATTGTACACAGCATCAGGCTGTCTGTGTACTGCCACAACATGAAGTGATAGGGAAAACATTCACAGCAGAGCCAGAGACATGACAAAACTTTGTTCTGTTATAAATATAGAAATTTGAGAAATCTCAAGAAGGTGATCTGGTTTTCTCTGCCTGCGCACATTTCTTAATATTATAGTGCCATATTATATACACTGCTCAGAAGCAATTGACTTTAATTTTATTTCACTCGAAATGTTATTTGGAGTTGTTAAATGTTGTTATACATTATATCTCCATTACAATTAATTATTCTTAACGTTTAAAATAGCAAGAACATTTTTGAGCCGTCTCACCATCTTGTAACTCAAACAACTTATTTGTTCCTTCATCATTTTAGTGTGATAAAATGCCATAGGTTAGTAGTAACACCTTTAATGTCGATAAAGATGACATCCTCTAGTCCACCCTTTTCTTTATTCCAAATTCATGCGGTCGTAAACAGATCAATAAAATACTCAGAGGGGATAAACAACAAGTTGCTGGGTGTGGCATCGCTCCATCAAATTTCCATTAGTGTCGCCACATTTTTCATCAATAGAGTCAGACGGCAGATATTCTGCTCTCACTGCCACCTACACGAAAAACACATTTTTCTATGTGGCACAGCTAGAAAAGGTTCTATCTGTTTGTTTGTTTTTGTTGTGAATTTTATAAAAGTGGACGATGTTAGAGTTTGGCATTTTGACTTTTAAAGAAAGAGAGGATGTACTTTACTTTCCGAAGTCTAATGTAAAACATTCTGCACATCAAACTGGACACGTATACATGATCTACTGTAGCTACAGTGCAAGTGCTGAATCTGTCATCTCTGCTATTGTAGTCGACTACCTTTAGTATAATCTATACATGACTGCTTCCTCCAGGACCTAGTAAGAGTAGTTAGACACACATTGAAGCAATTCCTTACAGTGGAGTGGTGCATATATTTAGACAGGGAAAGGGCCAGATCGATGTCACATTGGTGACAGGATCAGATCTAAAGCTGGGTATGAGAAAACTAGATTGGAGCTGGCAGTGTAAACCAAGCTGAAGACATGGTGACCCCGTCTGATGGAATAACACTGTATCCTTTGAATGGCAAATGTGTGTGTTTGGTGTGTGCGTGTTCGCAGTGGAGGGAATGCCCAGGTTTCTTATCATAGCCACATTGCCTTCTTCACCCTCTGGCCCAACACCAAGACAGCCTGGAGCCGAACACAGACTGAGCCAAATCTAAAGGGTGACTACAACTGTGTTTGTTTGTAATGTACTGACAGCGAGAGGGAATACAATCAAACACAAAATGACTAACAGAAAATGTACAATTTCCAGCCATTCACATATATTTAAAAAAAACACGTTTTGAAATAAGACAGACACTACTTTACACTGCCATGCAACACAAGCAATGGACATCTTTTATTATTCTACAATTAAGACTTAATATATTAATTTATCCTTTTAACTGTTTGACCTTTGCAGTTGAGCTGTAAGTCTGGAATTGGTAAAACACATGGATAAGATATTTTATAGCCTCTTAGTCAGTGATGTTTCTGCGCCATTATTTATATTACATAATATATATGGGAATTATACAACTCTGATGAATTAAGGCCACCTCATTATGAATTGAAGTAAAACATGCAAAACCAATGTCGAAAATAGTTGTATGTCCAAAAATCTTGAACCTAAAGTCAATCTGTACCTTTTGAGTGCAACTTACCATAGAGAACATGTATTTTATGGTGAACTGTTGAGATATGCTATAATATGTCACTGATACAACCTAGAAACATGAGTTATCACATCTACCTTGCCTTTCAGGAAATACACTTTGATATTTGTGTGCAAGTTATTATTATGACCACAGTTCAAATAAAAAGATCAATAAAAAGGGAACATGCAAAAATGAATATGTAAAAATTAGATGAAAAAGTTATTAGTAAAAATAATCAATCATAAATCTACAACAGCCACCACATAGCAACACGTAACAGAAACACTATCAACAACAAGCATTCTCTTTGTCAGCCAAACTATTGTTAGATGACAACACTGTAACACTCATGTAACTTAATCCGATAGCATTTTATATTAGCATGTCTGTCAGAAACCCTTAAAAAGAATCTGGAGTCAAATTCAGAGTTTCCATAATGTCACATTTGTGTTTTCTGCTTGAGTAGCTGCCCCGCTTGGGAACAAATAGATTGTTGTCAGCTGTCAGAATCTTTAGGATCATGGCAGCTGCTTTTTTCTCTAATGATGCAACAAGTTGGATTTTGTTTTATGATAACACTGGGAGTTGTAGCACAAGACTGTATCACAGTTAGCAGCGTTCTCTGTTTCCAGGGGCAAAATGGTGACTTGTTTATGTGTGTTTGCGAGTGTGTGTGTTGCGGTTGACTTTAAATACAGCCCAACTGAGACACATAGGCATTAGCTGTTAAGAGTTAGTGGGTCCCCACACTGCTATTACATTACTGGTGTCTGTCACAGAGCCATTAATATGATGTATTGTACTTCATAATGAACTGCAGGGGCGGATTTAAAATGGCCGACAGAAACAGTTGTGTGATTCAAAAATGTACAGAAAACAACCCATTTGTGTTGTCAGACTTTACAGAAAGGTAGAAGGCAGGACGTG
The DNA here is from genome assembly GCA_031216635.1 of Dissostichus eleginoides. Lineage (NCBI taxonomy): Eukaryota > Metazoa > Chordata > Actinopteri > Perciformes > Nototheniidae > Dissostichus > Dissostichus eleginoides. The sequence continues at coordinate 17,549,268 of CM062271.1, forward strand.
GGAGTTTACAAATCTACAGTAGGTCTGCAGGCCAAAAACTCTGCCATATTGTTACTTCATTATAGTCATGCGCTATTGAAAAATCAAACCAGATCACAAGATTTATTTGGTGAACATGCAGATACCTGTTGTTTATAAGACATTTAAATTGTTAAAAAAACAAACAGAAGATTGAAGTACAAATAGTTCATGTACTACTCCAGTAAATAATATTCAACTGTATAATTTCATTGATACATCATAGCCTTTATCATATACATTACACATATTTTCATATTTACAATTGAAAAGTTTTACATTGATAGAAAAATCTACATTTTAGTCTAGAAATATAACTTTAAAATCACAGGTTGATTGAGAAGAAATGTAAAAGTCCAGTCTGTATGAAAGTGATGGCAGGTGTCAGTGTTTTGATGTCTGGCACTCATGATTATACTGTATTTGGATCAGAGATCAGACCTTAAAAAATACATTTCAAATTACAGCTGCTTAGTATTGGACAATTATGCAGATATGGTCAATTATGTAAAATGAGTATTCAAAATCCCCTGGGTGCCACGGAACTCGTTAAGGATTACAGACATGAAGATGTGGCTCACTCACCTTATCTCTGTCACAGTGGATCAATAGGACCCTCCAGCTAAGCACTTCAAATGTAGTTTCCCCAATTGCAAAGACCCTATTCTTCCCCTCGATGCTTGGCTACTAAAACCTGAGACCAGGAGATGTAGCCTCAATAACTTTTTCTCTTCACTGTGTAAAAATTGAGTGGTTCTCGAGTTACATGATAGGCTACACTGAGGACAGTTTCGATGAAAGATGACTGGAGTAGAAGGGCTCAACACGATAAGTCACTGTATATAGAGCATGTGCACGCACACACACACACACAAGTACAAGTACAATTACACACACCCTTCTAAAGGCAGTGGCTCCACAATAAAAAGTCATCCAGTGATTTGTATGAAATAAGCCACAACACAACTGCCACAGAATGCGAAACAATAAAATAAATACAGTTAGATACGTTATAAGACTGTCAACTGAACTGAAATCACCTAAAATGACACTGCAGTGTACGGACAAAACCTCACTGGTAACATAACGGGTTATTTGTGAACAAAGCCTGAGTGTGCTACTGTAGCGGGAGAGGGGAAGATTTGAAGCCTGTGAGGAAGACTGGAGACATAAAAACAAGCACACGGAGGAGACAGATAGAGAAAATATGGGTCAGACAGAGAAAGACAGGCAGAGCTCAATGTAAATCAGAGTGTGTAAACATGTATAGGCCTAATCTCATTATCCCTCGTCCTCCTGGGCCTGTGATCAGACGCTTGATTAAAGCAGGAGATGAAAGAAAAGAGTTAGAGGACAAACACAGAGGTAGGAGGGAGGAGGGAGGAAGGTGATTGAGTATTCTATAGAGAAGTAATAAAAAGAGATTAAGGGGTAGTATGGAGAAGCCAACATGTGCATTAAAGACTCTATAGTGTATTGTAAAAAGTACATGTGCACTATATGAATGCGAGTATGGTTAATGACATGCAAGATTGTAGGTAATGTCATTGTAATTTAAAAGAAAATCGTGTAAAACAGCACCATTAACAATATGTAACAACTGTTGGAAATCAATTGAAGTAAACCATAACAAACAGTTTTGTAATGGTCTCTCATATACAAGCATATCTCAAGCATACTATGGTTGCATTCAAATCAGAGTAGGCTCTGCGTTTCCCACCCCTCTCACTCCAGCTTTTCATTTCTTCTATTTACTAGGGACTATGTGGTTAGTGATGATCGACATTACACATTTATAGTTTCAAAAGGAAGCTTTTCAGCACACTTATTTCTGTAAGAAGAGAACTTCCAAAAATAAGTAGTAGTAGTAGCAGTAGTAGCAAAGGGAGGATTTATGCATACTTTAGACCTAAGGGATAAGCAACTGAAACTCTCCACAATATTTTCCGTAATATATAATTTATATTCAACACTGATTGCATGTCCTACTCACTTTCTTTAAATTGCTTAATTCTTGGTTGAGCAGCAAATTACCTCATTATTTTGGCAACTCTGTGTTTGAGGCACATTCTCTTGATGTGCACATGTGCTGTGCCGTGATGCGTGATCTGTGAAAACACTGATCCCGTTTGACCTGAACAACCCCTTTGGCTGCACCTACCGGGCTGGGCTGTGGTCCCACCAAATTACTTCTAGTTAGGGGACTTTGAAAGGAGGGCGTTCTGAGGTGACTGGAGGCTCCTTTGACGATATCGTGTGTGAACAAAGACTGTCAGAATCAATAATTCTGCAAATTAACTGTGAGTTCGAGTGCCTGGGAAAGCATTGGAGCCAACTCTGACGAACGCAGAAGTGAAACTTTAATGTTGTTTCAGGACATTGTTCCAGCCCGCAGACCTAGCCAAAACTTGTTTGTTCATATGTTGTTTGGTGGCCTTGCTATGAATACTTGTGCTGACATTGATTCACTGGATAAGTACTCTTTTTGCTCTGTAAACATGTTTTCCCATTTGCCACAGGTTTGTTGCCTGTCACGACAACTCTCTCCCCTCTATTTGCCGCAGTTTCATTTCATTGTACTACAGAAAAAGGAAGTCTTCCCACACGGATACAAGACGAACAATGAATTCTGTATATTAAAAAGATTCTCAATCTGCCGAGATACATTGCAACAAAGGATATTAGCATCAGCAAGGATGTGTTCTGTATTGTGCTACCGACACTCAGACAAACATGAGAAAGAGAGTGCAAAAACAGAAGTGTGCTACCAGTTATTGAGCTTTATTTCAGGCATAAGCCATAAAGTTGAAATGTTGAGCAGACCAAGCTGAATGTGCAGTATGATACAAATAATGTCTTTGATTCAAGTTATTTCTAAAGTTCACTACAAACTGTGTGAAATTAATCTTATTGGACTCTTGTAGACCTTTAAAAGTTCATTTACACCCTCAGTAGAAAATTCCAATTGATCTTTAGAGTAGAACATTGAAAAAAACAAAACAACAAATAAATAAATAAATAATGTGCTGTTATTAAGTGTGGGCCAATAATGCAGTGGCATTTCACACTTGATATATTTTCTCATATAGTTAGAGCAGACACCATGAAATAGCCTATAAAGGTGTTGTCAGAACACACTCCGGCCTGCACGCACTGCTGTTAAAGTGCTGTTACGGTAACTGTAGCCTTGTTCTCCCGGCCTGTCTTTTATCTTTTCTTCTTTTTTTTGCTTCATCTCCTTTTGCCCTCTACTCTTTTAAATGCTGACCTTTTCCCATTTCCTTGAATTTCACCCACATATCTGCTCATTAACATATACAGTACCTCAACCTTTTTCCTCCTTCCCTGATTCAGTGGTTCATTATTATCTTCACACCTCCTCCATGCCTCTTTCTTATGCTCAAACTCAACCTAATTCCCTCGCTGCTCTAGCCTCTTCCATTCCCGTCTCCTCCTCTCCATCACTCAGAGGAACAGCCGAGCTCTTCATCAAGCAGATGTCAGGCATCCGTCAGAGTCCAGGCCAGTCTCGGTGTGATTGATTTTTGGCCCACCTGCGTCTTTCGTAATGACCAACTGTCAGTTGTTTTACTGCCTGCATGCCTCCCCTCAATATCTCCTGTCACCGCAGCATCCAGAGGCTAAATCTCTCAGCTTGGACCTACAGTGCATTATCTAGCTTGTCTTCAGAGAAGATTTATGTAGGTAAACCAGAGTCCGCTTGTTCTCCGTCCAAGCAGAATGCTATCACGGACCAGATGGTTATCTTAAGAAACAAATCGAATATATTGTGACAGTAAACACAATATCTCTTTTTGGACTTAATGTTTTTAATGTTCTAAAGGCAATGAATTTTCTGACAGAAGCTTTTAAATGTGTTTGAACTTGCCAGCATGAAGCTGCTTTGGTTTAATCTAACAAATTGTAAAACTGTTAAAAATGGAGGCAGCTGACTTTTTCAATTGGATAAGGATTCTATTTATTTGTTCGAGAAGAAATAATTTATCACAAAACAAGATGTTAAACAAGTGAATTTCCAGACCTTGATTTTCACAAGATCAAACTTCTTTCACAGAGACATATATGTTTGTAGTTCGGCTCTTTGATAAATATATTTGAACGTGAGGGAGCAACCCGCTTACATTGTTGCAAAACCAAATCCAGAGTAGATATAAAAAGGACATCAAGATCCAGACTGAAGCCAAACAAGCCATTACATTTCACCTTAAAGAGTTAAGTGCACAGGATTTTGTTATGGGCACAAGATGTTTCTTCTTCAACTGAACCCAGACCTCAGTGTGACTAAGACAACAGATGATAAAAACATGTCAGGATCAGGAACACTTTCAAAATCTTACATGTCCCGTGGCGACCTCCAAACTGCGGATGTGTAAAAGGAGCTCTAAACTTGACTCAGAGTGAAAGTAAGGGCACATCACTTCCTCTCGCTGCACTAACCTGGATGCCAAGCCTTTTGATAATCTACAGAGGTCAGGTGCAGCAGCTTCTGGATCTGGAGTAAGGCAACATTTCAAGACCTCACTCTCTCTTTTTCTTTATTCTGCTGCTGTTTGTCTCCAATATCTTTCTTTCAATCTTAAACCCTTCCTTCCTTACCTTTCCGTACCCTCTTTCTCTCCATCTGCCTGGCAGGGACAACCGAGCGCCCATGGAGAGCACGGATGCAACAGAAGGCCTATTTGAAAGAGATCTCTGGCTGCAAACCTTTCATCCAGTGCTCTACCTGGCCAAGGCAGGCTGCAGGGTACCTCAGCTGTCAGAAGGCATAGACCAGAGGAGAAAGGAAGGATGAGAAAAGCGTAGAGGAGGAGAAATGGTATGCATGAGTGGGAAAGAGAAAAGGGCAAACTATATATATATATATATAGTGTAAAAAATAATCTATTTATGACTTATATTCAAAATGAGTGAGAAACAGTGCCAAGGATGAGAGTAGGCAGGAAGGGGTCCGATCTGTCCAGTGCAGCAGAATTATAATATTTGCATTTACACTTGCACCACATGTGATCGAATCACAAATGGCACATATTAATAGCAGGTATGAACAGGGCCAGAGGGGCCCTTGTGGCTCATAGGAAACAGCCAATTTACAAGCTGCAGCTAACACAGCTATACTCATGCTTTCACCAGAAATATATCCAAGATAGAATGAGTCAATCATCTAAAGTCTGCTTATAAGTGTCAGTCCTACAGTATTGAGCTATACGCATAGAGTAACAATACAGGAAAAAAAAGGGGGTTGACATGATACAAACATACCACACCGTGTTTTTAAGGGCATGGGTATACATTATTTGCTTTAACTAAGCACATTGTGAGTGCACTGAAATGATTGCTGCTCATTCAAAGCCGTGCAGCATGCAACAACTTTGGCAGCGTTATTGTGTGCATTATCTCAGCATGCCACTTTGAGAGGCAACGACTGAGTACTTGGAGAGGGAGAGATGTGCTACGACAGGAGGCAGGCACACAGATAATGTGCGGGTGTATTTGAGTGCCTGTGTGTGTAAAAATCCTTCAAAAACCTACATAAAAACTGGCTGCATGATTCTTTTGGTAAGGCACATAATAACTCAAAAGCCTCCCATTGACACTGGCTGTCTATAGGCGTGAAGGACAGCGAGTTTGACGAATGGATTTTCCTGTAGCCCTCTACCTGTGCAGGTTACGCATGGGGAAATCAGGGAGGAATGATGCAAGGCAGGTCTATCCTTAGTCCTAGATTCCACTTCTGGGAACACAGACGAGGATCATTACCGAGTCAGAACGCGTTGCAGAGGCGGACAAAATGTTGTTTACCCCAGATACGGCCAGCCCTTTCAATTGTCTGTACCACATAACAGAAAATGGAAATTCATCATTTAAGTCAGCAGTTATTTAAACTGTAATCTGTTCTTGAGAGCCATCATTAAAATCAAACAATGTTTGCCGATGGGCAAAAGCCTGGCTTCAATTACTTTTAAATGAGCCTCAATCTAGCCTTTTCTTCTCGCTATCCCTCCTTCCTTTTGTATTAAAGACAACCTTGATCAAGTTCATATTAATGTAAATGGTGCACATCAAAGAGAAACAGTGTAACCATGGGAACAAAAACCCTATTCATAAGAAAAAAGTATTGTTATTTTGTCTGTAGTCCTCCAATAAGCCTTACAAGCCCAAGGGTGACAACAGCTAAGTAGAAAGTATATCAGTGAGAATCAATGTTGCATGAATTTATCTAGTTACATTATATTTATTATGGGATGTCCTCCAATAGGATAAGTTGAGTCACAAGCAACGGTATCTTCTGGCAGCCTGGTATTTTACTGCATGACAAAACTGCCTTGTCAGATAGTTTCGAGGTCTGCCTGTTTCTTAAATGATGTAACAACACATTTATTTCATGCCCAAGTATTCTATTTGTTTACTTAACAAAGACGTTTTTTTCAGGTTTACAACGTTTAAAATATAAATGAAACAGCAACAGTAATACGGTCAAAATGACATTTCAGTAATTGAGAATGCATTGTGTTGTATGGAAATTTGTAAGAGAGGGTTACTCAAAAGCTATGAAGTGATCCTGTTCAATCGATTTCAACCTATTCTTTACCATCAAAGAAGCGTAAATAACTTCAACAATTGTTTACGTGAGAAAACTGCACACCCACTCAACCAGTATATAATAAAGTCAACATGGTTTTCCCACAGAAACAAAGAGCACTTCACGCGCGTGCTACTCATCCACTGGAGGAGGTTATGTGCTGTAAGCTCTTGTCAGGAGGATACGCATTGGGAAAAGCCAGTAGAGCGGTCTTGAAAGACAAGAGGCTAAAAGGAGGGAGCTGACGAGGCCCAGGATTCCAGCTATACAGTCCAACAAGAGCATTATGTTTCCACCCAGCAGGGGGGCGGAGATGGCTGCCACGCTCCATGCGAGGCTAGGTAGCAGCTTAACAAAGCAAACCACTTCAGACATGAATGAACATATCCACTGCTTATCCAGTCCTTTAAATCAGTGTGGCTCTCAGCAGGTGTCAATGCACTACATGTGCTTTAGATGGGGCTGTGTCCTAATCATAACCATGGTTATATCATCAGAAGGGGTAAAAGAAAGACTTTATATTGTTTGTTTGTAGCCTTTATTTAACCAGGTGAAAGCCCCTTGAGATCAAAAGATCTCTTTTTCAAGGGTGACCTGCAGCACATTGGTTACACATGTAACATAAAAACAACAGAACAACAATAAGGACGACATACAACATAAATTACAGGGTACAGTTTACAAACTCTATTTACAGTGACAGGTACCATGAGTATCAAACAGCATGTCACCCAGCCGAGTTTTAAAATGATGCAGGGGAAGCAAAGTACTCAGTTTTAAACATTTTTGCAGACTGTGATATGTGTTTTCTAGCCAATACACTTAATGTATATCTTATAATATGGTGTAAAAGAATATAAATCCTCAGCTAAAGAGCAAAAGAGGATCTAATTGAAATAGAATATGCCATCTAATAGATGGTAAAATATGGTTGAAGCAGCGATTTTTATGATTAAAAAATAAGAGCAGGGATGGTCATGAATTAATAAACGTGTATTGGGCCACAGATTCCTACCCCCTTGGATGGGAGGGTATAGAGGAGTTGACAGAGATGTGAGTTGGGTTGAGAGAGAGAAGAATCATGGGGAAGGATCCTGCCGAGTGGAGTTAAAAATAGAGCATGAAGTGGAGGGGGGAGGAGGGGAGCCGACGTACCTGTGGGCTTGGAGGCAGCCTAGTTAGCGATGAACAGCTCAACTGTGGACAACGCTGGGCTGGAGAACGAAACAGAGAGAGAGATATGGTGTTAGAGAGAGAGGGAGGGATGGCGACAAATTAGATAAAAAGGATGAGGATAAAGTGAGGTGAAAACCAGATGACAGATAATGAGCGAAAATGGAGAGAAGGGGAAGGGTTGCAGGGAGGATAATGACAAAACAAGGCAGATTAGCATGAAACCCCATGTTTGAGTCTAACACAGACAATTATTTCACAGTAGGCTGCGGATGGCAATGACTGGCAATAGTCCGCAACAGATGCACATCCTAAACGTACAAATGTTTCACAAACAGACACACAGACACTTACACACAAACACTGGGTGTTATATTTTAGGTGCTAGAGCCAGGGAATCCATAATTAATTATTCAAGCTAAGCCTAAATAGACACAACACAGCTAAATGTAGTAACACATCATGCTAGTTCATGTTGCCAACTATAAACAAGTCGTTTATAAATAAGGCAGCCAACCTACTTTTTAGTGTTGCCCCAAATTGAATTCAAATGAATCTGTGATCCTGAAAAGTGTACTGTCATGGTCTATTCCTTCCTCGTCTATAGATTATTCTCACTTGAAGTGTTTGCATATTTTTAACACCATGATGCTTATTTTTGGTAGTCTACTTTGAACAGGAAAACAGGCTCTGGCCATACTGACTCTGCAAACCCTGCAGTTACTGTTGGGAAAATACTGAATGCACTCTTCTAATATCAGAGTAGCACATGATAACAAAGGCCCTACGTAGCTGTGTAACAGGTGATTACCTAGAAGAGTGTCAGGACACACTGTTTTAGGCATATGATAGCTATGTGACAACGATTAACATGATTCAGCCTCTATGGAGATAGAAATATGACTGTCATGTTTATTGCTTACGCAGGCCTTAGCTAATCTGAACTAAACATTGAATACTGCTTTGAACCAGTATTCTGCATCTTGTGACTGTAACACCCTCTCTTGTATACAAGCATGTCAAGGACACTGTTCTGGGAACTATTTGTCCCACGCAGCCCTATGTGGGATGACTACTTCCATTCTTGCAAGGATAATAAATACATGTATCCTGATATTGAAGACCAAGCCGGTGACGAGTGATATTTTTCTAACAGTTACCCATAGACATGATACCAACATCCCAACTCTAAACCATACACTACACATCTGGATTCAAAACGAGGGACAACTACAGATTTGATCACCACTTCAGGTGCCTTATCATAGATATCATTCCTCAGATTTAAAGGGCCCATGTCATGCTTTTCCGGTTATTACCCGTCCCCTTGTGTGTTATGAAGGTTTTTATGCACGTAAACGGTCTGCAGAGTCAAAAACCCTCAAAGTAAACCCTGTAGCGCGTTGGAGATTTCTCATTTTCCATTGTTTACTTCCTGGGTACTGTGACGTGTGAATACCCAGAGGCCACACCCTCTGCCAGCATTTCACGAAACAAAGCTTCACAAACCTTTCAGCGATTCATGCCGGATATGTACAGCGTAGGGCACTGAAGAACGATGCTGTTCCTACTTTGTTTGGACCAGCGGGAGATTCTGGTACACAACCTGTAAGTATTCATTGTTGTTTGTGTATTTATGATGTTTAAAACAAACAAGGTATCTACCACGACTGTTTAAATGGGTAAACGTTTTTCGGGCTGCTAAGTTGGGATCGCGGAGAAATGCTCTCCGCAGACCCATGCTCACAGCGTTATAAACCTTTTTCTTACTCAATATCAAGCCACACTTATTGTTTTTACTTCAGCCGTGAGTGTTTGTGTGTGCTCAGGATGAGTTTCGCTTTTTCTCGCTGTATCGCCGACCCGGAAGCCTGTCTGCTCCTCGCAGCAGATCGCAGCAAGGAGCCTCGCAACGTCCCGACCAATCAGAGCACACTGGGCTCACAGGGAGGGGGGTGCAGGAGCTCCAACAAGCCGTTTAGGACAGAGAGTGAATACCGGTGAATACACATACTTTACAGAGATGCTGTATGAGAAACCAATGTGAGTTTGGAAAATTGCAAAGTATAAATCTATTTCAGTATACCTCAACAATGGAAATATGATCAGTAGAAATGGCCATGACATGGGACCTTTAATATTGGGAACAACAAAAATGTAGGTGAGATCTGGCAACACAGTCTCACTCCCTGAACGTCCAAAGAGCGACGCTTGGTCAGGGTCCTATGGCGTGCAGTTGTGACGCGCCGAGTCTCCTTCAGCTTCTTAAACGGACGCAAAGAGCTTTCAACTGATTGCAATGTATTCCCATCGGCGGCGGTATTTGACGCTCAGGGAAGCACCGCATCGGTCCATGTCGGCGGCACTTAAAGGCAATGGGAGCGTCCATTCCCATTGGATAACGGAGGATTTTACACCCGGAAGTAAGTATTCTCTTTACTGTCAATTGATTTTACAGTGATATCTGCACTACTCATCAACTCAAAAACACCAGATTATCCTTGTTAATTACACAACATTGATTGGTTTAAATTGTGTACAATGCTTTTGTATTTTTCCCCTTCGATTCGGAGAAACAAATATTTTTTCGGAGTTTAGGATGGCAGAAGACACTACACTACCCAGAATCCTCAGCTTTCGTTTGGGACTACAACATGTGCTTTGCTTCACAAACCCCGTGATTAGTCCTCAAGCTCTGTGATTGGATGTTGGAGTGGAGTGCGCAAAAGTTTACACGGAGCGTCAAACAGCACTTTGAAATGGAATGAATCCCATCGACGGCCCACTAACCAAAACAGGAATCGAACGTGTCCTACCCCCCCCCCCCTTAGGTCACAGGCTCCTCCAACAGTGCAACACAATAAAACAGATACACAGAAAAAATAGTGCAAGTAAATACAAAAATAAAAATAGTAAAATAGTAAAAAGTGAAATAGTGCAATAAGAGTCTATATACAAGTGATTGGAATATGATATATTTGACAAATAATTTCTAAGTAGCAGCCAGATGAATGTTATGGATGTTGTTTCAAAGTTCAGGTGTTTAATAGTCTTATGGCCTGTGGGATGAAGCTGTCCCTGAGTCTGGTGGTTTTATACACAACTACGGTGTAGTTATGCAATGATGACAAACTTGGGTCATAGGTTCCTCAACAAGACATCTATCAATATGTGTGTACCTCCACCATTAAACTGTCATATTCTGCACATTTCTTATTCTATCTACATACATCTTATAAGAGTATAATAAATATGTATAATATCGGTTAAAATAAGTACTTCAACATAGTTAACATTGCAGGAATGTTGATTGTCAAGTCCCAAAACAAACCATGCAATATATTAAACGTTAAGTACTTTGTCAGGCTTAATATTTATCAGATACCCCCAAAGCTTTTTGCTTACATGTATTTAAAAGAAGACCTTAACCTAAAGTATTATTTAATGTTTAAATAAAGCCTAATTAGTTTGTCTGTTTTGCACATCCTCCTATTAATATCTTTGTACATCCGGCACTAAACTGTTTTATTCTAGATATCATTTACAGTATCTTCTTGATATTTTCTATTCTATATTTCTATCATTGACCTTCTACTTTCCTCCTATTTTGTATGTACTCTTAATATTTAAATGTTTTCATAAAATATAAAACACATTCAAAAGTGCTTTACAAAAATGAAAGACATTAAGAAAAAGGCATTTTAAACAGTCATTAAAAAGCAACACAATTGCAATTACTCTAAACGTGTAATAACGTGCTTTAACCAGTAGGTGGTTTGGGTTAAAACTGTCAAGTTTACAGTGTTAACAAAATAAAATATACCGCTGTTTCCGGTTTAGTTTACGACGGATATATTGTGTTATTGTTTTGATATTTGTAACACAAAAGCGATGGAAAAAACCCACAGCAACACAGAAAAGATGGTCTTAACATGACCCAGCGGTCTAGCAGTTAATAAAAAACAATAATATCAAAACAAAATATTACTACTAACTTTATTGTGAAATTAAAACAGAACGGTAAAAGAATAGTTTCCGGTCTATTCTGAGGCCCGATCTCTGTAGAAATAAAGAACTACGATAGATGTGTAATATTGAATGCAGCCGAACCATTTATTACAATGCATTCATGTGATTCTTATTATAGACACATGCATTTCCAAAAATTTGGTCTACCTACGCTGTAGAATGTATTATCTCTTCGATTTACACACGGCATCTATTGCACGTCTGTCCGTCCTGGGAGAGGGATCCCTCCTCTGTTGCTCTCCCTGAGGTTTCTCCCATTTTTTCCCTTTAAACTGTGGGTTTTTTCTCTGGAAGTTTTTCCTTGTACGATGTGAGGGTCTAAGGGCAGAGGGTGTCATTTTTCTCATACTGCTATTCTGCACTAACTGTGCTGTTGTATTTGCTGTAAAATGTTTTTACTGTAGGGTACTTTTTTATTATATGTACAGCACTTTGGCTCGACCAAAAATCGTTATATAAATGTGCTATATAAATAAAACTTGATTTGATTTGATGACTTTCAAAGAGTAAAGCAAGCACTGCTGAATAAAGTATGATTTTATCTTTTACGAAACGTTTTTTTTCATATGGAATGCAGTTGGAGGTCAACCAATCACAGAGCTTGAGGACTAATCACGGGGTTTGTGAAGCAAAGCACATGTTGTAGTCCCAAACGAAAGCTGAGGATTCTGGGTAGTGTAGTGTCTTCTGCCATCCTAAACTCCGAAAAAATATTTGTTTCTCCGAATTGAAGGGGAAAAATACAAAAGCATTGTACACAATTTAAACCAATCAATGTTGTGTAATTAACAAGGATAATCTGGTGTTTTTGAGTTGATGAGTAGTGCAGATATCACTGTAAAATCAATCGACAGTAAAGAGAATACTTACTTCCGGGTGTAAAATCCTCCGTTATCCAATGGGAATGGACGCTCACATTGCCTTTAAGTGCCGCCGACATGGACCGATGCGGTGCTTCCCTGAGCGTCAAATACCGCCGCCGATGGGAATACATTGCAATCAGTTGAAAGCTCTTTGCGTCCGTTTATGAAGCTGAAGGAGACTCGGCGCGTCACAACTGCACGCCAAAGGACCCTGACCAAGCGTCGCTCCTGGACGTTCAGGGAGTGAGACTGTGTTGGATCTGGCCTCTAATGGCGCATTTCCACCATGGCGCGGAGCGCGGTTTAAGCGTGCCTTGTCGTGCCGGGCCCGTTTTTGGTTGCGTTTCCACTAGGCCTAGTTCCGGCCCGGGGCTACTTTTTCACCTTTTTTCTGGCCCGACAAAATCGTGGTTCTATCGGGCCAACAATCGGGCCAACAACCGGGCTGAATATGCTAAACTGGTGAGAGCATCGCTGGCAAGGGGGCTACAACGACAACAAGATGAACATATTTGACCGTGATTTAATTGTAATACACGTTTCAAATGATGCCGAAGTAACAACATACTGATACCGGTTAGTAAAAACCATGAATTAATGCTTTGACAAGTCTGTAGACAGACGGCAGGCGAAAACCTTTTAAAATGCGTGTTGTCTGAATGGAGATCGGCTAAGCTAACGCACTATATGCTCCGACCGTCCAAACTCACAAAAACGGCCTATACAGACATAAATAAAGCAGCGACTGTATTCGCCATGACACAGACAGTCTGTGGTTTGTACTTTTGTCTAGTTTCTGAACAGATATGAGGAGCTGTGAGCTTGAGTGCTAACAGCTAACGGCTGATGTTGTTTTTCTGAAGATGACGTCACGGCTCCGCCTACACTGCGTTACTATAGATCAGGGGTCGGCAACAGGCGGACCGCGGTCCGGATCCGGACCCAGACGCCGACCTATACGGACCCGGACCTATAATCAATACATTAATAGGGGATTTCAATTTTGACGGGGCGATTCTATTTTAACCGCTGCCGACAGGGGGCGAAAGAGACGAGTGAGCGGCAGATAGAAGCGGAGAGGAAAGTGAGTGAAGAGAATAATTAGCGATACAGGGAGAGAAGCGGAGAGGAGAGTGAACAGGCGTGTTAGCGACAGGGAGAGACACCATAATTACACATGGCGCTCTCCAAGAAGAGGAAAGTGGACAGTGAGAACAGAGCTTTTAACCCTGAGTGGACGGACTCATTCATGTTCATCCGGCCCACTGGTAGCACAGAGCCAGTGTGTCTCATTTGTTCAGCGACCGTGGCGCTCATTAAAAGTGCCAAAACGCCACTATGAGACAAAACACAAAGTGTTTGACCAAACATTCCCTCTCAAGTCAGAACTGAGGTCACAAAAAATAAGCAGTCTCAGAGCCTAATATGATCAGTCCACCAGAATCAAAATTAAAACTAAATATCGTTCCAGGGCAGGCTAACCGAGGCTAACCAATGAGCACCTGCATGTGTGTATGAGAATGGCCCTGACACCATTTCAGCCCAGATTTCTAACCCTAACTCCTGGCAGGACAAGCTCAAGCTTCATTCTCGCACTGAATTAAAAAAAAAGTGAGTGAGGGACTGCAATATAAGAGGGAAAGAAAGAGAAACTTTAAAACTGTTCAATTGTTATGATGTGTAAAGACTGATATTGTTCTATCATCGGCTGAAACGGTTGACAAAGAAAAAGGGAAACTCAAGCTGCTGCTACACTTTATTTTATTTATCTAAAATTAAGCACTTTTAAGATGCACATATTTTCAAAAGCTATTTTATTTATTTTCTCCTATTTTATTTTTAAATGCAGCCAGAGAGGAACATTACACATATCCACAGTATTTTACTGTATATCTGTATAGTTCAATGTTAATTGACAATAAATATTGTTGTTTTTGAATTGTACTTTCTTTATTTGATTGGCAGTCAGTTGTTGATTACATGCAGACGTTGATACAGCTACAGGCTACTTCAATATATATCACACTAATTCATAAAGCAAGTTAGACATTTTGATGTTCCGGACCTTTGCATGGGGAGATTTTCTCTAACTGGACCTCGTTGAATTTTAGTTGAATACCCCTGCTATAGATACTACCCCTGTTCCTAAACTGTAATGGAAGCACAGCATTAAAGTGAGCCGAGCCTAACAAGGCCTAACAAAACCGTACTAAGTCGAGTGAGGCCTGCGGTGGAAATGAGCCAAAAAAGGCTACTGTAAAATATTGTCACCAGTATGCAGCCAAGCAGAGGCAACATAGACAATCAGTGCATTGTTTACTCAAGGGCCAGCCAGGTGTGGTGCTACTTTTTTTAGTTTGAAATAATCGGAGAAAACAGAACACATGGTCATCATTTGGGTCCTAATAGGCTATTGTTCCAACCGGTTCAGGAGGGATTCCAGTGAATTATCCAAGGCCGACAGAGAGAGGGAGAGGAAGACTTGGCAGGAGAGACTGTCCCGAGCAGCTGTGTTGTAAATACCTCCAGATTCTTCAGCTTCATACCTCAATACTGTGGGATTTTGTATTATTCAGAAAAAAAGAAAATGTTTCGTATATGCTTGACCTATTTTTTTGACTTTTGGAATATATGTTTTACTCTTATTTATGACCCACCATGATTTCAATGTTATGCTTATATTTAACTTGCTTTCAAAGCCACTATGGCACTAAAATGTTGCAAGGTATTTTAACAATAAACCAAATACATTGTGTGATCACTCAATTCCCATTTTTCAATTAGATCTATTTGCTGCACTTTGAATAATGGATTATGCTTATAAATCATCCTGAAAGGATCCATTAATTTTCCAATACAGCTCATCATTTAGCATATCAACTAATTTAAATGAGTTGTGCTAACAACGCCATGGTTAATTATGAACAATGTGATTGCATGCTGCCAATCTCTCCTCTCGTCTTCCACCATTACTGTCTCTTAATTATTGATGCGCATAGATGTGCTACAATTTAGCATAACGATTGCATAATAAGAGACAATAAGAGGAGAACAGGCCTGTCAATGAATGACAAAGTGGTGCAACAAGTTTTTTTCTTCTCTGAATGCCAAGTAAGTTAGTATTCTCTTTATCACATACAACAGAGGAATAAGGAAGACAGGCTAAAGCATTTCATTTGAAAAAAACAATGAAATAAACAGTATACAGCAAATAAAAACATGTGTTTTTCAAAAAGGGGTTCTAACTGTTCCGGAGTTAAATACTTTTTTTCATTGTGTTATTTCAATTGCTTTGTTTACAACGTTCTGCGTTTCAATACTCATCATTTTTTTTTTAAAATCGTTTTTGCATGCTGTGGATGTAGTGGCAGTTGATGTCTAACATCTAAATGTAAAATATGATAATGGTCTATACCCGGACATTAAACGCTCTATTTGAGGTACCATATCAATTAGCAGTTACATACAGAAAAAGTTATCATCCAGAAATGCTCAAATAGTTTTACAGCCACAATAAAACAATATGTTTTTCTATCTTTCAAACAACCCTTATACAGTACTTGTTGACAGCATATAGTATATTATTGTCTCTCTCAAGTTATGACTGATGTGCTTTTGTTTTTAGATAACAACGATATCAGTTTTACCACAGTTTATCCTAAATAAAAAAAAACATGAGGGATCTGATGTCATAATTAAACCCTGAATTCAAGTGACCAAAAAGAAACAAACAGCTGACCCTCAACAATTAAAGAGAAATATAAAGTTAAGGGTCATTTTCAGAGCAGCCAAATGTGCACCTATTCCTATTTGAGTAAACTACGTCATTAACGCTCATCAGACCAAATCACGAAACATGACTTCATAGGGTGAACGCCTATGATAATTTGCACGCAAAAGTCTTCAATGATGCGGTATATGTGGCTAATAAGCTTTATTTAGATCCGTCAACATGTTCAGACATGTTATAAGTTCACAGAAATGTCTCTAGAAGATGTGGACTGACATTAAGAACAATCTAACTAAAACAGATTTAAGAAGGTTGACCAGAAGTGAGTTACATAAAAAAAATATATATAAGCATGATTTCCCTAAAATGTACCAATTTGATCAAATATTTCCATCACTGGCTTGTCATAACTGGACCCAGGTTAAACGGGTTGACTCTGTGACAGGATACAAATATTTACAAGGAAATCCTCTCTACTCTACAATCTATATGGTAATTTATATCATCACAAAGTAACCCCAGGAATGTATAACTGATTGATGACTTTCATCCATCAATTTATTTTACGGTGTTTATCTGAGGTTGGGTCGCTATGGCAGCAGGCTAAGCAAGGTAGTCCAGGCTATCTCCAACAAGATTGTCCAGCTCCTCAAGCCAGATGAGAAGAATAACCACCTTGAGGTCTTCAATCAGTTAGACAGGAAACCCACCAAAGGGCGCATGGGAGATATTCTAATCAGAGAACCAAACAACCTCAACCTCTGACTGCACCAGAGCTGGAGGTCACGGTCAGTATGTTTCTTAAGGTCCCCAACGGGACACCTCCCTCACCCTGCCTCGATATATATATATATTTTTTTAAAAAGGTCACACCCTTGGTGAAGCTCAGTGCAAACAGGTTTGATATATTGCCAGTCTGAGTCCTTGAATGGTTGTGAAACTGAAGCACACATTTACCTAAATGGCAGTTGTTTTCTTATTATAATTAGGGGTGCAACAACTAATCGACTTAATCGATTAAAATCGATGACCAAATTAGTTGCCAACTAATTCAGTCGTCGATTCGTTGGTGACGTCATCACGTGTGTTTTACGCGCCGTTAAGCTCCCACGTTATCGGTCTTTTTTATCGGTAGTGGAGACGTTTAAAAAATATATGTCATATGTATTATTGCTAGATAAACATTATATCGCAGTCTTAGTGTCGCCAACTCGTTTCTAATATGCAAAAAGACAAAAAAATGCGTCTATGATGTATTTTCGATCTTTCCCCCGTCTGTGTGCGAGGGGGCGGGGCAGTTTACACACACGCGGCTGCTACATGCAGCAACACGCAGCGGGGATGGCGGAAAGAAGCGCTCCAAGCTGTGGTTAAATGTTACCCGTCTCGATGTGGACAATACTCGTTGCCAAAAGTGCATTAAGAGTTTAGCATGTAAGGGCGGTAACGAGCAATTTGTCTAAACATTTAGCAAAAGTGCACCACATTCAGACGGAGAAATGCACCGGGTTCCACTGTCTTTCTAGTAGCGCTGTAGCCCCATCCACGAATAACTTTTCCACGTCAGCAACACACAGAGTTAACAAAATGATACAAACATGGGTTAATGATTAGAGGTAACTGAGTTATTTATTTTGTTAAAGTTTCAGCTATTGTTGTTTCTTTTGATGAGAAATATTATTTTTTTAATTTAAATAAAAAGCAATGTTAATTTTGTTCACAATTTGTTTAGTTAATTTAATAATATATGTATTTTTGAATCAAGTATTCATCTTTATTGTCTTCATTGTTAATTTCCACATGCCTAAAACAACCTCAAGCTAAATCTAAAAGTTGATGGCTAAATAAGAGCGTTTGAGAAATTTTGCAATGCATAATAGTCCGAATAGTCGATTAATCGTTTCATTAATCGATAGATTAATCGATTATCAAATTAGTCGTTTGTTGCAGCCCTAATTATAATACTCATAATATAAACCTACTGCAAATCAACATAGGGCTAAACGGGCCGTCTATAATTTGGCATTTTCCATTCCAATCTCAATCTAAATGTCATTTATTTATTTATATAGCACATTTAAAAACAACCTCAGTTGACCAAAGTCCTGTACAGGGAACAAATTCAATATAGAATAACACAATAGGAGTAAACTAATAAAACAATAATTTAAAACAACATACAGATAATGATCCATTGTTTTAGTAGTACATTTTTCCGCTACTGGCAGTCACATCAGGCTCGTTAGATCAGATAGGTGGAACATTAGGATCCTCAGAAGAGAAACAGGTGTGGCAGTGAAATCCAGAGGTCAGCACGTCATACATTAACAGAGCTGGTGATGTCAAAGAGGTTGCTCTGACTTAATAGGAAAATACTGCGTGTAACCTGGAAACAGCATTGTCATCAACCCTGTGAACAGCATAACAACCAGGCTTTCTGACTCAAACGCCTCTCCCTTCTTACACATGCGTTTATTCAACTCTTTCACTTTTGTTTTAAGCTGGTACAAAAATGATGTTTCCAGTTGACAATTTTCTTCCCCCTGACCTTGTTCTGGTCTGAAAAATAAGATGATCTGGGAACGAGCATGAAAAAAAGTAAAAAGGGATTCATGTGGTTAAAAGCTCAGATGTAATAATTGAGGTAATACAAATAAGGCACCTTTTCTTCATCTTGTTTTTCGTTATTTGCCCACAGGTTACACTTGAAATTCTCCAACATCATTCACAGTCTTGCAGAGGCACTGCTTCAAAAGTAAAACTCTAAATTGGTGTCATCATTTGATGCTTTTATCACTCAAGTAGGTTATTATTGAGAGAAAAATAAAGCTAACCTTGTGCAGCAACAAGCCTTTGATGTGGATAAAATAACAACTGGGTTTTGCAAACTGAAAATACTTTACCATCACATTTCAAGAGTGTGTTTTGCAAATGAGATATCTCTGACCCTGATACTGTGTGTATGTCCACTTTTTTATTTATGAAGTCCAAAGTGAAAGTATGTCTCATAGGACCAAGTACAGACCATTGTAACTCCTTTTAGAGAGACTATTTTACATACAATTTATAACCCTGATGTTCTGATACATATTCATTTATATCTTAACTTATTAAAGACAAATCAGCTGAGTTCTCTTGTTTCTCCCCAGTACTCACAGTTCTCTACTCTCCTTGGTAAATCAGCAGCAGCACAAATTGCAAAAATGCACCTTGACATTAGCTGTCCTTCACTTTTTCCAAACCGCTGTAAACTGCTGTAGGGGCTGGACTTTGTGGTCACAACCTAACTTAGCACTTGACAAATGCCATTAAATATTCCACCAACACACTATTAGTCTTGATCAAATTAAAATGGGTCCATTTTCTAGGCCATCACAAATCAACTATTAATATGCCAAAAGGGAGTATCACGCGTAGATAAATGGCAGTGGTGCAATGTACACCGGCTAATGAGTTTTGAACACCGCTGACATCGTTTGGCTCAAATGCAACACAAGAGGACAAGAGCGATGACTTCACTACATTCAATTATCCGGACTGAACAGAGGCTGTCGCTGTGCTCAGTGAACTCAACCTTCAGTGGGGCATCTTATATTTTTCAGGGAGAGTGGATTAACTGTCAAGGCTTTGATGGAAAAGAACAGACCAAAAGCCTCAAAGAGAGTACATTTGTCAGGTTAAGCACTTGTGTTTTAATGTGCACCTTTAACATATGGTTGATACCAGATAGTAATGGTGTTGTCACACAAATTACAAGCAACCAATTCCACATGTATCTTTTGGGTGACAAAGTCAGAAGATTGTAACTAGAAAAAGTTCTGTAAGTAACTTTTTGGGTAACAAAGGGCTCTTGGTCTAAGTCTTGGGGCGGAAACTTTATGAGAAAGGGCGTTGGTTGCCTCTTCCAGAATTAGCTCAGCACACACACATCCATTCTCATTATCAGCTTAACCACAACACACAGGAGCCACTTGTATCACCAGGGAAACTCACACATCCTAGCCGCGTTTCCTGGGATGACCTCACTCACAGCAGAATACAAACATTGTACGTCAAGCCTCAGCATTTTTTCCCAGCATGAGAAATGCAGTAACTGGTATTTTTTTCAAAGCACTAAACTGTTTTTGTGTTCAATCGTGCTTGTAAGACAAGGTCAAAATGAATTGTGTTCGAAAGACATTACCAAAACCTTTATGTTTTCAATAATTTATAGGGGAAAACTTAACTGCTGTTTTTTTTTATTGAATGCACTCCCTTACAGTATATAACACATTCTGAAATTACGGAATACATGTTACAAATAGCATATTGATAATTTCTTTCATTTTATTGCTTGCATGAGTATATTATTGTACCGAAATTAAGTAGGCCCCAATATTCAGAAATGTACGCTTATTTGGACAGAAAATACCAAAATGGAAGTTTAAGACATTCCATTCTTGTCTTGCCTTGACACTTAAAATGCTCTCATACATATAAATATGAGCAATAGGGACTGAAATGAAAAACTATTGAGGATGATGTAGAACATTGAAGACATGTTGGGATTTCTTGTCCCAGCCTCAGGGTAGCTACTGTAGGGGCCATGCTCTAGCTGTTGTTAAAAACAGAACTACCTTGTTCTCTATGCTTGTGTTTTAAACAAGCTATGTTTTAAAAAGTAAAATAGGCATCCCAAAATACGGAATACAGGGAACATAATTTACTGTCGAATTAATATCTGACTTATTGCTGTAGTAACACCCTATGCTGATGGTCAGCGTATTTTCCTGGGCATTTTTGAAAATGTGGTGCCGTATATTAGTGAGCACACTTCAGTTTGACATTTGCACTAAATTACATTTAAAGTTTAGCATTGTAAAATTAATGAGAAGGACTCCCTGATTTAATGAACTTGGACCGTGATGTGCACTTGTGGCTCATAACCAAGCTTGTTCTAAATTGGGTGCCAGCTACAGCCGGGTCTTAGTCCCAATGTAGACGGTTCAATAAGGCTGAACCTCTCACCTTAATGACTGTCAACTTTCTTTCTCAGTCGGATGCACTTTTAATTATCAGCTCCAAGGCTCTCTATAGCATCTGTACTCAGAGTACAGGGCTTGCCTTTTAAATAAGAACCTCCAAGTTTACAGAGTTGGCTCAAAGTCAGGCTCAAAATCTGTTAGCATTTCTGAATTTAGCCACAGAGCAGCAGAACTGCAGTAACCCCTTCATAGAAGTGCCGTCTTTATCCTGGCTGCTACACTAATATCCAGAGCTATAGTTTAGCTGGTCATTCTGAGCAGCAACGTGCCATGACAAAGCTAACAAATATGTAATTTGACAACTACTGACAGCCATTATCTAAACTAATGGAGAATTATGCCCATTTTAGGTTTAAGTCCACACATTTTTAATACCAATACATATTTTTTAATACCAATGCATATTTTTTATTCCGTGTTAGAGCTGTATGACCTTGAGGAGTCAGATGGGAGAGCAGCTTTAATGCTAAATTTGCTCTAAAAATCAGGAATCATTTCAGCATCAGCCACCCTACATCACACTATATCATATATTCTCTCACTGCACATGTCTTACTAGAGCTTTTCCACAATGAGATAATGATATGATAATGATAGTGACAGACCTCGTCAGAATCGGATGTGACATGTGAAGAGGGCCTTGGAACAAACAGAAGCCTAATCAGGCTGCACAAACTTGTTGTTTTCTACCCACCGCAGAATGTGCATATTCTGCCTCCTTCTGCGGTTCAACCAAACAGACAGCAACAATGGCTCTCCACCAAGCAGCTGTTTCTCTCTCCCTGCTGAAACTCTCACAGGGGCACTATTATTGCAAAGCACATTCTCTTCCATCAGCTTTTGAATTAATCATCACTGCTTCTCCTTATGAGTCTTATTTCAACAGTCATACTCCTCGATGCACAAAACATAAATACTTCCGTAAACAATGAAAAATTCATAGAATTAAAAAATATCATTAATTGTGATAATTTTTTCTCTTTTATGCAAAAACTGTAGAGTAGATAATTTATGTGGCAAAAGACAGTACACGCTGCTAAAAATGACTAAGGATTGTACCTGCTGTGGTCAGTGGTTGGTTATTTTGAGTATTGCTTTCTAAATTATTAACTTATTGGACTATCTTTACTTCCCTGGCTCTTGATTTGATGAAAAACTTTTACTACTTCATCTCAACTGTCTTCTTCTGTGGTTTGATCTTTCTAGCCTGTCAATGTCAATAATGATACTGTGGGAGGTTGGGAAGGAAACAAAGTCGAAAGCGATTGCACTCTAAATGTTTTTATTGTGTTTGAAAAAGTGAACCTAATCTGAAACTAATCTACACTCTCACTAACCAAACTACACTTCAATAATTGGGTCAGTTTCATTCAGAAAAAACAGATACGCTTAACCATCACGGTGTGTTGTGTGGCAGGACAACAAGTTTTAGCGAATAATCTTGCTGGATAAGCCAATGTTTTATTTAGCAGGTAACACAGCTGGATCAACATCTTTGAGCCACAGGCTTTTTTTCTTCTTCTGCTGTGTTGGATAATCAGACAAGAGTTAAAGATGGAGCTGAGCAACGGCCTTGTTAGCTGCTGGGCTGCCAAAACAGCATGTTTTATCTTGTATCGTTCAAATAGAAATGTTCTCAAAAGAAACGCCACGGGCTCATCTTCCAACTGCTGGTTCATCTTTTAAAATAAACACAATGTACTCAAAGCTATTGTTTCTCTTCTAGTGAAGTTCAGGTCGATAAGATGCAACACAAAAATAATCTCACTGTCTGATTTTTGCAGAACTCTTCATGTCACCATCTGGACCAACACAGATATCATTCGGGGTGATATTCATTTCATGTAAATGTTGTGTGAAATGATTCATTGTTTATTTCCTCAGTAAGGGAGCAAACAGCTTCAGTGAACAGTATCTCATCACAGATGAAAGCATAGCCTGAATACAACATGCTAACACTGGCTCAGTTCTGTTACATTATTAATACGTTTCTTATTTGTTAAGAACATCTAATAGCCTTAGTTTTTTGAAGTGCAAACCAGACTTTGTGCCGAAAAAATAAATCACCAGTTTCTCATCTTCTGAAAAACTTCAATGTTTAATTGTGATATTTAAAAAATAGCACAGGACTTAAAAAAGGACAAGAGAGAGAACACATGGATTAGTCAGACATCTTCACACTGAGTCATATTCAGGCCAAGTGAGATGGATGGATGTCTAACATTAGTGAAGAAGATCAAGGGTAAATATAAGAAAATGGATATATGTTCAAAAAGAACATTAGAGAAAAGCGAGTAGGAACCCATTTAAACTGCATATATGGGCCAACATCAAACACACCACCAAGAGGAGAAGGTTGCTGAGTGGGAGTCATCCCGCTCCTTCTGCAGTGTTTCCTGCAGCTCCTGTTCTTGCTCTACTGTCTTCCTCTGCGCCATCTAAATATTTTATATGTAGCCTGATGTTATGTTGGGGATGTGTCCCACTCTTTGATCAGACAGACTGTCATTGATTTGTTGCTGGAGCTTAGTAGGGCATTGACTGTTTCATCACATAGGAAGAGGAGATGAAGTCAGGCTCACTGAACAAAAGCAAATCAATAAATAATGCATCACCAGCCTGTCTTCAGCTGTTTTATCAATCATTAAAAGCCCAATACTTAAGTTGTGCTGCTGTAAATAGCTCCTTGTATTTTTCTTGTAAGACGTGTACTCTTAAGTAGTAAAAAAAGATTTGAAATACTACATTGAGCATCTTGACGGTGCTCTTTGAAAATGCTATAGCCAATGCAGCAGTAGGCCTACAGAAGGATAGTTTTCTGAGTCAGGCAGGATAAGCTGATTACTACAAAATCATATCAGCTCTTGTTGCATTAGCAAGCCAAAACCCACTGTCGCTCTGGCTTTGATGTTCAAACTGCGGTCCTGCACAGCTAGGAAAAAAGTGTTCTAAAAACGGGCCATGAATCTTAGAGTGAGAGGAAATGTTGCTGCTGCCATAATCCTATGGGTAATCGTTTACATTTGATCACTACGCATGAATATGAATGCTGTTCTGCGTGTCCTTGAAAAATCCCCCCAATTTTCAGTCTCTCGCTGGGGCAGGGGGACTGATGTGAACATTTTCTGCACTTCTCCCGGAACATGACAGCCATTCAAAGGGCTTACTCCAACCTCCAGCAAAACGGTGTGAAACACAGTCATAAGTGGCACACTTTTAAATGTATTCAGTGTGGTGTTACGAAAACAGCACAAGGGAGACAAAAAAAGAGAGAGGAAAAAAGGAGCGGGCGCTAGGGTTCCGAACAATGCCAAGTAGAAGATTACAGATGGCTGGCTTTGTGAGAGGTGCTTGAGCATGTTTTCAGGCTCATTTCAGTGTAATTTTCTCCCTTTATCCATGGGCACGCAGCCTGTGAAGAGTCACAATGAGGCATGGAGCCGTGTGGTGGATTGAAAAAGGAAGGCCGAACAGTGCAGACATATAGGAAGAAAGAAAACTTGATGGGGTTCGGGAAAGGTTACCGTTATTCCCTGGCACAACGAAAGACAGTAACATCATGTTTGCATGCACGCAGAAAATTATGCACATCACAATGCTTTAGACATCCAAATTGTGCCCACAATCTGAGCATTAATAAGTATTGTACTTTTAAATGAGTTGTAATGAGTTGTGGTTTTAAATTCAGAACTAGCTAAATTCGTATGCAAAGATATACTTTTTAAAAATGGACAAAAGAGGAGTTGGGGGGTTTAGAAAATAGGAAATGTAAAAGTTGTAGTGTAATGTTGCCTTTAAAAGAGGGCATACCTAATAGGGACAAGTAATTTTTGTACAAGTTTCCCCATTTCCTTTAATGTGTTAGCAGTTCAGTTGATATTGCCCAGTAGAGTTGGGATCCCAGCAGGGTATTATTACGTTAGATAGGTCTTTTAAGTTAAAATCCTCCCTCTAAACAGTTTGAATATTTTCACTGAAATGTCAGGTTCTTTTTTTTGTAAAGTCCCCCTGAGAATAAGCCCAGAGTTGCTCTGTTAACAATAGATAGAGACAGATTTTTAAGGCAATGGGGTAGAACCAAGGATCATTCCCCAGGATATAAATTGGGTTTATGCTTCTATGCCAAGGAACCAAGATGCCTCCAGGATAGATATTGATTTATTGTTCACTGTAGGATTCCACCCATTGATAGTCATCACACCAAAGTATACAGTACGATGTGAATTATCAAGCCTGTAAAAACACAAAAGAATTACAACTATATGTGCTATTTTTAACTACCCGATGTAGAAGAATGATAGTTAGCCCTGTTTAGCTACTGAAATTAATGCAGGGTATTCAATAACAGCACAAGTAATATTGTTTACATTATTTTACTGACTGTGTGATAGCATCGATTAAAGCTATAGCTTAAGTGTACCTATCATGCTATTTTTAGGCAATAGCATAGGTCTCAGATATATAAAAAACATGTCTATGAAGTGTTTTGCTCAAAATACCAAACAGATCACCCATTCTAGCCATGCCTCATATCCCTCTATTTCACTTCTTGTTTCAAAAGTGCTGATTTGGGGTATAAAGCTTTAAAAAAAAAAAAAAATGACAAAAAAAAAGGAGGTTGCTGAGCTCATGCGGGAGATTCTACCGGCAGATTCTGCCGTGATGAAACACCATATCATGGATTATCAAGGATTATTTCTGAAACAGTATGGAGCTCAAAGGCTTTCTCTCTTGCCGGTTATACCACAAGGTGAGTTCCTTTTTATTTCCTGCTTCTTCACACACATGCTCTATCCAGTACAGGTTAGCTCTGAGTGTTAGCGATGCTAATGTAAACATGCACCGACCATATTACGTCCAAAACAGTCGGGCATTGTTTCTGATAGCAACGTTTCTGATAGGGAGGTGGGTGTAAAGCCAGCCTACATTTCCGATATTACGTTATATCGGACGCAAATCTGGATCAGCTCCGTTGTAGCCCCGTTTTTAGAGATTTGGGTACGGAGGAAAAGAGAGAGGGTTTTATTTTCTGACACACCGGGGACACATATTTATGTATAAAAAACATCAAAAAGTGCATTTTGCATGATAGGTCCCCTTTAAGCAGTCGATAAAGGCTTTGTTTCCTCACAATCCAATACGAGTACTCCTTTCTTTTGTTGCAATTTGCTTTAAGTTATCTCCTAACCCAAAAAAGAAGAAAAATTTGAATCCGGCCAACTTAATAGCTGCTATGCATCCCACGCAAGAAGATTAGTCTATTCATCTTTTAGTCATCGGACAGATAATTAAATGGAAAACATTTTGACAATAGGATAATTGTCACGTTCAAATGACACAAACTCATTGGTTGCACTCATATCAACATTTGCCTTTTTTCTTTGTTTTTATGTATAGCAAGTAAAAACATTTCGGGTTTTGGATTGTTTAGCAAAAGAAAAGATGCTACATGAAGACCTTGGGCTGTGGGAACCTGACATTTCTGACATCCTTGTTCCAATAAATATAAAAGAATAAAAAACTGAGAAATGGGCATGCCATTTCTGCGGGGTGCTCTGAGAACAGACATGACAGCACATATTTAATATTTATATAAATACAAACTCCTGTATTGAGATGTTAGTATTCTTAGGACTGCTTCAACACTCGAAGACGTAGTGGTTCAACAAATGCTTTAAAGTGCCCTAGGAGAATGTGAGAGTATTTACTGAGTGGGAAGACATTGCCTAGAGTTTCAGCTGTGTCAGGTGTCAGGACCGAGGTTCAAGAAATCTCACCTCTGAGACATGCTCAGAGACTGAAGCAAAAAATGACCTGCAATGACTTCATATATATACTGTGGGATTTAACACTATAAAACGACTGAAACCAGAAACATGAGACCCACAAAAAAAACCACAGTACCTGGTTCCCATGAGTCAAACCAAGGACAAAAAGCCCCAAGAGAATCTGTCACAATGCAAGCCATGTCCCACCCAGTCGCATTTTTGATGTATAAGCTTCTAAAGAGCCGAGCATGAAACGGCCTCTTTGTGCAGAACAACGTTTTACAGAGAACAGTGGCATAATATCTGGTGGGTTTTCCCCTTGAGTCAGGGGAGGCCATATATGCACATTACAGAAGCACATATGTGTGATTGTGTGTCAGAGAAAAGACACTTACACACAAGGCCCATTCAACTAGATACATGCATGAGTTTCTCAACACTTCAATGTCCTCTCACTCACACACTTGCACACACACATTTGGCTCCCCTCTCCACTCTCTTGTGACAGAATATGCCCTTTGTTAATGTTCTTTGAGGGAGCGCTGGGGAGCCAGGCTACTGGGACTCTGGGAACGGACATGAATAAATGGACTGTCCTTCAATGCAGCATAAGAGAGAAGCCAAACACCCCAAGCCCATCTTACATCAATTATCAAAGGGCCTTTTGAAACAGGCTTCAGCTACAACTCTGTCACGTTTGAAGTGGTAGTTACTCACACACATATCCAAAACCTCATGTATTTGCATGAGCATTTGGTGTATGCACACACAGCAAATGCAAAGTCCTGTATTATACAAACACAGACAGAGAAATTCCTGTGTCGGATCCAACAAAAAGGTCCCTTCTGTCCGTCTAAATGACAGGAAACTAGATCGGCACTAACAAGGACCTTAGCTATGAAGAGATATTGGAAAGGTGCCTTTTAGAACAGGAAATTAATATTTGATTCAAACACTGTCGCTTTTTAGCACGAGAACCATCTGCCCACTTTGACTTAAATGCATGAAATGTGAGAGACTAAATTGTGTATAGGCTACCAAATGGATGAAAGAATATAAGAACATGTTCTCATTCATTTCCCCCGAAGGACTGTTTCCAAAGCAGTCTCTTTGCCAAAACGTCTGACATGCACGTTGGAAAAGTTACTCTCCATTAGTAGTAATGTGTGTCTGCTTCAAAGAGCTTACTAGTCGTCCACATCACGCAATGGGACAGTCAGACTGCTCTAGAGGTGCAATGGTTTAGGATTACTTTGGCCATTTCACTAGAGGAAGATTTTCTATGAAACAGTGCCAGTAAGGAGCCATAAACTATGATTACATTACTGTCACTGAACTGTAAATACACCCTGTTCCATAGATACAAACAAAGCCACACCTTGTAACTGTTACCTGAGTATATAAAGTATACTTAAATCAGATGCTGACAAACAAAATAATAATATCAACTTTGTAAACACATCAATAAACAATGTATAGTTGCTATGAATATAGAGATTACTAGTTACCTGAGATCCAGTGTAATTCAAATACCTATCTTCTACAAGGAATGAATTAATGTTTGTGTTCATAAATAATTCCATCTCAAAAACAGAATGATTGGATCACAGTCTAATCTCAGTTCTCTAGAGTCTGGATATCTGGGAGATTTGCTCATGATCACAACTATTGATCGGACCATCTTAGACCGTCAGAGGTACAACGTGAATACAACGCATTTGCAGTAAACATTTGAAATCTGTGAAATATTATCATTTAATTCATCTAACTTTCTGGAGTGGGTGAATATGATCTTCATTTATTCCATCTGATCAATGTATTTTCTGCAAGGGAGGAATTCATTTCAATGGTTGCATTAGCAAATCCTGCTTAGTAAAGCTTTTTGTGCTGTTACCATTTATTGTTGGAAAGAGAAACGTGCAGTTTTTCTTTAAGGCCTTTCCTCAATATTCTCCTCTTTAAAATATTGCTGGACTCGCAACTTAAATCCAAGAAACTTTGAAGAGTGCACATCTTCCAATGGCAATATGTACAGTATGAGACTAACTATAACCTTAATAACTTAACCAACAAGACTCACTGTGGCAAATCTGAGAATAAGGTTAATTATTTTGATCAAAATTGATTAAAATCTATGATTAGAGTTCCTTCTTTCTGCTTCGGGTGGATAAGCTGCCCCTCTGTTGTTGAGTCAGTTCTAGTGGCCTTGTTGTGGGCTCAACAAGCATCATCAGTTTACACACAAACACACACACGCTGACTCAAACACAAACACTGACAGACAACTCTCTTGAGTATGAAGTGCTCTAATTAGTGTGGATAAAGATTGGAGTTGATAACTATGTACTTGTTTAAAGCTAATAGAGCTTCCTCTCTCATTGATCTGTTAACTCTGTTTGAGAAAAAAGGTCACCGAGTCAAAACCAGACCCAAGTATGTAAGTTTGTTGTACAGTAAGTTACAGACAATTCCAAACTATTTGTTAGCGTAAGCTCTCATCAATAGCACACTGCATACTACTACTTGGCACACTGTTACTGATCACTGACAGAATCGACTGACTAGAGTGAACAGTGTTGGTTTGGCAGCTAGTAGCGAGGCTTGAGATTTAAATTAAAAGTTCAAACACTACATTTTCAACCACGGAAAGAGGATTTGTCATCCATGATTTCTCTTCTTTTTTTCTCTGTCATCAGTTTTGTTTTATTGCTGTCTGAGGATATTTCTCACGCTTCTTCAATGGTTCCAACCATGCAGATTCTTCCTAAACATCATGCATGTTCTTGAACACGTTTATAATATTTGTTCTACATTATGTTTTTTGTCTACCCAATTTTTGGTGTTGAAGGATCGAATGCACCAGAACCGCAGTTTTGCTTGATCACTCATAAGAAATACAGCCGCCCAGTGAGATCATGTCAACCGGCACCTGGTGAGGTTACATCATTTTACATAACATTTAAATGTATATTTTAGTAAAAAGTTCAAATTGAATATATTTGTATCTAATATAATAATGATTCCAAAGTTTTAGGTAGACGAATGCAGAACTGACTATCAGACTGGCACATCGCAATGATCTCTTGGGGTGCAAAACAAAAAAATCCAAACAAAACAACGTTTTTGAGGTTGTCGTAGACTACCAAGAACCCATGCCATGCCATGGATCTTCTTGTGTAAATGCAGTCTGCACACACATAACAGGATCAGCAATAGAATAGAAATTGGATATTTGGTAAAAGTACACCATTGGCCGGTGGGTTTCAGAGGGGCAATTTTAATGCTAGAGAGCTGAGTGAATGCTTCTAGTATCTGCAAAAATATTCCATGATAAATATATTCCTACCAAAATGCACCGTTTGATCATATTCCAGCACAATTTGTCATTTGATAGGTCTTTCAGTGCATTTGACAATTCTTTTTTTCTACACGCTGGAGCTCAAAATGCTTACAGCTGCATCACAGCAGAGCCTGCTAGATTGCATTGATTATTACTGAGGGGAACCATATGGGAGAAAGAAGAGGAGGGAAAAAAGAGAAAATGGGGTCGATGAATGAGAGCAGCAATAGGGATGAAAGTGAGATTTATGTGTAACAGCAGAGAAGACGACACAGGAGAGGGGGAAAGAAGATACGTGGAGAGTTAGATGAGATGTGGAGGGGAGAGGAGAGAGCATCCTCTCTGTGGATGGGAGGGCTAATCCCAAACATGGAGCAGATTAGATTCATGACACAAAATGCATTTTTAAGAGACAGCCACTAGCTGAGAAGCAACCGACACAAAGTGTTCGAGAGAAGACACAAACTCACACAGATTTGATGACAGGAACACCTAGCGTGCAATCACGTAACCTCACATTTGGTTACATCATACCAAAGTAAAACAATTAGATAAGGCTGTTTCTTGAGCAAATATAATTTGATACATGACGGCAATAGCAAAACAAAAAACGTTTGTTCATTGCATTAGAGAGCAAATTAAAAAAAATAGCAAAAACTTGCACACATCACTCAAAAAGATGGGTAACAATTCTAATTTCCATTTATAAAACATATGAAAATGCTTTCCAATCACACTCTTTACATGACACAACAAAATCATGATTTTCATTATGTGAGAGTAAGAGAGGATGAGACTGAGAACGGCACTAAGATTTCAGAGGGATTATACATCGATAGTGCCATCTAGTGTCTCCTAGAAAAACACACACAAACACACATGAGATTGCAGCTGTGATTATGCTAAATAAAGTAGACTTTTATGATATAAAGGTTTTTCATGAAACATATTACAGGAGTTAAAATGAAGTAAAGCCATTTATATAGTAGACATTTCCTTTAAAAGTCTTAATTTTCCACAAGAACGCTGAGGCTTTAAGAGTGCTGACATTATGATATCATATATGTAACATGTGTAAGGTAAATTAGACAGGATTGAGGTTCAAATCAAAGGAGCAGAAAAGCAATGAAGAATAGATATGGAGATCTGCTGAAGTTCTCAGAGGAGATTAACTCTGTATTAATAAAAATGTATTAGTGCAATTATTCATAATTTATTTAATTATGGATCAAATCCTAGATTCACTAATTATTTTCAGGAGTTACGTCTTGTTATTTGATCTTTGTGTGGTAATTATATATATTAAACTGATTTATTTTAATTAGTTATGGGCAATGTTCAAATATTTGAGTCTGCCTTAAACAGAAAATTAGACAAACAGGATATGAGACACGCGTTAGTTGATAATTGAGTATACAATCGCATTAAGTAAAAGGTTTAATAAGAGATGTATAAATGTATTTGATGTTTGATGATCAAATAAACCAGTTAGACGGCAGGCAAATGTACTAATGTGTGACAGGTTTAGAGCATTATTATGTCTAGTATAAAACTATCAACAAAAAAACATTTTAAACTATTAAAGCACCTTAATAGTAACAGGAAAATTACAGATAAATAAAACATCATTGGACTGAGGATAGATTAGTGGCTAAAATTCAGTTCTAATTATAATCAGACATGGTACCGTCAGATATCCTTAATCCTTGAAATATTTTTGTCACTGTGACTAAAATGTTCCCGTCAACCTAAATTTCCGAAGCATGCATCAAAATAGAGCATTTCCTCTGATGCTGCAATCCCACATAAACACACACACAGGTTGCAAATTAAAGTGTGCATTCACCAGAAGAGAAACATAAACATGTCATCTGTTGAAGTAAAATAAAAAGCATAGTCCTGACAGAACAGATACATCGATAACACAGCCATGTTCTGCTCTGATGCACAGCAGCAGTGAATAGCATGATATAGGAAACGTTTCTGCTGCTGCTACTGCTACTGCTACTGATATTTAATATATTCTGGGTGGCAGGTGCCATGTTCTGCAAAATCCATTATAAAAAATGGATCTACTTAGGTGAGCAAAAGCCACAGCTCTGCTCGTGTGCGAGTGTGAATACAATGTAAATGCTGCCGAGGATATTGAGCCTATGGGGGCACACACTGTGTACCAAACTGTCCCTCACCCCCCTCTCTGTGTTCCTATCAGTGTCCTCCCTGCTCCTCTGCTTCTTCCTCCCTCTGTTTCATCTCTCCGCTGTCCTCCAGGCTGCATCACTCTCCCATGTCTACTCCGCTCCGCCTCATCAGTCCCTCCAGGATTTAAATGACTTCAATGGCTGGATGGTTTCAGCTAAATTAAATGTTATTTTGCACACAATGTCTTTGAGTATCGTGAGATTTCAGGGACCTCTGATCCTTTCTGTTATAAAACCTCTCACTTCTTTAAAGACTTGTTTTTCATCACTGTAGTATTTGACCTTGAGGTAGGGCTGATTTAGAAGGATTTGGAAAATTAGAAAAGTAATTATTCTTATGACATTGGGGAATGATTATTTTTGCATAATTGTTCTAGTTTTTTATTTATAAAGATATATTGAAATTATTTGGGCTTGTTTTGGAATTCATTTTAAGGCTATGACATCTCAGCAGGAGCACAAAAGTTCATTCAGAGTGATTTTGACACTTATTGGCCTTACAAATATATCGCATGTCTTGCATATTGCAGTAGTCCATATTATACTTTAAAAAAAATAACCTGAATAATTTTTCAGCGCTCACTTAAATTGTATATAAGATAAGTAAATATGTCATAGTAATATGATTCACCTGTTTCCATCGATGGGCATCTAATGACAACACTTTCATGCAGAAATACTGATGTCAGCTATAACATTTGATCATAATTTGTTTTATTCTCACTAACTGTTCCCCTAACAACATCTTTCATGGATTTTTTTGAACACTAGGTCCTTCTTTAAATTGTTGTCTCTATCATTAGCTGGAACGGAAATGGGTCACAAAGATGTTTCCAGTGGATCTACAAAAATAAAGAAAAACTGTTAAATCTCTGGCAGATTTTTACCTTTCCATAAGCTCCAAGCCATTTTGTGTTTTCCTTTTTTTCCCACTTGTGCAGTTTCCTAGAGAATCTTAAAAGACATTTCAAAGCTGTTATTAATTATTAGCATCTCTCTCGTCAGGAGTGCGCTCTGTTTGAGGGATAGAGGAACGGTCTATATCTCTAATGGGTTTGCAGTGATTGGCAAACAGTAAAACCCTACCCTGATTCAAGAATGAAAGTAACTCATTAGCCCAGTGGATACTTCAAACTGTCTAAAGAAAGCTATTTGGGGGAAAACAAATGATGGGAAAGTCTGTTTTGATCCATTAAGGTTGATTCTCTTTGATGAGTATTGAAACTTCAAACTCCGTCATGACAACAGGACTATTTTGTTCCCAGGAAATGCATGCTATATTTATAAAGGAATTTATTATAAAGGAAGATTTATTGAGCAATTCTAGTTGGAGGAATAAATCCAGTAGTTGTATTCCTAATGTTAAGATAGCTAAGGCTGTTGGATGGCTGCCTAGAAAAGCAATGAACTCTCCATTGACCCTTTGAGGTCCAGTTCTCTTAGATGTGAGCAGTTTCTGTTAATTATGTTAATTATTTTATTTAGGCAAATGTGGAGTCAGACATGGACACCAATATAGATGGTCAATCTTCCTAAAGGAATAATTAACAGTTTCTTTATAGGCTTATTCACTTTGGTGTTGAGTGTAAAGCCTCTAAAGGCCCGGACACACCAAGCTGACACCAAAGAACTGACACAGACGGACCCTGACTGTTGTGTCGCCTCGCGTCTCTGCGTCTTGGCCATGTTTCGCACTGGAACACACCGCAAAGACTTCAGCCGACGGCCAAGTTGCACGTACGAACTGCGCTTGCGTGAGTGGCAATAACTCTCCTTACCAGCAGTAGTGTGTATTCGTCATTCAAAAGAGGCAACAACCGGAAGACAGACTGCGTGATAACCGAGAGAAGAAAAACAGACTGCATGCGTGATATAAACAAACAACAAATAGCGTGTGAGTTCCATTTTCACTCTACAACGAGAAGCTCATGGGGCTTTCCCGAACCTGTGTCGAGAGCTGGAGTTAAATGAAATCTCAGATTTGCCTTCTTAATAGTTTGGTTATAGTATATAGTTTTTGGGTCCCTCACTTCCGCTTCGCTTCTCATGCACTGATTCGCTAAAGGCCTCTACACACCGGCCCGACTTTGGGAGTCAGAGGCCGTCCGAAGCCGTCAGAGGCATTCGGGCATTCGCGTCGCACTACTCAGGTTGGTGTGTCGTCTCTTTACGGCACATTTTCAACCCTCCCACCTCCTCCCGGCTCCTCCCGCCGCCGATTCAACATGTTGAATCGGCCGCGGGAGGCCAAAGAACGTCGGGACAAATCAATCACTCTGATTGGCTGTTCAGCTTAGCGAATCAGTGCATCAGAAGTGAAGCGGAAGTGAGGGACCAAAACAAACGATAAGAAGGCACACACAGACGGCTAATCTTCCTCATTTTCATCTCACCCGGACGCAAGAGTTTCTTTTTTATCATGACGGCATGGAATGAAGAAAGTGAAGACCAACTGATCAACTGTTTATATTACTAAGTCTGTTCTTCTTCTCTCGGTGTATAAAACGCAGTCTGTCTTCCGGTTGTTGCCTCTTTTGAATGACGAATACACACTACCGCCGCCTGCTGGTAAGGAGAGTTATTGCCACTCGTCGGCTGAAGTAATTGCGGTGTGTTCGTAGGCGGGCGGCTTTATCCGACGAAGCCAACGAAGCCCGACGTAGCTGACGTAAAAGTCGGGACGCCTTCGGTACGCGTTCTTTGGTCTCAGGTTGGTGTGTAGAGACCTTAAGCTGAACAGCCAATCAGAGTGATTTCTTTGGCCGACGGCGGCGGAAGGTGTCGGCACGGCCGAAAAGACACGACGGTGCAGTACACACCAATCCGAGTAGGACGACACGACGCTCATCGACGGCCCGACATCTATCGACGGCGAAAATCGGCTTGGTGTGTAAGAGGCTTAAGATGAAAAGACTGCCAGATTAGCCAAGCATACAGAATGAATAACAGGGAGACACAGCAAGCATGGCCATATCCAAACATAACAAAATCCACCTGCACCTCAGAAGCTTGAAAGAAATTACTGCTCCCAGCCAAGAAACATAAACCTGCAACTTGCTCTTTTTACAGGTACCTTGTTGTATGGAACAAACAAGAGTTAACTAATAAATTGAGCTTCAGAGCTGGAACATCAGTAAACAATTGACAAAGCCATGCTATCAGTTTCCCCATGTTCAGTCTTTATGCTAAGCTAACCATTTGCCAAAAATAGCTTAATATTTACGATAGAAATGCAGTATCTTTCCTCTCAACTAATTTGGCAAGAGAGAGATACATGACCAGTGGCGAGGGACGGGAACAAGCCTTTGAAGACAAAGGCTCACAGTGAAGCCTCATCATTGTGTGAGAAATATACCAGCAGAACCCAATGAAGGGACAGAGAGACCATGCCTCTGGGCTGCAGTATAATGCAAAGCAGTGAGGATCCAATTACAAACAGAGGCAGGCCAGATACTGTATGCCAGGCTCCATTTGAAGGGAGCAGATCAGGGATCCCTTGGGAACGACAAGAGAAACTCCGGCTGGATATGCTGTCCGCATCTCTTTCAAACATTGTCATTCTGAAGAGACTCCCTGTCCAGCATAATTGATGGCTTGTTATGCTTATAGATAAAACACTCTTAATAACAGAAAAAACAAATACAAAATTCAGATTGGGTTTCTCTCATATGAAACTGGAAAATGGCTCGGCATGAATCTAAACAGAAAAGATCTAAATAAACCAGTACAGTAAGTATCTCCTTTTAGGATTTGTTAAACAAATGTATGCCACAAACAGCTGCACTTCATACAGGGAAACGTTCAAGTATTGTGCGCTGCAGCTGTCCATTTGTCAATCTCACAAAAGGTCTAATGCACAGTATAATAGGTTGTGTGGTCAGGTAAACTTAGTGGTTAGTTGGATGATGAAACAAATTTGATAATGGCTTTATCATTAACTCATTCATCAAGACAAATGGCCAAAAGTACCTGGCCATTTTGCTACACAAAAGTTGGGTTTTGCTGCTTTTGTACGATTGTACGTACAATTTACGACATTACTATACAAGGAATCAATTTCAGATTCAGGGATTCAATTAGTCTGGCTATAAATGTATAGATTAATCAATAATGAAAATAATCATTTATTGCAGATCTATTCTTAAACTTTATTTTAGTGCAACTTACAAATAATTGCATCAGGCTTGGTATGTTTGAAAGCAAAGTTAGCAAAGTTAGCAAAAAGCAACCAAGTAAGTAGATTTAATTTAGCTGACACTTTTATCCAACGCGACTTAGTAAGTGCAATAAACATAGACATAAATGGAAGTAGTGTCCGTGACGTCACCCATAGGATTCTGCAGAGTTGCCGAGAAGCCCTTAGTAGGCGGAGTCGGCCACTAACGGCTCGACAGTGACGTCAGAGTCTAACTCCCGCCTGCTCCAGCCTGATCCAAATAAGGGCAAAGAGGCGGAGCCGAAGCGGGACCTCCTGTTACCGAGCTGGAAGTAACAGAGCTAGCTCAAGCTAAGAAGCTAAGCTACATGCACACCAAGTTACTGCGTGGCACTTTGGTTTTGATAAAACAGTGTAGTTCCACTATATAAACGTTACATTCATAATCAAACGAGACAATCTGCAAGAGAATTAGTTATTTTTTGTTATTCTTAATGCTTGTCATTCACACGTTAATAAAATAAAATAAGTACCGATACATAGCAGAACAATTGTGGCGTGTTCAGCTTAATAAGCCTTGTTCAACATAATTTATTTAGCTAATACTACAGCGGGCTGCAGGCGAACCAAGTCCGCGTTTCGCTGCATTCCTTGATATCCAGTTATATCGCCACCACTGGGATAATTGGGTCCCCTTTTAACATTTGCTCCCGTCTAGCATTATGGGCGTCATAGCCATAGACTATAAAAGTCTTACCCAAGGCTGAATCATAAATTAAACTGTACACATATATATATATATATATATATATATATATATATATATATATATATATATATCTATGTCTATGTTTATGTCTATGTCTATATATATATATATATATATATATATATATATCTATGTCTATGTTTATGTCTATGTCTATATATATATACATACATACATGTATATATATATATATATATATATATATATACACACATACATGTATATATATATATATATATATATATATATATATATATATATATATATATATACACACACATGTATAAAGGGTTACGTCCTTAGCTGGCTAATAAGCTATTCCAAGCTAAGCTAAAAAGCACACAAACACCTGCTAACGGGGTTAACATGTATAATATTATCATTTCAGACTTCTTGGAAGTTCTGTTAGTACATTCAACCGCACAGCACGACATTTTAATTGTCCGGTATTTGTAACAACATTCCCTAAAAGGCACAATCACCACGAACACGGCTAAAGGGTCAAGTACAGTAACTATAACTAGCTAACGTTGTAGCCTAGCAGAGTGGACAAGTTGCTGTTAGCTGACAGTGAGGCACATACCTGTCCATCAAAGTGACCACGCCCTAATTTATGCAAAAACGTTAAGACCTAATATAAATAAAAGGGTCGCGTTATAAAACAATTCACTACAATTAATAATCATTAAGGTGGAATCTAACTATATCCCGAATAATTGTTATTGCATCCAGGGGTAGAAACATGTTTATTTCTGCTGTAAAGTTGGGCATTTTAACATGGGGGTCTACGGAAATGCATCCTTTCTGCAGTCATCGCCTATCGGCCAATAGATGAACTGCAGTTTGTTGCACTTCCTTATTGGCCTCGCGGCTCTGCCCCAGAGTTTGCCGCTTGGCAATAAACCATAAAGATACAAACTTAAAAGTGAATGACTAATCCGTTTTTCATTTTCTTACCATTTAAATTGATATTATCAGAAACTAAGGACGCAACCAAGATAAGCATCACAGACTAGAATCATGCGGCAATCTGATAAGCCCAGATGTGTCAGATGCTGACGCAATCTGTCATCAAAACTTTCCACGGACAAACATTTTCTTGATCCAGTTACAAAAACTCAGTTCTAACATGTTTTAGAGAAATGATAAGGAGCTTTTGTATCTCCGGGCCTCCAGGAAATGAGAAGAACAGGAATGTGTAAAATCTATATGAATATGAAAGAGTATCAAAAGGAAAATAGCCTTTAACCAATTCACTTTGGTCTTTCAACTCAGATGTGAATTTGTAAATGGTGAGATTATGTACTCACACAGGCCGCAGTGCTTGGAGGGGGGTTGTAGATATGAGGTTTTGGGCTGCATACATTTTCCCAGGATGCCTAGGCTGGGTGGATTATGCAAGTTTGCTTTTGTTAGGGATTTTTGAGGATAAGTTTCCTCTATCATCGGTCGAGGAATTTTACCATGGGATCTGAAAATGATGCAACAGAACGAGTCTTTATATTGTGCATAAAAAAACCCAGTGTGTAGGAGGGTCAGAAAGCTGGAGCTTGTCCGAAGAGTAGGAGTGCTAAAAGCCTGTATGATCACAGCTGACCTGAGCGGTTTTATGGGATGGCCTGTGAGTTCACTAGATCCTCCAGAGACTCTTTTAGAAAGTGCTGTCATCTTTGATTTATAACATTCAATTAAAGTTTAAACACAGATCAAAGTTTTTCAATTCAACTTTGTAAAATAAACTCTTTTTTTTTTATCCAATCTACACTTATAACTGCCTTACTGTAAATTAAGGAGGTCAACCCTTTCATTTACAGGTTCAGTGGATTCTTAAAATAAAAGTGATAATCTCACTAGTACAGCCCCAGTCTTATTGAGTTTTATGGAGTTACTGTATCTGACCTGATCATATGATCCTAGAGCTCAGCATTAAAGCTTTCAGCAGTCTCAGGTTTAGCCTGGCAATTACTGTTAAAAGATGTCACATCAGGTTTAGGGAGGGAGTTTCTCATGCCCTCTATTTTTAAAGTAAAAGTTCTATTTTTGTCGGCGCAAGTCACGCCATGCAAAATTGCTACCCATACAAAGTCTATTAGTGGTAATATTCCACTGAACACCAATTAGGCACAAAATGACTTGTAGTTGGTCCTGCAAATCATTCTTCAGTCTAAATATGCAACAATTTATGAGCTACAATTTATGATGTTGAAGACAAATTTACCAAACAAGCATCTTCACATCTCAAAATGACGAGGGAAATAGCAAAGCGGTGAAAAAGGAATTTGAAATTAGAGTCCCTCCAAATATATTTATGCTACTATAATCATGCAAGCATAATGATTATGTGGAATGCAGACTATACAGAGGTTCAGATTGCATATGGCAATTATATGGCACACAACAGCCCAGTTTATCACCTTACTTATGGCTACGTTATCCTGTAAAGACTGAGTGCAGAGGCCATTATTCATTTATGTAAATTTACAAGACACGTTGATTAGAGCTGCCTCCGTGGACTCAAAGTGTCAGTTAAACGGAGATGTTTGGTCGGTCAGCTGTTCCGGCAGTTGAATTGGCTGACTATGAGGTTAAACAATTAGCGCGGGGTCACTCGAAAAAAACGACTTGACCTTCTAATTCAGCACCGTATAGTAGAGAGACATATTGTTTCTTCTCTCATAAACCCAATAATTAACATTCCTTTCAACACAGCAGAGAACATGTAACAGATAATCTCGATGCAAACTGCCAGCATTGTGTGGAGAATGGATAGGGCCTGCAAGAGAGATGATTCCAAAACTACAAATGAAAGATTGAGATCATGTTTGTGGGCGGGGTGTGTGTGTTTATGTGTGTCAAATTAATCAGAATAAGAATGAGAGGTACACTGGGAAAGGCAGGGGGAGGGGAGGGAGAAAGAGAGAGGAGCAGGAAAGGGGATGTCTGTATGCTCGTGCATGTATGTGGAAATCCTTACATTGCAGTTTGGCAGCAGAGGTCAATAAGACAGTGAGAGGTTAGGGGTAATTTATCACAGTGGATTAGGGAAAGGAGATTTCACTGTTGAACTGTCTCCTCCCCTGCTGTGATAATAAGTAGAACAAGTGGTGACAGAGGACAACCCGAGGTCGCTGTCATCTTCCATTTAGCTCTCGCTCAAACTACTGTAGCGGCTACACTCAGTACAGAAATGCACTAATACAGCATGTGATCATCAGGTGCCATCATAGCAGCACAAGAAAGGACTGCTCTGATCAAGCATAATGAAGAAATAGCTTTTCTTCTACAGGTGCAGGATGAAATAACAGGCTTACCGTTACAAATACATTTTATTACATCATGCCATATAGGTAATGATTTCTCAAACAAATAGCTAAAGAAGAGTAGGTGAAAAAATTGGATAGCTCTTAATCCAGGCTATGTTAGAGATTTGTTCCAGTTCTGTGCATTGTCGTAAGAAAAATAACAACTCACTATGGAACATTTAAATCTAAAGCTATGAAAGGACATTTGCCTAGAAAACCCTGTCATTAGGTAAAGCAATCATCGGGTGCAGGTTTATATTCATATATCCAAAAGCAACAGGGTATTGATGTTAGCTGTTCTGACAACGAAACATAATTAAGATAGTTTAGAAATATTTTAAGCAGGTCCCCGCTGAGGATCACAGCATCACTCATCAGCACATTAGCGCCTGTGTCATACAGAGCTTCAGCCTCCCTGCTCTTAATGCAGGAAATGTCGACTAGGTCATGCAATCTGCCTCTGGGGAGATGGGCGATAATATTATGGGTCTTTTTTTTGTGTCCTTTAGCTGGCTCTGTGAATGCATAGACAATAAGAACGGTGCCAATATGACATTTCACATTCTTACCAACAGTATACTACTGTTTATAAATTGCATTATAAAATGCTGAATAAATTTAATCTAAAATATTCCAATATAGATTAGAGATGTCCTATAAAATGCTTAGATCTACAAATATGGAAGTATATTTTAATGGCATGGGAGCAGAACAACAATGGATGTATTTTAATGATTAGTTGATTACTTGATTGCATGAAGAGACAGCCCTACAGTACAATGATCCGTATTCTAGACATACTTTTAATATGAATACAGCAAAAAAAATGTATTACTAAAATTGAGCTTTAATGTAGCTAATGTAGCAGGCAGTTGGCACATTGGCTAGTGCAACACACAGCCAACCGCAGTTAGAATTAGGGATGTCCCGATCACCTTTTTTTGCTCCCGATCCGATTCCGATCATTTGATTTTGACAATCTGCCGATACCGATTTTTCCCGATCCGATCTTTATGCAATGCGTTAAGAGAAAAAAAAGGTAAAAAGCATTCAAGTTGTCCCTTTAGGTTATTTTTTTATTTAAATGACAGTACCCAACTACCCATTCTATCCAACATGGATATAGCTTCTTTTTTTCACAGCAGCATTGGATCAGTTCAGTTGTGCAGCATTGGATCAAAACAAAATAAAGCTTATCAGTGGTCCACCACAAAATAACCATGTAAACAAATTGAGTGCAGATAGTGCAGTAACAAAACAAAAATAACTCTACTGGAAAGAGGTAGCTTGACTAGCTTCACAAGTTCACATTCAGTCACAAATAATACAAATATTTTATAAGAAAAAAAAAAAAAATCCCGATCCCCGATCTTTTTCTCCCGATTCCGATCTTTTGAAAATCACGTGTTCGGCTCCGATCCCCGATCACGTGATCGGATCGGGACATCTCTAGTTAGAATCAGTGACCCATAAACATTGAAAAGCCAACCGATTGTCAGTGTTTTTGCTGTCAGTCTTTAGAGGACGGGTCAGGATATCTGACTGTGTGTATGTGTGTGTGTGAGTCTGTGTGTGTTTTCGAAGATAAATGCAAGCAAGGGCCCGGTGGAAGCAGCAGTCTCCCGAAGGAGGAATTTATTTGAAAAGAGTCTCCCATGACCTGGGTTGATCTTGCCCCATTCTTCGGTGGGGGTTGTGCGTGCACATGTGTGTGTGTGCGCTGCTGTGTACATGCTTGGGGATTTGCAAATCTGTCTAACGGCTGTGCCCCCCGAGGACAGGAGTGCGCTCCCAGCAAAGGCTCATAGCGCTAATCTGAACGACAGCTTGGACCAGCATTCAGCCGGGAAACAGCCCACCAGCAAGGTCCAAATACCTGACTGCAGGATATCTTATCTGCCATGAGAGGACAGAGGAGAGGCACACACTGTCCCCAAGTGATGCCTGTCTCACTCTCAGCTTCCCTTTCCTTTTACGTGTTATTGTCAGCACTACACTGTAAGACCTACACTTCTCTGGACACAGCTGCATGTGACAGTTTGACAGACTGTCACAGCATCAAACTAAAAGGCAGTGGGATGACA
Organism: Dissostichus eleginoides; assembly: GCA_031216635.1. NCBI lineage: Eukaryota > Metazoa > Chordata > Actinopteri > Perciformes > Nototheniidae > Dissostichus > Dissostichus eleginoides. The sequence continues at coordinate 17,592,326 of CM062271.1, forward strand.
CTGTCACTGTATCCTTCTGCAGGCATTTGAAAACAAAACAACTTTAACCTTCACCCCTGATACTTCATTTTGTATCAAACCTAGACATACATGCATTGAAGTTTTATGCATTTTACTTGAAAGGGAAAAACAAGAAAAAGAAGGTATATTATTTCAGAAAAATAATGCTCATGATTTAAAAAAAAAGAAATACAATTTGAATCAGATACTTAGAGTTTGATCTGACTAAATACTGATTCATGTTTGTAATGCTGTTGTTGTTGTTTCTACTACTTATAAGGCAAAACTACAAGAAACTCTTGCCACGTCAGTGAAACACCCCCACAAGCCATCTGCCTCGTTTCTTCAGGAGAAAACTGTGAGCCTATAGAGCTAAGATGCTGACTCATCAATCAGCGGGGCTGTTTCACAGGCAATCCAACGCAGCTTGAACTAGATGACCCTCATAATTGAATATTAAACCCCCGATGAGTGGCAAGGCAAACCGCTGTGATGCCAACTAGAGCCTGTGATGTGTTGCTAGCAGAGATGCATGTAAAAGAGAGTGTCAGTGGCATCCTGCGAACCCCGAGGTTATTCTGTCACACTGTCATAATTTCAATCTTTGAGATAAGAAACATCATCAACATGTCCACAGACGCACACCCACACTCACACCGGGTCCCCAGATGCAAGTACGCTGAATGTACATTGTACGCATGGTGCTGTTGAAGGAAGCCTGAAGACATTGCCTTTTGTTCAGTTAAGTCGAGTTGGATTATGATGTGGGAAGGTACTCTTGAAAGTTCAAAAGGATACTTTGTGTAACGTTTCAAATCAGTTCTTCAAAAGAATGACACTTTTTTGCAACAGAGAAACAACCTTAATGTTTATAGGGGAGAACATTGTTTTTTTTACACCTGAGCATATTCACAGGGTGCCAGTTAAAATGTGGGTGAGAAGTACAATGATTTTTGAATGGTTTCCTTTATGATTTAAAGTTAAAGTCAACTTTTGGAGTTACCATGAACTTACTAAACATCGTGTATGCAGTGCCGTTGGTACTTGTGGCAATCATGAAAATATGTAAACAAAACAAAGCAAAGCAGACCACATCAAACACATTTCACAGGAAGCTGGAGTGTTATCCTTCCACCAACTTTAGCAAAGCTGAAACAACATGTCGAGCCCCCTGCTGTTTCAAGAGGCTCTCCATGGAAGCACAGCCAAGAGACTGGCTCTTAGAGAAATGCCTCTTTCAGACTCAAACTGGCATCAGATTTTGACAGACAGCCCAGAATGAAAACATCCCTGTGACGGGTGTCCTTTCAGGCTAACTGATCTGTGAGTATAATGTGATTAAAATGTACAGAGAACATCCCTAAGAAAACAAAGAACGTGACCAATATATTTTAAAGATGAACTGCTCTGACAGGCAGCACAACAAAACCGAGATTAAAATATATTTTACTCCAAGTAAAAGTGCACTACAACGTTAGGATCTCTATCTCAGTGTTTAATAGAGTCAATCTAAAAAGGACGGACAGGAATACTTTCATTTTATTACCAAGCTAACATATTTTAATCAAAAGAGCACTTATTATGCATGGCTTCACTATATGTGGGTCAGTTACATCTGTGACATTTTAATATTTCATGGTGGCTTTGATATGGCGTAGTGGGATCCACAATTTAAGCTCAAATTGTTAATGCTTATAATTATGTATAGTAAATATCTACATATAAATACATTTAAAACACAGTTCACTATTGACGGAAGTCCTCAGTTTCTTCTTTAAATAATTTGGTGGCCCTCTTTTGGGGCTTTTTTGTTTGCTTGAGGCAGCACTTCACCAACCTGCCAGCAGAGACGTAAATGTGCTTCAAGCTGCAGAGAGTCCACCAGGAATGCCACTGTGCAGTAGGTGTTTGCATTTATTCTTGGATATCTTTGCACCCGTTTCAACACGGAACGCCAACTCTCTGTCACAGCTATAATCATCCGAGCAGGTGGCTGATGCCCTGGCTTTCCCTTCGAAAAAGGCACTGCTCTTGTCATTTTTATAATGTCTTAATAATGATCATCTGAGGGTGTAACTGGTGGGTGAGAGATATAGACAGAGAGAGCAGGCAGCGCCCTGTAGATGCATGATGAATGAGGGTGTCAGCTGTCTTCACCCAATAGCAGCACAGTCTCTGAGAGGGTTTGACCGCATGCTCTGAGACCTGTCTCATTAAACACAGTGATCATGCATTAACAAGAGAACAAGAGAAAGGGATAGAGTGGAGACATAAATCATTTTCTTTAATATGTGAACTACCAGAAGTGTTTCAATGCATTAAACACGCTGCTCATTCTATATAATCTAACACTTTAGAGGGCAACATATGTGTGTCATGATCATCTGGACTAAATTAGTTTTTTTTTGTAATAATTACTATTTATTTTAACACGTAATTTGTTATTTAGTAGTGTTGAATAGCAAATTTAGAGAAAGGGACAGGCAGGGCACAACACTGGAGTCCACTTTCTTGCTCTCGTTGTTTAGGCAACCTGCATTATTGATGTGGAGCTGACACTTTACACTCTGCTTTCTGGACACACAGTGCCAGTCACCTGAAGCTCTGTCTCCACAATAACCATGCGGACATACTGCCAGTCCAAAATCATGCAATATGGCTATGGGGACTTTTCAGGGACACTATTGGATTGCATTTGTGAGTTTGTGGTGATGTGCTTCACTCTATTGTATCTCGCTCAGTATACCTATAGACTGTAGCACTGATATTCTGTTTCTCACACGAAGAATGCCAGACAAAACGCATTCATAACTTTGAAGGCCAATTGCTTATAATGGCTGTTTCAAATTTGTTTCACCTAGATCACCTAGAATACTATCTATACTGTGCCTGACTCTGGCTGGCATCAGGGGGCGTGGTTGGGAGAAGTTCAGGTCAGTCCCTATATGATCTTTCAGTACTACTACACTAAGTTTGGACTTATGGTTGCTGGAAACATAAACATACTTTCAGCAAGCTTCAAACTTATAGAGCACAGTTTAACAAAATAGATATCACACAAGAAAGCAACCTTACAGCAACATTATCCAGATACAACAATTAAATAGGCCTAGTGTAGTTTTGGGGCTCTTCAGTTTTCACCATGCATGTGTGTGCCATTTTGAAATACTAATTAATGAATATTGAGTTCATGATGTAATGCTGACGTATTACACACGAGAATTCCAGACCACCTTTGCTCTCTCACTTGTTTTCCAAATTCCCAGTCCACACTTATTGTTTTCATTTTGCCTCTTTCTGCACGTGCAAGCTTCTCGTTCAAGCTGATATGATTGATAGTCATTTTGCAAATCCCGTATCCATTCAACAGCCTTGCACATTAAGCAATTAACAGTGTTATTTAAACAGTTTGCACGTTACTCTGCCTGTTCCCTAAAAACCCAAAGGAAAGAAGCTCAGCCTACCTCGGTTCACCGTGACAGCTCCTTACGTCGACTTGTAGCAGTGGCGGGCAACAATGTGCCGCGGATCACAGTTGGAAAGCGCTGAAGTTTTTGAGGAGTCAGAGACAGATCGATCACACACACGTTATGTCTGTGCTGTGCTGTTTCACACACCACCGTGGAGTGATTAGGACTACGCCCCTAAACAAAACTGATCTGCTTGATTCGCCGCCGGACCATTAACGCGTGTTTAAGATGTTGCTGTCCAACTCGGATGTGCGCAACGGTGCGCTTCCTCCTTCTCCGAACGTGGTGCCAAATCTAAACGCTCCCCAAGGACACGTGACCAACCCAAGGGGGACTGGAATAGCTCTAATTCCCCCCACGGCAGCAGCTGGGATCGGTTACCGCTGCTCCACTGCCCGTGCAACAAACTCTAGCTGTGCGCACCCACACTCCTCCTCCATCTCTCCCATCCCCAGTGGCCTCACGGTGTCGCTGTCATTTTCATCTTCAGATGGACAAAAGGCAAGATTTCTATGTGGAAATGCACCTGTCTCATAGAGTCAATATTAAGAGGTAACACAGCTAAATTGAGTGGTTGTGATAAAACTGTATAGACCCTAACATTAAATACATTTATTAGGCTAGAAGGTGTTATTTGATGTAGATTTACTCTGATTACTAGATTACCTTGTTCTTAAGCAGTGCTCCAAGCTATCTCTTTCTTTTTCTGTCTTTCTTATTTTTAACTCTAAACAAAGCCACAGTACCTTAAAATCAAACAAAAATAATCAAGAGATTCACAATTTGTATTGTTTGATATACAAATGTTTTCTTTCAACAAACTTTAACTTGATAGTTGCTTATTTAGCTACGAGTATTTCCTGCTATAATTCATATAACTACATACAAAGCGTTTAGAGTTTTAAAAAGAACGACACGTTAGTATAATTGTAGAATACATTCATGGCTGATTCCTGGTAGATGACTGTGGCTGTGTGTTAGGTAATGTTAGTTAGCTATAATGCAATATATATATTTTCCTTTTAGTCAGTCAGTCTCACATTCACAGAATTGGACAGTTTTGGTAGCGAAAAGGAGGTTCGCTCTTACCTTTAACATCATTAGCTTGTGTTATGGTGATCCACCCATATGGCACCTTATCTTTGGCCGCTTGATGATTGATAACCATGCATGTAGCATCCTCGGCTGAGGACTAACATCTCTCCAACTGAAAAGCCTTTGGATAATACTCCAAAATTATGCCATGAACCCAACGGAAGGGCTTAAAAGAAGGAAAACAAATATAAACACTTCTTTCTTGACAATAAACTTCATTGTAGCATTTCTTCAGACCACGTAGCAAAACCAAGGAGGGCTAGCATGAAATTAGGCAACGTTACATTAAGCCAACATGGCATCCTTGCTAGTTCTGCCACGCTCCCCCAAATAAGCCAAACTCCCAAAATAGATAGCCACTTTAATTGATCACCATATGTAACGAAATATCAGTAAACCTTGTGACTTTATCGGCCTGGAGCTAAACAACACAAAACAAAACTTTATATTGAAAGACACACCTGCCGTTTTTTACCGGCATTACTCTTTCAAAAATAAAAGCACACTCTTTATGCTAGCTAACACAATAAAAGTAACATAGCCTTCAGAAAACACCACCAAAAGAGCACACATGAAAAACAACCGATTATCCTATTTTACCTTACCCAACATTTCATTATAAGATATAATGAGATTTGCTAATTTTTTACCTCCTTTTTTACTTGAGCCAGAAATTCCCTTAGGATATATCTGGGATTATCTGACATATCTGGGACTCCTGCCTGATTTATGTTTGAGGCATCAGTGAGGGATTCATAGAAGTCAGTCTGAGGCTATGAGAAAACCTAATACTAAAATGCATTCCACTCCCCTTTGATGTTTTTTGACATACAGTAGCACGTGACCATAGTCAGATGGTTTAATATCTCACATGATAAGTGCAGGAGTTTATTTTTTTAACTGTCAGTGTGCAAAGTTTCAAAGTGCAGAATCCAGACATGTACAATTATTCAAAGATGTACTGTAGGCAATGTAAACAACTCTGTGAAAGGGATGCAAAGTTTAGGTTTTCCATTCAGCAGTGCATGTTATATTAACAAACCCCATTTGGTCTCTGCATAAAACAAATGTGTATTGGTTTGGACCATGGAGGAATACTAGAAGTGCTACAAACAGCAAACACCACAGAAAATGTCCCTGGTGTACAGTTCGCATTTGCAACAGGATTTAGTTGTGAGCCTGGTTAACTTCTGACCATTGGGAAATTACATATTTAAAATGAAGTGAATGTAACAGTAATGTCTCAAACAGATGAAGTTAATGTCAAGCTCAACTGTGTAAATATATGAAAAGCTAAAGTAAATCTGCTCAGCATTTGCAGTTTAATATCAATTATGTGTAAACTGTTTTTTCTCAGAATCAGAAAAGCAGCATAACATTATGTAATGTTTAACCTTCTTATTTTTGTATATTTGGGATTTAAGTCTGTGTTTCTCAGATGTCAGTTAATGCAGTTAAAGTAGGGCAACAATTGAGACCATTGAGGCTAAACCCACCTCTTCAGCTACTTGTGGTCAGATTTTGAAGGTGGGCGGATGGAAACAGCATTGCTTGTGTGCTCATTAGCCGGCTGTGCACACGCAGGCAGGGTAATGCCACATCATTACTGCTGTCAGTCTGCTCTCCGTGCACAATGGAAACAACTCGCTTCAGAAATGGAAACCTTGGCCCTGTGGTATAACAAGATAATTATTGTCAGGTCCAACAAATATTGAATGTGAAAAGCCTGAAAAGATGAAAGATCCATACTAGTAATATTTAGCTTTTCTTTTCATAAAAACTGCATGATGTCTTCATGGGGATAAAGTAATTGCCTTTTCAGGCGGCCCTGATGTGGACTTAAAAAACAAGGGGGCGGATAAATGTGTAGATCTTATACTGTATACATGCATTTTAAGATTTGAGTCACTTGACGGCAGAAGCACTGTGGAAATGAGGTTATGGTCCTGAAATGAAGATGAGAGGAACTGTCTTTTCAAAGCCCGTAGATAAGCTAACGTGGGCGTGCTGCTGAGAAACAGGGATTTGCCTGCTGAATTACTGCCTTCAAACTGAATTACTGAATTACCTCTCTGAAATGCAAATGGAACAGCAGTGAAACAGAAGCAGAGCTCTACAGTATATAGTGCAAGTTGGCATCTTTATTAGTTCCTCTGTGACAAGGTGCTCATTCAGTGTTGACAAGAAGGACAAGTTAATGCTGGAGGGGAAACTGACAGGTGGTCTTTGTCTCTTTTTCTGTCTGTCTCTCTTTCCCACACGTTGCCAGTTACAATTACCGTTTTACAGATCCTTATTGATTGGATTTTGTACACTGAATGTGCCATGTTCAACACACAACACATTGTTTTCCAACGTGCCTTTTAATTTGGCATTTTCAAAATCTATCTCCATCTCCACATGGATATATAGAAATATATATCATAAAAAGGAAGTCCCCAGTTCTCGGATGCACACAGGGAAACGGCATTTCAAGGGGGCTTAATGAAACCCAGCAACCTTCCTCTCAGCATGCTAGATTATGAATATTTGCATAACAATTTGTGAAATGGGACCACTCTGAGGTGTGGTGAGGCAGATGATGAGGGCATAGGAGTTTTTCCACCATTTATGTTTATGCAGAAATTTGATAAACAGTATCCCCAGGGTTCAGTGCATCCAAAAGGCTAAATATCAAAGGTGGCAGATTAATTGTTGTACTGGCGTGTGATGACTGCAAACCTAGGAAGTTCCCTCAAGGACATGTTTAGCTAGGCAGGTTACATCTCTGTCAAGGTCAATTCAGGACACAATGACAGATGCAGAAGTCACCCCTGACCTGATTTTTACTGCTTTCAAGAAGTAACACTGACTTACAATGTCCCCCTACTCTTTTTCCATATGTATTAGCTGCATTATGTTTCAATGACACATTTTCTAAATTGAAAAGACCTTCAAAGTATTCATCCTTTCAAAGAGCATAAAATAGGATGTCTTTGTCCTTCTTTATCTTGCTTGTGTGAAGGTGTGAATGGAAAGCATTTCTGTGGCCCTTGTATAATAAATTTCCTCTGTTTCAAACAACAAATTATACATAAAGAAGAAGATTTAAGGTACACCGTGGACACTTTTAACACTATACATTTGGCTCAATGTATTTGTGAGTGGTTCTCTGTATTGTTATATAAAATATAATGCACAGGTTAGTTAACAAGCATGAGCATCCCAGCGCTGGGATACACTTCCTGCCGCCTTTACTATCTATTCTGCTGATAGACAGTTGGTGTTGCTAATGTACAAAGGAGCATAGCAACAAGCCCTCAATAGGGCTCTTACAAAAGTCCCTTAATCTACAGAGAGATTAGACCAAAACATATTGTTAATAATTACAGGGCTTATGAAAGTTAATTTGAGAGGGATAACTGAGGCAGGGGAAAAGTAATAATTAATGAGGCTGACAGTGGGACAGTGGGAGGATACTTAATTATATTTCGGCACTAAGAAAGACCCCTTTTTGAAGTTGTTTGAAATATGACTAATGTTTAAAGACAATTTGTAGAAATGCAATTTACACAGTAAGTAAAACCAAAAGAGAAGTTTGTTGCATGATGTTGCTTGGGCATAAATTGAGTATATTGTTAGCTTTTTGCCTAAAAGCTATTGGGAATCTTTCATGCGATTATCAACCCTGATAAAAAAAAACAGCTTGTTTTTATTTAAACGAGGATGGTTGTCAGTTTACATTTTCACAAGGAGTCACAACAATGAAACAAAGCGAAACACATTTTGAAACTTCTGATCTGTGCTCAGTTGTGTGCCTGCAGGATAACACAACAACATCATGGCAGTGGAAGCTTCCAAGGACAGCATACTGGATATTATATATTATGTACCTTTCTCAGTTGCTCAATCTCTTCTCTCCAACTGTGCATGTTTTTGCATCTAAAGTTTTGAAAATATCCCCTTTTATCCTCTTTTTCCGAGGCTAGGAAGGATTTTTGCCTCACTTCTGAAGGACCTGACTCGGAGGGATATGTCCTACCAAGGAAGCGTCCTCGACATTGAGAAACACCCTCAGTCACTGAGCCAGCATCAAATACAATCCTGCTATCACACCAGCTCAGAGCTGAAGAAGTAGTTTTTGGCCAAATGATTAAATTGACTGTGAAAGGGATAAAGTTGTAAGACGTGAACACGGTGAGCACCCATAATGGCAAACACATTTATAGCGAATTGTCGATCAAAATGTGACCGCGCCCTAAGCAAACCCTATTTTTATCCAAATGGAAACATAATTTACATTATGAAAATAATTACTTGATAGACTTAACCTTTTTTGCATAGACTTTACATTTTCTGCCAAAAAATCTAATTAATTTAGACATATATATATATATATATATATATACAACCCACTTCTTCAGTCTGCGTACAAATGACACAACTTTACACATTGGAAATGCGTGCAATGGATACGCAGAAGTCCGATTTTGCGTGCATATGATACGCTAACCATTCCCATTGAGATCTGAGGCTGAGTTTTGTGTGCATATGATACGCCACGTTTCGTGCCTGCAACACTTATTTTTGTCCGGTCGGGTCTTGGTAGACCGGAAGCTGTGTGGTTCATAAAAACTCAATATCAAGCCACGATTATTGTTTTTATTTTAAATCGTATAATGTTGGACTTTTTTTGCCGTCTGTGAGGAAAATAAAAGGGGCTGAGAGCCTCAGAATAATGAAATCTGTATTTTTTTAAATCTTTTTTTCCTTCTAATTTGTTATTCTTTTCTAAATAACACGCTGTTATTTACTCAACAATAACACACAATTATCCTTGTTTTTATTTATTCGTTTAATTCTATAATCCTGGGCTTTTTAGCCGTAAATAAAGTCACCGGAAACAGATGTAGGCCTATAAGGGGAAATTTCGAGCATCATTGCGATACACACCACAAACCCACTGAACTGATTACCCAAGATCCTCAGCTTGAAGCTCGGTGATTGGATGTTTTAGCCGCAATGCACGTTGGGATATGGTGTTAATGCGATATGATATCCGAAAAACATTTCAGAGTTTAGGATGGCCGAAGACACTACACTACCCATAATCCTCAGATATCGTTTGGGACTACAGTCCCCGTTGCTTGACAAACCCCGTGATTAATCTTCAAGCTCTGGGATTGGATGTTGGAGTGGCAGTGTGCCAAGGTTACGCCGAGCGTCAAACAGCTCTTTGAAATCGAACGAAACCACGGCAGACTATCCAAAACTGGACTCAAACGCCCCCCCAGAACTACACATGCTGGCTATTGTGTTTCGCACATGGGTTTCGCAACATGTTCTCTGCCACGTCTCTACTGGGAATTGTAGTTTTAAAAGACGTTTTCGTTTTTCCCACAATTAGAAGTTGCCAGTATTAAACTGTGTACACCCCTGGAGGTTTAGGGGATAGGAAACACATTGGTGTGTACAAATGTAAAACATGTAATCAATAAATGGGTGAAAATCACTTGTGTCCATAATGGGCAGCATTAATATACCCACATGACAGCTTATCTGCAGATCTCTATAAAGTATATTCATTACTCGTTATTCTCTACTAATAGTTAATTAAAGACTGTATATAATGGCTATTTTGCACATCCCTTTCAAGATTTCAAGATTTTCAAAGGTTTATTGACATATGTATCATATACACAACTACGGTGTAGTTATGCAATGAATGAAAAACTTGGGTCACAGGTTCCTCAACAGTGCATTGCAAGACATCTATCAATATATGTGTATACCTCCACCATTAAACTGTCAAGTTCTGCACATTTCTTATACTATCTACATACATAAGAGTATAATTAATGTGTATAATATCAGTTAAAATAACTGCTTCAACATAGTTAACATTGCAGGAAAGCAATATATTAGACGTTAAGTACTTTGTCAGACTTAATATTTATGTGTAGATACCCCCAAAGCTTTTTTCTTATTTAAAAGAAGACCTTAACCTAAAGTATTCTTTAATGTGTTAATAAAGGTTAATTAGTTTGTCTGTTTTGCACAAATGTGTTAAATGTAGTATAGTTGTTAGGTTGGAGGCGGGAATCATAGCCATAGAAGCCCGGCTCCGCATTTTAGAAAGTAACTCAGCTACAGTAAAGCCCATGTTAGTCGGTGCGGACCGGCAAGAGGTAGCTCCTACTAGCCGTCCCCCGACAACTCCCGAGCAGCAGGGAGACTGGGTGACTGTTCAGAAGAGGCATTACAGGAGACCCACAGGTCCCCACCAACCCGTTCACGTATCTAACAAATTTTCCCCACTCAGCGAGGCACCCGCTGAGGAGTCAACTCTGGTTATTGGTAGCTCTATTATGAGATACGTGAATTTAGAGACCAAAGCCTCCACAGTCACATGCATTCCGGGGGCCAGAGCGGGCGACGTTGAGGCGCATCTTAAACTGCTGGCTAAAAATAAACGTAAATACAGTAGGATTGTTATTCACGTCGGTGGTAATGATGTTCGTTTACGCCAATCAGAATGCACTAAACTTAATGTGGCGTCGGTGTGTAGATATGCTAAAACAATGTCGGACACCGTAATTTTCTCTGGTCCCCTCCCCAATCTGATCAATGACGACATGTATAGCCGCATATCATCATTTCAGCGCTGGTTGTCTTGGTGGTGCCCAGCAAACGATGTGGGCTTCGTAAATAATTGGACAGCCTTCTGGGGAAAACCTGGTCTGATTAAGAGAGACGGCATTCATCCTACTTTGGAAGGTGCACATCTCATTTCGGCAAACATTTCAGGGATTTGTGGACTTAATCCATGACAAACTGGAGTTGAGACCAGGAGGCGGAGTCGCAGTCTTACACGCTTCTCTGCGCTCTCTCCTGGGCAGTCATCCATAGGAATCCCGAACCCAATAAAATACCCAATATTAACGGTGTGTGTGTCTGCCCAAGGACAATTTAAGATGAAGCCTAATAGAGGTGTCATACATAATAACCTAATAAAAGTAAATGTAACAACTACTACAGTGCAACAAAACAGGAAGATTAAATGTGGTCTCTTAAATATAAGATCTCTAGCATCTAAAGCAATATTGGTAAATGATTTAATATCAGATTATAATATTGATATTTGCTGTCTCACTGAAACTTGGTTGAGACATGAAGAATATGTCAGCATAAATGAAGCCACTCCACCCAGCCATATCAATACTCATATTGCTCGAGGCACAGGCCGAGGAGGTGGAGTTGCAGCCATCTTTGACTCAAATTTACTTATCAATACTAAACCAAAATTAAATTATACCTCCTTTGAAAGTCTTGTTTTTAGTCTTACGCATCCGACCTGGAAAACTTTGCATCCAATCTTATTTGTTACAGTGTACCGTGCACCAGGTCCTTATTCAGAATTCTTAACAGAATTCTCTGAGTTTTTATCAACTTTGGTTCTTAAAACAGATAAAGTAATTATCGTAGGTGACTTTAATATTCATGTTGACGATGATAAAAATAGCCTTACTGTTGCATTTAACTCTATATTAGACTCTATTGGTTTCCGTCAGAGTGTAAATAAACCAACCCACTGCTATAATCACACTCTCGACCTTGTTCTGACTTATGGTATTGAAATTGAGCAACTATTAGTCGAACCGCATAATCCTGCTTTATCCGACCATTTCTTAGTAACTTTTGAAGTACTGTTACTAGACTACAAACCATTAGTCAAAAGTTCCTGCAGCAGAAACCTATCTGTTAGTGCTATAGCCAAATTTAAAGAAGAGATTCCACCAATACTTAACTTGATAGCATGTCTGCATGTAAGGGAGGAAACTTATACAAAATGTACACCACCCCAAATTGATCATGTTGTTGATAGTGCTACAGATGCGCTGCGAATAAAATTAGACTCTGTTGCTCCTTTGAAAAAGAAGAAAATAAAACAACATAGACTAGCTCCATGGCATAATGCCGAAACTCGCAAAATAAAGCAAAAGTCGAGACAACTTGAAAGGATATGGCGTTCCACTAAACTCGAAGAATCTCGTTTAATTTGGCATATTACTCTCAATGAATATAAAAAGCACTGCGTAAAGCGAGAGCAGCTTACTACTCTTCATTAATAGATGAGAATAAGAATAATGCAAGATTTCTTTTCAGCACTGTAGCCAGGCTGACAGAGAGCCACAGCTCTACTGAGCCTTCTATTCCCATAGCACTCAGTAGTAATGATTTTATGTGCTTTTTTAACGATAAAATTGTTACTCTTAGAAACAAAATTAATGACCTCTTGCCTTCGACCAGTATAGTGTTATCAACAGCTCCCGGAAACGTAAGTTCTAATATTAGACTAGATAGTAAATTAGAATGCTTTTCAGCCATAAACCTTGAACAATTGAATTCAATGATTCTTTCTTCTAAACCATCAACGTGTATCTTAGACCCGATTCCAACTAAGCTGTTAAAGGAAGTTTTTCCATTAATTAGCACCTGTTTATTAAATATTATGAATATGTCTTTATTATCGGGCTATGTTCCACAATCATTTAAAGTAGCAGTGATAAAACCGCTTCTTAAAAAGCACAACCTCGATCCAGAGGTTTTAGCCAACTATAGACCTATTTCTAATCTTCCGTTCCTCTCAAAAATTCTTGAGAAAGCGGTCGCAAAACAGTTGTGTGATTACTTAAAAACAATGATTTATTTGAAGATTTTCAGTCTGGCTTTAGAACACATCATAGCACAGAGACAGCTCTGGTTAAAGTCACAAATGACCTTCTAATAGCCTCAGACAAAGGACTTGTCTCTATTCTTGTCTTACTCGATCTCAGTGCTGCATTTGATACTATCGACCATGATATCCTATTGCAAAGACTAGAGCACTTAGTTGGCATAAAGGGAACTGCTTTAGGCTGGTTTAGGTCCTATCTATCTGAACGCTCTCAGTTTGTATGTGTCAACGATAAATCTTCCATGCAAACCAAAGTTAGCCATGGAGTGCCACAGGGCTCAGTGCTTGGACCTATTTTGTTCACATTATATATGCTTCCGTTAGGCATATTATAAGGAATCATTCTGTACAGTTTCATTGTTATGCGGATGATACTCAACTATATTTATCAATCAAGCCTGATGAAATTAATCATCTAAATAAAATTCAAGACTGCCTTAAGGACTTAAAAACGTGGATGACTTTAAACTTTTTGATGTTAAACACGGCCAAAACTGAAGTTATTGTACTCGGCCCAAAGAATCTACGAAACAAATTATCTAAAGATATACTAACTATGGATGGCATTAATTTGGCCTCCAGTGAGACTGTAAGGAATCTTGGTGTTATATTTGATCAGGATTTATCCTTTAACGCCCACATAAAATCTATTTCAAGGACCGCCTACTTCCATCTACGTAACATTGCAAAAATCAGGCATATCTTGCCTCAAAACGATGCAGAGAAACTAGTCCATGCATTTGTTACTTCAAGGCTAGATTATTGTAACTCTCTATTATCAGGGTGTACCAAGAAGTCAGTTAAGTCGCTTCAGCTGATTCAAAATGCTGCAGCACGTGTACTAACCAGAGTTAGGAAAAGGGACCACATTACTCCTGTTCTGGCTGCCTTACACTGGCTCCCTATAGAACATAGGATAGAATTTAAAATTCTTCTTCTCGCCTACAAAGCCCTTAATGGGCAGGCGCCATCTTACCTTAAAGAACTCATTATACCCTACTGTCCTACTAGGGCATTGCGTTCCAAGAATGCAGGGTTGTTGGTTGTTCCTAGAGTCTCTAAAAGTACAATGGGAGCCAGAGCCTTTTCATATCAAGCTCCACATTTGTGGAATCAGCTTCCAGTTTGTGTTCGGGCGGCAGACACCCTATCCGTTTTTAAGAGTGCGCTTAAGACCTTCCTTTTGATAAAGCTTATAGTTAGGGCTGATTAGATTCAGCCCCTAGTTTAGCTGCTATAGGCTTAGTTTGTCGGGGGACACTTTACTTTACTTCTTCCTTCTCTCTGTCTGTACCTGGTTACTCTCATGTTCCGAATAACCCAGCTTCCCCAAATTTCTTTTTGGTGTCTATCTACGCCGGGACCCTGAGTCGTGGCTGATCCTGTTGCTGTGGTCCTGAGTCCTGGATCGCGAGCCCTGGATCTTGAGTCATGGCTGTGCCTGTTTCTGTGGTCCTGGATCATAAGTCCTGGATGGATATCCTCGGGGATTCATCTTCTTATTATAGACACATGCATTTCCAAACATTTGGACTACCTATGTTGTAAATGTATTATCTTCTCAATTTACACACGGCATCTATTGAACGTCTGTCCGTCCTGGGAGAGGGATCCCTCCTCTGTTGCTCTCCCTGAGGTTTCTCCCATTTTTTTCCCCTTTAAACTGTGGGGTTTTTCCTTTTTCTGGAAGTTTTTCCTTGTACGATGTGAGGGTCTAAGGACAGAGGGTGTCGTATTGTCTACTGATATTCTGTACAAACTGTGAAGTCCACTGAGACAAATGTAACATTTGTGATATTGGGCTATATAAATAAACATTGATTGATTGATTGATTGAAGAGAAATTGAAGATGTTGTTTAATTGCTGATATATTTATGATCCACGTCACGTATACAGTTTCGGCGGCATTTCTTCCAGTTTGTCTAGAAGTCTTCTAATCAGGGCTCTATAAATAAAGAACTACGGCAGATGTGTAATATTTAATGCAGCCGAACCGTGTATTACAATGCCGTTATGTGATGACCTCCAAAGAGAAAAGCAAGCACACTCGGAATAAAGTATTATTTTCTTTTTTTAAATGTTTTTCGGATTTCATATCGCATTAACACCATATCCCAGCGTGCATTGCGGCTAAACAATCCAATCACCAAGCTTCAGCTGAGGTTCTTGGGTAATCAGTTCAGTGGGTTTGTGGTGTGTATCGCAATGATGCTCGAAATGTCCCTTACAGGCCTACGTCTGTTTCCGGTGACTTTATTTTGAATTTCAGTTCCTGAGGAACGGCTAAAAAGCCCGATATTATAGAATTAAACGAATAAATAAAAACAAGGATAATTGTGTGTTATTGTTGAGTAAATAACAGTGTGTTATTTAGAAAAGAATAACAAATTAGAAGGAAAAAAAGATTAAAAAAAAACAGATTTCATTATTCTGAGGCTCTGAGCCCTATTTATTTTCCTCACAGACGGCAAAAAAAGTCCGACATTATACGATTTAAAATAAAAACAATAATCGTGTCTTGATATTGAGTAAGAACCGGTAAGAACATGTTTTTATTAACCACACAGCTTCCGGTCTACCAAGACCCGACCGGACAAAACGTGGCGTATCATATGCACACAAAACTCGGCCTCAGAACTCAATGGGAATGGTTAGCGTATCATATGCACGCAAAATCGGACTTCTGCGTGTCTATTGCACGCATTTCCAAAGTGTAAAGTCATACCATTTGTACGCAGACTGAAGAGAGTGGGTTGCTTGCTAAGGTCAATGTAAAAAAACATTATTAGTGAATCCCTTGTCTGAATTTATTTAAAATAAATTATTTAATTGTTGCAGATTTCGTTGGGATGTTGTGTCACTACCTCAGCATGTGTTTTACGGAGGGAATTCTTAAACACAGGTTAAAGATAAACACTAAAAAGATATTGAATTTAGAGAGTTGATTTTTTTTTCGTAAAGCCCCTGTCACACTGTCCCGAAATTGACACCAGATGGACCAACACAGTCTCACGGCATTTCTTGTTATAGTCACGACATTAATCTATTGATTCGTGTTCACCAACACGATTTCGCATTTTTTTTCGTGTCACAGAACGATTTTAAAAGCAATGTAAATAATAACAAATTAGAAGGAAAAACAGATTAAGAAAATACAGATTTCAGTATTTGGACACAGAACGATTTTAGAAGCAATGTATTTCTATTGGTATTATGTTTCGTGCCTGCACCAAATAATAACAAATTAGAAGGAAAAAAAGATGACAAAAAATACAGATTTCAGTATTCTGAGGCTCTGAGCCCCATTTCTTTTCCTCGCGGACAGCAAAAAAACTCCGACATTATACAATTTAAAATAAAAGGGATAGGGTTAGGCTTAGGGTAAGATATTGAGTAAGAAAATCTTTTTATGAACCACACAGCTTCTGATATTCCAAGACCCGACCGGACAAAAAGATGTGGTGCAGGCACATAGAAATACATTGCTTTTAAAATCGTTCTGTGTGACATGAAAGAATCGTGTTGGTGAACACGAATCAATAGATTAAATTAATTTCGTGACTATAACACGAAATGCCGTGAGACTGGGTTGGATGGACACACGATAAAGAAAATATTCAAATTCGGCTCTGATCGTAACAACATCGGGCTATTCGTGAGGGCATCTTAAGCCATCGTGTGACCGCCGGTGGAGTTTCTCAGGCTCCGGCAGCAACTTCGTGAGCGGTGGCAAAATCTTTGGCATGCCAAAAAATTGCAGAAGGACCTTGCGAAGGTTCATTTTTGTGTTGAATTCGTGTGTCCATTTTGCCCTTCGTAAGGCACTCGTGAGGGCATCTTGTCAAATCGTGTCATCTTCGTGTGATCATCGGTGCCATCGGGCATTTTTCGCCTCACAAAGACAATACGAAGGAAACAAGGAGCTGCCCGATTGTCATAGGAAGGCAACACGACTACGTGAAGCCCTCGCAATGCCGCCGTGTAGCCATCGTATTATAGTACGATGACATCGAGATTGCATTTATTTCACAACAAAATCATGTAACCATATTATGTAAATAACCCAATTTGTGTTCTGTGAAACTGAAAAGGATATTACATTGTTTTTGTTACTTTCGTTGCAGTTGTATGTCTTAAATGTAATTTAGGTTAACTTCCTGTTTTATTTAGATGCTTTTATTTTGAAGGCGAGTTTACGCTGTTGACAGGAAGTTGTTGTTGTTGCTATGGAAACAACATGACGGAGATAAGTAATATCTTCTAATCTACATATAAAGACGGAGAAAGTAAAGAATAAAGTGTATTTTTAAATGTTATCACCCCCCGAAGAGGCACAAGCTCTTACGTTGAGTCTGGATACATTCTAAATCATCAGTAAAGTCTACGACCATATTTTCGTGTGTGGTTCGGGTGCCATCGTGTGGCCTTCTGTAGGCATCGTACTTGCTTCGGCTGTTGCTTGGCTGTTGACCAAGTTCGGGGCCATATTCGTGCGAAATTCACAATTCCATATTCGTGTGTCCATCTGTTGTCAATTTCGGGACAGTATGACGCAGGCTTAACAGATTGCCATGTGGGTTGTCGACTGGAAAAGTGTTATCTTTTTTTCTGTACACATTTACTATTCCACTGCGTGCATAGCCGATAAGACACAGGCGGGAATGTTGATATGTCTGACAATTTAGAAAGATATGAAGTGAGTAAGATAAAGGTTTAGCTACACCTTGGCATAGTTAGCATAGCTCAGATAAAAAAACAACTTGAGCCCTATCTGTGATAGCATTTCAGCACAATCTGAAGTATTTTTGTTTGAAATATTTGTCCTTGATTATTAGATTTGTAAGTTTCTCTGAGTTTTGAGTGCTTCATTCCAGAAGCACTTGTTTGTTTTAGCCGCAGCAGCGGTATTATCATTTTAACCTTGTGAAAATGATGGATGTATTTCAAGGTATACAGGAAGGGTAGATCTGTACTGTGTTGATAATATAATACAACTGTATTTTCTTATTTTCATTTAACATACACACATCTAGAAAATGTTTGTCTGCACATTTTGTTTACATATTTGGTGGAAATTGATGTAAGTATGTCATTGAATGTCTGCATGATTTACAAATCTTTAATCTTGTCCTATCCCTGTTTCATTTTGAAACACACATGTTGTATCTGCAGCAGGTGATCCCATGTAGGTTGCTGTTTATTTCAGGAAAGCAGGGAGCTAAATATTGTGTACCAAACTCCAAAAGTAAGCCATGAGTGTTTTGTTTTCATCTGAAAAATGAAAGGCACCTGGGTGTAGCAGGAGGTAGAGGCAAACATGTTCCCATTTCATTCTCAAGCTGATGAAATGTCCCCGTCCAGTGCCTGTCGGCAGCCTCGTTTGGGCAGGATAAAAACTTTTCCCAGCTGCAGTGGGCCTGAGGGTGGTCTCATGTCACTGCAGAGTTGAACAGAATATCCGAGCATCTGCTCCTGCCTGCCCAGGAAAGCATCGCCAGATTAGGAAACCTGGAGGGCTTTGTGATTATCGTGGGGCCGTCTACGACAAGAGTCCTTGTTGGCAGTGGCACACAAGGCAGTGTCGCCATCCTGGAATTGAATTGGGAAGGACTTAATGGGTTTAAAGGCTTGGCTCTCAGTGTGATGGAATCAGATAGAGGGGGAAACGCCAGGAAGTTGTGACAGGCAGAAGGCTAGGCAGCGGAGCACAAAGTGAGAGAGACAGGGAGATAAAGACGATGAATTGAACACAGTTAAGACCAAATGATGGGAAGAAGGTTATTTTAGGTTAGTGTCTCTGTGGCGTTAATTCTGTAAGCAAAGATTCCATTCGTGAAACATCTAAACTGATAATAAAACATCTGCCATACTGTTGATGGAGCATGGTGTTTCACAGCAGACAAAAGAGCCTGAAGCTATTCATGCTGTTTCCATTATACTGACAATGAGACAGTAAGAAGCTTCAGTAACTCCAAACAGCTTTTTTCTATCCTGTCCTTCTATTACCGAGTATGAAATTCAGGTTTTAAAGCCTACTTTTCAACCTGAAGGCCAACTTATATTAAAACAATTTTTTTTAATACATTCACATTTCCGGATGTTCTTCAAGGAATTTAATCATCATGAATAATTTCCATCACTGAATAACTGTTTTTTTCGACCTCAAGTGTGCCAAACTTTGACTAAATGAAAAACCTGCAGCCCTATAGGCTGAATAAAAAATTAGTGATTGCAAATTTACGAAGTTATGGTGGTGCTTATGTAAAAAAAGAACTTAAAGGAAAAGATTGCCAAAGTATTGTCTTGAATAAGAGAAAAAAGTATAATCTCAGCCTCTGAAACTGAATGCATGCGGTCTTGTGGGAAAGCAGTAACCCTGTAGCAGAATAAGAGAGATGTCATATAAACTCCCTTTTGACTCCATAAAACTGACTTCAAATTCTGTCTGCATTTTAGATCGCCTTTTCATAGAACCTAATGTGAAAGGAAAAGCATGTGTAGCATTATTGTGCTGCATGATTAATGATCAACTTTGACATCCATTGTACAGTATCTTTCTCTTTTCTTCTCTGTCGCCAAACAAACCCCATTCCCTCTTCAAAAACACTATATTTGTCTGAGAAAAATAAAAAAATACAATATAGCTTTTGATTCAGGGCAAAGAAAATCAATTTCATACACATGTCAGGTTTCTGTGCGCATGGAAGCTCTGTGGGCATTGTACATTAAAGTTGCCATCAATGGAGAGATAAAAACTGGCCAGGGTGTCATCTGTGCTTTTGTGCCTCATGCTATGAAGCAAAATGTGGGGGAGGAAATGGAAGAGGGAAAATGTACTCAATAGTGCTGCACACTAATTTCTAGTGAAACATCAAGCTTATAGAATATCAATATATCCAGATTGTGCTGTGATAAAGGGCTTTTGAAAAGGAGCAGTGTGTGTGTGTGTGGACCAAAACAGTCACTACTGCAGTATGACGTTGCTTAAGTGCTGGAGCCCCGGCTGTTAGCGGTTTGGTTGTGGGACCCCAGAGAGGAAGGTACAAAGTGACAGCCCATTAACTTCAACTCCCCCGCGCCTTGCCTCCTCTGCTCTGGACTGTCCCTCTTCTTTGCTACGCCATTCCCACTTTGCGGACCCAAAGCTCTTAATGAGGAGAGGAGTCTGGCTCTCACTGCCCAAACCTGAGGGTCAGGACCTCTCGTTGTCATGGCTACCAAACAATCTCCTGAACTGTCAGTCCCCCGGTAGGAACTGCCTGCATTCAGCTGGCCACAGATCAGCTGTCCTGGGGAATGAGAAAAAGGGAAGGAAGCAAGAGGAAACACAAGTACCAAATCAAATACTTTTCTCAGGGCCCAGATAAGATAGAAGACATTACAAAACATACATTTCATAGAAAAGCACAAACAGGAATAATGGTTTATAAACTACTATGGGTAGCGTAAAGTACAAACCTCACGGTAAGACCTTCTGCAAACAAATTTTTTTTTAGTATTGATTTCTTTGGCCACATATCACTTTCACAACAGTGGTGGTTCCCAACCATTGAACCATGGATTCCCAGGGGTCTCTTACCTCATTCACACCAACACAACTCCGGTTCAAGCTCCGTGTTAGAGCTTTTCAGGTTCAGAACCGGTTCTTCGGTTTAGCTCCGGCTCTTTTCACACCGCTCAGAGCCCGACTGGTGCTGCGTCATTGCGTCATCGTTTGCGCCATGACCTAACCGTTTGCGTGCCTGCTTCATAAAGCCAAACCGCGCGGAAACCCCTCACAGCTCACACCGACAACAACAACAATGGCCGATTGTGTTGAAGCGCTACTCGTTTTGGTTTTAGTAAAAACCAGCGGTTGCCATCTCTTTCTGCAATTGTTGGAGAATTGCTTTGGACTGCGTGCTCCCCTCCAGCTTCCTCTGTACCTCTTCGGAAGACCAGATTCCCAGTAGGTAGCTGGTCTCTTCAGTGGACCACCGCTGCTTGTTGAGTTTCTCCATCGTTGTGTACAAACTGGATAAAACGCGGGCTTTTTGTTGTTGTTCAGGAGTTGATCCCGCCCCTGCCCCTGCCCCCGCCTCGACGTAAGCGTGACGTATGCGGTGCTTTTGCTCTAGCCGGAGAATTTTTTGGTGCTTGAAACGAACCGGATTCCGGAGCTAATACCTCATTCACACCAACGGTGTTTCAGGGATGGTTCGGAGCTGGAGCTTGAAAAGCACCGGGTTTTCCTGTTCACACCGCAGCGGAGCAGCCTCTTAGCTCCGGAATCCGGTTCGTTTCAAGCACCAACAAATTCTCCGGCTAGAGCAAAAGCACCGCATACGTCACGCTTACGTCGAGGCGGGGGCAGGGGCAGGGGCGGGATCAACTCCTGAACAACAACAAAAAGCCCGCGTTTTATCCAGTTTGTACACAACGATGGAGAAACTTAACAAGCAGCAGTGGTCCACTGAAGAGACCAGCTACCTACTGGGAATCTGGTCTTCCGAAGAGGTACAGAGGAAGCTGGAGGGGAGCACGCGGTCCAAAGCAATTCTCCAACAATTGCAGAAAGAGATGGCAACCGCTGGTTTTTACCAAAACCAAAACGAGTAGCACTTCAACACAATCGGCCATTGTTGTTGTTGTCGGTTTGGCTTTATGAAGCAGGCACGCAAACGGTTACGTCATGACGCAAACGAGGACGCAATGACGCAGCACCAGACGAGCGGTGTGAAAAGAGCCGGAGCTAAACCGAAGAACCGGTTCTGAACCTGAAAAGCTCTAGCACGGAGCTTGAACCGGTGTTGCGTTGGTGTGAATGAGGTATAAGAGGCTGCTCCGCTGCGGTGTGAACAGGAAAACCCGGTGCTTTTCAAGCTCCAGCTCCGAACCGGCCCTGAAACACCGTTGGTGTGAATGAGGTATCTGAGGTCTGGGGGGGAAAGGGGAGGAGTTTATTTTCACTATTTAATTCACGATTGAAGTGAGCCTAATGTGAGTAAGAGTAATAAAAGACTTTTGTGATTAGGGCCTTATTACTACCTTCAATTCCTAATCACATCTAACAACCAACATGTTTTTTTGTCTGTAGCTAACAATGCTATTTACACCCAGGTGCAAATAGACACTCCGTTATTTATTTTTATTTGAGGTCCTAAAGCAAAATTATTATAATTAACTATAATAGGAATTACTGCGTTACACCAGTTTAAGAAATATTGTCATGAGAACAATTTGGTTTATCACATGTGAGCAAATGATACTATGCACAATCCTGCACTAGATATAATGCAAATGTTTTCATGAGATTTGCATCAATTGATCAACATTTCCTCTTAAACCTTTTCAAAGAATACTTGGCTAAAAAACATCATCTTTTGTGGTTTTGCCATCAATTTACAGGAAATGAGGTGTGACACAATTTCAAAATGTCATTGAGCTGGTGGAAGAGACAACGAAACAAAGAGAGTAGAAATTCATAGCGAGCATGAATGTTGTTTGCCACCACACCACCAGAAAGCAAACAGCACACAGAAGAAGATCCTGCTGTGTTGTTGGACAGACATCAAAGGCAAAGGCCTCAAATAGTTTCTCCCTCACACTGAGTGACCCAGCAGCACATCGCTTCCTCCATATGTACACAAACAAGCACATATTCACAAAACCGAGGCATGTACTCATACTCATACTCACTCGGATACAAATAACACGAATGCACTAATCATTCAGCACCTTATCTCTATTATATCTTCCTGCTTGCTGAGAGGTGACATTTTATTTACTTCCACAGTCATGTCAGGCAGCACCAAGACACAGTATTACAGTTGGGAATCTGTCACAGTTGTCTTGACCTTTGACCTCAGAGTCATACTATCCCACCGACATCTGCAACCCCATACAGCCCCCTCCCAGTGCGGCATTTGAGGAAATACCCACCGGTCTGTTTCATTACTTAAGTTAGCGGGATAGAGGTCGAGCCACACAGGGAGAGGAGAGAGCTGAAGATGTTTTCACATTTTTAGAGGCTTGGCATTTTTTTGCTTTGTCTTTGCAAAGGGTTTTCAGGTCCTTTAAGAAAGTGTAACAATTTTAACTCAAAGCACTTGAGGGATAAAATACAAACTGAATACATGGTTATCTTTAAATAGCCTACTCATACATGAAAATGCCAGTTGTCTCTGTGTCAACTTACAAGAAAAATACAACACAAAGTATCCAGTGCATCTCAATTCAAACCTCATCCCATATGTATACTTTGTTTCTGACACCTATTAGGACACACTCCCTATGTGTGTTGTATGAATGAGCACTAGTTCTAATGCACAAAAACATAAATCAAAGTGTGTTTATTGCACCTGAGACAGTAAATCCAATAGCCACCATACAAACTAAATCCCCCAAGAGTGCACTAGAGAGACTGGTCTTCCCTCTCATAACATTTCTTCTCCAAATTCACTTACTGAATTACAAATTGAGGTAAATCATCCGAGGCAGGATTTGATTAGAGTAACCAATCATTTTGGCAAACAGACTCAAGGGAGACCCAAGGATAGAGGAGTCTTTAAAGTACAAGTTAAAAAGCAAATTACCTAAATGTTGTCTTCCCAACACCGTTACACACAAAAGATTGTCTCTATTAAAAACAGCCCCAGGCAGGCTGCTTCTTTTACGATGACCTGAGAATTCATTAAAGACAAAGCACATGATAAAAAAATAAAATTCACTGGGAGGACTCTCTTTGAAAAAGCAGTTTTAGAGTGCAAGCGGATGGCCATCTTCTGTTGCCTGTGTGCTTGGTCTAATAGTGTTTGTCCAAAAAAGACAAGAACCTCTCCAAGGAACAACCAATGGGATTTAATTAACAGTGAGTGACAGGGCATGGTAGCTGCGGCGCTCTGTTCTCCCAGCATTTTTTCTTAATCCTGTCACGCAGGATCCAACTCTGCTGCACATTGCAGAAGGTTTCATCTGAGTTGTGGGCTTGTGGGATTTATTACAGAAGCAAAATCTTTCTATAAGAATGGAAGCAGCCTAGTTTTAATTGCTCAAGTTGGACTATGTCAGAGAATTTGGCAAAGTAGACATAGCTGCTAACCCTAGTACTTCCACTGTGAGGGGCTTAGTCAGTTGCACTGAGTACTCCATGACTTAATTAGGCTACTCTCAAATGTAGCTGTGTCACCATCTTAATGACCTAAAAAGTAAGCGTGGACTTTATTTCGACTGGACTCTTGCGTATTTCACCCTCAACCTACCACTGAGGACACACATCCTCTCTGACTGACCAAACAAATGCTGAGTGCTACAAACTGCCTCAGGAACAAACAGAAAACATTCATCAGCGGTGTCGATCAGTCACTAAAGTGTCACCGCACCACAGCTTTCAGGAGCCACAGATTGTTTTTTAAATCTATTTTTACCTACATATCCCTCATCACTCACATAGAAAACTAAACAAATTGCAAAGTTGTAAATAAACATATCCATTGTTCTACTATAGGGAGGGATATGCAGTCATCAACCAAGAGGAGGAGGACTTTAAAAGCCAGAGAAGGCCAATCAATGCTGATCCACATGGAGGACAGTGTGCAGGGGGGGAGGGGGGCTCTTATTTTTAACACAAGCCACTGAGACTGGTCAATCAGGGAGAGTTCCGCTGCCATTTCCATTTTAAATGCATTCATATACAAATTAATGGGAGTGGATTTGTCTAAACTCTGGTGTCCAATTTCCATTTTCTATCTCATTACAGATATTGTCTTCTGCATGTGGTTGTTTTTCTGTGAACATCTAAGACACTAATGTATGCTACTGTCACATGGTCCATTTTATAGGGAAGAAAATATAAAACAAGTATACATAATGTATGACCACACACAACATGTATTTCAGAGCATGCTTTAAATTTGAATGTTTTTGTCTGTGAATGTGTTGTGCGTGTTGATGCATGTGAAAGCAGCAGACGATGAAGAAGATTAGATTTGAGGTCTGAAATACCTGACCCTTGGTTTAGAGCTGAACTATCTTAACTCTGCGAGATTAGACACGTTTTGAATGTGGAAGATCGTTTGTCGCATGGTTTTAGCTGCGGCTGTTTCATTTATTTTGCCTCCATTAAAGATAATCAATACTCCATTGATTGCTATTGATTGCTCCAGTTTGTGCAATGTTTCTGCACATGACCATTCGGGCAGCAGATTCACAGCTGACTGTTATTGTGCTCATGTCGATGTGCTTTTACATTAATCAACACCTCCAATTTTACTTTCAGAAATGCCTAAAGCCTTAGTAAAAGTTTGTATTACGGTTATTATAGACTGTTTAAAGAGATGATATTTAAAGGGATGAGGTGAGTAGTCTGGAAGTATGACTTTAAAAAGCTCTACTGGCACCAAAGTATAAATTCAGTGTCAGAAAAAATATTAGTTCTTCTTTAATTACTTTCTTCCCACATATGTTGCTATGTTAGGGATATTTTAAAGCCTTTTTATAGTTTTCAAACTAAAATAATCTATCAAAAAACATGACCAATTACCATTACGTGGGCTGCAACCCAAATATCTAGTTTTGGAAGATATCAATATTTCAATAACGCTGCTGTTGAAAGTACATCACCACACATGTGTTTGAACTTCAAATAAGCTGGAGACAAACATTAAGGAGAGATCAAGCAGAGAAATCAAAGCAGCAGCACTTCAAACATTGGCTGCAGAGACAAGTTAATCTATTCCAGAATAGAGATAATGTTCTGTACAGTTTTGGCTTTTCAAATAAAAACATTTAAGCTAAACTAAATGGAAGCTTTGGTCTGAATAAAATACACTCCACTAAATTATTGATTTATGTAGATTTTGATCCATTTAGTGCAATCAATCAGTTTCAATACATAACTCCTGCACATATTTCCAAAGGCTATATATAACCTGAGCTCAAAATCGACCCACACTTCTGACTGAGAGGAGCAAAAAGGCTTTACCTGAATTTAAATATGTAAAAGCGTTGTCTAAGGATGTGCAGTAGGACTTTAATCACTTGAAGTCTTAACTTGGTGCAGCAGCAGATAACGCTCAATGTCCTCTAAGGAAGTTCCCGTGGATAAATATATGAGTGACAGATCAGTGTCTTTAATGTTAGGGGGTTTGACCACTAAGAGCAAATGTGAGACGTGATAATTTAAGTCAGGGTTCTGATAAAAAGCAAGATAAAAACAAATCGTAGTCTAATAAGTGGTAGGTAGGCTACTTGCACTGAATAAACACAGGTTTTCACAGCAGGAAAACAGACCGAAAGAGACCGAGCAGAGGACATGTTAAAGGAAGAGAGTGAAAGCATGGAATTAAAGTTGAATAGCGAGAGAGATAGTATGGTGGTGTGTGAGACCGAGCCTTGACAGTTGCAGGGAAGAGAGGCCGCGGTTTCCTGACAACGGTAATTACTTCCCTGGTTTAACTCATGGCCTGAATCTCCTCGGGTTCTGCGCTGATGTATGTTCCTGTGATGAGAGATTGCCTGTAAAGAGTGCTTTACTTTTACACAATCCAAGCCTAACCAGTGGGGCACACTTCTTAAAGATGACTGGACAGCAAATTTAATCCTGAGAGGGGTGAGAGAAGATTAGGCTTATGTGCCGTATCTCACCAGCCAATTGGAGGAATTGAGCCTGTCTGGCCCAAATGTCTTGGCCAATCACAGCCTCAGGCAGAGGATCAAATGCACATGGGGAAAAG
Organism: Dissostichus eleginoides; assembly: GCA_031216635.1. NCBI lineage: Eukaryota > Metazoa > Chordata > Actinopteri > Perciformes > Nototheniidae > Dissostichus > Dissostichus eleginoides. The sequence goes on from CM062271.1 coordinate 17,619,320, forward strand.
CAGCAGTGAAGAAATTATGCAATATGATAGCCTGGATGTAAAGGAGCGGCTTAACATTGATATGCAGAACACAACATTACCTGAGGAAAGATCTATTTTCACCATCATCATCATCATCATCATCATCATCATCATCATCATCATCATCATCAATTTCATGTTGTTGTTGAGGATTTTTACACCACAGACTCTTAACATGTCAGTTTTAAAGCTGCTGATAGGATATTTGATCAAATATTTATATCATATTGAGAACATTTTGTGCTCACTTGGATTCACTTCCTCAGCATGACAGCGTCTGTCAAATTAATGTTGGGCATCAAAGCATAATGGCTTTCATCTGTTAGGCTTGTTGAAAGACAAGTGTGAATAAAGAAAAAGAATGAAATACTCTATTTCAGTGCTATTAACAAAAACCCAAAACAGGTTTTCCTTTTCTTCCTTCCTCCCATTCTGCTTTGCATCATCATTATTTGCAAACCATGTGTCTACATTGCTCTAATTGGCATTGTAGTTCACCAAAATAAGATGTCAGCAAAATGGGACGCCAAGTAAAAAAACAATATAGGTTCAACTTGCAGAACCCCAAACCAAACCTACGCCAACACCTACAAAAACAACAAAAACAACAGTGTCAAGCTCAAATTAGGACGCAGACTGGCTTCTAATGAAGCTACAAGCACTGAGTTGTAGGTCTCTTCTGTTTGCCATCACTGCACTCTAGTGGCAGTACTTTGGCATGACTTAAAATCTACTGAACATGTCTCATTGTCACATTATTATATCATCCTTAATGCCATATGCCGGCATATTTTTTAATATTATTATTTAAATATTATGCATACATCGATTTATGTACTGACAGTTATTTAATAATGATCTGCCTTCTGTCTATTTGTAAAACAATATCCATGTTAGTCTGTCATTCTCTTCATTGGACAGACCTATATGTAAGTATCTCTATGTACCAGTGTCAACTAAATAAACATGTAAATAATATAAAAGTCTGACTTACATAACTTACGGGCAATGTATTAGAGGAACAGTATGTTATTAACTTTGGCTGAACTTGTGGTGTGCAGTAACACAGCTGAATTGATAAAGGTAATGACATTGGTTTATTTTTTATGCCTCTGATAAGATAACACTAATACAAATCAAAGTTCATTTTATGGGTAGTTTCTTGATACTCTGTTCCCTACACTTAGACACAGGTTGACTTATAACTTGGCCACATTTCTGATTTCCAGGAGGGATACCTTTAAAAATATATATAATTTTTCTTTTTTTGCAGTTGCAGAAAGATCTTTGTTTATAGTACACTTGTTTTGGAATATTGTCGATTAACTTACATTGTGGACAGACAAAAAAAACACATCTTAAATTAAGCTCAAAGATATGTTCTGGGAATATATTCCGGGAAAAGCAACTCCATTAAAGGTCCCCTATTATACTGTTATTCATTCATATATTATAGTTCTCAGATAAAAAACATGTCTCTGAAGTGTTTTGCTCGAAATACCAAACAGATCATTGCAGCATCCCATAATCCCCTCTGTTTCAGCCCTGTTTCAAAAGTGCTGATTCTCTGTCTGTTACTTTAGATGAAAATAAGGAGCCACTCCCCACGCCCCTCTGAGAGATATTTGGTTAAAAAGAACACAATGGTGCTCTAGGAGGAGATTCATGTTTCTCTGTAAGATCGCGGAAAAGGTAGGACCCAAATGCAGACTACAAAAACGGAAAAAGGTTTAGAAACAAAAAGTGAGCTTTATTTAAAAGCTGATAACAAAACATGGCATGAATCAAAACGGTAGCTCAGGAAAACAATAACACAAAAACTGACCGAGGAAGACCGGAGAGAAAAACATGAAACGTGCCGTGAAGGGAGGACAAACAAACAATGAACCAACGGGGCACACAGGAAGAGACAAGACTAAATACAGGAGGGGTAATCACGAGACGAGAAACAGCCGGGCAGGGGAGGAGAAACACAAGGGCAACAGGTGAACACAATCAGACAATCAGACACACCAGGGAAACTAACGACAGGGAGGAAAACACAGGGAGAAGGACCAGACAAGAGACAGGGAGGAAAACACAGGGAGAAGGACCAGACAAGAGACAGGGAGGAAAACACAGGGAGAAGGACCAGACAAGAGACAGGGAGGAAAACACAGGGAGAAGGACCAGACAAGAGACAGGGAGGAAAACACAGGGAGAAGGACCAGACAAGAGACAGGGAGGAAAAAACAGGGAGAAGGACCAGACAAGAGACAGGGAGGAAAACACAGGGAGAAGGACCAGACAAGAGACAGGGAGGAAAACATGAAACAGGGAGAAAAGAACAGCAAAACAAAACCCATTACCAGACACACAAAACTAAAACCGTGACATAACACCAAGATCGTGACAATTCAGGTGATAAGGTGGGGGGGGGTTACCTTGGTTGGTTATTGGCTAATGGTTACACAAGCCAAAAAATCGTTATGACATCATAAAGTGGTCAAAATCTGATCAGCTAATTTTGAGACAGGTTTTTATATAAATGGATCAGGACAAAAAGTGAGAGAATCTTTTTTCCTGAAACTTTCAGAATCTCTTAATGCAGAGGGGACACATGTTTATGTATAAACGTCATGAAAAAGTGGATTTGCATAATAGGTGACCTTTAAAACATTTAATGTTTATTCTCTGAGGACATCCCAGTCCAGGATATGGTCGATATTGGGGTTATTAAGATAAACTCTGAGGGAGCATTAGAGGCAGATGACCCGGGTAGCATCAGGAGATCCCCACCTGTTCCTCTCACACAACTCAATCAACCATCCGTTCAGCGACAGATAGATGGTTCACACAGCCATGTTGAGGGTTAGCCTCACAACAATGTGTGCATTTCAGTCCCCACAACGAACAAAGAGCTGTTTGCTGCTGAACTTGATAACCTTTGGCCTTTCATATTACATAAAGGAGCTGGATTCTTTGACTATGTCATAATAGGCCATGATTATGGCAAGATTATCTAATATTGTCTTTGCAAATCTCAGGAAATAAAAGGCATCCAGGATATAAAAGTAAATATATTTAACAAAGAATGTTACTTGCCTGCACTGAAACTTCTATTACCCCTGATTTGGTTGGAAATGAGAATGTTATCTTTGTTTTGTAATGAAAAAAGACAGCAGGTCTGAACATGTTGCACTAAACAAAAGTCTGTATTATTGCCAATACAACTATGTTACAGCACCTGCAGGAACACATGCAGAACAATTGCTTATTAAAGCAAAGAGGTATACATTTTTTTTATATTCAGCTAAAGTTGTAAGGATGGATCAGATTTATCCAAATCACCCTGAGGCCAAACTTAAAACAATTTTAAGCAGACTATAATTCCACTTCTCATTTGTAACTGGGAAATGGGCACTGGGAAAGGACCCAAATCCAACTCTGTGCTATTGCTGCAGACTGAAATGTGAGTTTACCTGGATTACGTTTGTGCCAACACATACACGCTGAAGTTGTTCCTCTCAAATGAAGCCCTCTGGCAGGGCTCAGCTAGGTTCCTGCTACTCCAGGCAGAGGAAACAACATCCCGATGTTTTGGCATGGCAGTGTGAAATTAATTTAACACAAAATATAATCAGACAAACAGTAAATACTGGAAAAGGTCATTTTTGGTGGAGTCAAAAACAACTAACAGTATATGAGTGTTTCAAATAGCTGTTGAAACAAAAAGCTGTTGCTTTTCTACAGAGTGCTGTTGTTAATTATAGCCTTGGGATTGAATGTTATTTTAATATTGCTAAATGTTTTACATGAGAAAGTAAAAAATATAAAGGTTTATTTGAAATATAAAGGTAAATGTGGACAAAATTATGAAGTATTATATCCCAATTAATTGATTATTAGGAATATTGTTAATGGTCAGAAACAAAACAAAAAAATCCAAAGCTGAGGCTCTCTAGTGCAGGGGTGTCAAACTCAAGGCCCGGGGGCCAAATCCGGCCCGTGACTTCATTTTATGTGGCCCACAAGAGCTTGCAAAGAAATAATATGTTTATTATACGGTTACATGCCGATTTACAGAAGCACGTTGCCCATAAACTACATGTCCCACAATGCATCTCAAATGTGACTTTTTTCTCAGAATTTGCCTTTTTCTCCGAATCTGATTTTTCTTTCAAAATGTATTTCTTTTTTCAAAATGTCACTTATTTTTTGGGATTTTGGCTTTTAAAAAAAAATCATTTTGTGACATTCTCACTGAAGAGACTTGCAATTATTGGCCCTAGACTTCTGCTTTCAGACATAGTTAATTATAACGTTATTACCCTATCTGATAATCATCCAATGCAGAGGCAATAATGTAATATAATACATTATTTGATATATATTAAATATTTATATATGTATTTTTATATAGTCTTATATATAAAACTGGCCCTTTGAGTGCAACCATGATGCTAAAGTGGCCCGAGATTAAATTGAGTTAGACACCCATGCTCTAGTGTCTATATGTTCATTAAACTATTGTGCTTTAGTTAAGCTCAGTAAGAATCTATAAGTGATTGCATTCACATTATTAGAAACAAGAAATTGCAATTACATTGATAAAACATTATTAATATATTTTTGGATTAGAATGAGAAGCTATGAATACATTATTATTATAACAACATCAGCATCCATAGTTTGTCACTTGTTTGCATACGAGAGAAATGTGGTCATGAGTCTCGTGGCCTGACTAGACCGACTTATTATGACAGATTTTAGGAATGTGCTACTGATAGCAATGAGCTTCCTCTATCCTAGTTTCACTGACCTAGTTTAGACAGCTGTGGGAGTCGGTCTGCTTAAGGCAATTCTCCTCAAGTTAATCATTTATACAGATTGTCCACATGATTTAGCTCAGTCTGTATTTCTGGAACTGAATTAATCCCTTCATATTAATATATTGAAAACATTGCTATCTGACAATAAGATTGAATCTGAAAACATATCAATCAAATCCATATTGTACTTTTTAAAATGAAAAGGTAAAACCTGTGTCAATATATATTTTTGTTATGCCTGCACATTTCTTGCATTATTTCAAAACATTATTTCCTTTCTTGTCTTAAGCATATTTTATGATGCCTTGTTGAAGGAGCCTGGGACTTATCATCGTTGTGCATAGGACATGTAACTATAGTTGACGCAACCCTACGCAACACACATGTACCAATATTGTGTTCATTTTGATTAAGCTGACACTTTTATTTGATGTAATTTATGATTTGTGTATTTGCAATGAGGGAGTAGCAGGCCTATTGGTCGATGGGGAGCAAAGACAGTGGGCAGGAGAGTATGGTTTAACAATGTTCTGGGAATAGGAAGGGCCTGATCCATTAACAACACAGTAGGCTTGTCTTGAAGCGTCTTCATGACACAATGCCGAGAAACAATGCCCAGTGCACAGTTTGGAGGAAAGGTGTTGTTTGCACACCGTTTTCAGATTGAAAGAGCCCCAGCCAAGTGTTTTCCATCAGATTTCAAAACATCTGTTGGGACATCACTGACTGGGCCTGGCCAAAATGCAACAGACAGCTCATATAGAGGGCAGTACAAGTTGCATATTCCTTCGAAAAATACCCACAAAGAGCTATTTTTTTCACCATCAAGGTAGATTTGGCCTTCATTACTATGTGCCAAAATAGCACATTACTCACAGGTTTAAAAACATGGCCACTGCTACTGTAAAACCCCCCAGCCATGAGAGAGGGTTTGATTTAATTCCACATTTTACAATACTTATTTTGAAGACAAATTGAATTAAGAAGTTTAAAGATTTTCTTATTGCTTCCGTTATTCAAATTGAACTCTGAGATATACCACAGTTTTGCGCCCACACACTATTTCTTGCATGAGCAGTGACCTTTGGTTTCATCATAAAACAATGAGTGGCGCCCTGATAATATATTTAAATTGGGAATGTATGTACAGTCTGTGTGATAAGCTGTCTCTCTCCAATAGACTATGACCTAGAAATGTCATCAGATCTCTCAGCAGCTGCCGGGACTGTCCTGCCACCGGCACCTGGTTTCAGTTAAGTCTTTTGTTGCTACTAGCAACTAATACTTCAACTGTGCCATAGTAGTTGCCATTTAACATGGTCCCACCTAGTTTTAATCTTTTATTTGATATTTTGTCATGATTGTTGATTTGAGATTTTTGCAAATACGATGTAGTCTACTTTTAGTCTGTTTTGTTTCTGTTTGCTTAAACATCATCATTTAAAAAAGGCAAAACAGAAAAAAAATCATTAGTGGGGTCATGTTCAGCATGCAGCTCAATTGTTCCTCATCCACACCTGAACATTTTTTTTAACCACAGATAAAGAAAACCCACATGAGCTCAGTTTATTTACTTTAAAAGATGTAAATCAGCATAACTTGAATCCAGCAGTTTGAGTTAAAGTTTGTAGAACAAAATGTTTTAAAGTGTGGTGTATCAGGAGGAGGAATAGTTGTATATGTTACTTTCTTATAGTAGTGTTTGCATTATGATGCCAACAGATCGGAGTTCAACTTGACTTCTAAATGACTATACTAACAAACCCACACTAGAGGGCAGCCTCTACCCGAATCAGGCCTCAGTTCCGTCCTTCCACCATAAAACTGTAGCAACCTCGTTGCCCGAGGACATCATTACACACTCAATAAAGCAATAGTCAGTCATTTTCTCTGCTTAATTGATCCCACTGCTACCCAACAACGTGTGGTGTGAAATGTTTTACTGCATCAGGAACAGCAGCATGCCTCAGAGTAAGACATGCTATTTGTAATTATCTTGTTGTTCTGTTCTTGCATGACTGGCCATCTGTAGACAGCATGCAATACACTTGTTGGTCAGCGGCCGAGGTCAGGGGCTGAGCAGTGCATTCCTCTCAGAGCTGTCTGAAGGGCTCTAATGACATGGTGCTGGTATTTACCAGGGCTTATGAAACACTCGTCCGGAGGACAATGGCAGAGCACGCTCTTGGCCAATCAAAAACCTTTTGGGAACAGATATGGAAATTTACAAAGTCGTAAACAAACACAGTGTAAGCCTGATAAGATTTGAAGGTTTGTGTTTCCATGCAAGTTAAGCAAGCAGTTGGTCTGTCTCTCACTAAACACGTGCACTTCACAATGAAAACAACGTGACTCAATGCATTAGGAATGAAGTATTTATTACATTATATTATTTATTATTGTTACTGTTTCTGTAATGATTGCCAACGATTATCTGTTTATCTAAACCTGTGCAGGATGAAGAGACTGGAGCTCATCCTAACACACATTGGGAGAGGCTGGAAGGACAGGTCAACAAGTCCATCAGAGGGCTAACACATAACATCCATTACATTTAGAGTTTAACTCATCAGAGCACCCAAAGGAAACCCAAGCTGACAAAGGGAGACCATTAAGGCCCCTGCCAGTTGTTGGGTGGTCCGACCCATGACCTCCTTGCTGTAAGGTGGCAGGGCCATTCAATGCAAGGTGTCACCTGCTCAGGGAAACTAACAATTAGGGGTTAAGTATCTTAGAATACATTAACATCCAATTGGTAGATGACCACTCTACCGATAAGCGCTGTGATTCTTCTGAGCAATTCACTGTCTATTGCTGAGTAAAGACATCTTTAACTGTATTTAATTGCATTATCTAAAAGCCTGAGTTTCCAAAATATAAAACTCAATCAATAGGAGCATGTAAAATGGACTAAAGTACACAAGCTAGCCAGACATCCATGCCATGCTGGCAACTCCAATCACACATTTTCACAAATTAGCAAGTCAGACATGTTATCGAGTGTTTGTGTGTGTTCCTGAATCCTCCCTCCCTCACACACTGCTTGAGCTGTCAGCATGGCAGGGTGGAGCTAACGGAGCTGCACATGTTTCCAGCATGCTCTGACGCTCCCCTCCCTGTGTTATTTCGTGCACGGCTAAGCTGAAAAATAAAAGAGGAGGGCCCAGTTTGTGTAACCAGCAATGCTATTTTACCAATCACAGGGGTTTCCCCACCCTCTCTGTCTCCCTCCCTTTTTCACTCCCTCCCTTTTTCACTCCCTCCCTCTGTCTGTAGGCACACCAACCAAAGAAAAAAAAAAGTGCAGGGAAAAAAAGTGAGAAGTAGCTTCTGGGTTTTGCTTTCAAGCGCGCTCCTGCTGAATTGGCGTGAGGGAGTGTGTGTTTGGGGCATTTACTTTTTCTCCTGCCACAGTAGCAACACACTGCAGCAGTGCCGGCCCCGAACAAAAGGCTAAACACAGCAGAGCCACAGGAGGAGAAACTCAGGGATAAAAGAAGGCAGAGCAGCCCAGCGTGACTGCATTTCTCAGGGAGGAACTGAACCTGCCATTTAGCCCTTCTGGTCCCGGAGTGAAGACAGGACGCTAGACTACAGATAGACCAGCCTGTCTGTCACTGAGCTGTTTCCTCTTTCACTTCATTCATACACCTCAGTCTGTCAACCTTTACTGAGATTCCTGCACCTTCCCTTGTTCACCTGGGCGTCTTTCCTTTCCTCTACCTGTCATTCGAGATGTCAGAATATGACTGCCTGTCGCCCATCGGCCTGGACTGTTGCAGTTGCTGCTTGGACCTGGCCAATGGCTGTGATGAGTCAATGGCTCAGGGCCTCGGTTCTACAGGAGGCTTACCAGGAAGCCCCACCAGCCCGAGTGTCAGTCACTTTCGCCAGCTACGCAACCAGTTGATGTACCAGAACCTGAACACAGACAAGCTGAACAACATCATGAGGCAGGACTCCCTGGAATCTGTGGTGAGGGACCCCTGCTTCCTGCTCAATGAGGGGATCTGCAACAGCAACATTGACCAGACCATGCTGTCCATCCTGCTCTTCTTTCACAGGTATGTCTGTTATTTGCTGGAAGGTTCATGCTTATCTGATAAGGGTACGACTGAATAGAAAGGCTTATGTCATTAGGACATGAAACTAGAACTGAAAGTTTTTATTTACATCAGGTACAAAGTCCACATTTTTCCGTCTGGGACTCCATGTATCAAATCACAAAAAGAGTGCGTCTTAAGGATCTTGTTTTGCTTAAATGAAACAGATGGTGTTAACACGGTGGTTAATCACGTTTTGTTGGATCAGCACTTCTTATAATAAGGCTGACATCAGCGCTTATAGTCATGGATTAAGTTGAGGATAGTATGAGGGCGTACATATTAATTGTGTTCCAGAAATGAGTTTCAGATGAGACTCTGTTAGAACACATTATAATTTACTTCAAACTAAATGCAGAGCAAAGTATTAAAAATAAAATGTAGATTATCAGGTTATAACTGCTCTCTGTCAAAAGCACTACAGTATGTGTTTTTCTTACTTCCAATTGAAAGCAAATTAATTATGGATTCAAAACATTCAACAATGTCCAAATATTTATGCAGCTCACAGTGTCTATTTACATTCACACATCCATGACATAAGTGCAGCATATTTGATATGTTACAGTATGTGACACTGACAATAATGTGTGCTTGAGTAGTACAGTTAAACATTACAATGTGAGCTTATCACTTCAAAACAACTCCACTTTAAACATAATCCAGAGAACTGAAGAAAACAAAATGTAATGTTAAAATAACGGCTAACAAAAACACAAGTTCATTCTACCAGATTGAAGTCACATTGATTCAATTAAAATTATCTTTTAAATCTACAGTAGGGGTCAAATAAACTGGCTCGATTCCTTTTCTGATGAGCTGCCAAACACTGTTTATAAAACAGTTTGGCAGCTCATCCCGCACTGTTTGTATGGAAGAGAATGTACTCAAAAGTTGCTGCCAGTTCGTTTAGTTTGCAGCTCCTGCTCAATAAATTCAGCCTCAAATTAACAGTTGCCATCTTCCAAGTTGGCTGCAGTTTTGACCGATGCTGAACTCCTGAACCCGAGCCAGAAGTTACTTTGCGGTGTTTACTAAGAAAGCTGTAATTACGTATGGTCTGTCTGTAAAGATCTACTGGGAAATAGCAGCAAATACTACTGTACACAAACCTGTTATCAGCGTAAGAGCCACCTTTGAATGTTATATACTCTGAGGTTGTCGTCATTTGAGTCAGTAAAACAGAGATATATGTCAAAGGATCATGACATAAAGTTAGACACGTATGTTATATGATAACATTTATCTGATAATGTAGCAATGAGAGGCTTTTCCTTTTTGTTTATGATGGTGAACAGCAGGTATCTTGATATCAAATTTGACCTTTGCCCCTCTCTTACCACGTTTGTCAGAGGGCTGTTTTCTTTCTGTCACTATATTTACAAAAACATTACAGACAGACTTTGAAACCCTACAGACTCTTGATGATGCAAACCCATCTCCCTTTCATTAAACTAAAAAACTAAGTTACTGTTCCATTAAGATTTTATGGGAAACATTTCATATTTGCTTTGGTTTTAGATTCAAATCCAAGTCCTCTACTTTTTATAACATTTTTAACATAAGTTGCCCTTTTGGAATAAACATCCTTTACTAAAACATTTCTTATATTGAGTGCCATTAATCAGTTCTAATCAGTTGGAAACAAATGTTTTTCCCATTTTTGTAAGATAAAATATCTGTGGAAATGTTTATGCTGATAAGATGTACCTGAAATGAACATGGCACTGGTATTTATCATCATTGATTCAGTTATTTGCAGATGTTATCATATCAGCAATGTTCTCCGCCAATAACCCTTATCAGTACTTTATCAAGTTTCTCCAGAAGCTAAACTGGCTGGGAAATATCCAAAAAGTTAAATTTTAACCTGGCTTAACTTTTTTATATGCTACAGACCATTCTTATCTTCTGTGGTGATGATTAATAACGCATGTGTATGGACCGTACAATAGAGGTAAAAACATTTACTGTGCACGGCAACTGATGACATTAGTGATAGGACTTGAACTGGGTTTAACTTGATTTTGTAACTTTTGGCTGTAAAAACATATCAGTGCCTTCTCTCAGACAGTCGGAAAATATGAAATGTTGACACATTACAGTTTAAAAAAGGTGTTACCTCTAGCTGAATAACACATCACATCAGTTCTAGACTATAACCTCCACACACTAACTTCACTAAGCAATACTTTTCATACCAATACGTTTGAGTTATACTTGAATATACTCAGTTGAGTTATTGGTTACTGCATTCAGTGTTTACAGTACCAGCTTGAATAATGCCTGTTGGCAGGGCTTTGTTTAAAGTGTTACACAATAGTTTTTTCTTTGCTGCTACGCAGTCATAATGACACAGCTAATTTCTAAACTAACCAAGGACTTACCCTTTCATTGTTGTATGGTTGAATATTCATAAAAACAAAAGAAAGTTATGCCATGTGAAAATGAAGCAATATTGAAATCTTGATCTCCCTATGTCTTCATGTGAAAAAAGTATGTTTAGCTCAGATGAGAATGTATACACAGAACTGGCATCTCGTTTAAAAAAAAAAGAAAAGTTAAGAAAGAAATAAACTGGTTATAAGTGCCAATATTTTCAGGTCCAGAGGAAAAGTGTTTACTTGCGCTAATGGCCAGTGTGACGGGGCATCGGTCTGGGCCAGCTCAACTGTTCGCCTGACAAACAGCCTTTAGCCAGGACCCTTTGTTCCTGGACCTTTCCTTCTCAGGAGGGAATCACAGACACGGATCATGTGGCTTTGGTGGCTTGGCTTTCTCACAGGATTAACCATTGATTTCAAATGTGTACCCTTTACAGTATTAAAACACAAACGCACTCATTCATTCACACATGTACTCACAGTCTATCCCGTGAGATGAAACAAGAAAGCTGACTTGCTAAGCTGTGGTTTGCAGAAGCTCATACATTTTTTTAAGTACTCACTTCGGGAGGGCCCGGCTTCTGATGAAAGCGTTGCTGAGGTTTATACTGTGACCTCACCCTGGGTGGTCAATCTTCCGAGCAGCCATCATTCTCCTTTGCCACTTGTTAACACAATTAAATGTTCAGCATAGCCTGAGGAAGCATGCCAGAACATTTTTTGGACTTGTTGAGTATCAGTAAGAGGCAGTGGCCATTAAACTTGTTATGTAAATGATTTGAGGGGCAGAGAAATGTGCTGAGTGGAACATTTGAACTCTTAAGTCATGTTTGGTGTTTGAGGCAGAGCCAGGGAGCCCTGAGTGTGTGTGGGTGGGACTTGATCGGTGATTTTCACAGAATAAAACCAGAAGAAAGTGTGCTGATTTACATTAAGGCTTAGATAGCCAAACTTTGACTGAAATGGGAGAGGCCTGGCTGCACACCTTCACCCCGGGAATTGAGTCAGTACTTAGCAGCCACTAAACACCATACATGGCAGGGTGAAGAGGGGTGAAGAGCCTGGAGTGAGGTGACACATGTTTATCACAGGGCTGTGACCAGTCAGTCAGCCAGGAAGTCAAAGTAGAAAGGATAAAGAACTTAGTGGCAGCACAAAAGATTTCACAAAGTGTCAAAGACCTCATGAAAGAGGTTTTCTCTGCAGCAGCCACTAATGTAAGCACATGACAGCCCACAGAGGTCCCCTCCAGGTTTATAGACATCATAACAATGATCTATCCTTTACATTTTTAACGATAGAACAGGTTGTTTTAAATAATATGTTTTTGCAGACTTCCATGTCCCAGTCTGGAGCCCATAGCTGCAAAAAGGATAACACTTTGAAAACCAGGTAAGAAAGTTAGTCCGTTAAGTGTTTCAAATGACATGAAACCCGCGAGACAAGAGAAGGCAAGAAGTTGCATGGCATGTGTAAAGATGAAATGACTTTCCGTATAGGAGGTGATGTTCCCAGACTCGAAGGTTGTGCTTTGAATGATAAATGTAAAAGAAAAGAAAGGAAGTCAAAGTATTTTGACAGAGAAGTTACAACCTCTGGCTGGATCTGATTTTCTGCTCCTACACAGCTATTTGACCTATTAGCACTTTGTTTTCTTACTAGCCAAGTCCTACAGTGGTATAAGTTCATTACTTTGGCCTCAGACGATCACAGGCCTTTGGCTTCGTTTCAGTTTACGACTGAACATCACAACCACTTTCAAAATGGAGAGCAGACAGGATCCGGCTGTATCAGAGATCCGACTGCGCTTTAGACTGATCAAAAATATAAACCACAAAATAACTTTGCAAGAAGTGCAAAACATACATTTAGTAATCTGCTGTTGAGATTATGGAAAGCGACTTTGTCATGCGAAACACATGTCTGTGAAACTAGTAGAAGCATTTTTACTCAAATAAATAATTCAATCTTAGTCTGCATCTTTGTGTGATAAGACAGTTTCATATTTTACTTTATTTACATAGCAGTGGATCAATTATTTACAATACGTTAGTAAATACCTTCTATATCTCGTAAATGACTGGACAGTGACATGTTGCATTCATTTCCATGCCGGTCATACTGAATTATCTTTTAAAAGAGAGCTGAACATGGGCCCAAAAGTTGGGGATGTCACAGAAATAATAGGAGAACCTGGAAACTGGAACACATTCACCTTATGATATTTTAAATAAACAACATCTGCTTAGGTATTTAGACTTATGCAGATAACATTGTGGCCGTATGGAAGCACACAAATCCATATGAAATGAAAAGATGTAAGGAAACACTGCTTCCTCAGATTTCTCTGCTACTATAAAAGCGGCAAACAAACGCTATATAAGGAAACACATCTCCAGCGCAAAGAGGAAACTAAAAACAAACATACAGCACAATTACAGCCCCACTGCTTATGAATTATCATGTAAGATGCTATATATAGCGTATATATACAACAATAAAGGATGACGTAGGCAAAATAGTTTGAAACAAATCTTCCCATGGGTTATGTTGGTCCCAGTCTTTTACCACATAGAAGGTACACACGTCATATCCTTCCTGACAACAGAATCTTTATCCAAATATATTTGTTTTATTCAAGTTCCTTTTTGAAACACAATTAAACAGTGCAACTTGGTGGCTCTGGTAAAATGGAAAAACGACGTGTCCTTCAGAAGGAGGCATGGATGTAAACAGAAAACAGGGATTAGTGGCGAGTAGACAAAGGGAAGGATGTCGCGTTGGCAAAACAGATTCATGGCCTCCTGGAAGTCTTGGGAGCCAATACCTGACAAACAAAGGACACGGAGGGGAGGTTTGAGCAATGTCTGGGGAAAGAGAGGGAGAGATAGCTAGAGAGAGAGTCAGGGGTAGACAAACAGCCCAACAGGAGGCCGGGCAAAGACAAAACACAGACAGGACTTGTTAAAAATAGTGTGCTGTTGACGTTAGGTGGAACTCTAATATGTAGGTAGACTGCAGATGTCTGTGTGAAAGTCTCAACCTTTTTCTATAGCTTAAGGGAGTCATTCTTTACTGTTGACAGGAAGTCAAAAGCCATAACAAGTGTTTGTTTTACAGTTGGTTTTTTATGGGTTTCTTCATACACAGGTTTTGACTTATGTTGAGTGACTAGTCATCGTGACTATGTTAAAGGCTTCCAGAAAGTGCAATACATTTACCTCCCGAATGCAACCTTCAGACATCAGTGTGTGTCAACTCAGAATCCTCCGCCACACCCTGCAGCTGCCAGAAGCTGATGCAACGTCCTGCGCTCGGCCCTGTCTTTATCAACATGCTGTGGTTCCATGTTCAGTTGCCCCGAGCAACACAATAAACATAAAATGCTAATCAGATTGCAGTTACAGTATCTCTTACCATGCTTTATTCTCTGTGCACTTGTTTTGATCACTTCAAAAGTTGGTTTCCATCTAAATCACTTTCTAGAAAATGACAAGTTGAACTAATTTTAAGTTTTGCAATGGTTGACATGTTCCTTCATCACAATGACATTGGGCATGGTGGTTAAATTTGAAATGATAACACACACCATCCGACTGCTGTAAATAGTGGCTAGCAGGAATGAAAATAGACCTCAGAACACACTTTTTGTTTTTGGTTTAGAAACTTTTTGCTAGAAACAACTATTCCTACTTGTTTTAAGAAATCATTAAAAAATCCAACTGTATGTTCACAACCGTTTTCTTTTTTGTGCTTTTAAAGTCCGACAAATGAGTATTATGTTCACACAGGCAGTTTGGGGAAGTCTAAACACATTGAAAACTGCACAAAAGTAATAACAAATACAGTCTGCCATATTAATTAAGGATTGGCTGGGAAGTCTTGATGAAGAGCATGAAAAGAAATACCTCTTTTAATAAATAAACCCTTTAATCTTATAATGAACCTATGTCTTCAATGACAGCTGCAAGGCTCAGGAATGACTCATCTATATGTCTGTCTGGAAAACATAAGACACACTCCTTGGCAACACAAACACAAGCACATCAATATGAACACACTAAGAGTATACAGTACATGCAGGTGACCCACAATGCTATGCTGTTGATGATACGTCACCAGCATAGAATCCAGCTAAGCTCCTTTTTCATGTGCGACAGAGAGTGGAGTCAAGTATGTAGCAGAGAGGTTAAGAAATATATAAGTAAAACTATATCAAGCTTGCTATCCAAGTTGTCAACATAAGATCTGGAAAACTCTTTGAGAAGGGATTCACCCAAATTAGAAGAAAAGAATAAGACATTTTTGTGGACAAAAGTCATAATTGATGCATGAGAAAGAGACCTAACAGGTTTCATAAAGGTGCTTTCGACATAATTAACTTATTTTAATGTTACTACTAACTATGCTTTCAGAAAATACAGTAAATAGACCTTCACTTACCCTTACCCTAAACCAACTTAATGTGGCAGTTGAACTTTAAACCAAACAATGTAATGATATTGAAATCAAAGTGTAATTTATGATTGCTTTCTGTCTATTTTAAGATTGTTTTTATGCTGTGGTTCTTAATCATATATGCAACCTCCAAGTGTTATATACTGGGTTCTTTGTGTTGTGGTCATTAAGCAAAATGTGTCCAAAATAATGTTGTGGGTGAGGTTGAAAACTCTCTGTACAGAAGCCAATACATGTCAGCCGTGCCACATAAACAGGACTTACAATTGTGGCAAAGATTTCCAGGAAAAAAGTCAATGTTGTATGGAGACATAATAAAAACGACTTCTCCACCCTGCAGGGAAAGCTGAGTGCAGATACCTTTTGAGAGTTCAAATCAAGCCACATTTCTGGACAACAAAAAGAAGGAAGCATTAAAAAACGGATCCCAAATACTTCAAAAGAGAGAAGCAGTTCCACCCATCGAATCAGACCCTTTCTTCTTTAATGCTTTATGTTTGTGCAACACTTTTTGTCCTTCCCTCTTTTATTTGCCACATCTTTTGCCCTCTTATCCTTGTTTGTTCCTCCCTCTCTGTTTCTTCTCCTTCTTTCTTTTCTCAATCCCTCCATCTCGGTTCTTCTAGTTGGCAACCGTTAAATGTATGTAAGTCGGAGGGAGCAGGGCGGATTGGAGTGACCGTGGCGGCTTGTGCCAGCAGCCTTATCTGTTTGGACCATGGCTATGGCGTCTACTTAGATAATAAGACAGCCTGTCAACACTTGCCATCACACACACTCCCACACGCAAAACAGCCCTGTATTTGGGAGTGAGTAATAGTGTTAAACAGTCAATCTGTATAATCACACTCATTAAATAGGCATTAGACAGTACCACAGCTTGCATAACTTGCTTTTAGGGGTTAGTATTTGTCTGTTTTGTCTTGTCAGCAGACTGCAGCTTGCACACAACAACCTGCACCTTTAGTCAATATTATTTTTGTCTCCATGCAGGGAGCTGAAATTATGTTTTCAGAAACTCTGAATAATTCACTCTCCATACCACCACTAAGGGTTATAAGCTGCTGGTTGGAGGGCAGTCAAAGAATCACTCTGTGTTATTTTTGTTGGGGAAGGCTTGGGATTCCCACTTCGATTTTTAACAAACTCTGCATGAGAAGTAAGAATGTGATAAAGCACATTGTTACTAAGAGCCAAGTTAACGGTTGGCTGAGGTGAGGAACAGTAGATCTGGAGTGGAAACAAATGTTTTTTATGAGCGTACTGTGTCCTTCTCATGATCCACGATGAATAAAAGATTCGGCCGGCTGAATATCCAAAAGCTTTACTGACTTTTAAATATGTATCCAAAGTGAAAGAGTAGGGATAGAAACTCAACAATGCATTTTTGGAGCATGCCTTAAAAGGACTGGCTGACCCAGACTTTATTTCAGATTCATACCGATGCTTATCATCAGTTTCTCTGTGGATGCCTGTTTCAGAGTCCAAAGTGCATTCGTCCCACACTGAGTACATTTCTTTCTCACCACAATAGTCTGCAACACAATGCAGCCAGACAGTGCTTTTGTTAAGTGGGTCTGAGCCCTGATCTTATTCTCCCCTGGCACTATTCACACGCAGGTTGGGTACATGATGTTCCCTGGGTGCATACACACACACACACACAAAAAGTGACACACATGCACAGTGAAGAGAAAAGGACAAAAGTGGAGGAAATGTATAATGCGCATCAACAAATATCTTCTCTGCTCAGAGCACACACAGACATATACGTGTAAAGCTTTATCAATTATCCACGAGTACACACATAAACTTACAGAAACCATCTCAAAATTCACTTTCCCCTGCAAGGAGGGCTAGAGATATACTATAGCAACGGAGTTACCACAGCCCATTACTGAGAAATGCTCCTAGAGTTTTTGGGAAAGAAAACAATTACATCTCGAGGCTTCTGCAGGTCATGATGACATGACAAACACAGGAAAGGTTACACACTACGAACAATCACATATTCTATTTTTGAATTTACTGGAAATCTGCAGTGGCAACATGATGGGTTTTTTAAATAGCTGTGTGTCTGTGTTCATTAAACAATTTTAAGGTCTGGGGGTGGATGTGTAATTTAGAGAGAGTAAGAGTTATTTATGTTTCCATACTCTCCTGTCATGTAATGGCCGTAATGAGTTTGGTATTAAAAAAAGACAGGGAGCATCACGCTCAGTTAAGTGGCATTATGCTGTTCTGGCCCAATTAAACATTACAGCAATGTAATGTGTAATTGGATTCATACCGGAGTCTCTGACATCTGTTTACCATCAAACAATCATAATCCTTAATTTAATCTACAGTACCTGAGTGTTGTTTTAACATTTAGTTCAATTAAAGCTTTCTGAAGTGTTTAACTCATTTTGTAAGACGTGTCACCTCTACACCCCCGCCCTGTCCCATTTCTGAGAACCCCTGTGCTGTCATCCGTAATTGCATCATTAAATGTTGCTTTTGCGCAACATTAAAAATGTAAGAAAAATAAACAAGCGAAAGACTTCACACAGCTGTCTAGCTGGGAAACTGAGTGGAGAACATCTTAGGCAACCTGCTTTCGTCTTGGTGCAATGAGTCTGTTTCATCAGATGAATCCAAGTATGCAATAAACTTGCTAAATCAAGAAAACATTTTAATTTTTATTCTGTGGGCAGAGGCAGACCTTGGCAGAACTTAAATGTAATATAACTGCCACTATGAATTACAGTTTGCAGTATACGTGATCCAGAAAAGGCCAGATGATTGGCAAATCCCCATGAACCATAATCAAACTCTGACTTTAGTGAAATGAATAGGGTTTCCTGTTTGTTACTATTGCGTCCACATTTCCAAACTCTCACTGGCTTCAACTGTGCCTGTAGGACTGAAGACGGACTGTAAACGAAAGAAAAAAAAGAAAGAAACTGCAGAAAAAGTCCAAAACAACCCAAAAAAGGAAAAGATAAAAATAAAAAACTTCCAGATGAACCAATTTTCTAGGATGACAATGCAGTTATCACGGTGAGTCACAGAGTTGGTCAAGTCAGCAGTTTATTGCGGACAACCTCTCAAAATAAATTCAGTTCTCCTCCATAAAACTTTAAGAGAAAAAGGAGAGGCGGACTGAGGACTGGTTTGGTCCCAGTGGCAAACTTAATAGGTGGAGCTCTTTTACCAAGCTCTTCCTCTCTCTGTGGATTTCTGGCAGACAAGTGCCTGCGAGACAGAAATGAGAAAAGGGAGCCAGAGAGAGTGACTTTGAGTGGAAATAACAAGATGCTTCCTGTCCAAGAGCTCACTTCTTTGTGTCACTGGGTTTAAAAGAGGCAGTCGTACCAGGGAGCAGCCCGGGCCAGTTCAAGTATCTGATGGGGCTTTATGCCTCAATCCCCTGACATATAACTGTGCCATCAGAAGGAGCAATTAGCACCAGTGACATTAAAGGACCTCTTTCTGCATTCCTTCCAGTATGGTGTCATCGGGATGAATGAGGCACAGATCATCATTATGTTTGCATGCTGGGGTGTTTACACAGTCTGGGATTAGGCTAAACAGCGACCTTCGGAAAGCCTGAAAGCATGTAGATGCTTCTACTGTAAAGTAACAGATGCTGGGCTTAGGAAGCAGCGAAAATTACGAAAGAGTTGGACTTTGGGAGGATTGTTGACGAATGTTGAAACTCTCTTTTCCTCCCTTTTCTTCATTCCTCCCATCGGTCTCACCCTCATGTGCATCTACTCCAGCATACCACTCACATATAAACACACACACACACAGAGGTCCAGGCTGCCTTCGACTATCCTGTCATCAGTCTTTCAGGGACCTGAATGCACACAAAGGCCTATTTATTTCTAGCCTGCATAGAAGGTGTCATGTAAGGGAAGTGGAGCCTGCCTCGCTCTTGCAGAGAGAGTGAGAAGAAGGGAGTTTCTGTAACAGACGGGGTCACAACCTTTCAGTACATGTGAGCCGACTGTGTGGAAGTTAGCTGAGGTCAAGACATTTTCTTGCTTCAGTAGGGGCGTCTATAACTGTAGACAAGTTTGACTAGAGCAGAAAACATGATAGATTTCTTCACCTAAAAAGTTACAGCTCAGTGCTCAGGTCCCCCTAAAGTAGTCAAGATAATAGTATCTAGTCGAGAGATTTTAGAGCAGGTTAAAGTGTTTCAAAAGAAGAAAGATCCACCTTTAAACTTGTAATTACTAATGCTATAGCAGCCGTTCACATGTTCATAATTTTCCTTGCTGCCAAAGTAGTAGCTCATATCTGCAGGAATTCAACAGGAAATCATAATCATCTGCAAGGTGCATGATTCTTTTCGCTCCCTCTCCTAAATATTTCCATCTGTCTTTTCCACACGCTCTGCCTGGCCTTAATGTTTAAACTGATGCATCACCCTCAGGATTGTTTAGCATAATTTAAACATTTATTTTTCATATGATGTGTGGGAGATAAAAAGTTCACATACAGAATATAACTGTTTCTCAACTTTGCTTTTCCTGTTGCATGTTGGGTTTTTCTAAGGATTGAGGGGCTAAAATGGCAAAGTTAAAACAACTGCAATATTTGCCATAAGGTGGATTTAAGTTTCATTCAGTGTTCTGATAGAACTGCACGCAAGTAAAGCAAATGTACAGCAAATTAAGGGATGCTTGAGGGCTTTGTTTTCAATAAAAACACACACAGCTAAGACACTGTTATAAAAGTACATGGCACGTAATGTATGGATCAGGATTCCCAACACGTCTCTCACGTACTGTAAGTGCCTGAGGGTAAATCCAGCTAACATATGGGTGATGAGCGGCGTCTCTGCGTAGTAGAGGTCGATAGGTTAATGTTCTGACACTCCAACCATGACTAATCTATGTCTACTGTTAAGGCTAGAGCTCCTCCTGAGTCCAAGACCATGTCCTGTTCTCACCAAAGGTTACATAACAAACAGACAGACACAACAGTGTTGAAATGTTGGCGCAACACAGGCAATCCTTCCATGCTTTTTTCCAGGATTTTATCAGCAGAATCATCAGTTTGAATCGTAACGAATGCCTTATCTGATCCATTTAGTGGTTAGAGTGAGAGGTTTGCTGTATTTCTGGCTCTTTTTGTTCATGGGCCCATGCACTTCCGTCTAGAGGGAAAGGATGCTATTGTAGCTCCTATCAGTGGGATATTCAGGGAAACACCCTGATAAAAAAACAAAGTCCTCTGCTGTATTCTATGACAGCCGGCAAGAGGGGATATAAAATAAAAAAATAAACTGAAAGACTAGCAGGATACTTCCTCCCATTCATATTCAAATATACTTTCTTGAAGGGGATATCAGATTCAGACGAGACAGCGCTTGTCCCCATGAGTGCAGTAATATCTAGGCCATTGATAACAGCTCGCTAAGCGGGTCTCCTGGGGCCTGTCTTTGTAGGTAAGGCTCTCATTTACCCTCTCATGTTAGCGTTTATACTGGCATTGTGTTGAGGCGGATGGAAACAAACGCCATAGTTCAACTTGAATGAGAACACATAACAAGCATTTTGTGAATGATCTTTCAGGAAATCCACATTATGAGATTTGTGATGTTAAAAAGAGCAATACTAAACTACATATGCAAATATCTTGAATGTAGTTTAAAGGTTTCTACCGGGGCCATAATGGTAACAACATTAATACAAAGTAATTGTAAAAACCTTTGCCCAGCAGTTATAGTCCAAACAGTCATTGGCATCGCTGTCACTAACACAATGAGACGTGCAGTGGGACGGGTTAAAGATTTAGCTTATCATCTCGACACCATGATAAGAGGCTAGCACATTTTGCAAATGTCTGCACTGTTTCTCCTGCACAAAATCCCTCAAACAAGCTTTAAAATGTGTCATCTAAAACAGGTGCGGATTTGATCTTGCACACCTGACTATTATTACTTTTTTCTACGGTTATATTACAATGTAATGTTTATTTTCATAACCTGCCAGAAGAACGGGTCGAATACAGTGTTAGGTACAACTTTGTGCTGATTGTGTAAACCCCAAGCCAAAAGTGAATCATTTATAATTTCGATTTTGTGTCTTAGGCAAATCAAGACTTTATCACTCTTTCTCTTTTGCCAATACACCAGCACGCCACCGTCCCTCCTCCCAAGCTCATTACTCAAGGTAACCATGTTTTTTGACAGTTTACCTAAAGAACTGGGAGTACAGCCAAAGACTTGTATCAGAGGAAACACTGCCTAACAGCAGCTGTGAAAGCCCTCTCCTCCCTCCCCCCTCCTCCTCCTCCTCTCCTTTTCTCTTCCTCATTTTTGCATTTTCCTGTTTTGGTGTTTGGCAGCTCTCTGTTCAGTCTTTGGTACAAAGAGAGGGGCTGTCCTCAGGCACACAGTATCTGGTGAACTGAGGAAAGGCAACACCTTAGATCCTTGTTATTGTGATTCTTGTTATTGCACTAATATGTCTGACTGGTTTTACTTTTCACATTGTCAGACAGATTTGTTATAAGAGCTGGGAGAAAATAGAAAAAACAAACAAAAAACATTATCGTTAATATTCTGCAGTAATACAATTAAACCTACAATCGGTTAACCTTCGAATCTGTCAACGGGCATGTAGTGTACATTATCAGATAAGAAATTGAACACCCATTGGGAGTATCAAGTTTTTCCTAGAATGCTTTAAGTTCTGAGGATGTTTGCTTTACTGTGACTTCAGCAAAATGGAGGAAATATTGCCTGAATATGTGGTTCACTGTATCTTTAAGTTAAAGGAAAATGCATTTCTTGCAGTACTTCCTAAACTGGCATGGGCGTGTCCAGAAGTCTTTAATCAGTTTGAACACAGGTCATAAATGTGCTGTACATGACATATGGAACAGGCTCATAAACACGCATATGCAGTATAGTATTTGTATATGTTCTTACACAATGGCTTGTCACACAAAATGTCACATAAGTTCCTGTGTGTATGAGTGTGAGTGTGTGTGTGTTGGTGTGTGTGTATATCTGTTTTTGTGCTGCCTATTATCTGCTCAACAGAAAGAAGAAGATCCGCTCCTAAATGTTTTATTTTCATTTTCTTTCACAATAGGGTAAGGGCATGTTAGGACAGCACTCTCTCTTTATGCCTGCACTCAGCCATGGTTCAGGAATCTAAATTCATCTTGCATAAGGGCGCTGTTGTTTAACAATCACCCCTCCAACCTGGCATCCGGATTCAGTTCTCAGTAACATACTGGCTCTGTACAGCAACACCTGGGCCAAATATAGGGAGGCGTGTACGAGACAACAACTTTATGATGAGGGAGGTCAGAGACAGGATAACTATCTCGTGCCAGGTTGGGCTGTCCTGAAGAACGCCAGTCAAATAGGATTTACTGCGCAGAGACTATGTGAAAGACAGGAATAACAATCTCTGTAAGAGGAGGAGGCGTGCAGCGCAGACAGAGAAGAAGAACGGGGGGGAGTGAGAGAACCAAAACAAACGAGACAGATGACACGGATAGCAGGACAAATGACTGTGCACAAGGTGGCAGGCAAGACACAAAAGTGACACGGCTAAAACCCCCTCATTGGCAAGATACATTCAGATATGATCAACTCCAATATTTAAGGGACATAATGTTCCCAATTTGAGGTTTTAAGCGATGTCTCTGTTGTAAAGGTTGGCAGGTACCTTGCAGGCGCCACACCGTGCTATTTCCTCTGCGGTTGGGATATAATTATAGTCTCACCAAGAAAGCACACCACAGTCATTAAACTGGTGTGAAGAAAACAATCAGTCTCATGGAAAAACAAAGATAATAACCGTGTGCATGACCCTGGTGTGTGTGCAGGTCAGGAGTTGTGTGTATGAGACTTTGAAATACCTGATTTTTGTTTCAGTTCTGCAAATCCTTAAATAGTTCCTCAAAATAGCGTGTATAGCTTAACTGACATTGGTTCACTTATGATTCCCAGGTTAATTTATTTTAATAACAAAGAAGGCCAGATGAAGTGTTTTTAAAAAAAAATGCAGTTATCTTTATGAGAATTTGTAAAGATAACGATAAATCTCACATTGTGACATTTAAACGACCTGGATCACCAGAAATGTGGCAATATAAAATGTATTGGCCAAAATACTTTGACTTTTGTTACAACACAGTTGGAATGACAGCATGATCGACAGTTTGATTGCAGGCAGATCATTTATTAAGATTTAGCAACTCTAAAACTAACTCACTGACACCTGCTGCTGTTGTGTGCAATAAGTCTGAAACAACAAAGCTAAGCTGGGAATACTCCTCCAGTTTTAAATGCACTGCAGCGTGCTCTTGTGTTATTGCAGGGTGGAAGCCAAAAACAAACGCAGATCTGTATGCTGCTCCGGAGTGCACTGACTGAGTTCTTGACCTCATTGACCTCCATCTGTCGCTTCCTCTTTCTAATATATTCTCTTGATAGTTTAAATTGCTTTCCAAAGGAACACATTTGAATAGTTTGTACTCCCTCACCTTGCCGTGCCAATACAAAGCTGAATCTGTAAACAAGCTGGTGGGAACCTTGTCCTACTTACGTGAGCAAATCTGTCCATCTGCAAAATAATAAAGAGCTCTTACGCACGTATCATTGTCAAAATGCCAGATCTGATTAGAGATTTGAAGTCACCCTCAGCTTCCATTAGACAAATCACAAGCATAACCATCATCTTTTTCTTGTTAATTTACCATGCAGATGCTAAAGGGCTGTTTTGATTGATGCCAGAGAACGACTTTTTTCTGATTAGATTGCCATTTTTCCTTCACGTCAGCTCCTAGCAGTGCTAATTCTTAAATCTCCAATAACTTTTCATTCTAAATTGTATTTAATCCATTGTAAAAAGAGATCATTCCTACAAAAGGTGTCAAGCTGATAAATAATCTCTCTGTTTCACTTTCTGAAGAATGTGAGTGGCTGCCAAATGCTGTAAAACTACACGTCCGGACAGACAAAAACACAGAGCACAAAGTACTTGTATGTGTGTGTGTGTGTGTGCTTCACCTTCTTACGTCAATGAACGCAAATTAGTATGAATATCATATGCAAATCCGTTTCTGTTTCTGTATCTACACATTTTTGTGCATGTTTGTCCTTTTTGCATGCATGCATGGGTATGAATCTCTCAGTAATCCACGCTTGAATTCACTTCTTTACTTGCATGGGAGAATGGCGGTGTACCTGAGTGTTGCGTGCGTGCAGAACAGATACGTGAGTGTACTGTGGTTTTATAAGTGAACTTTGGACCTCTTAGGTACACGTTGGAGGGAGGCCAATTTTGCCTACGTTGTTTACCCGAGCCTTTATACAATGACTTGGAAGGCAGGTCGTGTTTACTCACTCTTCTGTGCAGCTTGGAAACCAGGAAAATGACATCTAAAAAAGTCAATATGTCCCGTGTACTCTGAGTAACTCCAAGTTCAAGAGTCACTTCAAGTGGAAGTATTTCCTGTTCGTTTCTCAGAAGGGATCTTGAACCTTATCTTTGCGTACAGCTATTCGTCTTCTGAACAAGCTTTAAGTTTAAAGAGAATGTTTTATTCATGGCAATCAAATTCAGGTGAAAAATAATACTGCTTTAATCCCTCACAGTAACTCATGTTTGTATTTAACAAGCAGCAGATAACATTTTCCTATGAGACTTGTTGCAACCTCACAACAAATGTGCAATTATTCAAAACCACTTTGTTTATGCAAATTGCAAAAAGAGACACCATTAGTGTCATTATTCAGCAGCTACAGCATTACCCACCTGCTCAGTTCAAACATTTGCATTTATTACAAAGCGGCATTCTCAATTTGCAGATGCTGGGAAGTGTTTTCAAGAAAAATGCCTTTATAAAAAGTTGAGCTTTACTCATTTGTTTCTTTCACAGTCACTTCACATCCCGAAGAAAAGTTCCTATTTGTTTCCTTCTCCCCAACCCTTATGCACGTCCACATATGGAGCGTGACCAAAAAACGGACAAAAAACACTAACATGACCAATCAGTGGAGCTTATGAGACCTGCGTCTTTGTGTGAGGGGAAGGCGTTCGGGCCTTTTGAAGGCAGGATAGGCTGGGTTCCTGTCCACACCCAAACAACCTCTCAGCGCAGCACTTGACGGGGCTGGATATCACCATGTTCCCAGTTTATTTGGATCACGCAACAGCTTTTGATGCTGATCCTTCCCCTGGCTGACTCACATCCTGAAATAGTGCTCTTGTGTTGCACGATCCGGCCTGCTGAACTGATGCCATTCATAAGCAATAACAAGAGCTGGATACTTGAGGTCTGGAGAATCTTTAATGATGGCTCCAGCCTCATACACTAAATCAATTAGGTATGTGTATATATTTAGTACATTCCACATAACTTAATTATAATACACTTTGTACAGTTCTACAGCACATCAGGGAGTGAATCTTAGTTCATGAAAAGCCATGTGGGAATCTCTACTGTTGGATCCAACTTGCATAAACTGTCTATGCAGTGACAAATGTACTGTAGCATACCGCTAGTAGGGGGCCCTACAGTTTGTTATACAACTGCATATCATGAATTACAGATGTTCTTTCAGGCATGCATAAAGTAGCCTACACACTATTGATACAAGGCAGATGTAGGAATACACTATTACTGTAGGTATTAAGTGTGAGAAATGAAAAAAAAACACATTGATGAAGCTTAATTAAACTGATATCAACGTATAATTCAAGACAAACAAGAAGATTTACTTATTTGACTTGATATTATAATATAAAAAAACATCTTTCTGGCAGGAAAACATAAATCTACTCTATTAATATGTTCATAACCATATATGCCTGTTGATATAATATGATATAGTGTGAAGTAAAGATAATACAGTATTCAACAGTTTAATGTTGAAAGCTTGATTATGACTTTATCACATTACTTTATCATGGTTGTAACAAAATAAGTGCGTTTACAGCCTGGACATATTTTGTTTACGGTCTTCACAGGGGTGGCCGACATCTGGATATACATTTACGTTTTTCTCCTTAAAAAGATGTGGCTTCCTTAATTGCACTTTCTCATTAATGTTTTCTTGAAGCATTCTTCTATTAAATGCCAACATATTTCCTTTTAAGACTCAGTGGTATGAGGCCCGCACATCTGGCCCCGTCCTCAGTCTGTCTCCGTCCGTCCCCTGACAGTAGGGGATCTTCAGTGAGGAAACACTGCGTACACCGTGTTCTCTCCGTCTCCAGCCATCCTCTCTGTTTGCATGAGAACCAAACTGTACCTCTGTGGGACGGCACAGGCTTATCCCCCTGTGGTTTTTCAGACTCCAACTTGAATGGTTTTAATTTGTGATGCTATTTGGAAGGGAGAATTATTGGAGGTGCTAAATATACATGAGCCCCCTGATGTAACCCTTCACAGAGTTGTATCAGGTTCCTCTTTGAGAGAAAGTAAAAAGTGGGCTTTGAATGGTTTTATTACGACATAGCTTGGCTAAATTTATGTGCATATTTACATATGAAGGCAGCGTCGCTTGATGTCCCACTGCACAGATACTGTGTCTGTGGCAATCAATCTAAGTTTTCAATAGTCGCCCCCAAGTTTAAACACAAAAACCAGGGGGAGGATCCCTGGAGTGGACGTTAGATCTGGAGAGTACATTCAGAACCGCGGTCAAAGTCTACTTTTTATTAACTTTTCTATTCTGTCTCTAAACACAGTGTTAAGTGTCCTCTGTGTGTGCCTATAGATAGTGTAAAGTCTATATTGTAAGGTATTACAAAAAATGATATCCTTTAACATTTTGCTTCCATTTGAGGGCGCTAAATATTTTCACCTGCCACGAATACTACAGAGTGGTTTTATATATGCAGTGGGCATACAGACCCCCTGTAGATCAATTGTTATTCCTTCATTACAGTTTAGATTCACAGCTCTCTTGCTTGAGACAGAGCATGCTGTGTGGAAATAGGAAAGCTGATTGAATTATGATCTGAGTCATTCCTGTGGTCTTGTTGAAGGAGAATAATACCATTTACTTGGCTTGTAGAGATCAGTGGAAGCTGATAAAATTTCCTCAGGCTAAAATGAGCAACTTCGTTGAAACGCAGGCCACTACTATCTCTGACTTTGAGGCTTTAGACACACATATGTTAAATATATACGATTCTGAAGGTGACTTTGCGAGAAATTAGTGATATATTTGAAGTTTTCCTTTTGAACGGATTCAAAAAGAGTAATTTTTAGTAGATGACAATGTTTCATGAGCATGATTCTTTATATTGGATGAATGAAAACGATTAACACATAGCACAAAATGCAAATTAGTTACAAAATGTATTAGGAAATGCTTGACAAAATAGTCTATATTCAGTTATTGTATTTATTATTTTTGCATGTATTATTTGAACTTTTACTACTATCATTTAGTTAAAATATCTTAAGTTTGGTCATATTTTAATATTTAACACTCATTATTCCAGTCATTTAGGCTGTTAAGGAACTTTCCTTCAACAATGACCGTCAATGACTTGTCTTAAATGGTCCGTGGGAAATTAGTTGTTGTTCCATCGTCACCTCACAGGTGACTTTGGATTCGCTTCAGCGCTCAGCGGAGGAGCCTGCAGGAGTCTGTGGGAACGATTCTGTGTTTGGATGACACTGACAGCGATAGTTAGCAGGGTGCCTGTCATCCAGTTAAATCCACATCGTGCTGACGAGGCCAGGCGTGCATGAGATGCGAGTGTGTGGAGAACCGCACGCATCGACGTACACACGGGCAAACAAACACACAAGCAAGCACACAAACACACATCAGGGGACGTCTGACTGAGGGCCCAGCTCCCTCCAGTGTTGTCCCAGTTGCCGGTGACTTGGGTCACACAGCTGCAAGCTCAGCCAGGCACACGGCTGCAAAAAGACGAGGAGGGTGGGGATATGGAAACAGGGAGAGGTTGACAGGGGAGAAATACATTTTCTTTAGAGAAGAAGAGACATGTGAGAGAATACAGAAAACAAAAAGAGGTGATATTAATAATAAACAACGAGATAATCATCTTGATTCTTTCATATTTCAAAGACTGCGCAAGGGGATTTTATTAGTAGTTCCCAAATAAATGAAGCAATAAAATAGCTTATTATTTGTTTCGATTCATCTATCACACTGTTATTTTGCTCTAAAATATATTCTCAAAGTTATTTTTCATCGTGGATTGTCTTTGTCATTTGCTTAAAAGAAGCACAGCCTTCATTTAGAAACTTTATTTACTTATAGCACAGACACTGCCATATAAACAGCTTTTGCTTTGCATTGATATTAATGTACAGCTCAGACACTGCCAACTTCTTAGTGACGTCCTTTTTTGCTTAAAAATGAACATTATGTGCCGAAACCATTTTTGTTATGACTTTGAAAATTGTAGCATATTAAAGATCATCAGATGCCACAGCTTGCAGTTTCCACCTCACTGCTTTGCCAATTTTGTCTATAAGACAACTTTACAGCACATACAGTAGATTTTTCATTTTTCTCTGCAATGACAGTCTTATGATGGATTTCAGGGCAGTATGTACCCTGGTGGGATGTCAGCATTCCACAGCTGAGTGACTCAGATTGGACATAGAGATACACATAGAGGATCAACACCAACTACGACAGCTGAGCAGTCCACAGTTCACTAAAGTAACACGGGCACGCGAACATGGACAGATGGCACTGAACTCTGTAACCTTTTGTCCTGGGACATGATCCAGCCGACAGTGTATTTATCACAGGTGGCATGCAAAGTGGCAGACATGTGTGTTTTGGATAGTCGTTTGAGTATCACTAAAGATACTTTGTATGTACGTAAACACATCATGCTTTACCCTGTTTTACTTTAGGTGATGTGTATTTACAGTATTAAACCAGACCAAAAATTATGAGCAGTCAAACAGCTTTCCCTTAAAAGATTGTGGTTAACTAGGTGACCCGTATAGTCAGCGCTTTGACACAGCTAATAAAAAGTCCACAGCTTTTTAACACTTCATGGCCAATTGCGTTCACCTTTGACCTTTTGAAGAGCATCCACAGAGCCATAAGTGAGACCACTTAAATACATCCTTCTGAGAGTATAATCCCTTAACAGCCATAGCAGAGAAACTCCTATGTGAACACATGTTTGCACTGAAACACAGATGGGAATCATATGACGTAGAACATACTGTTATTTCTTCTTGGTGGGTGTGGGGTTGAGGGATGAATTCAGCATGACAGGGGTTCACCACACTGAGATATTCCCCTAACACACTCCTCTGGGTCTCTGCTCTACAGTATTTTCACAGTAAATTTAACCAGGACATTCTCCCTGTTATAGGACAAGGTAAATCTTTACATTATGGCCTGAAGCTGGTAGACTTCTGCTGAATTACAGCCTGGTGCCAGATGCTCCCCAAGCTTGTTAAATGCAATTCACTGCACACATTAGCTACAGGACTGCTTGTCCTGCTGTAAACTGCTATTAAGTGCAGTGAAGGCTACTGTAAGTGAACTCGTATCACTTTGTATCAACTGAAATTAATTTGAAATTAAGCATTAAAGTGGTCCTTTGTGTTATCTCAAGAAAAGAAATCAAGGCAAGTGAGGAGAAGATCCTGTCTTATTTTCGCAATGAAAACATTTTAGCAAGTCACACAGGAAGATACTAAAACCTAGCAAAGGAGATCCTCTATCAAGGGACTAATTAAACGTCTTACTTAAGGGATACAGTACAGGGGAAGAGATGTTTATGTTTCCTGCAATGCAAATCATAATTAAAACCTTTGTGGAGCTGAGTATAACCTATTTAAAGGTGCTTTGGCGCCTGTAAACAATACACATCAAAACTGCTTATCGCAGAAGCTCAGAATTAACAGTAATGCTGAGTTCATGACATAATGTTTTAGCTTATCAAGCCTTAAGTTATTATATAATTGGCTGGAAATCTGGTTTTGAACGACATCTCTGCCAACATTTAATGGTATGACAGACATCTTTCTCTCTACATGTGCTTCTTTTCTTCAGATTTAGGGAAAACAACTGCAGTAACTAAACACACCACATAATAACACCATGAATGGCCTTGTCACTTACACTTGCAGTTCTCCTGGATGTGTGTTATGTGACTTCCCTTGTTTGTTCAGACAGTGTTGGTAATATGTGTGAGAACATAAGTACTGTAGGAGCCATGACACGTGTATAGCAATGCGTTTTGTTTCAATATAAGATATTTGTTTGATCACTATTGATTGGTTGGCTTGGGTCACATGGATATGGGCGGCATTCATTATAATCCTGTTCACCTGCGTGAGGTGTGTGTGTGTGGAAGAGAGGGTGACACAGGGCCGTTGTACTTTTTGTTGACCGCAAGTTTAACGATTGCTTTGATTATTATAACAATGTCTAAGGATAATAAGTTGATCATCCCAGTTTTCATTCAACTACATTATATTTCAACAGAGTTTTGATCTCAGCAAGTATTTTTTGTAGCATGTCACACAATATCAAACAGGCCCGGCCTCAGCCTCTCAGCGACTTTGTTTGTTTCCTGCTGTCGCTATAAGTACTACTTGTGTGGCAGAAAAAGAAACTCCCTTTGGTTAGCAGTATCTGTAAATAGACATACAGTATCTATGATATCAACCATTTAGATATCTAAAGACAAGTATTAATAGAATATAGGCCATGAATGTTTTTCCCAAGTTAAACTTCACTCAATTTGAGAAGAAGAGAAAATAAAAAAGGGAAAAATAAATGTTTAAATGACCAACCTGAAAAAAAAAAGGATTGTTTGGTATACATTTTTAATGAAGTGCTCCTGACATGATGGGTGTTAACAGGCCCAGTGAAAGCAATTCTGTGCAAGATTACTCACATGACGCTGAACTGATCCAAAACATAACCCTGCTTTATGATTGTGATCAGTAATTGTTAGAAACTGAACTGAGTGCACCCTCAATTCCACAGCTACAAGATAAAATAGATTACAGTGTGTTGACTTCGAGGGTGTCTGCTTACATAAACCCAACACAATTGTATATACATGTAAAATCTACATTGCTATGAATCTAATATTTTTCTATAAATATTCATATTCTTCTAGAGGTAAAATTAGAATCTCCTTTTAAAGGGCCCATGTCATGGCCATTTCTATTGATCATATTTCCATTGTTGAGGTATACTAAAATAGATTTATACTTTGCAATTTTCCAAACTCACATTGGTTTCTCATACAGCATCTCTGTCAGGGGCGCCGGAAGCAGGGGGGCCAGGGGGCCATTGGCCCCCCCCCACTTTACAGCCCTGCCCCAAATTCTCGCAGCAGCGGATGCCGCGGAACACTGTACACATCCCGTTTCAATAATTCCCCTCTACTCTAAAGTCGCATCTAAAAAGAACGCCATCTGATCTAGCTGTGTATATGTTTGTTATTTTTTATTGTTATATTCAATCTCATTAGCTACAGGCATTTTTGAAGCTTGTAAAGGGAAGATGACAGCTCTCACTCGCCACTCTGCTCTTCCACAGCGCAGCTCCCCCTCCCTCCGCTGAAATTATGAATGTAAGGCGTATAGTAATCATAGATAACACGGCAGGGTCCGTTACAGTTTGTTTTCATCTGATTTCAAATAAATAAAGTCTTGGCTTTCAGAATATTAAACTTGTTTCGGCAAATTCAGATAATAAATACAACTTTGAAGCTTCGGCATAATTACAAGCGGAGAACGGAGTAACTTGACGTCACAGCAGGCATAACAACAGCCGGTGTTTCTCGTGAGTGTTTTCCCCCGGGAAACAAACACAATACACACAAAGGCAAAAATACACAAACACACACACGTATACACACACACTCGCGAGCTCCCCCCAGACCAGTAATCCAAACGAAAATATTTTCCCTCCGTTACTACTTTGGTCATTTGCTCCGATAATAATCAATCAGATCGATGGATATCCATCAAATCCAAATGTGGAGATGACAGCTTTGTAAATACCGGAGTTAATAACTGGAACTTTTCACAGTGTGTGTTCAAAAAAAGTACGCTTACTTCAGTCAAACACCAGTCAACATTCAGCTTGTCAAACAAGAGCGTATTGAGCAGGAAAAAAGGAGAGATGGAATGATGGAGCAACTGCGCTGTCATATGTGGGCTGGACCTGTATAGTTTAATTTACAGGAAAGGAGTGAGCAGAGGGTAGAGTGGTCCATTCTTGTTCTGTTTTCTGTGACTATCTTCCTCATGCTGAACACCCTCTCAGACTTTCAGTTGCGTGCGCTACTAAAGAGACGCGTTACCATGGAAACCAAACAATGTTGTAGCTGTATTGAAGTCCGAGTGGAAACAGTAACATTTGGAGCGTTATGTTAGAATGAAACAGGTCGTGACTCACAAATCAGATTTAGTCAGAAATCGGGAGAAATGCGGGAGAAATATGACCCCGGGACCGGGAGGAAATCGGGAGTCTCCCGCGAAACTCGGGAGGGTTGGCAAGTATGTCACATACACACGCACTTTTTGGCCCCCCCACTTCTGAAATGAATCCGGCGCCGCTGATCTCTGTAAAGTATGTGTATTCACCGGTATTCACTCTCTGTCCTAAACGGCTTGTTGGAGCTCCTGCACCCCCTCCCTGTGAGCCCAGTGTGCTCCGATTGGTCAGCTCGGCCACTCTGTTCTGATTAGTCAACCACCAGAGAGGCTCCGCCCATGTCTAGCACAGTGCATTTTTCGGCTCTGAGCGGAACATCAGTTTCACAGTGGAACGTTTTTATTTAGTATCGCTCTTACATTTCAGATGTTAGAACTGCATCATTTATCTACATCACAGTAACAAGTTTGTCCGCTAACTAACCGAACTTTACCTACAACTGTTGTTATTTAGGTGCACTTGTGTAAACTGCGCCATGATGCCTACCGAAGTGGAAAACGTCTGTTGCAAAGAAATTAGAAAGGTAGCCTGGCTGACAGTTACAACATTATGTAGCCAGCTAGCTGAAAACAACAACAGTCGCACACAACATTATATGCCAAGATATACACCATACATATTTGTCAAGTCAATAGACTATTATATGCCCTTTTATTTCTTCCTTAGTAATTGAATGTTTATTTTGTAAACCTTGCCACATTTAAGACATACAACTGCAACGAAAGTAACAAAAACAATGTAATATCCTTTTCAGTTTCACAGAACACAAATTGGGTTATTTACATAATATGTTTACATGATTTTGTTGTGCAATAAATGCAATCTCGATGTCAGCGTACTATAATACGATGGCTACACGACGGCATTGCGAGGGCTTCACGTATTCGTGTTGCCTTCCTAAGACAATCGGGCAGCTTCTTGTTTCCTTCGTATTGTCTTCGTGAGGCGAAAAATGCCCGATGGCACCGATGATCACACGAAGTAAAGACGAAGATGACATGATTTGACAAGATGCCCTCACGAGTGCCTTACGAAGGGCAAAATGGACACACGAATTCAACACGAAAATGAACCTTCGCAAGGTCCTTCGGCAATTTTTTGGCATGCCAAAGATTTTTCCACCGCTCACGAAGTTGCTGCCGGAGCCTGAGAAACTCCACCGGCGGTCATACGATGGCTTAAAGTGCCAGTGAAGTGCATTTTTTTGCGCCAAAGTGAAATGGCAGTTTCATTTCTTACATATAATTGTACCTGTTCATGGCTAAAATAATTTTTTAGGAAGTGCGAGGGACGAGATAAACATCGCAAATTTTTCAGAGTCTGAGCCTACCGCTGCTGCAGACGATAGCGGCTGTGACGTCACAAGATGGGCCCAGTTGTGATTGTAAACATGGCGGAGCCTTCGGAAAGTGATACTGGTGCGAGAGAAATGAGTGATTTTGACAGCTTTTCGGACAGGATAGATGAGGAAAGTGGCCATGGAAGTCAATTTAGTTGAGGACAATATTTTGTCATAGATCTAGAGTAGATCTACACACAGGATTGGCCTCACCTGATCATACATTCATCTGTTCATAGCATGATGCAACATTCATGTTCACATGCAGTGTTGTGCTAGTTACTGAAAACCAGTAAGTAGTTACAATTACTAGTTACTTCACTACTTACACCAAAAAGTAATGCGTTACTGTGAAAAGTAACTTCTTAGTTACTTAGAAAAGGGCACCCATTAATGCCCTTATACTGTAGCCTTCATTTCAGTACTGTTATTGCATCGGAGAATAATACAACCTGTTGATCAACTTGACATGCATTTGCATCACTGAACTCTGCTAAGCAATGTGGTCTATACAAACACAAACACAAAGATATGTTTCAAAGTGCCAATCCAGCCGCTGTTGCTTAGGTGGAGGTGGAATGGCGTCGGATGAGTCTGGGTCTGTGGTCTTAGCTACTAGCTTCGCTACTAGCTTCGTCCCAGCATGTTTTTTCTGCAGATGTTTCAACAGATTTTAATTGCTGTTTTGGGCAGTCGATAGGATCTTTGACCCGCCAAGACACAACTTACATTTAACTAAAACGTTCTTTTCTTTGTGCTCGACAAAAGTGAAATAGTGAGAATATCTCCAGGCGGAGAAACTCGACTTGAGCTCTGCCGCCGCCATGACAGTCTTGTTAGTTAACACAAACACAGTGGCGTTTATTTTTCATAAACAATCTACGAATCTACGAAACAATGACACCAGCCACTCACCTTCATCTTTTGGGAACAGAAACATCAACACAGTGGCGTTTATTTTTCATAAACAATCTACGAATCTACGAAACAATGACACCAGCCACTCACCTTCATCTTTTGGGAACAGAAACATCGCCACTTCGGCAGACTTCACATTACCACAGCCAGCGGCAATGCATCGCTTCCCGTGTGTTTTTCCTCCCTTTTTCGTCACTGTCGCCTCCATTGTCAGCTTTTCTCGATTGGCAATCACTTCCAGTCGACTGCGAAACACTTTCCAATCAAATACTCGCTCAAAAACGTTGGTAAATTCGACTTTGAAATAGAGACAAAATGAATGGTGGTGAATGTAAACACTTCGGCTTGGCCCATCTTGTGACGTCACGCAGTAGATCGCAAGCCACGCCCACGAAGGCGGAGGTCGACTGCGAATTTCCCAGCGGAAAATTCAAACTCGTCAAATTCGTTGCTATTCCAACATCTTTGATATGGGTTCCAATGGACAATTTTGGTCATTACTATACGTATTAGCATAAAAGATCATGCACCGTCGCACACTTCAGTGGGTCTTTAAGATGCCCTCACGAATGGCCCGATGTTGTTACGATCAGAGCCAAATTTGAACATTTCTTTTATCGTGTGTCCATCTGGTGTCAATTTCGGGACAGTGTGACAGGGGCTTAACTGGTTGTCATGTAACACCACATTCATCTGTGCAGTGGCGAGCCGTCTAGGCCCTGAGGGCCTAAGATATTCTACATAATAATATTTAAAAACATTAAAAAAAATAATTATTTTTTTAAAATATTTTTTTAGTTATAATTTTCATTAGTTTTACTAAAATAACTTGATTTAATTGTATTTAAAATAACATTTCCAAAGAAATAAATCATTCAAATCTGCCTATTCAGTTTCTGTTTGAATGTGAAGGGTTAAATGAAAGAAGCTCGTCTCTGCGAGTTACTGTGAAGATAGGAGTTTATTGGTGGTCCAGCTATGAATTCACAGAGGGCCCGCTATAGTAACTGAGCGAGAGAGTAATGTCAAATGACAGTACAATTGACCAATCATATCTTCCCTCTAAATGGGTGGGTTTTATTATCGCAGACTTTATGACAAGTTCCGCCCGCTGTGAAGCTTTTCTTGTTTCCATAGCAACAACAACTTCCTGTCAACAGCGTAAACTCGCCTTAAAAATAAAAGCATGCCAAATTACATTTAAGACATACAACTGCAACGAAAGTAACAAACACAATGCAATATCCTTTTCAATTGCAAAGAACACACATTGGGTTATTTACAGGTGTTGTTTTGTGTGGTAGAAGGTCGCTGTCATTGATGCGTTTTGCACCCCGGGCCGTTGTTTTGATATTCCGCTGAAGTATACGCTGTGACGTAATAACTCTTTTTTTTTTTTTTTTTTTGAGGGAAGGTTTGGGGGTCAGAGGGCCTAGGTATAAAAGTCACGGCTCGCCACTGCATCTGTGTAACACAATCCGTAAACTCAATAACCCAAAATATCACTTGCCAAAAAGATGGATTAAATGCAGACAGAGAAGCGACAAATGAATGCAGTCAACCTTGATAGTAGTTTGAAATTAATCAGGATGTGGGCGGCTTACTTTTGCTGTTACACCTTAACCAGCAGCAAAAGCTCTCTAAACATTAGTAGATTAATTACAACCCTCATGACAAAGCAGGCTTACTGAAACTGACACACCTACTTAATCAAAGTTTAAAAGTGTTTAGGGATTGTGAACACTACTCACGCTATTTGAATTGTTGCATACAATACCACTAAACTAAATGATCTGTCACGGCATGATTTTACAAACAAGTTACATTACATTACATGTCACTTGTTAGACGCTTTTATCCAAAGCAACTTACATACTCAATACTGTGGGCAATCCCCACAGGAGCAATTTGGGGTGAAGTGTCTTGCCCAGGGACACAACGCCATGCTGACTGCAGTGGGGTTTGAACCTGTGACCCCCTGATCCGAACACAACACATAACCCACTGCACCACACACCTCCGTTCTAAGTAGTGGTGAAATAATTAATTTGCTGTAAGGAGCTCTAAAACCATTCCATATAAGTGAGCAAAAACTCAGTTTCCTATTATTTTGCTGCCTCTAATGACCTGGAAAATCTATTGCCGAATAAGGTCATACTATGGA
Organism: Dissostichus eleginoides; assembly: GCA_031216635.1. Lineage (NCBI taxonomy): Eukaryota > Metazoa > Chordata > Actinopteri > Perciformes > Nototheniidae > Dissostichus > Dissostichus eleginoides. The sequence continues at coordinate 17,656,958 of CM062271.1, forward strand.
GAACAAATTGCTTAGCATCATGAACTATGGCCCAATTATGTTTTTTATTACACATATTACCACAGAATGAGCTATGGAGAGAGGCATGCTGATTTTCAGGTACACTTTGAGAAAGATATGTTGCTCTATCTGCTTGAAACAGACAATTCAACAGAGTTGAGATAAACAATTGGCGCCTTTACAGGAAACTGTCATTTTCATTGTGCCTCTTGGACATTGTGTTCCACTGAATTGGACACACATCATACGAGTGCCAGTCAGAGCATAGCACCCACAGTTATGACTGCATATCCAGAGGTATTGCCAGTGCTCAATCGTCTCTTTGTGCTTTGAGAACACAGTAACTGAGAACAAACAACAGCAGAACAGTGAGGAAACAGTCAAAGGGCTCTGTGCTGTTCAGTCCCCTTCATTTGTTAGCCAAGATGGGACACTCTCAGTCGCGTCCCAGTGCATTTGTGCCCATCGGGGCTTTGCCACCATCTCCAAGGACGGTGTGCGCCCTCCGCCTGGCCGAACCGCCCCATCGATTCTGCTGCCACTACCAGCACTTCAGCTATCCTGAGAGAGCTATGAGCTACTCGCCACCTTACTCACCGGGTCTGTTCAAGAAGCCAGATCGGCGGTAAGTGGGGAATAGTCAGAGTTTATCTTGTGTGCGAGAAGACATCTGCTATGACAGTGATGAGTGTCAGTGACAAATGTGCACATTAAAGACAGTTCAGGAGAAGATGGATGTTAAACGGCAATGTGTCAGCGTCTAAATGATGTAGAGTGGTGGGTGGAGAAATGGCTGGATTACAATTCATGCATGGCAGTGGTGAAACTGTTTTCCATCATGTTTAATCTTGCCAAATAGAGAACAAAACAGGACAGGAAATGAAGCTGTAACATCTCTGCTTCTGTGTTTAACAAGCTGCTATGTCACTGTATATCATATTTTCTCTCAAATAACCTTGATGATCATGTTGTTGAAAGACAACTGTTGCATTTCTAATTATTGCTGGCTGCAGGATTGAAAGCAGGCTGCCTTTGAATAACAATGCCAGTCCTGTCAGCATCTTCTGCATGCACTGAATGTTTGATACACCTATCACATGAGGTTATGCATGCAATCCAAGGGCATGAATTGACAGCCTGTTAGATTTATTGAAAAACCTCAGGAGCAAGACCAAGGCCATGTGCCTCAATTCACTCAGGAGACTTATAGGTGATGTGATAATAATGAGTGCCTCTGGGTGTCCTCGTGTGTGTATAGTGTTCAGTATTCATTGGTTGTTACCGCTCCTGTTGCCCTCACCGACAGCTTCCTCTGAGACTGCCTCTGGCTGCAGGTTATGGCAGGGCTGCGTGTTCTCAGGGCACCTCTCATACACGCCATGCATTCCTAATTCTGAGAGCGCATGTGGGACACTTGCAGCAAAAAGAAAAGGAAACCATCATCACAATTTGATGACCAGTGTCTTTGTTATTGAGCTATAATGTGTTCATGTTGAATTTGGTGTGTCAAAACCCTCAACATCTGCTCACAACAAAAGCTGAGACATTGGCTGCATGTCTTTGCTTCGTTTATCTTCAGCCAATGGTGCAGATGAATCACAGTATTATAAAGGCTCCTGGGATATAAATTGTGGCCCATCGCCTAGCCTTGCAGGGACTCACAGGATTAGGCACGTTCCAACCATGGTCGGGCAGAATGAGTTTCTCAGAAATCTAAAGGGCTTTATTTCCTGAAAAGACGGCGTAGGTCACAGTGTGGCACTGGCCAAGCTACTTAGAGATACAGAAACTAATTGCTTATGTTCTTTGAAAATGTCCGACACTTGCTAGGATTTTTGTTGGAGCAATATTTAAACTGTAAATAGAGCAGGCAGAAAGATTGTGCACATTCTAGTTTACACTGTCTTCTTACAACATGTGGCTTATTATATGTTTTACTTGTACCGTGCATGAAGGCTCCCCACTGTCTGTAGTTTCTTTCTGTGCATCTCAGCAGAGCTAAAGGCAATCGGTGTGACTCCCCCTTCCTAAGTGGGACTATCACAGCAGGGTAAGGTAATTCACCAGCCTCTCATCGCCAGAGCAGAGCTTGATATTAAACCTGGCAGCTGTACTGTCACAGCACGAAATCTGAGACGACAGGCACTATAGGGCCTAATGCACAGTCAATGTGCTTTCTGCTTAGGCTTGTTAGGCCTACAAAAAGTCAGCCTTTCCACTATAATTATTTTGTTACACAACGGAACACTCCAAAAATGTGGTACAACATAGTTTGCTCGACAAAGAGTCAGGAAGATGCAGGCTTTTGGTCATTTGATGTGCGTGTTTAATGTTTCTGTGTGGTGTGACCTTTAGGAAATTGGCAAAACATTTATTTGTGTTATGAAATCCATAATTCAATATATCCAATAATTGTGTATTTAGAGTCTATGGGTTATGCAATTAACCACATTTAATGGCTACTATTCTCTGCGGACCCACTCAGCAGGGAATTTCCATAAACGTTCATTTGAGCAGCAGGTAATATTCTACATGTTGTTGGTGCTTTGGAAGAAAACAATGTTGTGCAACAGAGGCTCTCTAATAGAAATTTAATTGGATTATTATCAGTATTGGATCAGATAATCGTAAAAGCAAAACGGAACGTAATATGACAGCTGAGAGGCGCCGAGCAATTATATTAAAGCTAATAAAACCTGCATGAACGCCTCACTGAAAACAAAATCTATTGCTCAATAGAGCTGCCAATACTCAGTGGAAATTCCTGTGAAAAGAGAGATAACAACAGTTATGTGTTTTCCCAGAGGTCGGTTTCTACTACAAATGGTTGATAACAGTCTGCAGAATGCTCATTAATGTTGCCTCACATGTTGCAAGGTACAAGTTCAATAGACTATGTGAATATGAAGATGTCATACAAAAAGAGAACAGTGCTTTATGTTTTGAGTAGGTCTTGTATGCCCTCCAAATCAATGATATTGAAACTGTATACTATATGTGGTGGTACAATCTGTGTTACCCAGAAATGTCCTAAATTGCTTTGTTGCTATAATTCCACACATTAGGGTGATCTAGAATTTGATAAAAAACTAAACTAAAAAAACAAGCCTTACGCTAAAAACATGTGAAAAGTGTTAATGAATAAATAAAAGAATGAGTCTATGCCCATTGAGAATTTTCCATAATTGTCCAAGCCATAAAAACAACCTGGAATTTTTTTTTATGTCTGAAGGCAGGAAAAGGTGACGGAAAATTCCGTCGGTAACACTGTGTCCAGGAACAGCTTTTGTTATTAATATGATCCCCAACGGGCCGGTGTATTCTGCATGTCTACCAGTAGAGACCGATAGAGGTCAGACATAGACTGAGGGGAAATGTACCAGGAGAGCGTGGAAAAGTACATTTGCAGAGTACCGTGTGCAGCATACAGACAGTAACAAACAACAGTAAAGTGATGGGAACAAATGTATTTGATTGCCACAACAACAGTGTAAGTAATAAGCATAGTTTGCGTTCCCGTGAACATCAGATGATACAAATTATTGCAACATGCGTCATCTCGGTTGACATATTGACTTCTGTATTAATAGGCAATATACGAGTGACCTATTCATGCAGACCATGTAATTACATTTGTATCGGAGGTTGTTATGATGTTGTTTGTTGCATCGAATATGTTTTTCGTTTTGTGGGTTAACCGTTAACTGCAGAAACCAATGTGGCAGATGAAAAGTTCAGAAGCAGGGCATAAGTGATGGTGCGTTCAAATGCTCCCCTTCAACTCGTTCTTTCAAGCGTCGATGTTGTTTACTAAGAGTATATCTTATGCAACTTCATGGTATCGTTGTCATGGCCTGAAACAAATGGAAAGATACTTAGAGTTGACTGTTAACACTTTATATTATTATATCTTTTGTAATTATTGTTAATAATTCTTTATTTTGTTGTCTTGATTAGTTGTTGATCAATCCTTGGCTGTCAATCAAACCCTTATATCTAGAAATAGATAAATATAATACTTTTAAGTAATCTCATTTTAGAAATATCCCTTTTTATATGTATAATCTGTAGTGTTTGTTAACACAGTGATGGAAACTCTATTTTAAATAAGCTTTTAATTAATGACAAAAATAGTTCCGAATTAAAGTTTCAATTAAAGTAAAAGCATAAAGCTCAAGTAATGGCAGTACTCTTGTAGCATCTGAGTTGCGTGTCAACAACATATATGGTAAAATCAAACGCCCACACTATTAGTCACTCTTCAAACAAAGCAGTTCTCTAAAAATGAATGCATTAAGTTAGTTGTAGGTTGTATACTCTATTGCATCAAATGTTATGGCTTTACATGTATGTGTTAGGCCTACATGTAATCTGTTTTCTGCATTATATCATAAGCACAATAGAAAAATCACCTCTAGTAGCCTACACAGAGTCAAAGTAAAATAAAGTAAAAGTCTCCAAATAACCAAATGTTTCTAGAATCAGCCTTTTGAATACTAGAGGAACAGAAATAAACTAATCTTAACTTGTGTTAATCTCCCCATGGATTTGTGTGAGAAGTTGATGTGGCATGTTTTTATAAAGGTCCGGGTCCTGAATGTAGTTTTTCCTACGGCACTCAAAGGCACCTTACTATCCGACCCGCCAATCCTGACTAAAATATGCACGCGTCAGATGACGTCAGAGGGCAAGTCATACAAATAGCACCCGGTGGCAGAAATAGTATCAGACAGTCGCTTGTTTTCACCGGCGAAGCTCACACCCGACACAGCACAGCACTGCACCTAAACAGCAGCAGCAAGTTAGTGCATCGATACTATAGACGAAACTATTCCGGATATCACTTAGGTGACCAACCAGTCGCAAACCTGGCGAGAAGCGTAATCCAAACGAGTCTGGTACTCAACATGAGCACGGAGATGTTCGGTAAAACCGACATGGAGGTGGCCGTGTATCAGCTGCACAACTTCTCCATCTCCTTCTTCTCCTCGTTTGTGGGAGGAGATGTTGTATCGGTCAAACTTGACAACAGGTAAATATCTGACACAGCCGCAATAACTTAGAAAATACATTATTTATAATGTATTCGTTAGATTAGTTATAAATCGGATAATTAACTTACTCGAACTTTACTGCAGGCCTCCAACTAACGTTACTGTATTTTCATAAAGCCGATCAAAACACATCGTGTGCAATGTGTGATGACGTTTTTATTTACAAAATGCCTTAATGCCGTGTGCCCAAATATATTTATCTCTGCTGCTGTTTGTTTGGACTTTGAACATATTTTGCCAAACTACTGTCCCACTGAGACAACTAACAATATGTGTGCTCGTTATCACCTAAAAAGCTATTTTACCCTAAAAGCGATACACTTGCAGTTTATATTAAAAACAAATATAATAATACATACAAATGAATTTCATGGAAGCAGGTTGAACAGTTTTCCTTTCTGTTTTGCACACTTTCTGTTTTACTCCTAGAGGCCTGCTATCTGGGTGAAGCAGCAACATTTGTTTGTTTTCTTAAAAGTTTTGTGTTGAGTGTTTTCAATGAGTTAAAGGCAGTTGTGGCTTTGAACTTTTCATTTATGGCTCTTTTTTCTCTCTCTCTCTGCAGTGCCTCTGGTGCTAGCGTTGTGGCCATCGACAACAAGATTGAACAGGCGATGGTAAGCCCAGATAACAAACACAAACACCAGACAAACACTTGAGAATGGGTTGCAATATAATATACTATACAATACATGTATATATTTTGTGTTCAAATCCTAGTTCATAGATTGGATTTTGTCCTGAAAAAAACTGTTATGTTTATCACCATATACAGTATAGAGCAGTTATAATACATGCTATACATTCTGCACAAAAGCAGCACTTGTTGAATGCTCTAGGAAGTCCCTCTTATGTGAAGGCACTGAGAATACTGTTTATTATATTAAAATGACAACACAGAAAACAAATGCAGAAAATGACAGCAATAAGTAAAAAAACAACAACCGATTGATAACATTGTTGCAGCACAGAATAATAAAAAACACTCTTGATTCACAAAAGAGATGTATGCCAGTAAATGAAAAAATATGATATACAGAAATCCTCTGACAGCAAACGCCATATATGTTTAGCATGGATTACCTGCAAAGCCAAGCACATCAGCCTCAACATTTTCCCATGTTTTTATATAACAACTGATCCAACTATTTTTCTCTATCATGACAGGATCTTGTCAAGAACCACCTCATGTATGCGGTGCGAGAGGAGGTAGAGGTCCTCAAAGAGCAGATCAAAGAGCTGGCGGAGAAGAACAACCAGCTGGAGCGGGAGAACTACCTTCTGAAGAACCTGGCCAGTCCAGAGCAGATGGAGAAGTTCCAGTCCCGCATCCCCACAGACGTGCTGCTACCGCTGGACAACCTGAGCGCCCAGCTGACCCCAGACCAGCATCTGCCCTGTACTCACATCGCTGGCTCTGCTGTATAAGTGGCTCTGCTTTGGGGCGGGCAGAGCCACCGTCTCTTTACAATAATGGACCTCCATTTGAACCTAATCGTTAAGAAATTGCTGCCACCGACAACCCTTCGTGAAAATGAAGGGCGAAGCACCGGGGCTGTAAACGATCGATGGGACACAAAAGGACACTGATAAGCACAACCCAGAACTTGAGATGCTCTGTCTGGTGTGCCAGTCAGGCCCGCTCTCTGATACCGTCAAACTCTTTGTCGTAGTCTCTCTGTGTAGACAAAAGCGCTAAGAATAGAGAGGGCTGACGCTTGCTTTCAGACGGCAGGGGGGCTTTCCCTGCCTAGCCGAAACCCTTCCAACAAACACCCTTTGCCCTAGCAATTGGGAGTGAAGAGGTGTGGATTGGGCTAGCCCTGCAGGTGCTAACTTGAAAAGGTGTTGGGGAAGAGTCCCAACCTGAGACGGTCCTCCATGTGTCAACAAGAAGAGCCACATCAGGTGGATTCAGTTCTCAAAACACAAGTTTGAAGGACTCCCAACCGCACATTTCAGCCCCATAACAGGGACCTTTCCTGTGCCTAAAATGTATTGCTCATGTATTCGTGTACATCTAAGCATAACAAGAATAATCAACAGGATAAGCTAAGAGGTGGAGGTTAATGCAGTATAGCCTGTTAGAGCTGGTGGACCACTGCAGTACACTGAATATACTGTAATAATTCATGAAATGTAATCTTGTATTGCCTGCAGTTGGGGCTTGCTGCTTATGGGGGAAATTAATTCTGCAATATCTTCTGTTTTTGTTTGTGATTCCGAACAAAAATCAGTGGTTTCTAAAAAGGCACTGTACAGATTTATTTTGTAATACTGGGGGGACAGGAATATCTGCCCACCATGTACGCCTAGCTCTTCACAGCGAAAGATAAATGTAACTGCATGTACCTAAAGTTGAAACGTCCAGGAGGAAGAGTAGTGGAGATGGTGAGCAACCAGAAGAGCCAGCATCGCTGCAGATGCACTCCTGATTTTAGCAGCGTCGTCCAGTATCTGGTCTGTTTCTCGCTCAGATGCCAACTTGAAAACAATGGCATGACAACAGTGCCTGTTCGTAGTAAGAGAGGAACACATTTCCACAAAGAGCTCTGTTATTGTTGTTTTCTAGCTACCAAAGACTTTTTGCCTTCTCTTTTTTTGTCTTGCAACAACAGAAGCCAAGAAACCAGGACCATGTGTACAACGTCACCGGGAGAAGTGTTGTTTGTACCTAATGCTAAAGTTTATGTTTTGTAAAGATAACGGTATTGTTGCTGTAAAGTATCCTTAAAAAGTTGTTCACTATGGTGTTTGGATACAACTGCACATTTGCAATAAACCTTGTGTTTACATAATACAATACGTTGATGCACTCTTTTTGTTCCTCAACTGTGCCCACATAGTGTGTGTGGTCCAAAGAAATGAAAGCTTTATGATGTGTATGTTACAACATTACAAACTCTGTGCAGGAAAGACCTTCTAATGATCTATCTAATGTTTACATTTTACCTTATTATAAATACACAGTAACTACCTCCTAAAAGAGCCCACTGTTTAAAAGGGGGATTTAATGAATGCTAGGACAGATTTTTGCAGCGTTCTTAGGGGAAAACCACTGACTCCAGACCTTATTTTTTTTCTTTTTCCCTTATGGTGGTATTTTTGAGGTTAGATATTGTGTCTGCAATAGAACAATGTATTCACTGGAAATCCAGTCAGGGAAGACAGATGAGACTGCAATAACAACCAGGATGATTCGATTTTCTGGTGCTGAAAATTGAACTATTGCAAAATACCCCTTTCTTTAATTTCAGACTTAACATCACATTGTCTGTGCGCAAAACTCAACTCTTGAAAGTTATCTTAGACATGATGTCAAAGGTCAGGTCAGACTCATGCAGCATTTGGATTTGTAAAATTGATCACATGTTGTAGATAGGCACGAGGCTCTTCAGGTTAAAAGATAATTTAAACATAGAAAATATATTTTGTTGTTGACTTCTACGAAAAACACAATCACAAAATAAACAAACTTTTTTCCATAGTCAAAAAAGCATGCGACCACTAATGACAGTGAAGTAATAATAGCTGGTTGCCAGATGATTGGAATGAGAGTGAGAAAACAGTTTTTCCCAGTTTGGTTTCCCTTCAGACGGACTGGCAGCCAGTCAGTTCTGCCTGAGTGTAACTGGATATGCTGCGGCTTCCCTGGTGGAGCAGGCTCTCATCATCCATCGCTGAGAGCAGAGTCTCAGCCAGGGCTTGAAACCACCACCACATATCAAAAAGCACCATAGTAAACATGGTGTCTTCCCCTGTTGCTCACTTTTACTGCTCCCTCCTGGTGTTTTGTGTCAAAACAACCGATTGTATGTGATCAATAAGGCTGCTATAAAATGCTTGCTGCATTGAATTAGAGGCAGGCAGGATGTTCAGCGTATTGACTTAGAAAGACATTTGTTTAATGTAGCGAAGAGGAGAGGGACAGGCGTTTATTGGCTCTTTTGCACAAGATAATTGAGTCAGTCTTTATCCAGACACCTGAACACCTTGTGCATGCCAAGAAAAAGAGGCTGCAGGGTCTGATAAACCGGAAGTGGTACTGCTGCTTTATTATGCTTGTGCTAATAGCTAATGCTGCTTCAAAGACAGTGGAAACAAATTATCTGGGTTGCACAGCTAGCATGTACATGCCACAGAATAGAGGCTCACCAACAATCTGAAGACAATTAGGGCTTCGGGTTGATTTTGTGTTTTGCTTTCTGTCATTCTATATTTGGAGAGGTTAAGGAACAGTGTGTTCATGAATAACTGAGTGCATGTGGCTTTTTATTTAAAACTGTCATGTTGGAGCCCCATCAGGAAAATGGGATGTAGTTGGCAACGCCTTGTCCCCTTCAGTTAACTCTGAAATTAAAGTTGTTTTTGAGGTCATAGTCTTATATCTTATATAGGTGCACACTATTTTGGTAGTACTATTCTTTCCACACTATAACATTTAAATATATAAAAATTACTTTAAGCAACACAACACTTCAAACCATATTTTCTTAATTATATAAGCCAATTTTCAACATGTTTTGCTCAGTAACCTCAATCAAACATTGATCTCAACTTAGTTAAAAGCTCACTAGCTAATCATGTACAAGATGTGTTCACATTCATTCATTTGTTAACGTCTGAACACATGCACCCATTTCTGGCTACTGCCGGATTTTCTCGAAAGCAAAAAACCAGAAGATCTGACTTCACATTAAGTAAAGTTAAATATTAAACGTGTGGGAGGAGCCCTAGGTGTGGAAATAAACTCTAGATTGGAGCTTACTTGAAACCAGGCAGCCAAGAGAGGAGTTTTTTTTGGATTACTAGTGTTATGCAATGAAAAAAAATAGAACATCTGTGTCGGATGGAAATTCAGGGGTTGTGCTGGGATAAGCCAGCCCTGCCTTAATGTGGTTGGGATCGCATGCAGGGGAATAATTTGGTCTGACTGCTTTTCATGGAGACATACACAACTTGTGTGTCCTTGTGAATGTCAGTGTATTTATCATGTCAACATTAAAGCAAGAGCTGAGTGAAACAAATGTCAGACTTGAGCCATTGACTATACTCTAATGCAATGTCGTGCATTGCACATTTCCTCTAATGTTAACAAGTTGCTCGGCTTTTTCCAAAATAACCCTGTCAATATAATTGTTTATGACACATGGTTTTATAACATGAAAAAGGGACCATGATTACTCGCTCACATAACTAAACTTATAGCTTCAGGGTCACAGCATGTTACACAACTTAAAAACAACAATAATTGATTCTTCAACACTACTTATTTTCTCTGCTGACAGGCAATGTGACCTCTTTAAAGTCATAGACCTCTTAAGAAAAGAGGGTTAACGAACAAAACACAATGCACAAGTTCATGCAAGGGTTAGTTTCAGCACAGCCAGATTTATTTATTTATTGCTGCCTGTTTATGACTTCTTCACCCATTTGATGTTTAGCGGACACAATTCTTGCCTCTGTAACCTCCTCAGACAAACAAAGCTGCACAGACACGTTGTTGCACCACAGAACGATGATGGATATGCCTTGAATCTTTCATAATCACACTTATCCTTGGCTAAGCCTTCGTGTATCTGATGTGGCTGTGTATCTTACATGTTTTATTCTATTTTTCCACATGATAGGCCTAACAGGATCCTCGAAGTTGTCAACATTAGAAATGAGGTCAGAAGGTTTGTTTGTGTGTGTGGTTTTGGTGGAAAGATTGACATATAAAGTGCTTATTATGCCATGTTTTTACCAAACGTACCCAAGTGTGAACGCAACAATAGTAGTTGGTTCCCTCATAGTTTGTTGACAAGATATTTGAATAATTTAACTTTTAATATACATTTCTTTGTTTGAAGGTCACAAATGATCCATAATTTGAGACATCTCACATGTTAAATGAGTGGCATTGATAATGCAAAATATTTATTAAACCCGAGGATGAGGGAAGAGCGTGACCTTAATCCAAGCTGTCGGTTTGATTTATTATACTGACTAAAAATAGTCCAAAACATGAACAAGACATAAATTATGCATTTTTTCTGGACAGTTATTCTGTGACAAATTGTTGAGTGAAGAATTTTAATTCAAAATGTATGATGTGGTGTCTTTTTTCCATGATCATACTAAAATGCATATTCAATATGATTTGGTTGTTTTTCAGAAAAATTGTACATAAGAGAGGAAAATGAAACAGCACTGCTGGAATCATAGCGGTTAGGGTGAAGGCTCCCTTGGGAACATCTTGTTTTTCTTCTGGATGGTGGAAGCTGTGTTTGTATCCCAACGGATCAAAGCCTCTTTAGGAATGCAGCCTACCCAGGACATCTTATTCATAAGGACAAAAGGTCAGGGGCCACTGGTTTCGGATTTACGGTGATACCCCGGTTCATGGCACCGCTGCACAGCAAGAGCCTGCACATAATTTAAAGCCCCGCTGGGTGACCTCCACACAAGCATGTGACACCAAAGGGAGATGGTTCAATACCTTGTGTAATAATGAAAGTGTACATGTTCCTTCATAACAGTGGACAACAATCACAAGCTTATTCCCATGACTGTATGACATATCAAGACAATATTGAAGATTTTCTGTAATATAATCATTACATTTTAAAGCTGGGATTTGTGTTTGAAAGTGTTTATAAAACAAAGTGGCTCAATGAAAACATCCTCCCCTCTGTCATGAACCTTGGAGTGACCTTCAAAAAAAAAAAAAAAAATAAGACTATTGGCCAAAACCAAGTCCTATTTATCTTTTAAAGACCTAGAAAGGGTCATTAACGCCTTTGTAACCTCAAGACTGGACTATTGCAACGCTCTGTATGTGGGTATGGACCAGGCCTCAATTAGACGCCTGCAGCTAGTGCAGAATGCAGCTGCACGTCTTCTGACTGGCCACAAAAAGCGTGACCACATCACCCCAATTCTGGCCTCACTGCACTGGCTTCCAATTTCGGTTCAGAATTGATTTTAAACTCCTTTTATTTCTTTTTAAAGCACTAAATGGGCTGGCTCCGGCCTATATAGCAGAACTCCTCCAGCGCTACACCCCAGCCAGAGCTTTAAGGTCTGCTGACCAGCTGCTGCTGGTAGTGCCCAAGACCAGGCTCAAAACCCGAGGGCACCGAGCCTTCGCAGCAGCTGGCCCCAGGCTCTGGAACACTCTGCCCCTCCATGTGAGGTCGGCCCAGACCCTAGGGGTTTTTAAGTCTACACTAAAGACACACTTCTTCTCCCTGGCCTTCTAGTCAGAGCTGAGTATGACACCTGACCATTCCCTGTGTTTTTTATATATCTGTTGTAATTTATTGTCTTTTATTGTGATTGTAGTAATGTGTTTTTTATTACATGTACAGCACTTTGGCTCGACCAAAAATCGCTTTTAAATGTGCTTTATAAATAAACCTTGATTTGATTTGAACCTTGAATTGTACTCTTTAATGGTAACTATGTAATGCAGATGTTTCAAGACTTGCAAAAAAAAACCCTGGAGAGGCAGTCTCTTCATTTATATTTAACATATTTATATGCAATAAAATATGCAATAAGAATGCAAGTAAAAATAGCAACAAATGAAAATGTTGCAGTGTGTTTTTTTTAGCTATTTGCCCTTTGTGTGGTAAACATCCCTCATCCTCTGTGCTCGTTGTTGCTTGAAGAGAACTTTCAGTGGGCTGCAGGAAGTTTAAGATGTAAACAAGGCAGGAAAGGAACTCCAGACAACCTTGGGAATATATTTGGGTTTGTGTTATCTGATAGGGGGTTTCCCTTAAAGCCAACACAGACTAAAAAATGATTAGTTAATTGCATGTTTTATGTGAAAAGCTTTGAACATTAACTGTTACATATGAAAAGGCCATTACAGGTAATCATCAGTCATGATCCTTGAGGTAGACAGGCTTTTAGATGATCAAATTTGACAGCATCAATTGAAACATTTGTTACATTTTAATGTGCGGCTTAAGAGGTATTGCTTCCCCCTTGTACATCATGAGCTGCTATAGCTTCTTGACATCAAAACAATGTTCCCAAATCCAGGTTAAGCCTCTTTGTGCTGTTGGGTGGAGTTGGCTAGATGGCCTTAGAAGCAAGTCATGGCAGGACAAGGCACGCATATCAAAACAAGAACAGATGACGATAAAACCAGCGTACTGTGACTGTTCCTTTTAGGATTTGCATATTATTCCTTCCTTAGTTGTGATACATACGGCACGGGAAAACACAAACAAGCAAAAATAAATACAGACCATGTCATGCAAAGCCAGCAGAGTAAATGCACAGCACTGTGGTAATGTGCACTTTGAACATTTGCTCTTCAACAATGTTCCTTTGCCCGGGAAATACTAAGAAGTAGTTATCATGCTTCTCTGTAAGTGTTATCTCGACGTTATTTTTCCATCACACTTTGTCTAGTACATTTTTTATGTGTGTCCGTCATTGTTACCTCAGCCAATGAGATTATTTTGAAATGCAATAGGCATTTTTCATGGAAAACAATTAGACTTGTCATTAAGCACCGGTGTTACAGATAACATGAACAATGGCCCTGTTTTTTGTTTCCCAGTAAGTCATGGCAGTGTGACAGCATGTCTTATACAGGGGCTCACAAACAGAACTAATCTTATAACTGTGCTTTATAACTACTTTATCAAAACTAAATGGTATCCATTAAATGGCCAATGAAACTGGCTCACTAAAATGCAATGAAGTCGTTAGAGATTTGATTAATTACACCTGTGTTTTTCCTGGTATGACACGTCTGCCATGAAAAGGGCGTAAAGTCTGACAGTGGAGCATTTTTGAGAGCTCAAAATGGCAGCCACTTATTAAAAAAAAACATTAGCAAAAATATAAACAAACTAATCTTGGATTCCTGCAGAGGTAACAGTTATTGATAAGATTTCTATTTTTTTTTTTTATTGTTTACAACATGTATCTGTATTTAAAAATAAACACAATAAACCATTGTTCTGTTTCAGACAGTACAGAGAAGTGTATTTTTGTCTTCACTTCATCACAGACACAAATTGTCCATGTAGGTTATACAAATATATGTTGAAATCAGTTAGACATGGAGTGAGGAAAACACATTTACTTTATATAAGTGCTCAGCGTGTCATGTGATCTCATGCTCTTATTGAGTTTGAAAGTGTGCGCTCAGATGGTGGATGGTCTTGTGAGCAGGCAACAGTTTCCACATTGGTTTCTTGGAAATTCACAAGGGAAATATTTTGAAAGGAAAAAAAAACAGGCTGACTCAGCACAAGTTCCCTTTTCCCAGAGCTTTTACATTTCTCAACTCATCTTGCGCAAATATGTCTCAAAAAGTACAAATGCAATATGTTCGACCTTTCATTTGTTACATGAACACAAAGGGCCGATAACAGACAAGTGAGGAACAAAACCGTTTCTCTTAACAGTTACTTATCGTGTCTGACGGGTTGACGTCCCAAAAGTGAACGTGAGGAAACATGCAAGTGAAACAGGTGATGTCAAAACATTGCCCAACCTTCAGTCTCCTCTTCAGAAACATTAGACACAAACAAGCTCACAAAATAATCTAGAAACAGACACAACGGCACACGTCTGATAACAGAACTACATATTATCTTTATCATTGCTGTGATTGTGATTATTATTAATATACAAAAAAGTGGAACTCACTATCGTAAGAAAATAGTTTTATTGAATGTTTTAAAATAATATCTACACACATTACCTCACATTTAATCTAATCTAATTGCATTGTGTTTCCAAAATTGGCTCATTACCACACAGTGTGATATTCCAGAGGAAGAATAACAAATCCCTGTTTGTGTACACCCTGCTCCACAGTTTGCTTTGAATCATAACATTGGGTCTATAAAGGAACAGATATAATGAAATCATATAATTGCACGCTTGGTAGCTGAGGGAACAAAGTGAGTCTGAGGCGTTGTCAAAGTTCACACCTGTCCCGTCCTGCTCTGAGCTACTTTTGGATGGCAGAACAGTGTGTTCTCTGATGCTTATTGCCTTCCTGCGGTTTTCCAGGGTTGTGAACTTTATGAGGGGTTGCTTTACAGCCATTTAACCTGTCCCAGCTGTGTGCAGCTATTGTGGATCAGAAACGATTGTTTGTTAGTGGGCCAAATCTTTATGTTCCCATATTGGCAGCTACACGATTATGTTTCTTTTTTTCTGAATTACTAATCGGCCACCCCTGTTTCATTAGCTGGCTTTATACTGCTGTTGTTATTCCCCACAGGTGAATATAATGATCCAAACTAAAGTTGTTCTTGCTTTTCAGGATTAGGCAGGTAATCATCCTTTCTTTTATTTTGCAATCACAATTCAGAATTCAATTTGAGGGAAAATAACATGTGCAGAGTAACTTAATTAATATATGAATGCACATTACATTTACAAATAAAGATAAACAAAAAACAATTGCAGCTCCAATATACAGAATATGCCTTATCTGTTCTTTTTTACGAATTAAATCAAATCAAAAATGTATTGCAGAGAATAATGTCATAAGTAAGATTTCTATTGTATTTTTTCACATTTCTTTCCCATTTTAAAAACGTATAATTATTGTTGATAATCAATCATGGAGGCAGAACATTTTGACAGCTGTCTGTGTCTCCCTTGGGAACAGTTCCTTTCTGACGGTGAGAAGTGACAAAGACTCAACTAAACTTCTGACAGTGATACAAATGAGATGGATGAATGGATGGCCCTTCTGTGTATTTGTTAGAAGTTCAGACTGCATATAAAATAAGATTAATTATAGAATAATGTGTGTTTTGTTAGAAATGTATCAGTGGGAAAATAATAACTTTCAATTAATGTCCTTCTGGGAATACTTAACTTCATGATCTATGAGTTTTAAGCTTTAAGTTTGAATCTGGAAGCAACATGGACAATAAACGAAGATGTGTTGCTCTGAGCATTGCTATCTGTTCCCAAGTTGTTGTTCCTCCTTTACAGAGGTAATAATGCACAGTTTATAAATGAAACATAATATTGTTTTGAATAAATTCAACCATGCAATGCATTAAACTAATTAGAATACATAAAGGTGAAGCGAATGTGTTCCCGCTGAGCCGTTCACACTTTGCATTTATGAGCTACATAACCCGTTTTATTGCAAGCCACACAAATTAATGCATCTCCAAAGTGCAAAAGAACATGTCAACACACATTAAACCGTTTGACTCTATGTTTCACTTAATACTCCAGAGCAATAGAGAACCGCAGTGACGCGTCCTAAAACCCGGAAGTAAACTTCTTCCGGTTCCTTCGACAAAAATGCAATGCAATTTCTCCATAGGATTTTGGAAAATAGCTCGAAATAAGGTCTGTGGTTGACACACATTTAAGAGACAGATCACGTTTTGTTTAGTCGGATAATCTCCACATGTCTACCCATCTCTTATAATTTTCGAATCATAAATCTATCGATCATAAATCTATCGATCATAAATCTATCGATTAGATCTATGATTCGAAAATCATATGTGGAGATTATCCGGCTGAACAAAACGTGATCCGTCTCTTAAATGTGTGTCAACCACAGACCTTATTTCGAGCTATTTTCCAAAATCCTATGGAGAAATTGCATTGCATTTTTGTCGAAGGAACCGGAAGGAGTTTACTTCCGGGTTTTAGGACGCGTCATTGCGGTTCTCTATTACACTGGTATTTAACTGCCAAACACATCACCACCTGAATGCTTGCAGGCAAATATTAATGTTGCTTGATAAGCTGCGAACCTCTGCTTTCGAATGTTAGAGAATGTAACAATATCTAAGATAGACAGGTTAGCATTTCTTTTTATCATCCTCATATTCATGATGCATTGCAAACAACGTTATCATTCAATAACTCATAAGTTATTTATAAAATGTCTTCAGATCTTTGAGTCAAACGCGTATTATGCTAATGCTATCAGTGCCATTTATCACTCATAATCGTGCATGTCTACAGCATCTTTAAATCTTTATTCATTTGTCATCAAGTTGTGCTCTTTGAAGCTCTGAGGTGTCGATTTCCCGAGGCATATCGCTAAACAACATTCCCAGCTGCTCGGTTCCAGGTGACAGCTCGATAGAAAGAGAGATAACAAACCGTTACTAGAGAGGAGCGTGAGGCACTCATAGAACAGATGTGATGAGTTTGACAGGTTTACATGGAGCAAACATTCATCCCGAAGCAAGGAGCACATATTGTACATACTCTTCTTAAAGACATCAGAAGGATACAAAAAAGTTCACTTAAGCTTTAGTGCAATGCGTCATTTGTGGAAGGAAACAATCTTTGCAGAAGACAACGTGAAAATTGGAGAAATGTTCAGAATCAGTAAAAATATTTCTAGCATTTTCAGCAATAATGTTTTATCCAATGACGTCATTAATCTTGCCTAATTTAGTGTCATTGCCTTTTTAGGCAGTGTTGTGGTCATCCCATTCCCTCGCAAACTGCTTTTGAAGAAAGCTGAACATTGAAATCTAACTCTCGGCAACAGGGAAGCCACAGTTGCGGCCGAAAAGGTTAAAAGTAACTTGGCCTGGATAAGAGTGCTGCCCCGCTGTGCTGGAGGCGCACCATTGCTATGGTATGGAATAAGGGGAGAGCGCTCACACGCAAATGCACACAATACAAATAAACTTCAGGTTTTCTTCTGCACATGCATTCAACTCAAACACAAAATGTCCAGCACATGCAAAGTCAACACATGCACGCAAACAAACACACAAACACAACTCTGCTTATGCATTCACGCTGAGGCAAGGGTTGTTTATGCAGAAAGGTCACAAACATGCAGCTCTTTTCTATATGCTATCAAGAGTCGACCTTTGACGCCTGCTTTGATCATGAGAAAGAAAATCTTTCAACCAACAAACACATTCCGCTGGACTTAGGAGATCTAAAGGTGCAAAGGCTTCGTCTTTTTGAGAAATTAGCTCGACCTGCTCAGTTCAAAACAGAAAATGTGTCATTGGTAACCTCAGCTGCAAAGAATATTCAAAATATTTGACCAACAATTAGCTGGCTGTTGCAGAATAAGTGATACTTCTTATGAAACGTTGACTAGAGTCTGCAAAAAAACCTGAAAAAAACGATCTGTTTACAACGCATGACACGCACACTGACTATATGGAGGCTGTAGGCTTTGTGAAAGGGTTACATAAATGTGTAGGATTCTGCCCGACAGCACATTCTTCACACCTTTAGATCACATAAATATGTTCTTTCCCTTGACAAGTTAATTTACAGCAGCATGTGTCAGGACGTCCGTCTGTCACAACAGGTCTCCCTTCAGGACAATCTGTTCCAAGTCATTTAAAGTAATTGTTACCCATACTGTATAGTGACGAAAGCTAATAGTAAGAGTTAACTTCTGTGCAACAACAGGCCCTTAAAAACTGCTGCCCTTTGGCATTGTGCATTCAATTGATGGTATGAGATTTAGTCTGGGTTTCGTGTTTCTCTTAATCCTTGTTTACTGGGTCAAAGGACAGTTTCAACGTGTTTACTTATTTTATTGAAATCTATTGTTTGTAAATAAGTTTGAGATGTGGTGTTTTTCGCTTGTTGTAAAAGTCATCACAACATGTTTTCCTTTCGCTAAATAAATTGTTTTAATTTAATTGTTGAAGTATAATGACTATTTATGAAGATTCATGGGCTACTGAATTACGAAATACATATGCTTTTCTTGGTAAGGACCTTATACGTAGGGTAGTTTTACCACAAGAAAAGTCATTCTGGCTAAACAACACTTACATGTAGTGGATATTGGTAACAAAACCAAAACTCCAAGTTCTTATAGTTAGATAACTATAAATGAAGTCTTTCTTACCCATATGTTCCTCATACTAAAATGGTTTGTGTTTTTTTCTAAAGAAATCAAATCAAAATATAAGAACACAAATAGATTTTCATTTGCAAAGCCTTTAATAGTGAATCATGATTCCTTGCACATACTGTCCCTGCAATGTTGCCCATACTACCATTTGACACATGGCAGGTCAGACCTCCCTCTCTATATTTAGGTTGTATATTCCCAAGGGAAAGAAAGGGGCTATTCTCAACAAACAATACTCATAATGCACACACACAACTACTGCACAAACATGAGCTGGTGAATCAACACACGCTGCACGCAGAGTGAAGCTGTCAGATTATAAAATCTAAAAATAAAACTAACTGCACACACAGAGGTACATACATATATTACAACTTTCCTGACCCCTATATATGTTTTATTTCACTCTTCCTTGGTTCATGTTGAAGTGTTGTGCATGGTAAAGTGAACATGTTGTGAAGTATAATGAATTCGTCTTGTCACATCATAAATAAACCCGTAAACCTCAGGCCAGACTAATGAATAGTACCATTGTAGCCAGTGACAGGTGAGTATGACATAGCATTTGCGTCCCAGAACTTGCTGTACTGAACTAAATAGATGTTTCCTTGTGTAAGGTAGCGGTAAGAACGCATGTTTCCTTTTTTTTTTTTCACAATTGCTTAAACCGTATTTAACTCTTCATGTCTGCCAACATGCCTCTCAAGCAAGTTTAAAAAATAAAATGTAATGCATAGTTGCATCGTGCAAAAATCCAGGCCTTATTTTTGTTGAACATTTAAAAACTCCAACAGGAAACAAATCTGTAAATCATAAAATGTTCTTGCTTCAGTGTTTTGAACAAATAATTTCAGTTGGTCAGGTACCTGCATTTAAGTGTATTACTGCCCGTATAAGAAAAACAGACGACTGTGCAATATAGATTAAAACATTAATATGCATTATATCAATGTTGCTAATAATAACACAAATATGTAATTGAAGAAACTTTAACCCTAATTAATATGGCTTTAGATTTGTGACACAATTTATGTCCGACATTTAAGGCAGACTTATCAAGTTAGAAGAAAATAGAGTAGAATTAATTGGAAGACCCCATTGACCCTTATCAAAAACCAATATATGATGTACTTTTAGAACTTTTGTTAGAATACAGCCCAGCTGGCAAAGACAAGCTGTACAGGGGAGGATGCCAGGCAGGTCGCTGCTCTCCAGATCATCCGCTGCACTTGGCATCAAGTAGGTTTGTTTTAGTGGTGTTTCAACTCTGGACGAGAGAGAAACTGATTAATTGTGCTACTTTTTCGATGCAGGGCAAGGTCATGCAGTTGAACGGCACGGATTGAAACTGACAGGTTGAACATCAGGAGGACAAAAGGTCAGATGGGATGGCAGGAGAAGTGCTACGGGGTCACATCTGTCCTTGCTTCTTAGGCCTGTCAGCAGAACTGATTTGTGTGTTTTTGTGGTAATATGTCAATATGAGAGGACATAGTCGGAAGTGCAATGTGAGGTAATCTAGCAGTCGCTTTTTGCTTATGCAGCACCTGTGGTTTCGATAATTGGTTGAGAGAGCATATAATCACCATGCAACAGTACAAGCAAGCTCAAAATACTTCTACACACTGCATGGGGTAACATGTTTCAGAGCATTTTGAGAAACGATGTTTTTTTCCCCCAGTTAAAGGACACCATCTATTTCTTACCCTGCATAACAACTTTTTCATTTTGGACTTTTCACGCTTTGGATTTGCAGTACGCTCCTATATTTGATTTTACTACTAAAGCAAGAACCCAAAGGAGGTTAGATCTGTTGATTTAGCTCTCCAGGTCACTCAGTTTACTTCCCTGCACAACAAGTCAAGACGTGTTTTTTTGGTTAAGATCGCCCGGCAGCCAAAAAAAATAAGAAAAAGCATAACTTTAGAAAGATGTTTTTTTCACTGCACGCATTCATTCAAAGCAGCCCTACTCAGTCAGCTGAACTTCAGACAGAAAAGCGTTTTGGGGGAAGGGAATTCAAATCAATGAGATCCCTGCAGCCAATGAGAAGCTAGCGTGTGGTGTGGCCAAGCCTGTGTTGCATAACTTTGAGGCAGACAGAAACTGTCTGGCCTGCAGACTCAACAAGCTTCACACGCAACACTCCCCAAGTGCAGGGTTTGTGTGTACATACAATGTGTGTGTGTGTGTGTGTGTGTGTGTGTGTGTGTGTGTGTGTGTGTGTGCTTAGGTGTGTATGTATAAGTTTTGCTTATTTTGCTTTATTTACTTGAATCCCCAACTGATGGTAACACAAAGTATAGCTTAGACAATGTCTTTAAAATGGAAAACATTGTGGATCTTACTTCATATTTCTATGTCATTATTTTCTTTTAGGCATTCATTAACAGAATGTTCTGGCATCCTTTATATTACATTAACATTATCTCAATAAGTTGTGCTGAAAAGTAATTTTAGTGAGGGGGAAATAGGAACACTGCGACAGCAAAAGATCGGCAGATAGGAAATAAGAAACCACATTTACATTTTTATTTTCAGTTGAGGTTTCATTCTTAACATTTAATCAGATATACGATATATATAATTAATAAAATGCAAAAAGAGCTAAATTCTGAATATAACTTCTGATATTATCTGCTTTTATGAACTTTTATTCTGTTCTTTTGTCTGTGTTTTTATTTGACAGTTGCAGTGTTCTTTTTAATCTTTGGTCAACTTTTATTTAAAAATGTGCTCTATCGATTAACATTACTTGGTTAACTTATAGGACACAGTTCTACTAATA
The DNA here is from genome assembly GCA_031216635.1 of Dissostichus eleginoides. Classification (NCBI taxonomy): domain Eukaryota; kingdom Metazoa; phylum Chordata; class Actinopteri; order Perciformes; family Nototheniidae; genus Dissostichus; species Dissostichus eleginoides. The sequence goes on from CM062271.1 coordinate 17,678,649, forward strand.
GATCCTGTTAATCATGCAGAATGTATGTCTGACTGATTCTCTCAGCTTTCTACGAAGGATATAGATAAAACATAAGCAACAAATAGCCAAGGGAATCAATCACACATACTGCAGATAGGGTCATTAGATTCTGAGTAACAGTTATTCATTATTTCTACTAAAAACACAGAACAATGATTACAGTGCAGGCTTGGACAGGATCCAGCTGTCTGTGACGGAAAATAATAATCACACATGAAGACACAAATCAAATGAACATACAGGACATGTTACATTTTGTAACACTAAAATATAAGTTGTAAAACTAAGGTTGGCAATACCTGATTCTTGGTCCTAGCTAAAGAACTAACTGTGACAAACAAATAACTTTTGCATTAACCTGATCCAAGCGACGTTCAAATCATGAAGTTGTTTCCATATTTTCCAACCAATGTCCTGTTCTCAGTGTGGCGGTGTCACTCTCTCTGTGGCTGGGTTCACTGGCATCATAATATATTATTTGAATATCTGTTTTTCTTTTTAGCTTTTACTATTTGAATTGAATATATGTTACATTTTAATATTTTTTGTCAGCCTTAACACACACTGAATCAACACTTAAACTAATACACAAAGGTAAGGAAATGTACACATCCATTCAGTACTAGTGATGACATTTAATTGGAAAAGCCAGTGTGTGGGATCTTTTCTTTATCATGTACTCGAGGTGTCGGTGTAAGTGAAAACACTGGAATCAGGCTACAGTAAGCAGCATCGTGTGGCAAAACTCCAGTTGTTTCTACTCTCTGTGGAGCTGAGGGTTTACAAAAATGGTATCAGGAGGAGCAGAGGAAGTGAGGGCTGTGCAATGAAAACAACATGGCAAAATACAAAGGCTGGTAAAGTCCAACAAGGTCAAGGAAATGTTAATGGTTCCACTTTCCTGTCTTGGTGGCCCACACCTGTCTGGGGATTTTTGTTTTCATGGTTTTCATATCGGTGGTTAAAAATAGTAGCAATCATATACGTTTTTATGTGCATGTAATAATCAATTGATTTAGGAGGTGCATGAGCTCAGCCCCAAAATAAACCCATGTACCTTAAATAAGGAGCAGTTTAGTGTAACTGTATTGTGGTAAAAATAAAGGGCACATTTAACTGGGACACTTTCTAGCAAATATTAAGCCCATTAGACTTCAGTGCCAGATTATGTTTCAATTTGCTTGATATTCCTGCTATTTCCTGCTCATGGAGCTATCAACAATAGGTTCTCACAGTGCTGAGATGAAAATAAACTGAGGAAAGATTTGAAATCCTCCTGGCTTTTCCTGGTGCTGTCTCAGCTGTGGTGTGGGACTCACAAAGCATTATTCAGGTCTGACTGTGCGTTTTCAAGGAGTTTCCTGAGGGAAAGCTATTCTGGCAGGTGGACAAGACAAACATGCTCTCTCCCTCTCTTCTGTAGCCGCAGGGACTTGTGGGCCTGTTACTTGCACAGGAAGGATCGCCGGTCTACTTCATAATAATTTCCTCTCAGCTGTCAAAGCACCGGTTGGCCAGTGAAGAGTGGTCGGTTCACTTAACACAGAGCAGAGCAGTGTGAACTCAGGGCCGGCTGTTTCCTGTATCTGTTCAAGACGTAGCCTCTGCATCTGAGTGCCACACAATCTCTCCTAAGAGATACTGGATGACTTTGTAAGGAGTGCATTACGCTGCTAACTGCATTTAAAAACACAAAAATTGTGGTTTTCAATTGTACAGTATGTAGCCTACAATAACGTCCAAAACCAAATACATAGCATTTTTATAAATGTCATTATAGGTTTGGACGGATTCATCTACAGTTTGAAACACTGTGAAGTTAACTATTTTATTTTATTAAAGGTCCCCTATTATACTGTTTTTCATCAGTATATTATAGGTCTCAGATATATACTAAACATGTCTCTGAATTGTTTGGCTCGAAATACCAAACAGATCATGCATTGTAGCATCCCATAAACCCCTCTGTTTCAGCCCTGTTTCAAAAGTGCTGATTCTCTGTCTTTACTTTAGATGAAAATAAGGAGCCACTCCCCACGCCCCTCTGAGAGATATTTGGTTAAAAAGAACACAATGGTGCTCTAGGAGGAGATTCAGGTGATAAGGTGGGGGGCTGTTACCTTGGTTGGTTATTGGCTAATGGTTACACAAGCCAAAAAATTGTTATGACATCATCAAGTGGTCAAAATCTGATCAGCTCATTTTCAGACAGGTTTTTATATAAATGGATCAGGACAAGAAGTGAGCAAATCTTTTTCCTGAAACTTTCAGAATCTCTTTACAGAGAGGGGACACATGTTTATGTATAAAAGACATGGACATGTGGATTTTGCATAATAAGTGACCTTTAATGTTATGCACAATGGGATGTTGCGTAACACGGCCTTCTGAGAGTTAGATGAGAAGATTCATACTTTCACTTTGGAAGCAGGGGCAAACAGCTGGCTCTGCCCATACTGTAGGGCAGTCGTTCTCAACTGGTCAGGCCTCCGGACCCACTTTTTCCTTTGTCAATAAATCGCGACCCGAAATTTTGAACCACTCAAATCTATTCAACAAAAAATCGTGGTGTAATATATACGCTTTTCAGCATACAATATTAATTAAAGTGAAGTACAGTGCAACCCTTATATCCCTTCCTAGAACTAAAGAATGCTTTTAAAAAAGGTTTAATGAGTTGATGGAATCAAAGCTGAACTGTATAACATAAAAAGGAACACATGCTGAAAACTCAAGCCCAGAAGGGGGGTCTGGGGGGATTAGAAATACTAACATATAAACTACGCATTCTGGTACACTCTGAGAAGAAAATAAATAGATGTATTACTACCCGACATATTCATAATATTTTATGCCAATGTTTGTTTTTCACTTTGTTCTGACAGCTGAACTTGCTGCTCCTCACAGAGAGAAGAGGAGATAGTCTGTGTGAATTACTTTAAATTGTGGGTAAGGGTAGATAGCCCCCATTGTAAGCATGCATCCCAGGAAAACTCCTCCCCTTCCACTTACAGTAAAGTTATGGCATGTGACATTCTGTAGTATTGGACATACTGACCTGCATTTATTCACATGTTAACCTCAGACTGAGTTCTGGCTCAGTTGGTTTGTTTTTAGGTCATGTGGGATCACAGATTAGAGAACATTCCTGCCGACCATTGGTAAATTCAATGTGTATGAAGGACTCAGGGTGGACTGGGTGAGTGTATTTCTTCTGTTCAGCACAAAACAATAGACAGATTAGGATCATGTTTTAATAACTTGCCTTTTGTGTCCCCCTCTATTGTCCCTGCATTAGTTCTTCACCAAATTGCTCTCATCTAACTTTCTTTAGTAATAAAAGTGTTCATTTACCAGAGCAGAAGTATGTACATTTATGAAAACAAGCACTTCTGGGCAGCTTTTTCCTTTTTGACTCTTAAGTAATGATGTAAAAAATATCATGTCTAGGTATCACCAACTAACTGGGGGTTCCATACTTTCTACCCATTCATACTCACGACACACGTTTTCTGTTGATGAAATACACACATGCGGGGTATATATTCTTAATGTTATTGCTACATATTATGTTGTTTGTCCACTTTCATTCATTGAGATCAAACTAAATCTAAAAAAATGTTTGACTATTTATTATGTCATATAGATTTGAGCTTCACTGCTGCTTGGGTCCAAATACACGCTGGCACAGAGATGTTCCTTCCCAGTAGTCTTTGCTTCTGTGCATAATCTGATCCCAAACTTTAAAACGGATCAGAGCAAAGTTTCTAAGACCCTGTGTAAGGCGCTCAAACGTGCTTATCACGGCAAATAAGTTTATTTATAAAAAACTGTGACCCTTTCCCATGGAGCTTAAGAGTCCTGTGCAGCACTTGATTTTACTCAAACACCAACCTTACACGAGCGTAAACACACACGTGCATATGCAGCATAACTGGTGCACAGAAATACTGATGATATTATAGCTCTACACTCATCTGTATTCTGTTTGGTTACGTTTTTAAACAAACACATTGATGCTAGTACATATTTCCCAATAAAAACATGTCCTGAAGACTCTTTCAGTTAATTGACTCTGTTTATTATGCATAACGAATGTCACTCTGAATGGGGGAAACATTTTGCTTTAATTTGGCATAGAATGCATGGGGCGTTTTATACCTCCATTTAAATGATTTTGTAGGTTGAGAAGAGAAACACAACAGACGTTAAAAGATGACGCCATGCCTTTTGGATTTAACTCCAACAACTTCAAAAGTTTCAAAGCCCGCAACACATTGACATGCATTGCATTTATATACCTATAAAGCTAGTCAATGAAAACAGCTGCTGAACTGGCAGAACGCATTTTAATGGATCTTGGATTCAACACGTGTACAGTAAAGGGTTTTGTGTATAAGTCTGAGCTGTGGTGAAAGTGTAATTTCTCATCAACTTTACAGCTCTTTTACTATCCACAATATAACTAATTGCCTAAAATAATTGAGATCCAGAATCCAACCCTGCTGTGGTGAGGAAAAATAAACATGAAAACTGCTCTACTGTGACCTACATCGAAGTTGCTGATGGGATTTGATGCAAAGTTGTCACGCTACAGACCAAATGTGTTCGTAGTGTGCACAGAAAAATAATGTCATCCTTGTTGAAAATGGCCTTTATACGATGTAGGAGTTCCCTTATAATACAACAGTGGAGGCTCTTGTTCATACTGGTTAAGACTGCATCATTGTGAGGCTCTGACAGATAATGTCCCATTGCGTCCGACACGATGAGACACCGGCTAACAATGCGCAAAAGGTGACTTTGTCTTAGCAAACACAATAATAAACTAGGCAAAAAGGCAACAAATAGAATAAGTAAAGCCAGCTTTGGGCACGTTACAAAATTAAAGGAATTTTATGGGCATTTAAAAAGGTCAGAAATAGCTGGAAGGAAGCATTTAAGTGCCTAATTTTCTTTTATTGCTATTCACTGGAAGTATAGACAGAACTGGTGGAACAAAATGCTATGGTGGAAATCCTTATAATTACAGCAATACAGCATTTTTATATTGGCTGTCATACTACTGATAAGTTGCTTCCAGTAAAGTGTTTTGTACAAACGGCATACGCTATTTAGTAGTGTTTGTATGCCTCCAAGCCATAACTCAATAATTCATAAGCTAATTATGACAACTTTACACACATTTCCAATAAGATACAATGATAAAGTGTTGACATTTTTGGACAGACATGGATGTTATGTGAAACTTGATTGGCTTGCAGAGAAATACAACCACAAGTGCTAACGCTAGTTTAAAAATAAAATTGCCTATCATATCTAGACTATTTACTTATTCAAATATATATTTAATGCAAACAAGCTAATTTGACTGCACGGAATAAGTAAGACTGATAAAGTCTTAAATTCTCCAGTATACAATTGAGAATTTATTGTAAGTTTAACTTATAATTTGTTCTTCTATCTAAATAAATAAATAACTGTTCACTGTTCAGTCTTATCATGGATGCCTTATTTTGAAATGTGAGAGAAAAACCTCCTTGGTTTGGTTATACAATTGCTTCTACTTTTTCTCCCCCCGAAGCTGTGAGGATTAGACCCCATTTACACGCAAACGCAAACGAAACGAAACGCAAACGAACCGAATACGATATCAAAAAAGTCTTCCGTTCACACGAGACCGCTCGAAAGCACTGGAGACGCTGTAGTACATATGCCGGGCCTGTGAGTGGCGCTGTACTTTTTTGTCTAACGAAAAACTAAAAAACATAGCTCAAACAATGTTTATACATTGACAAATATCAGAAAAAAAACTAAACTACTTTGTGAAACACATTTCCAGGCTACAACATCTAGAGATTTAAAATGACCTCTGGTAACAGGTAACTATCCATTTCGGTTGAGTTGCAAACTCTTAAACTAACTTAAACCCAAATAAACACAATTGAAATGCAGAGGTTTGTTGTGCTGTCTCTTCTTTTTCCTTCCGGCGGCTTCAGGAGTTAAATCCACAACTTTAGAGAAGGAGAGACGACACCTTGTCTCTGTGGCTCTGCTGATCCTTCCATACAGCAGGAGGACAACATTTTGCTCTTGGTTCATATTTCTCCAAAATGAAATCTTATGAAAAAAACAAATATTGTGCTTTGTGCCTTCGTTCCCCAACGAGAGATCAGTCGACACATGTCTGCCATTCGTAGCATGTGGCCTGGCACTGAGGGAAATCCCATAAGTCTCTGCAGAGAGAGCACCCTGCGCTTCCTCCAGGGCTTTAGTGTTGATCTAGTGGGGATAAATGTTCCCTTTAAGAAAGGCAATGATCTGTAATTTAGAAAAAGCTATAGGTTCATTGTAAACCTCACTAGTGTTTTGTATGTTGGTGGCCCAAAACAACTGTGACAGCTTAATTGTTTGAAATTAAGCCCACACAATCATATACTGTGAAACCAGGTTAGTTAATTGCACACTGCACATTCATGTTTTACAATCTACAAAAACTAAACTAAACTACAACATGGCCATGTAACGCTGCACCATTCAGCTTTGTTAAATTGCCTTTTCTTGAGTTTTGATTTCTTGCTTTTTGCAGGGATTGGAGTATCCAAACCCAACACAACAGTTTTGCATAAACAAATGTGGCAGATTGGCATTTTAATTACTGTTTTCAGTTACAGCTTACAGTAAAAAGTGTTAAAAGGGGACATTTGTGTTAAACAAAAATGAATCTCACTAATGCACCCATTGCCTTTAATTTCAGTACACATATACAAAATCATGTGGATTAACAACAGTGTAAATACAAAAACAGTCTGTAAATAGTTATTTGTGTATTTTTTGGTTACTGAAAAGGAGATTCCATGTAAGCTGGTACAAGGAAATGTTGTGTTACAGTCACAGTACTGTGTAGTGTTACATCTCTTTTTCCCATGCACACTGCTGCTTTGTAGATTCCCCTGCAGTGGCACACAGAGGGAACTCGCCTCCTCACTGCTTCAAGACCTCAGCGGCTATTTAGACAGCTGCACACATCAGCCTGATCTAAACTGTACTCCAGGGTTACAGCAGATTAAATAAATCCACTGCATTTGCATATCTTATTGCATAACAGACACCTGATCATGGGCACAGCTGGAGCCATGTTTTATTTATCATAGGTCTATTGTAGTCATGAAGATAATCCATCTGTTTGTTTCAATGAGCCTAAGTGGAATTACTGACCAGCACAGGCCTTACCAACACACCACCAGGCACTGAGTGAGTATCAACTTTGTCCAGCTTTTCTACTGAAAGAAGCCGTGCCAGGACTCCCGGTGACACACATCTGTGCTGAGTTGGATTTCCAGAACTGACCAGGGCGTGACCCACTTCCAACTCTTTTCATTACTCCCTATGTAAGCCATGGAAAAAGTGTTAGACTGAATCATGTCACGGTTAAATTCGAGACCTCAACTATGTGCATCAATACAGTAGAGAAGCAAAAAACAAACTTTGAGGGCCTCAATAAAGTCTATTCTGGGATACTGCCTTTTTGCTGTAATGAGCAGTGGAGGGATTTCTTAGTCATAATTTGTCTTAACGGGGTTCCCTCTACCACTGTTACCATGGATATGAAAGCAAGCTGAGACACACAAACACAGTTGGTGACAGAGAGGTGAGGAATGAAAGGAAATAATGACATCCATTTAGAGAAGTCTTAAATTAGCCCAATCAATGATGAGTCGTTTGCACACACAGAAACTAGGTGTGGGTAAAGGAAAGAACCAAACACTCGTATATGTTCATCCCTGGAGATTCTTCCTGCGGACTGGGTCTGTTTCATCAACAACTGGGCTCTAATTCAGTTCACCCCCTCTCCTTGTAAGTGCAGACAGACATGCATAGTGGAATGAACCACAGATCCACTTCAAGTGCTCTCCTGGGATGATCTACTCTACAGATAGTAGGGTGGCTTCCTATTACCAAACAGGAAGAGCAATGTGCTCATTCCTAAATGTAAACCAAGAGCTTGTGTCATATCTAGTGTTGGCTTAGTGGGTGTTCCTATGCTCATATAGACCCAGTCAAAACATCACAAATATCCTCATACAGTACGCTCATAGAGACATGTATAGAGACATTAGCTCTGAATGGCATTTCATAAGTAGTTATGTAACATGACATTTATTGGTCCATGTCAAGCAATGGTGTCTTTTATGAATTACATGAAATAAGAAGATCCTCAGCATCCCAACGTCCTCAGTACACATTATGTTTTTTAAGAGTCAATATTTGGCCCATAGTCAGTTTAATGGATCACATATTCTGCCTATGTAACTCACAAACATACTAACAATTTTTGGGATTACAAAAATCATGTGGCTCTCTTCCACACTCCTTATGAGACATACATGCATGTGTGTGAATTGATTTGCACACAAGTACATATGCACACACACACACACAAGTTTCCAAGCTCGCAAATCTTGTGATGCCGCACGCATTCAGTGTCGGGGCTTGAATCAATCTGCTAGTTTTAATAAGCGCCACAATATGACTATGCATCATTTTTCAGTTCACTGAATTAATCATGCTCTAGTAACATCATCTTTATAAAAAATGGTTCATCAGTTACCAAAGTTGGACAGTGATAGAAAAAGATGAACTGCTGTAATCATAACTATGACTGACTTTCTTCAGAAGTTCATGCTGCTGTTTGTTGATTCTGCATAGTTACTGTCAGCACCTAAACAATGTATGGGATTGCCCCACACGCCTTGTAACATATTAGTACCATGACACTTCAGACAACTCAGCTTACAGACTAGCTTCAAGTGGCTTCAAAGTTACTCAGACACCAAAACATAATTGACCAATATTCCAGGCATGCATTCAAACTGTATGTGTGAACTCCCCTACAGAACAAGGAAAAAAGGGCAGTTAAAAAAAAAGAAGAAAAATGTATTTTATATAACAAACCTCTCAAAGGCCAGAGGCTAATCATGTTATAAAAAATGAGATATAGAGTTTATCTCCCTTTTATCAGTTGCTGTTACGTACCAGTGTGTATTTGTCTGCTGCTGATAAGGATGAGTCAACCATTTTGCACAAAAGTATACTGATTTCAACTCGCGTGTATCAGCTTTTGCATGTTTTCACTTTAGCAGAGACTGAACAAAAACATTAAATGATGCAGAAAGTAGTTTTGTAACCAAACAAAATGCCCCTGCTTCAGTAAGATGAGCATGAATACAAGTCGCTGCTGCTTGGCATACCATTACTTATGCAACAGACACACTTGTCAAAGTGCATGGCCTTGAGCAGGTCTTTGCCTGTGTGTCTGACTGCAAACAGATAGGAATGTAAACACACAATGGTAATGTCTAGCACTAAACACACAACAGGATTACTGTGGCTGGCTTGAGAAAAATATAGGGTTTGTGGAAGAGCAGGGTCACTTTAGTGATTAAGGAATGGATGGCCTCTGTGACTGGATCCTGAACTTCCTCGGGCAGACCCCAGGCAGTGCGGGTGGGAAACATCTCATCCTCCACCCTGATCCTCAACACCGGAGCCCCTCAAGGCTGCGTGCTCAGCCCTCTCCTATGTTCACACACGACTGCGTGGCCACACACAGCTCCAACACCATCGTGAAGTTTGCTGATGACACGACTGTCATCGGCCAGATCACCGACGGCGACGAGACAGCGTACAGAGAGGAGGTCGAAAACCTGACATCTTGGTGCCAGGATAAAACCTCCATCTCAACGTCAGCAAAACAAAGGAGCTGATTGTGGATTACAGGAAGCAGCAGAGAGAGGGACACGCCCCCATGCCATAAATGGGACTACGGTGGAGAGAGTCAGCAGCTTCAGGTTCCTCGGTGTCCACATCACTGAGGACCTGACATGGACTCATCACACTACCACCATCACCAAAAAAGCTCGACAGCGGCTCTTCTTCCTCCGCAGGCTGAGGAGTTCAAAATGGATTCCAGCATACTCTGCAACTTCTACAGGTGCACCATAGAGAGTATCCTGACTGGCTGCATCACGGTCTGGTACGGCAGCTGCACCGCCCTCAATCGTAAGGCTTTACAGAGGGTGGTGAAAACTGCACAGAACATCACCAGGACGGAGCTGCCATCCATGGAGGATCTTTACTCCCAGCGGCTCAGGAAGAAAGCCCTCAGGATTAAAAAGACCCCCATCACCCCAGCCACAAACTGTTCTGTCTGCTGCCGTCTGGCAGGCGGTACCGCAGCATCCGGACTAAAACCACCAGACTCAGGGACAGTTTCATCCCACAGGCAATAAGACTGTTAAACACCTGAACTTTGAAACAACATCCACAACATTCATCTGGCTGCTACTTAGAAATTATTTATCTAATAGACTGTTATTGCACTATTTTCACTACAGTATTTCACTTTTTTTTTAAACTATTTTTCTTTTTGTATTTACTATTTACTATTTAATTGCACTATATTTTTCTGTTCATCTGTTTTATTGGGTTGCACTGTTGGAGTGAGCCTGTGACCTAAGATTTTCATCGTCATAACTATACTGTAGCTATGTTCGTATGACAAATAAAAAACCTTGAAACTTGAAAACTTGATTAGGTAATGACTACCGCACAAGCAGAGCAGCAGCTTCACATTCATGTCTACTTGCAGTATCAACCGAGAGGAAACTTTCTTGTTCACACTCAAGCAACATAACTTCATTGCTCATCTTACTTAAACTGGGCATATACACTTGTATTTTCTTTGATATACAGTGCTTGCAATGAGGCAACTGCAGAGGACTGAAGTCCGTATTGCCAAGTATAATCAAATGTTCTGTGGTTAATGCAAATATACATGCTGTCACAAAGTTGTGCAAGGCTTAGGTAATACTGGAGGGAAATCGCAGAAATGGTTTTCTTCTGAAAGACAAAGGGACACATTTCTTGCAATTTGCAGTTTACTATGCTACGTAAACACTGTCTTTCACTATACAGCAACTAATGTAAGCTAGCTCATTGTCCCCTACATGTGTCTGAGCTGAGCAGACTGCAGGGGACACTGTAACAGATAGCGTTGACACCCTTTAGTACACCATGAGGCTGTGATTGCCCCGGTGTCAGGTGTCACTACGCAGCATATGGCCTTCACCTCTGCCTGATGCAAGGTGGCACTCCAACAACTCCTCAGTAAACAAGGTTAGGCCTGACTCATTGAGGAAGGTAGACACCAGCAGGGCTAAACAGCAGGTGTTTAAGTCGTGTGGATGCAGCCTCGCAGCAGTCATAATACAATGTGACAAGGTGACCAATGTGTTTAAGATTCTGTTTCCTGGTCCCGTCTAATTTAGTTTCAAGTGTTCTCAGAGCCGGTTGCTGCCGGTAGCAAGTTGTCAGTACCATCTGGAACTGTTCTCTGTACATTAGTGGATGACATAAATATGTTATGTTGGTTGGTACAGAGCCCTGGAGGGTTCATAGAGAGAAAAATAAATAAAACGAGGCCACGTTTTATTAATTTGTGCGCACGAGATGTAATTCGTGGCCTCGATTTAAATAAAACGAGGCCACGCTTTATTAATTTGTACACACGATATACTTTCTCGTTCGCACGAGATACTTTCTCGCTGGTTATCAACTCAGTAAATCAACCAGGGTTTCTCTGTCCGGCTGAGAGCGCGTTCACGTGAAAGGACGGGGTTAGCAACATTTGACCAATCACAAACATGGAGAAGCGTGCTGACAGCGCAGCGTCATACTTCATGAATGAATATTAAATAGCAAATCCTGCTTCGTAGTACAGGCCACTGGTGCCGCAGAGATTTCATAAAGTGAAGGAGGTTTTCCTTCTATAAAACAGCTGTGGGCAGCAGATACTGTGAGAGTCACGGACATGAATTCATAGATCAAAGCAGACTTAAAACAAATAGCTCTAAACCCCTGGCCAAAATGTCCCTAAATGAAGTCCGAGTTTGAAATATATCTCAAATAATGTATGCACTGCCATTTCTCCACATAAACATAACAGTCTGCAATGAACGGTTGTCTCCTCTGTGCTCCACTTCCTACTTGGCGTATCGGTAACAAAATACTTTCTCGTTCGCACGAAATACTATCTCATGCGCACAAAATAGTATTTTCTGCGACGAGAAAGTGTATCGTGCGCACGAGATACTTTTTTTTTTCTCCATGAACCTTTAGGGGCTCCGTAGGTTGGTATTCCATAAGCATCTATTCTTGTGTTATTGTAAAGTTTGATAAAATGTATTTGAATGATGATTATAGTCAGGTACATTGAGGTGTTCAAACTTGTTGAATTGTTGCCAATAATTTCCTTTTAGGGTTATCACAGTCACACCTGTCTGATAATTAGTTAATAAACAAATTAGTTATTTGCTTTCTTTATTATTTGCTGGGGATTTTGGCGTTGGCCCCCACAGACAGTTGTTTTATCTCTTTGTTTCTCCAATGATTTCGTTGCAGTCTTCCTGTAAATGAACCTTTGTCTTCAGCTTCATTTATGTGTATCCTTTAGTTTTTAATCTAGCCACGATATACATTTTGAAAGGGGATTAAGTAAGTGGTAACACTTTATGGTAAGGGTACATGAATCATCATGAATTCATGCATGACTTAATGCATGAAAAAGCATGAATTCATTCATGTAGTACTTCATGAACTATCAGTAATGTACAAGGATTAATAGTATCTCATGCATGACTTAATGCAGGAACAATGCCTTAATTAATGCATCAACTAAGATATCTCAATCATCATGACTTCTGAGTTATTAATGATGTTCCTGTCTTCTTCATATAGATCTGCAGTTAAAGTGACAGGCCAAAAAACTGACCAGTCACAGCAATTCCAAGTGTTGTAATCATGATTAACTAAGCATTATTTTGTCATTACTTCATCATGTTTGTGCCCCTTCAAATAAAGTGGTGACCCGGTCTGTCGGTCACAGCAGTGCATGTATTCTGTTGAATTCAAAGTGTTGTAATCATGATTAACTATCAATAATTTGGCGGTTTTGGGGAAACCGAACTGAGAAACTTTTGAAAGAACATCTTGCAGTTATAGAATGGACTTACTGGCTTGGAAACAGGCATAAGAAAGGACCTCTCGGTCGTTGACTGAAGGACATTCGGGTCATGTTTCCCTGATTGAACCACCAAGAGCTCACTGACTTCAGATATGAAGAAGATGGACGTTTCAAGATAGCCCCTGTTCGTGCCTCACATCTATTATCATTACGTATGAGTCAGGAGTTTTTTTCTGAAAGATGAATCCCTGATGATCTATAGTATATGCAAGTAATTTCAGTGCATTTTATCTGTTGTGGTCAAGTTAACATAACAAATAATTCAACAATAGAAACATGGTATGATTTACTATTAACTTCACTATTGCCACGTATCTCGTGTCTTTACCGAAAAATGTTATTGCTTTCTTATGTGACATGATATGTGAAAATGTGATCTTGTTGGCTTTGAATTATAAATTAAAGTGTGTTAATATTATGAATGAGTTATCTTAAATGGTTTGTGAGCTTTAAGATAATACTGTATGATACATAAAAAAAAGTCCTAACTAAATAATTGATAATTTAAATTAAGTCCAAAATTATGATCTAATTTGCATTTGTGATATTGTCAAATACATGATGCCTAAATAGACATAAGGGCTGACTTTATTTGAGGGATCACAAAGATGATTGATGCATGAGCACCAAATGGTTAATAACCATTTGATTGTTATTATTGTTAATCATATGTTATTTATCAGTGTAAACGATGGAACAGGTCACCACTTTATTTGAAGGGGCACAAACATGATGAAGTAATGACAAAATAATGCTTAGTTAATCATGATTACAACACTTGGAATTGCTGTGACTGGTCAGTTTTTTGGCCTGTCACTTAACTGCAGATCTATAAGAAGAAGACATGAACATCATTAATAACTCAGAAGTCATGATGATTGAGATACCTTAGTTGATGCATTAATGAAGGTATTGTTCCTGCATTAAGTCATGCATGAGATACTATTAATCCTTGTACACTACTGATAGTTCATGAAGTACTACATGAATGAATTCATGCTTTTTCATGCATTAAGTCATGCATGAATTCATGATGATTCATGTACCCTTACCATAAAGTGTTACCAAGTAAGTCATAAGGCGTCACACATTAAAGATACCACATCATTCCTTAAAAGCCCAAGAAGTATTTACAGTTTGTCACTATGGTAACCATAGCTAGATATCATTGCAGAAATGATGACAGTAATATAGAGATACGTTCGTAATGTCATCATCTCTACTGTCTATTGAGTCTGTGGGCAGAGAAGAACAGGCGAGCCACTCTCTGTATGAGTCAACAGTCATGCATGTGTTGTACTCTCTCTTTAGGCCTGGTTACTAATATCAACAAAAACAGCACCATGCTGCTCCATGGCAACTGTGTGTCCAGGGTGGTGTGAGTTGACATTGCAAATGTATGGTTACCATTGTCTCTGAAATAATAGGAGGTGCACAACCACTGAGAAATCAGCTCTGTCACTGCAACTGGAGCTCTCTCTTATCATATCTGTCCTGCATCCTGAGACTAAATTCTCAGGGCTCTTATTCCTAAGCTTATCTCACTCCCACAACTCCACCCTCTTCAACTCAACACTCCGCCCTCTATTTCCAACCCACTTGTCCTGTTTACTTTTCTAGAATGTTCTTGAATGCCCCACTACTCTTTGAAGCATCCTTCTGGAAGATGCCTGAAAGCTACAGTACCTTCATCAGCTGTCGGAGATGCTGTCATTGTTTCCCCCCCGTGTGAGAAGGTCAAATACTCTGTGGCTTTTCAATTTATTACAACAGATTAGGACCTTCTTTCATCCTTTCCTTAGCACACCATGCTACCTTGAGGCAACAGATTAAAGATAATTAAGAGGAATCAAGGGATTTCCCAGGGGCTCTTGTTCACCTAGATATCTGGGATGCCTGGCAATATTCATTACACGGACACGTGCGTCTGGTTTAACAGAGACGCGTTGAGAAAAATGTCCCTAGAGAGGTTATGACTTGTCATGCCGAGACCCTTATTGTCCCAAGGTCCTTCTCATTTTATCCGTTATTAGTTTATTTTAGCCTTCATTACATTTTTATCAGGTTACCTCAGCTAAGGAGGATATGTTTTAGGCTTTTATTGCTTTTCTGTTGGTTTGTTTGTCTATCAGCAGGATTACAATAACACTACTGAATTGATTTTTAGGAAACTGGGGATTATAAAGAGGGCATCACAAATCTCATTTTTCAGTGGATTTAAATCACAGGGCAGCTTCACAAATGATCTTGCGCTTTTGGTAATTTGTGACATTGGGCTTTTTTCTTTTCCTGCATTCATGTGTAAATTAAAAACAACATTCTGCATTGTCTCATGTGCCATAACATGTAAGAACACATCTTTCTGACTGTATGATGCAAATTGTTCTCCAAAGATAAGCACAGAAAGAGAAAGAAAGAGAAACAAGAATATCATTTTGTTTTGAAAATAACAATTTCTGCTGAGTCAGACAGTTTTTTTCTAAAACAAGTTTCCTCCTTTCTCAAGACTGCTGGAACAAACACAACATATCCAAACCCTTAAACTTCAGGAAGGAGTTGATGATGTCAACTACAGGCTCCGCAGCTTTTTATCTGCTTCCTGTTTACCTTCATCTGCGTCTGTCAGCAGGAGGGTTTGGAAACACCTACCGCTCAGGGCGATTGTCAACAGCAGGACCCATTGTCCGCAGACCCTTGCCAGGCCATATAAGGACAGACCCCTGTTGGCTCCCACCTCGGAGGGAAAGCAGAGGGAAGAGACACAGCAGTGGCCTGGAGAGGTAAAAATAGAAACAGATGAAGGAATAGTTAAAGAATGACAGGAAAAAAGTAACATTAACATAAAGGGGGGAAAAACCCACAACATCGACTGTAGACTGGGGAACCCCCCCTGGTCTGAGTCACCGTCAGGAAGAGATCCAGACCCAAACAGCCTTTCTACCTCAAATTCCCTCAGTCCCCCTCCCCTCGACTCTTAAAACAGCTAGACCTGTCTGGTCTATAAAAAGTGAAGTGGAAACTGACCCTTGTTTCCTGAAGAGACACAAACAAGCGAGTAAGAAGCTACTTTGAACCTCAGTTGCATGTGTTCGATTGAGATGAGTTGTTTCACTTTCTATGTGAACAGTTGGAGTGTTGGGATATTCTCCCCTTTGCATTATGTGTTTCTCTTTTAGTTTTCTTGGTAGTTGTTGTTTTTGTTGTTAAGTGGTCTCTATGGTGATAGTTCATGGTCACAAACAACACCATGAAAAGAGGAAGTGACGCAGCACTTTGGTAACACAGTGTGACTTTCTGGTTACCGCAATGAAGGGAATTTTTTTTTTTTTACTTAGTATGCAGGAAATGTAGTGTGTTACTAAGGCAACAAGGTTCCTCCTTTAACCATTCATTGACTGCGTTGGTTAAAACTTCTGAAATAGTACACAGTAGCAAAGTGATATCATCTTTACAGCACTTCCCTTCTTCAACCCATTGGCAATATTGGGTAGAGAAAGAAGAATACGTAGTAAACCGTGATTGGCTGCCGAAGATGTCATGCCAGCCTGCCGTCACAGTGCTCACACATCAGTTTCTAAAGTGGGTCCATTATGTCGCATACCGCTTCTATATTTGGTGTTAACATAAACACCCCTGGTTGTCAATGATTCTCTTGATGCAGAGGTGGCGGGACAAGAGTTTCATTCATCTACTCGCCCCTGCACTCCACCCTCAGGACTAAAATTAACTATTTCATCGTCACAGCTGGTGCAAGGGTTCAAGGGAGTCAGTCAGCCCAAAGAGTGGATTTTAGTTAATAAACTGTTGCTTCAACTTTGCTGCATTGCCCCTGAGGGAAATTCAACTCCATGTTTGTATTTGGTCTCTGAAGAAATAAGTGTTTCCAGCTATAGCAAGATAACTACAAAATGTTATTTTACCGACGTGTTTTTTCATTCTTAAAAGGTTATGTGACATGTTATGTCGTACAAGGCTCTTTTAGCAGAGGGATGTTTATAATAATAAAACAAAAACGTTTCAAACTTTGATAATAGTACATATTTAAGAGAGGTTAACCACTGCCACTGTAGGCCCAAGCCATATGGGCATATGAAGTATTTTTTTTTCTCATTACGATGTTTCTCATCTAAAGCCTTGTTAATGTATGTTTTCCTTGAGGGAGGCACCCCTTATTAGTGTACGAAGTGGCTTGGGGGGCCCCCATAATTTATTTTCCAGTGATGACCTCACCCCGACTCTTTCCTGGCCTCAACCTCAACTTTTCCCCACTAACTGAGACAGCCAGCTCTCAGATTCACGTGCTTCTATTTTAAGGATCCAGTTTCCATCATTGGACCATGTAGGCAGACCAAAATATGTTTTATACATGGAAAAGGAAATGACTAAATGCATAGCACCATGGTTTTGGTGCTCTAGTTGGACTAAAAGCAGAATCAGCCTTAAGAGGTCTGATGCTATAGGATTAACTGCTAATAAGACGTTATAAGTTACACCAGGTCGGCCAGCTGTAGTGTGCTATAGTGTGTTTAAGAAACATGATGACTGAGAATTGTGGGTCAATCCTGAAAATGGATAAAAGGATTAATTCAACACACAAAAGCACACACGCACAAAGTTAGGAACTACTTTAGAATATAATAATTATAGTATAGCATATTATTTGCATTATACATTTGAGTCAGTGATTACTTATTTTCAACATGATTTAAAAAAACAAAGATAAAAGTGAAATGTATTCAGGATGGGTCTGGTTGACTTATTGACTACTGTCAGGCAGTCAAACATTACCAAGTGCTTTAATCTACAAATGCTCCAATTTCTCGCTTTTGGCTTTAATTAAAAAGATGACTAGTGTCTTTCTCTATGAAGCCAGTCCAGAGTTCGTGCTGACATGAAAAGCTGGCAGGTGAAGTGTGGCCCGTGGCAGATGGTTACTAGCAGCCTAAACAAATGCTGGTGCACTCCCAATCCCATTAACAAAGTCATGAATGGAAGCTTTACTATTTAAACAAGTGCTGTTTTTTTCCAGCACAGGTCGGGACCTTTTAAATCATGAGCATGCATGTTAACTAACATCCTTTGCTAGGGGTGACTCCCTTATTTTAGAGGATAGGGGCGCAAACACTCATGAAGGGACAGACCTGCACTGAGGAAAAGTTGTATATCACATGAGCATAATCAGAGCGTGATTGCTAAAATTGTCTCAAGCAGGAACTCCTTTATGTACTAGTTGGAAAACATGTTGTTTAAATGATTTTACCTCTAACCAACTGTGTGTTGAAGTAAGCCTCATAAGTCTGTGTTGTTTTAAACGTTTCACATATCGGCCAGAGTTCACTTCAAAGCATTTTTTTTGTTTTTGAACTTGAACTAAGCAAATGTCAGTTTGGTAAGGTCAGAAAAAAAAACTGAATTGAATCAGCTGATTGTTCAGAAATGTGTGCTGGTAATCAGCTGATTAAGTGAAACATAACATATCATTTACCTTCATGTAATGCTGACTTATACACTGCATAACTTACATAAAGAAGCAGCCATGCAGTGCCCTTTCTTTTTGCTTTGATAAAGCTGTCAACATGTTGCTAAATGCACGAAATGGATTCCCTAGTATTAATGTCACTTACTGGTCTTTAACAACCACACTGTGAAATGTTCAGTATGTAACATGCATATAGTTATAACCTACATACTGATTGTACAGACATAACGTTTATAATAAATGTTCAACAGCTAAAAATGCACACATACTGTATATGACACAATATTCATATAAAATGAATGAATTGCAGATTGATGGAATATACCTGATCAATATTTAGATTACCACATTGTTCCCCATTTCCTTCAGGGAAATCTATTTTTTATCATTATTTTTCGTGAACAAAAGCCTTGTGCTTAGCTTTAAGTCTGTAGCGTAGACTGATTAAAAAATGAAATGAATAGCTGGCATTTTAAATCTTGTTGATTGGAGAAACCACCGACACGCTGTGGCTCTTTTCAATAGCTAAAGACACAAAATGCCTAAAATAACTTTGAACAGTTTGAACAGGTTAGTCCGAAGACACATTTATCTGGCGGTTTGTGGTTATGTTTCCTGTCACTGAGGAAGGATGCAAATTAATTTAAGTGATTCCAAAAGCTTTTTTTTTTTTTTAGATAAAAGAGTGTATGATTGGCCAGAAAGTGAGCCTTAAAGATTTAAAACAGAGAAGAAAAAAAAATATCAAAGCAATCCAGCACTTCTATCCTTCATCACTTGGATCAAAAGGGCTTTGATCCACTGGCCGGATCTCAATTATTTCAGCATAGCCTGCCTTTGATTAGTTCAACAGAAATCCTATAACGTCTAACAATAACAATCTTTGGTAAAGAATGTGCATTACACTTCTTCCTATAATGGACAATACAGCTGTATATGGCTGCAACCCCTCCCCTGTGTCTGACTCTGCAGGATTTAGAGCACACAACAGGCATTGAGCAACATGTGAGGGGGAGGAAAGAGGAAATCTGTAGTGCATTAGCGACTATGTTATTTAGGGGTATACAATCAAAAGCTATATTTAGAACAAGACACAGCAGGAGAACCAACAACAACAACCACATTTTACAAAACAAAAACAGGTATAGAGATGACGTAACGCCTTTTAAAGTATTTTGAAGGCTTCCGTTCCTTTGTTAGCAATTACTTTCTGCTTTATAGTCTTCCTGTTTGAACTCCAAGGGTTTATGTTTATACCTCCCAACACATAAAGAGGAGGAGAAGGAAGAAGGAGAAAAAGAAGGGGGAGAGAGAACATCCAAACATTTCCAACATCAACATTGTATACAGGCCACCCTGTCGGCAGAAAATCACATCTCTTTGGAAATATGAGAGTTTGTCCAAAAGCTAAGTATCTAGGGAATACATGAGTCACTTCTGCAAAAGAAAAAACACAACATGTATGTTTTTTAGAGAAGGAAATTCAGATACGTATAATTGACAAGTTTGACTTATTAGTGTCTGGTACGGGCATCAGTTAAACTATAGGAAATTAGGTAAAGGGAACAAAAGGGCATTACAGCTCTGTGGGTCTGAAAAGAAAAAGGAGAAAGGCGGTGTCTTCTTTTCGCCCGTTAGTTTTAGTAAAGAAAGCCCGATGACGTGGGAAGAGGAAGAGAGGGAGGCAGGGAGGGAGAGCAGGGTGAGGGGTGTGAGACAGACAGAAACAAACAGAGAATGATAAAGAGGGAAAGAGAGAGAGAACAGTGAGGAGAGAGAGATACAGAAAGAGAGAGAGGAAGGCTGGGTCTTTGCTTCTCTGCTCCCGCTAGCCATCTATCTTTGGCTGTGCTCACGCCCAAGCTGCTGCTGGTTCAAAGTACGGTCACTGGCAGGGAACCAGTGGCAGCGCTGCGAAAGACACCCACGCAGCCACTTCAAATACAGAGGGAAGCAAAAAGAAACAGAATGTCTTTGGAAGAAACCAAAGCCTCAGACTGAAGCCCAGTGTCACATAAGTTCTGTGGCTGAAAAAACAGAACATCCAACACTAGAGGAGAAAAGTTTTCAAAAGTTCATGTTTAACCCGCCAGTTAAACAGAACACTTATACATGCCAGAAATGTTTGATAATATAGTTAATACAAAATGTTCAGTTCTGCAGTGAGGTATTTGTTTAGGGAAACGTTCCAACATCATAAATCAAACATTTTAACAGTGCAAAGAATGCAATGCAACACAAATTGAGCTGCATGAAACAAAAATGGAATATAAGATTATAGTGCACACAAACCTACACACACATCTACACACACATGTGAGAGACCCACAGTGTGGGCTTAAGTAAGGTGAATCTAGTGGGAAGCCTTGAGTTCTGCAGCCCTCAGCGGTCATGTTTAAGTAAATATACTTTGGTTAATTCAGTTAGCTGATGATGAGCTGCAGCATGGAGTGCACTTGACAAGGTTTACATTCTCTATCCCTTACCAAATGCGATACGACATGTATTAAATAAAATACAGCTTTAAATTGAAAAAAATATCCATGCATGTTGACATTTTTTGTAGTTTGGCTAATCCCAGAATCATAATACAATTACGTTTGATCCTCTCGTCTCCTGCACCCTGATCCTGTGCCAAAGTATTAAAAAAGTATAGTCAACATTAAGGGGCTGGAGAGCCAGAGGTGTGGATTTGAGTTGCATTTCTCCAAAATACTGCAGGAGATTGTACTGCATATGTTCCATTGTGTGTGGATAAAATGCATGAGCAAATGTCCTTGGGCCTTACAATGTATCTGCATATGTGTGTGTGTGTGTGTATGTGTGTGTCTACAGTATGTATTTGCGTGTTCCAACATGCACGTGTCCCTACACAGCCACTGCAGGTGAGCAGACAGCCATGTTTAGCAACCATCCGGAACCTTGTAATGACAGGACGTCGTAAGATTTCCTTGTAAGGAGACTTGGGAGTGTAAACGTGAGCGTGCCAGTGTTGCTGCTGCTATTGTTTGTACTCGCCTGACGTGTCGAGGTCATCGCTGATACAGTGTTCTGTTTTGTTGTTCCTTGGCAAAACGAGGTGCAGAACCTGATACCTGAGGATTGGGTCTGTGCCAGTATTGGGGGTGTGAAAATCATCAGATCAAGACTAATGAGAGTCATTTCAGACAAAAAGAGGGATAATTATTGGAGCACTACCAAGGAGGTGAGGCCTGTTTCCTGCGGCAACAATTTCTGGTTTGATCAATGACTGACTTCCAGGGAAACAGGGCTATGCCAGCTAATTGTATTCAACCGAAAAAGGCTGGTGGATGTGCTGGTTTTCCCTCTGTGATCTTATGTTTGGCCTTGTTCTAGAGGACAGGGTACACATGATGAAATAAAGCCTGAGGAAACAAACGTTTAAGCTATTATATGCAAAAAGTATAACCTTCAAAAACTAAATATTTACAAAAAGTCCATCTTTTTCATTAGTTCCTAAAAATGGTCAAAAAGTTATTCATTTAATTTGTTATTTGTGGCCACGAATGATAATGCCAGTCCCTCAAAAATGTGTAAATGTACAATTACTCAAATTCTTCACAGTGCTCAGAGACTTATTTGCTGCAAACCACAAACAAAGATGATCTGACATTTGCTCTTTCCACCTCAACACTGTTCTATCTGTTCATGTTGTTACATGAGCTGCTTATAAGAACACACAACAATATAAGTGTCTGCTTCATGTAATTGCTTTGGATTATTTTCCAACACATCACCATCACCTGCTTTGAACTTCAGGTATGGTTTAAACAAAATACACGTTCCAGCTGAATGAGCAGGGAGGGTACAGTTACTAAGGAACAGTTTAAATGCATTATGTGATGTGTAATGATGTTGAAACCACAGGTATCGCAGTCATCCAGAGTTCATCTACTAGATGCTTAATTTTCTGAAATATTTACATCCCAAGGGCAACAACACAATCTGAGACAATGCCAAATCTTCTCTTTAATTAGGAGTGAGATCATTGCTCATCTAACTGTGATTTCACAGTGTAGCCTTAGAGGGCAACACTTACTTATGGTTGCAAAACCCTTTCACTTACAGAAAAAAGATTCCTCTCTCTCAGGCATCTCCAACTTCAAACATTTTAATGCAAAGCAAATTGAGTAACAGGTTAAGCCAACACAAGATATTGTTGTTTACAGTAGCTTAATATTATTTTAATGTGACTCAGATCTGCCAATGTTCTTTTTAACAGGAAACACTAAGCGAGCCCTGCCCTCTCACTTCCTGGAACATGCCAGACTTATTGATAGCATTATAAATACCAAGCAGCTTGTGTACACACACTTTATTACAGAGGGGCATGATGGCCCCAAGCACAGATACAATGCTAACTGCAGTACATATATGACTAGGCAATCATAAAAACGCTTAAAAGTCATGCATTACCAGCCCTCACAACAAATGATAAGATGTAAAAGATGTGAAGCAACAATATAGTTATTCCTGTCCACATCAAAATATGTATCCATCACCAACAACATAAAGCTGAGGTGTCTCAAATATTTGCTGGTGTAGCATTTATCATATTACTTTCTACAATTTCCCACCGCCACAAATCAGCCTGCATCCAAAGAAAGGAAAAGTTTAGAAGTTATCCAACATGTTTCAGAAATGTCGCTTTATACAGGACCAATATGTCGTAATAAGCAAATCTCAGATATTTTGTACCAGGATATAAATATGCCACAGGACAGAACATTTATTTTGTGCTGTAGTCAGTGTTTACAGCCCAGTAGCCGTCACTGGAGGAAAATGCAAAGGTTTCTAACTGTGTGTGACGCACTGCATTTGCCCCTGGGGTGCTGAGCAGGTACAGTGAGCAATATGCTGTTTATCAGATTAGAGGCACCCTGCTGCTGCTCCTCGTGTGTGTGTGTGTGTGTGTGTGTGTGTGTGTGTGTGTGTGTGTGTGTGTGTGTGTGTGTGTGGGGGTGTGTGTGTGTGTGTGTGTTTGTGTGTGTGTGTGTGTGTTTGTACATATGTGGGGGATGTATTCTATGCTGTGCCCAATATGCCTTTGACACAGGAAGGAGTTGTTTCCAATGCAATGTCCGAGCCTTATCCTGCTGCACTGACCTACTGGCAAATACATCACCTGACTTCCTGTCCTGGGGCAGGATGGTTACACCCACCAGAGGTTTACTGGCAGGAAAACTTTTTCTCACCTCTCCCTTAGGTGCTTACTCATTACGGGACGCATTGGATGGGTTATGGATGCAATAAACAGTGTGTAAAAGCGCTGATGCACAGTGAGGGGACCAGTAGGAAAACGTAATGGAGGAGGTGAATGTAAAGAACCTTATCCACCATTTGGCTATTATCTATAACAGAAAAAAATTCAAAATAAAATGTTTTGTTTAATGTACACTGTTGTGAGTGTAAGTGGAAACAAAACATGAAGTGTTGTTGTTATTCACATAAAAGTCTCGGTGGTCATTCACATTTTAGCACATGTTTTTGTACAGTACCTGATACATGTGCTTACCCATGCATTTGTGCACACACGTGTTAGACAGCACAAGAACATTCCTGAAAGCCACATCAACCCCACCAGGACATTTAAGTTCTGCCTAAATAGACAGTCTCCCGCCTCTAAACCCTTATTAACTCCTACCAGCGTACGGATTAAGTCCTGGGATCCAGACAGCTAACAGCCCTGTATGTGTCTGGTACAAGCTGCTCACCCATTCACAATGCTTTATGACGGGCTACAACTCACAGCCTCCTTCCACCAGCTCATACAGAGGGACATTTGCAAAACAAGTGCTTACAGTTGAAGGGGACAGAAGTGGAGTAAGAGGGTAGTCAGGGGTGCATTTCAAAGATTAGTGGAAGAAGGGGAAGGAGGAGGGGATAAGAAGGACAGGTTGACTGATTTGGGCTTTTCAAAGGTGATGTGGCACCATAAATGTTAGCAACTCTTCACCCTTCAGTAAAGGGAACTGAGAACTTCCACACCAACAGTATGTGCAATATAAATATCATTACCATCTTTACAAAACACTCGCTGCTATATAACATGTGCAATATTATTATTATTAATAATGTGCTATGATAATGTGCAATTACGTATCTGCCACTACGTTTTTTTTTGCACTACTAAATACTGGTAATATTTACATTCATTATGTGACCGTCTATGTTTCATGTTTCCTGTAAATATTTAATTGCTCTTTTTACTGCACTTTTAGTGTACAGTTTTAATATTAGGCTGCTGTATTTTGGTAACTCTGGCACAACACTTTCCTAAGGGATAAATAAAGTCTTATCTTATCTTATCTTAACCCAAAGGTTCTACATAATAACATGCAAAGCAATATAAAGCAGTAAATAACAAGTTGCGTCCTGAGCAGATAGTACAATCACAACAAATGTTGCGTGTGCTGTAATCCCAGTTTCTCTTGCCTATGTTGTATTTAAACTCATTTATCAGTCTAACTCGATTGAGTTCCCTTCAGATTAGAGATGTGAGGCATTGCATTGTTATTGTCTTGGTTCTTCTATTTCCCAAAGGCATCGTCCATACAGAGCATACAGCGGTCAAATGGTTCTCTTTGTTACAAATGGACATTTCACAAAAATCTTACAGCATATTAGAAGAGTTTACTATGCTTGCAATGTGACCTTTTGTTGTAGAGATTAGTGATAAATAACATTGTGAATTAAAACATGATATGAGTTTAATAGACTGACATAACAAACAGTGAAGAATAAGGTCAATTGCATTTGATTGTCCTCTTATTAATGATTTGATGATCTCAGCTCAAGTGCATGTTTGTCATTGTTTGAGTCACAATTTAAGTTGCATTTTCACTTTCAAGTTGACAACTATTTTGCAAGAGATTTCAGGGTGTGGGAAACTACTTCAGATACTACCTTGCACAGCTATGTGCTGACATTCCAGTAAGTTGCAGAAGGATTGCCTTTGGTAAATCATATTTCCTTTCAATCTAACTGGGTTCAAAATACATAAATAAAAACATATTTTAGAGGTCAAGTGAGTTAATCTAAGGACATGGGTGCAGTTCTATGGAAACTAGGTCAGATTTACTTGTGGCTCCCTCTTAAATGCAGATATGAACTATTACAGTTCCACATACATGGGAAGCACAGAGCATAAGGCAAACACAGTGAACTAAACTCTGACTGAAATCCACTTTCCCTCCCACTGTAGTTGGGTCATCTCCAGCAATTCCGTGACCGTGGAGAGCGGAGGTTCGTTTCTCAGTGGATTTGTAATCTATGAAGGGTTTAAAAAAAAAATAGCCCCCATGCCCCTCGCAAAAATGCGGGCAACATTTTTTAGAGCCCTAAATCCAAAATGGCTGCCATCACCATAGGTTGAAAATTAGCTTTTCAATGTTTTGGCCTACAATGTTGTTCAATACATGGTTTCTGGAACTTTTTGGGTTGAGGAATTCATATTTGATGTTGTTTTGATGATTTGACCTATTTTTGACCTTTAAATCTAAGATGGCCGCCGATTTTTCAGCTCCAAAAGGTCGATTTTTCAACGTTGTCGTAGAGCCTTCATATTAGGCTCTGATGAAAGCTATGCTCATGCTGAGTCTGAGTTATAAACTGGCCTGTACATGATCAGAAAGTGGTGGCAAAACAATAATTTGTGACCTCCTCACATACCAACTCACACCTCTGAGAACTGGTGTACTTATGAATATAATTGATTGAGGGAGTAACCATTTAAGGCATGCCATGTTTGAACATTTGCCAAAAAGTTTTGCATACCATATAACCCAGTGTTTATCCTACAAGTAATTTATGCAGGACATGAATGTATCTGTACATCTACTTTATATTTATAACAACCAATGAACACATGCATACATGGTTTTATGATCTTGTAATGTAAGCACTTCAACACATACGCCTACAGTATATAGATTAACCATAAAAAAGCAGGCCGGTCTTGCTATCAGCAAGCAGATTAGGGACTAATGTTTGCCTCCATATGAAATGTTGTGACCTTGTTGATAGTTCGCCAAAGTTATATAATGTCCCCAGACAGGTGAAAAAGCAAATGACCAATTAATAGTGTGTCCCCGGAGAGGGACAACACAGCCGCTGCGAGAACAGTTACAGCCAGTCAGAACCAGTGCAGCTGCAGGTGAGCACAGAGTTTGTTTGTGCACGAAGTGTGTGTGTGTGTGTGTGGGTTTTGGAGTTGCAGATTCCAGAGTTTGGGTGTGCACATTCAACACAACACATAGTGAACTGAACAAAAATGCACAACCTGCTGAGGCTTACAAAAAACAACAAATTATTAAAAACCAGCTGGGGAATGCAGTGCAAACACCTTTAAGAACATAATCAATAGGATTAACATTCCTAACATATGTATAATAAGAGACTATGTCAACAGCTAATTTCAGAAATCAAATTAATAAAGTGTTGTGTTGATGAAAATGAAGTAACTTTAATTAAAGTAACCATAAACAACCTTTACAATCTATTTGAGTCTTTTGTCAAACCGATACAAAATACTTTATGTCTAATTCAGAGGGATAGGAACCAATTATTTTTTATTCCGCAATATCACAAAGGTCACACAATCAATTTCATCCAGAATGTTTTTAATTCTGGGAACACCCAATTGATGAGAATTAACAGTTTTAAAAACCCTCATTTGTGTGAAGTCTACAGTATATAATAAGTGATCATGTGTGACTGCTTTTTAGTGCGGCGTTCCTCCTCTGCCATCCAAGATGAGAACCCAGCATGGCGAGCTGACGCCCAGCCAGGCCGTGGTAATCCTGAGGCGATGACATTTAATTTCAGGTATGGCAACAGTGCACTCCTCCTGCATATAGGTTTGAGCTGAGAGAAGGTTGTGTAACATTACATAAAGCGTTTGTAGATGGATTCAGCATGGCCTGTTAGTAAATGCTTTACTATATGTGTGTGTGGAGGTGTGTGCTGTGGCCCTGGGCATCAAATATGAACTCTGCCGTTGCGTTATGCGCCACAGTAGTGTCAAAAAACATTTTATCTTGCAGTGATTTGCCCCTTAATTGTGGTGACCTTTAAGATGAAGTAAAGAGAAAATAAATTAAATCTTGTGTCACCTGGAAAGGTCAGTTCAGGCATGTTATGAAACAGTCAGAATTTATTTTCATGTACGTTTGTTTTTCATTAAAGTACGGCCAGAAGTCAGCCAAATAGGTTAATATGTTGACAGTATTCATGCAGCAACATAAAAGAGCTACCTTGAGGCTTATAATCATTTATATAATAATAATCAAAGCTTTTTTATGTTGGGTCTGTGCTGTTTCATATATGTTGCAAAGAACATGAAGTGTGTTTTTGAACAGGATGCCAGCTGCCTGACAAATTATACCCTTTCCACTTTCCCAATGGTTGTTAGGGCACAAAGGCGGGGATTACACAAAGTTATACAATGGCAGACAACTAAGGTTTCTTCATGCAGAAGACTAAATTGGGCGCTTGGGGATTCAGTGCTGTAAGGTGATAGTAAATGAGAGAGAACTTGTTCTTCTTGCAATCTACAGGGAATAGACGAATCAAAGGAGGAATGTTTTTGATCTGAGGGGTTTGCTTTAGGGCTTGTTTCTTTGGTGGGAGGCAACAGGTTAATGTCTGTGTTTCCCACAGTTTTGAAGGCGTCATGCATTGCTGTAACACTAGTTTAGTGGCATACAGGCGGCACACATACATTACAAGCGCATACAAAACATTAACATAATAATAGGTATAGATGTTAGCATTCACACACACATACAAACCCAGGCAAAAATGTACACAGCAACATATGATTTCCATGTAATGCAGCTGCCTCTCCTACGAAATTAAACTATTATTCTGTCTGAGAGATATATGACAAAACCATACACCTAGACATGTGTCTTTTGATTCTCAACGCAAAAAAAACGCTAAATAAAACTTTACAGCATGTTATAAATCGACACAGTGTTAAAGACAAATAGACAAAATAATTCAGGATGGTGTTTTATACTACCAACAGCTATAAACACACCATCAAAGTAGTGATGAGAAAATAATCAACCATCTAGATCTTGTCGAAACCACAACATGGTATCAAACAATCCTTATCGTTGGCAACACCACACAAAGACGCATATTCAACATGTTGTGCAGTTGCAGCCGTGGCGTACTGTGAGCACAAGAATAACTCTTCTGGTTTTATACCTCAGCGATATGCAGAAGTTGACCACGTGACAATGAGGCGACATCTCTACGTTCCCATCACACCCTGCTGATCTGACGTACAGCGCTGAGACACTGAGGTAACATTTCTGTGACCACAAACTTCCTCTTTCTGTGACAGAAATCGAGAACAGTAGCAAAACGACCCCAGGCCGAGGACCCAACCTTAGGGTGGTTCTGCTTCCTTTGATGAAAATATATGTTGAAAGTTCAAATCTGTGAGTGGCACCATTTTTGCTGAGTGATGAAGTAGATTGAAAAAGATCTTATTGAAGCTACGTTTTGCAATCTAAGTGGAAAGAAAAATATTATGAAATGGATTGTGGGACTCTCTTTCTCATCTTGTATTTCATTGAACGATACAATGATTTATTTGACGTCATGTATTTTTCGCAGAATAAAAACGAGGCAACCAGTCCATAACAGTACTCATACAATTAGACAATCTCAAAACTTGCAGTTATTTTTTTTGTTCAGGGACTCCAGTACACCTGGAACTGCATTCATGTGGTAATAACTGTAACAACACACTGTCCACTGAGCTGGAGTTAAAATAATAAAGATAGGAAGACAAGATAGTAAAGTAGGTGTGTTGTCATACGTACAGTAGGTGTGTGCTTTTGTGGCTACATTTGGTATATCACATTTCCTATTTAACCAAGGCGGTACTGCACATAAACAGACATCTCTGTAAACAGTTTTGTGGACAATCCTGTTCACACAAGCAATCCAACTCATATCCCAAAATCTCATAGCTGTAAAACACATTCCCGAACAGTAATTTGAAGCGTGTGTGTTGTTAGCTAATGTGGTATAAGTCACATGAGACTCCAAGCAGACTTCTAAACTGAAACTGAATCTATGAGGTTTTCCAGTGTTCATTTACTGCACGCACCTCTGAGGTCTTCGGTGTATTTCAGGGAAAAGGTTTAGCAATATAATACTCTGTTCAGCTTTGACTTAAATTGTTTTCTTTAAGCAGTTTGGCCCCGTCAAAATCCTAGCAGGGGCTCACTTTCCTGCCAAGGAGAGGAGTCTCTTATGGGAACACTAAAAGCCAAACAAATTAAAAGAGATTGGGCAAGATTACCATCCCAAAAAGCAGCTTTATATGGGAGCTGTAAAATCACTGCCAGGCAGTATTTGTTTGTGTGCAAGTTAAAGAGCTCCTGGCAGCTGGTGTTAAGTTGTTGTGAAGATACTGGCCAAGTTGCTACAGGAGCTGTAATATTAGTGATCACGCTGGAACAGTGGGTTCTGAAATGAAAAACCCACAGACAAGCACTGATAACATTTAAGCACACTCATGTATCTTCAAGCTTGTATATTCTTCCTCTATACCCTGTACATGTCTCAATCTTCCCAGAATTCCATACTGCTCTCCTCCAGATGATGGACAACAAATGTTTAACAGTCAGCTCGAACCCTGACAGGACTGTGACAGATGTTCAGCATACAGTCATTTGGCCCCGCTGCACTTGTCAGGATGTGGAAATGAGGCTGTGGTGATTGCATGCTGGCACAAGTCACTTTGGCTGCTGCACTAAGACCACAAGTTACTTAAATGTCACAGCTTTCTAACACCACATTCATGTCATCAAGCATTTTTCATTTGCTTTTCCAGCCATTATAATCCAGGGAAAACTCAGGATGCAGGGATTTGCCAGCAACACTTAGCTTCCCATTCATTCGGTTGCAAACACTGACACCTGGGACATTAATGGCCAGTTTACTGCTGTTGCAAGCAGTGTTGGAGAATTGTTGTCAGTATAAGTTTTTCTGAAATCACTGTATGAGCCAGGTATTGAGTGTACCCCTCCCACATTGTCCAAATCCAAACAGCTGATGCAATACCACTAAGACACAGGTAGCGCAGGTGGTATTAGTGGGCCCTCTAGAGGCCTGAGGCTCTTCTGTACAGCAGCCAGCAGCTACACCTTAAGCTGCAGCACAGAACAGTTATGAGTTACAGTGTTTGTTCAAGGCCCTACTTTTGTTGCCTTTATCCTTCAAATCTGAAAGGCTGGCTTCCTGTCCTAGCAGCTGCAGTAGCTTAATGCATTCATCTAGCAACCCAGCTGCAAAACTGTCTCTAAATAAAAAAACAGCAGAACCTTCAAACCTCAGTTCATATCCACCTCTTCAATTTTACTCAAATCACAATGCAGGATTTATTACAGCAGCATACATTTGGTTAAGAAAATGACTCATGTCCGTCCAAACCATCTTCTCGTTTATCAGTTCAATGTGTAATATAATCATTTGTGACTGGAGATTGATGAGTGAGGAATCTAGTCCCGGTGAGCCCCCTAGAGGTAGATATATTTAATGCATCCTGGCTCATGCCCAGAGGGTGTATCTGTCACCTGAGGACACACCAACATGCCTGAGCTCCCAATGTGACACTCATAACAAAAAGCCAGACACACTAAATGCATTCCTCTGAGAATGAAAGCATAAGTACTTAAGTGAGTGCTATATGTCAAGTCTAAGTGCGTCAGCTTCCTTATCGCACTGTTAGCGATCATAGTATCCTGCAAAACCTTTTAATGTTTTATCTTTTTGCACAGAGCATGTTTTCTTCTTTCTTGAATTAGCTCGTGACTTTTTTTTGCTTAGATAAAATAGCAATCTTACATTTATAGTGCTTGAGGAAACTATAACTAGTACTGTAGATAAAAGTAAATAAAGCAACTTATAACGACTAAGAGAACATGTTGCACTGCCACAGACAATTGTATTGTTTTTTTTCTTCTGTGCTATAGTTCAATCCACAGCTGCACACAAACTCTTGACTACATGCCATGAGAAATGATTCTACGACTACTTACTGTTTCAATTTTTTCACAGATCACATGCTCCTTCTTTTAAAAACATGTTTTACTCAAGCCTATTAAACCTGCTGAGTAGGAAAACAGCATGACCTCGCCTGTCCCTAGCACACTGTCTCTCCCTTCTGCGGTCTGGCACAACGCCCAGACGGCTGCCGCTTGCGTGCCACCACTGTTTGGGTAGATTTGCATCTGGGCTCTAGAGAAAAACTGGGATGATTCACCAATCGTGTTTGTGTGTGTGTGTGTGTGTGTGTGTGTGTGTGTGTGTGTGTGTGTGTGTGTATGTGTGTGGGTTCTTAGCTGAGTGTGCTGTCTCTAACTCACTTTCACTTCTCAGTGGAACTATTTCTGTATTATTCTCCCAAGAGCAATAAACGAAAAAAAAGGGAAAAAGGATTGCTACAAAGGGCTGATTATACCAACTGAACTGAGTTTGTTTGTGTGTGTGTGTGTGTGTGTGTGTGTGTGTGTGTGTGTGTGTGTGACAACTCTACCTACAACACAATAACACTGAAACCTTGAAGGTAGAGGTGAGTAAACAGGATGGCTTTATTATGACCATCGGGTTGACATCCTGATCACATGAGCAAAAAATAAGACGTTAACACTTTGGCTCACACACATCTGGCCACACACTTGGGGCATGGGGTTGTCCTGCCAAATTCATATACTTATAATGTGGGAGCCCACCATGGACTACACCCAAAACACCTGCAAAAACTCTCCTATTCACCATCATGACCCCTATGAATCAAGGCCTAGGCCTTTGATGTGACGTACAGTCTACAGTGCCAGTGGATGAATGAAGAAGTTGGCAGTGGTAGGACATGTTATTGTCCCCAAAAGAGGTGTTAGTTCCATTTTAGTTAGCTCAGTTTTAGTTTGACAGAACATACATATATTTTCCGATGTCTTTTTGGAACCAAATGTGTCACAGTCTAACTAGTGTGAAGTAATGAGTAAGTTCACAACTTTTCAGGCCAAGAACTTCAATGGCTTGTTATTGCACAAATCTTGACCTGATAAAACCATAAATATTTAGAAGAGTTATAGATATACTTAGAAAATGTGTTCCAGCAATTGGACAGATACTGTAGAAGGATTGCATATCAACAAACGATTTATTTTATTCTTATTTGTTTGATCCCAATTCCTTCA
Organism: Dissostichus eleginoides; assembly: GCA_031216635.1. NCBI lineage: Eukaryota > Metazoa > Chordata > Actinopteri > Perciformes > Nototheniidae > Dissostichus > Dissostichus eleginoides. The sequence goes on from CM062271.1 coordinate 17,711,479, forward strand.
TTTTATTTCTTCAAAAATATTCCTGAACTGCAGTGAGGAAAAGTTCAATATCTGATTATTTGCAGTTCTTTGCGTACAGCACTAAATTATTTGATTACACTAAAGTCACAACATTGCTCATGCAGTATTATCGACTTTCTCTCCCTTCTGAATCGATTGAACCATTTCTTCACAGAGCAATGGAGGTTATAACATTTGATTCTGAATTGATTTGAAAGAAGAGGCTCTTGTTTGTGTCCTGTTGCTGATTAAATGTAAAAAATGCTGCGTGGTAAAAAAGGCAACATGCCGTGTCTTTGGGACTTAAAATTACAAAGATTGCATCTGATGTATGATTATATTGCTATCTCCTACTTTTTCTGGAGATGCATAGAAGAAAGGCACCATAATATTCATGAATAAATCATTTTACTTTTCTTAGTAAACTACACTGACTAACATTTAGAAATGAATACTTACAATGTTCATAGAGTTGCTTTAGCATTTTACATGCCACTAAACACAATGGATAGAAATATATTAGCTATCCTTTACAGATTTATCCTTGTCAGAGAAATTGAGTAAAAGTGATCTCAACAAAGAACTCAGTAAAAGTGTACAAGCCATATTATCCCATCCCCCATAACTTCCCTAATTTGAAGTAAACAACAGTACTTTACACCCTGAGCTAGCCAGGTTTATTTTATGTTGGAGGGCTGAAGGGTTACGTATTCCCTGATGTCCTGAACTGTCGTTTTCCCCCCTTTGTCGTTTTTTCCCTCTTTGCCCTTCAGTTTTGTGTGATGATGGTGAAATTGGCACAGCTAGCTTCCTTCCACTGGGGCTGGGTGATTTTAGGTCAAGTTGGCAAATGCTGCAGCCACAGTATGAGAAAAACTCAATGTCAAACCTAGAGCCTACTCAAAAAAAAATAAGGCAAACCAAACAAAGGGCACAGAAGAATAATGCATAAACATGTTGGAAAATACAGCACATGCTCAAGAGCAATCTCTCTCCACAGGATGGTTTGCAATTGCATTTTATAAATGGTTTATTTTTCTACATTCACTGTAAATTCCCTAGACTGTGCATATATTTCCCCAACAATTCTCATGTGGGACACAACTTCCGTTTACATTGGAAATTCATGAGGCAGTCACTTTCACTACTTAATACTTGGGATTCTACATTATTGCACAGATCAAACTCCAGGTTGTTTTAATTAAACGTAATGATTAAGTATCTATAATAGCCTGAGCGTTAGTGAATTTATGTTTCCTTGACCTGCCTCTCTGAATGGAAAAACCTTTTCAGCAATTAATTTACTTGCTGTCAATTGAAATATAAAGTTTTACTTTCTCTTCACAAAGAAATTATTTCAGTATTGTAATGCCTACTGCGAAGGTCTGTTGAAATAGCTAGTATTTACTGTATTAACTGAATTTGTTTGTCAGAAAAAATCTTTTCAGCTAAGATTCTTTTCACTGCAGGGAGAGATACACAATGTCCTATTGTTAATGATGTATCTCTATATGTGTAGTTTGGTGTATGTGTGAGTGTGAGTATGTAGGTGGTTTTCAGCCACTTCCTTTTGTAAAAACCAACAAGGACATCATGTTCTGAGAATGAGTGCTTTCACTTACAAAGCATAACACAGAATGGTTGCTGACGACTGTTCAAGCAACATGTTTCCTGAGTGAAACGGAGGCTTTCTCCTTCAATAATGAGCCTCAAGGTGATCTGAGACGTCTGCACAGTGCCCTCCATTAGCTGTAGCCGCTGTTTTTGTATTGATGTAATGTTTGCGGTCCTGTGAGATGTGTGCAAAACAAAAAACATCCTTACAGAAACACGTGTATACACATACCACGGGGGTATTGACAAAAAACAAAAGACATTGACTTCTCTATCTTAATGTGGTTTGTCAGTTGGCTTTGTTAATGTAGACTAGTTAATTTCACTACATTTCATCCTGCAGCTCATTTCCCTGCATGTCTCTAATCTTCATTGTCACCATAAGGGTGGTAGGCACAATGTACTTCATCCTAACGGTTTGTAGAAGATTAGTGATACACTGAACAAAGGCTGTTGTTTTGGCTGACTGGCAAGGCCTTTCATGGGTTTAGTGGTGGCTACTGTGTATGTTTTGTTCAGCTTTGGGATATGTCTACCAACAGCTTTGGCTGCCTTATTGCTAGGTATCATCGGGACACTCTTAGTGCCACACAGACATACTGCCAGAGATTTGCTGAGCCTAAATATCTTCCCTGGAGAGGAATTTTGCCAAATGCCCATCTGCTAAAAGCTTCAACATCATCAACATTTACTGTTACTGAATTAAACATGGTACAAAACACTGTACAATGCAGACCGTTATTACCCATGCTATAATCTACATCAAAAAGTCGTCCCTGACTTCTGCTCATTCACGAAAAAATGGCTGGTTTCATTTACCTGGAATTATAGTAGTAGTTACAGCGATGCTCCCATTTGAGCTCCACAGAAAGAGGAAAACATGGAAAAAAAAGAAAGATACAATTTGTTGAATTTTGTGCCGAATAGAAGGTCTGGGAGGTCAAAATAACTTATTTCCCTTAAAGACATCTTTGTGAAAAGACACACAGAAGTAAAACGCACACACACAGCCATGAATATTTTGATATGCAGCCCTTCAGAAGGAGTTTTGCTGTGCTTCACTTGCGAGCAGAGGGCAGAAAGGCATGTCTAAATCTCTTGCTGAGTGACGTTTTTTAAATCACGTACGCAAAACACCAGCTTCTTTTTCACGTAGACACCAACATGACCCCACTCCTGCGTTATCGCTGTTTGATCAGGATCGCTGATAAAGATGTTTGTGCACACACACACACAACAAAAAGGCATTTACATAACATAATCCATTTAGCGCTGAACTCTTACAAACGTTTACACCATTTGACTTCCACTGCACAAAGCCACACCGCAAAAAATGCAAGTGTATCTGGTTCCTATCCTGTGGCGAGACATATATCTGCTTCCTCAATAAACATGTGCACAATGAATAGTGCTGTGTGTGTTTGTCTGTGTACAACAGTGTTTTCTATATCTCTGGGAATGTCACATAATCCAATAACACATGTGTTATGTATTGTCTTGAGTCTGTTTCTCTCTCTCTCTCACACACACCATTTACAATATACAACGGCAAAGACATAGGCTGGTTTTACTAAATCAGCATTGGACACTGGAAAATGCAAGGGCTCCATCTCCTTGAAGTATATAAATTGACATGGAATCCTGCCTAAATTAATTAAAAGAGTTAGCATTAGAATGCATTTGATTTATATTACAACTCAAGAGGTAACAGGTATTTTTCTCTTAACTGTTGAACTTTTAATTGCTCAGTAACGGTGGACTCAGATCGGCTATTTACATGAACAAGGACATTCCTGTCACATGCTTGGCCTCATTAATGTGAGATATGTTCTTTTTTCTTTGGCTTCAGTCGCCTGAGTTGTCGGTCTTTAAGCTACTTAAAGCGGTTGTAAAAATGTCCTAGACGCTCAGAAACTGAACTAGGCCGAGACGTTTGGAGTGAAAATGTGTGCTTCTTCCTACTGGGCATTATTATATAACGGCCATTTGGCCATTTTAAAGGGGACCTATCATGCAAAATGCACTTTTTAATGTCTTTTATACATAAATATGTGTCCCTGGTTTGTCGGGGAACTCACGCAGCGTCAGAAAATAAAACTCTCTCTCGTTTCCTCCGTACCTAAATCTCTAAAAACGGGGGTACAACGGAGCTGATCCAGATTTGCGTCCGATATGACGTAATATCCGAAATGTGGACCCACTGTCACGATCTGTCTGTGTTGTGTTTTGTCTTGTCTTTTTCTGTCTTTGGTTTCCTGTTTTATTTTGAAAAGTGTTCACCCCCCTGTCTTGCCTGTTGCTTTCTGTCTGTTTTCCCTCCTACCTGATTACCCGATTGTGTTCACCTTGTGCCCCTGTGTTTTCTCCTCCCTCCTCACCTGTGTCTTGTTTGTGTGATTAGTCTTGTGTGTATTTAAGTTCTGTTTTTTCTGTCTGTCATTGTTGGTTCATTGTTTGTTTTTGACTGTGTCACGGGGTAGTGTTCTGTTTTTGGACAGTTTTTGCCTTGGAATAAAGGATTTTTCTTTGAAATCTGCATTTGGGTCCTGCCTGCTTCACTCAACCCTGACAGAATGAACCAACCAGAAATGGACCCAGCTGATGATCCATTTGAGGTGGAGTTACGTCCTTTTACCTATTCATTGGCTTGCTGCTATGGCAGGTGGAGGAGAGCGTCCAGTGTTCAGCAGAAAGAGGCTGCTCTGGCAGAGGCTCACCAGGTGGCAACAGTGGAGCCATGTTTAGTGAAGTTCTTACCTGACTGGATATTGGACTTCGTCTCGACATGTGCTTGCCGGCCTGCTAGCCCCAGGCATGCTAGCCCCCTGCCTCCCAATTCCCAACCTGACACCATACGTCTCTGTGTGTTCCGTCTGGAGTCAACCCCTGCTTCTTCCCCATTTCCTACTCCTGTCCAGGAGCCGTTCGCGGGTACTCGTCTGGCTTTTGGAGGTCCACGGAGCCTCCAAAAGGCTCCTAAGAGAAGGAGTCGCAAGTCCAGGCTAGCAGCCCGAGCCCCAGAAGCCATGCTTTGGGCTCCAGTACAGGCCCCAGCAGCTATGGTTCCGTGCTCCAGTGCCGGCCCACACAGCCATGGTACCGTGCTCCAGTACCATCCCACACAGCCATGGTTCCGTGTTCCGGTTCCGTGCCCAGCAGCCATGGTTCCGGCCCCAGTTCTGGCCCCAGCAGCCATGGTTCCGGCCCCAGTTCTGGCCCCAGCAGCCATGGTTCCGGACCCAGTTCTGGCCCCAGCAGCCATGGTTCCGGACCCAGTTCCGGCCCCAGCAGCCATGGTTCCGGCTCCAGTTTCGGCTCCAGTACTGGCGAAACGGCCGACGCCAGCTCCCCATGTCCTGTCGGCGTACCGGCCGACTCCAGCACCTCGTCTCCTGTTGGCTCTCCGGTCGACGCCAATCCCCCATGTCCTGTCGGCGTACCGACCGACTCAAGTCCCAACTCAAGTCCCTACTCAGGTCCCTTCTCAAGTCCCTTCTCTGGTCCCTTCTCTAGTCCCTTCCCAAGTCCCTCCTTTAGTCCCTTCTCTAGTCCCTCCTCTAGTCCCTCCTCTAGTCCCTTCCCGAGTCCCCTCTCGAGTCTCCTCTCGAGTTCCTTCTCAAGTCCCCTCTCGAGTCTCTTCTCGAGTCCCCTCTCGAGTCTCTTCTCGAGTTCCCTCTCGAGTCTCCTCTCGAGTTCCCTCTCAAGTCACCTCTCGAGTTCCCTCTCGAGTCCCCTCTCGAGTCCCTTCTCGAGTCCCCTCTCGAGTCCCATCTCAAGTCCCTTCTCCAGTCCCTACTCAAGTTCCCTCTCTAGTCCCCTTTCAAGTCATCTCTCGAGTCCCCTCTCAAGTCTCCTCTCGAGTCTCCTCTCGAGTCCCCCTCTCGAGTCCCCTCTCAAGTCCCTTCTCAAGTACCCTCTCGAGTCCCTTTCCAAGTCCCTTTCCAAGTCCCTTCTCAAGTCCCCTCTCGAGTCTCCTCTCGAGTTCCCTCTCGAGTCGTCTCTTGAGTTCCCTCTCAAGTTCCCTCTCGAGTCTTCTCTCGAGTTCCCTGTGAAGTTCCCTCTCGAGTCCCCTTTCAAGTCCCATTTCAAGTCACTTCTCGAGTTCCCTCTCGAGTCCCCTCTCGAGTCCCCTCTCCGAGTCCCTTTCCGAGTCCCTTTCCGAGTCCCCTCTCAAGTCCCCTCTCAAGTTCCCTCTCAAGCCTCCTCTCGAGTCCCCTCTCAAGTCCCCTCTCAAGCCTCCTCTCGAGTCCCCTCTCAAATCCCCTCTCGAGTCTCTTCTCGAGTTCCCTCTCAAGTTCCTTCTCCAGTCCCCTCTCGAGTCTCCTCTCGAGTTCCGTCTCAAGTCCCCTTTCAAGTCACCTCTCGAGTCCCCTCTCAAGTCCCTACCCAATGTCCTGGTCCGTTGGAGGTTCCGCTGGGGGTCCTGCCAACTCCATGTCCCGCTTCACTCAACCCTGACACCCACGGCACTATCAGAAAGTTGCTATCAGAAACAATGCCCGACTGTTTTGGACGTAATATGGTCGGTGTTCACATTAGCATCGCTAACACTCAGAGCTAACCTGTACTGGAGAGCATGTGTGTGAAGAAGCAGGAAATAAAAAGGAACTCACCTTGTAGTATAACCGGCAAGAGAGAAAGCCTTTGAGCTCCTATACTGTTTCAGAAATAATCCTTGATAATCCATGATATGGCGTTTCATCACGGCAGTATTTAGTTTAGACAGTAGCTGCCGGGTCCCGCATGAGCTCAGCCCCCTCCTTTTTTATTTGTTATCAATTTATTTTCTTTTTTAAAGCTTTATACCCAAAATCAGCACTTTTGAAACAGGAAGTGAAATAGAGGGATATGAGGCATGGCTATAATGGGTGATCTGTTTGGTACTTTGAGCAAAACACTTCATAGACATGTTTTTTATATATTTTTATATATCTGAGACCTATGCTATTGCCTAAAAATAGCATGATAGGTGCAATTTAAGTTAATAATGGTACCACAGCATGAACAAAGTTGTGGTATACTTTTTTTTGTTTTTTAAGGATACATGTTGCGCCGGTGAAGATGGCTGCATCGTCTTTTGGCTCCTCTCCAACTTTGCCCTTTTTCGTATTTTGTGCGTGTTTATTTACTTTTTGCCGTTTTACTTTTAACATGGTTCGCAACATGCAAGCCGACCGCACCAACTCTGCTATACAATATAGCAGAGAGGAACTTATTCACTTCCGAAACTTCTCGGACAATAACCCTCCGACGAACAATGGAGATTCGCCATGGCTACCTGCTGCTGTACCTGAGAGACGCAGAAGGAAAACAAAGCGAGGGTGCCGGGCCGGGCTTCTGGTCAGATTGAGGAAACGAGAAAACCGTCCCCCTCTTCCGAGTATTCTTCTGGCTAATGTTCAATCCATTGAAAATAAACTAGATGAACTCAGAAGTCGGATTGCTTTTCAACGGGACATTAAGAACTGTAACGTGTTCATTCTCACTGAGACCTGGCTCAACCCTGCGATCCCGGACTCCGCCATTGTTCCAGTCGGCTTCACTATCTTTCGCCAAGACCGGACTGCTAACTCGGGGAAAAGTAAAGGTGACGGTGTGTGTATCATGATTAATAACAACTGTTGCACAGATGTGAAGGTTATTTCTTCGGACTGTTCCGCTCATTTAGAGCACCTTATGATTACATGCCGGGCTTTTCATCTGCCGAGAGAATTCACCTCTGTTGTGATAACAGCAGTGTATATTCCGCCGCAAGCAGACAATAACACGGCACTCGAACACCCCAGAGGCAGGGTTCGTTGTGGCCGGGGATTTTAACACCGCTAACATGAAGAAGGTCCTGCCGAAGTATTATCAACACATCAGCTGCCCGACGCGCGGGGGAAATATACTGGACCATGTTTATTCCCCTTTCAAATATGCATATAAGGCTCTCTGTTGCGTGAGACATTATATTCAGCAGAAGTCTCCACGTTTGCAGTCAACCAAAGTAGTTTGTAAGTATGCTAACGGACAGAAAAAACACACGACCACATCGCTCAGAGTTTGGCCTGGAGTACGGACCGTTTATTGTATCTGCGCATGCTCATTAGCATCACCACGTTTCAGGCACATTCTGATGATGTCATACACATGAACTGAAACATGACTTTGTTCTTATACAAATATGCTTAACACTCCCACTCAAAGACATGTTGATAACTCTCTACAGTGGTACACAGAATCCAAATAAACAAAAAACTTCTCTAGCAGTGTTCAATTTTTACACCTGCAATTCACATTACTCTCCAAACAAATACCCTTTGAACTTGTCAAATTTAGCCTTTGTCAACGGCTTGGTGAGGACATCAGCTACCATATCTGCAGTAGGACAATATGTAATAGATATCTTCCCCTCAGCATATGCAGATCGTACAAAATGGTATTTGATGTCTACATGCTTGCTTCTCTGTCTGGATACAGGGTTTTTGGATAGAGCTATTGCTCCCTGGTTGTCCTCATATATCTTCACTGGTACATGGGCTATTACCAGTGTGCGAAATACGGGGGGGTCCGGGGGAGCTCGACCCCCCTGATTAACACCTGAGCCCCCCTGAAAGCCTCAACAGCAACATTTGAGGGGGGTCTCAAATTATAATATTTATTTGTCACTTGCAATGGTCACTAAAATGTTTTTAAGCTTACTATGTCCAGTATTCATAATTCAAAACATGTATTCACAAATATCTTCTATAGAATCGAAAAACAGACGGCTCTTTAACGGTCGCATATTCATTCATTCATATGAACGTCAGAATATAGAATTATTTGAAGGCACCAGAGGTGCGTTAACCGAATATTCTCCGTCTATGACGGATTTGTTTTAACAATGACGGCAAAATATGAAACCAGTCCGTCAATTTTACAGATTAGAACAAACTCGGAACAGCGCCAAAGCTTCCCCGCAGTGAGGCTCCGGTGTATGCCGTGTTATGCATGCCCGCCAAAAAGGAAATGATACCGTTTCCAAACCTAACTTTGGCGTACAAATCATTGAAATGTCTGGAAGTTTTTGCTTTACGCTGTGTGCGCTCCCGCGAGGTGCAGTGGGCATGCATAACAAGGCATAACACCGGCGCTAACAGTTCACGAGCGTGCGTCTCCCCCCCCTCCCTCCGTTGACAGTTCACGAGCGTGCTCTCTCTCTCTCTCCCCCCCCCTCCCGGGAGATGGGGACCCCCCCGATTATTGACGGGTATTTCGCACACTGGCTATTACGGTCTAGCCCTTTTAATAACTGTACAAGGTACATGCTCTCTTGAGTAGTAGCCGCTAATGCCATGTACTCGGCTTCACAGGTCGATAGCGCCACTGTTGGCTGCTTCCTACTTTTCCAGGATATAACTGGACCATTTTCAGTTAAGCTGAAACAATATCCAGTTGTGCTTCTCCTATCATTTTGATCGGCTGCCCAATCAGCATCACTGTATCCCTCAAGCTTTAGGCTTTCCTCACTTTTCCTGTAATGTAGCTCTTGGTCTATAGTACCCTTTAGATACCTCAACAGTTGTTTTGCTGCAGCCCAATGTTGTTGTTTTGGTTCTGCTAAGTGTTGTGATAGTTTACTCACAATCCAGCTCAGATCAGGTCTAGTACATAGTAACATAATGTATATCAAGCTACCTACTATATCTCTGTATCCTGTTGAATCGATAACTTCACCCTCAGTGTCAAAATGTAACTTTTGTTGACCTTGGTTTGCACTCTGACATGCCAAACCTCTCTAGCATCTTTGCTATGTGTCTCTTTTGGCTAATTTTGATCTCCCCCTCACTCTGTGTAAAGTCGATACCTAGGAAGTGTTTAAGTTCACCCAAATCTTTCATTTTAAACTTCCTCTTCAACATCTCTTTGACATCACTGAGTGAGCCGTTGTTATTGGCCGCTATAAGTAGGTCATCTACCCATATCAACAGAATAACTCTTTCTTTCTCAGACTCTTTTCTGTAGTAACAATGATCAGCATCATTTTGCACAAACCCATTCTCTGTAAGATGATCATGCAGTAACTTGTTCCAGTTTCGCCCGGATTGCTTTAAACCATACAATGACTTGTTAAGTTTGCACACTAAGTGTTCCCCTGTTTTGGATTTTGCCTCAAAACCTTCGGGCTGTTCCATATATAACTCGCAGTCTATTGGTGCATGGAGATAAGCTGTCTTCACATCCATTTGGTGTAGGATAAGATCATCCTGTATAGCCACCTGCATCAATGTACGTACAGAAGTCATATTTGCTGTCGGTGAAAAAGTTTCCTTGTAATCAATTCCCTCTACTTGACTATAGCCTTTAGCTACATATCTGGCTTTAAAAACCTCAGATCCATCTGGGCTTTCCTTTACTGCATATACCCAACGACCTCCCACTGCTTGCTTGCCCTTTGGCAGTGTGGTCAGACTGAAGGTCTCATTCTCTGTTAAAGAGTTCATCTCCTCTTTCATTGCATCAGCCCACATTTTTGATTTCTTAGAGCCTACAGCCTGCATGTATGTTTTGGGTACGTCACAAGCAACTCTGTAGAAATAATCTACATTTTCACCTTCATCATTACAATCAGCCTTACACTGATACTCCATTAAATATTCTGGAGCGTTTCTTTGTCTAGTGGGATAGCGTCGTGCACTCTCTCCCTGTTCTCTTTGAGTACCATCTGTCTGGATCTGACTAGCCTCAATATTCTCCTCACTATAGGACTGTACACCCACATTAGGCTCTCTCTGATTCTGGTTGACCATTTTTGTCCCTGCTGGTGTTGTGGGAATAATTTCTCCATAAGTGTCATCATCCATATTATGATTTGTCTGAGTCTGACTATCTGCGCTACTCTTGGTGATACATTTTACCAGCCTATGTTTCAGGACTTTCCCTGTCTCAGGATAAAATACTTGGAATGCTGGGCTATATTTGTCGTATCCTACAAAAATACCCTTTGCACATCTAGAATCTAGCTTCTTCTTATCCTGCTTATACCCGTAGCATTCAGAGCCAAATATTTTCATGTTGGACAAGTTGGGTGTTTTGCCAGTAAAAACACGGTATGGTGTCTGCTCTAGACGCTTACAGTAACACCTGTTACGTATCTGTGCTGCTGTTTGTACAGCATATGTCCATAACTGCTTTGGGAGGTTACTCTCTAATAGCATGCATCGTGACATCTCAAATAAGGTCCTCCAACCTCTCTCGGCAGTACCGTTCTGGTGAGGTGAGTAGGGGGCACTTGTCTCGTGCCTTATCCCTTTCGTCCTAAGTAAAGTTTGAAACTCATGCCCGGTGAATTCAGTACCGTTGTCAGATCTTATGCACTTAATGTGTCCATATGGAGCAGTATCCGCTATGAATTTTTCAGTAGCTTTTGCTGTATCACTCTTTGCTTTGATAAAGTAGGGAAAAATCATCCCACTATAATCATCAGTAAATGCTATTGCATATCTGTACCCGTCTTTATCTGCTGGTTCTATTGGACCGCATAGGTCTGTATGTACTAGCTCTAGTACTGTCTTAGCTTTGGCATCTGCCTGCCTGTTTCTGCTTTGAGTAAATTTTCCCTGCGTACATATTTCACAGTTATGGTTAGACAAGTCATGTTTCCCTTTGATCGACATACCTTCAACCACTTTCTCTAGTTTAGACACATCCTCAAAATTACAATGACCAAGTATTCTATGCTATGTCTGGATGTCATGAACACCATTACAAACATCATCAGTATTTTCATCCTCTACTGTGCTAAGGTAATATAGCCTACCATACACATCCATTTTAAACTTGGTACCATTTTGATGAATCAGCCAATCATCACCGTCCTTGAAGCGGACCTCAGCTCCGCTGGCTGTCGCTGCTTTCACGGAGAAAATGTCCTGTGGAAAAGATGAGATGTAAAGCGTTCGTTTGAGCCTCGTTTTCACTTGCCGTCCCTCGCTGTCGAGCAGAACAACTTCGGCTTCTCCCCTCATCTTCGCCATCCCGGTCGTTTTCGTTCCATCTGCCAGCTCTATCACATGGTCCTCGGGTCTAAAGCTCTAATCGATTGTCTTAAACTTTGCCGGGTCATTAATCATGTGTGTCGTGGCACCACAGTCGACCATAAGACCTCTCTTATTTCCTACTTGATCTTGACAGTCACTTATTTTGAAAAAGAATGATGCACCGGTATCATCCTCCGTGTCTCCGTCTGCCTTCTTCACCTGATCACGGCCCAGCCCTCTGCCTCGGCCTCGCCCTCTGCCTCGCCCCCTTCCTCGGTGTGGCGTGTCCCACCGTCGCTCCTCTCGCCTCGCTTGGATCTCGTTAGGGCATGTCCTAGCCAAATGCCCCATCTTTCCGCATGTGTAGCATTCAGTGTCGGCTAAGTCCATCTTCTTCCCTCTTCCACGTCCTTGTGTCTTCGCCCCACTAGTCCTCATAACGCCGTCCTCGTCCGCATTCATGTCACTCGTCCTATACTTGTCAGTGCTCTCATAGCTCCGCAGTTTAGCTTTGAACTCACCGAACGTTAGACGGTCGTTGGTTTGAGTGACGTGCACGACAAACGGGTTGAATGAGTCCGGTAACCCCTTCACTACCATGGCAATCTGCAACCCGTCACTGATATTTTCTTCGGCCCTTCTCAAAGACGTGAATATAGTCTCGCTCGAATAATATAATCAGTAACAGTCTTGTTGCTTGCTTTGCGGAGAGAAGAGAGTTCACAGTACAGGCTCACGACTCGTGGTTTGTCCTTTCCTGCGTAGTGCTCTCGGAGTATTGCCAACGCTTTTCTTCCATCTCGTTTAGCGTCTCTCATTATGAGTGATAAACTTTTATTATCTAGACACTGCACTAATTCAGCATATGCTTCTGCATTCTTTGTTGCGTCTTCTTCAAGTGCTTGTTCGTCATTGTAGTCTATCGCTGGCTCTTCCAGGATAACTTCACTGAGGCCGCGCAGTTCCATGTGCGCCAAAAACCTCGTCTCCCATAACTCAACGTCACCTTTTTTGCACGTTTTGAGAGCAGCCGGGCTGTGGAGGCACAGAAGGGCCAGGAGCCCTGCCCTTTTGTTTTAAACAGGGCAGATGTGTGCAAATCCTTTAAAAGGGTTAACCCACACAAGGCTCCTGGACCTGATGGCATCCCTGGCCGTGTTCTCGGGGTGTGTGCAGTTCAGCTGGCAGAGGTGTTCACAGACATCTTTCACAGGTCCCTGCTGCAGTCTGTAGTCCCCACATGCTTCAAACACTCCACCATCGTTCTGTCCCCAAAAAAACAATAATCACCAGCCTCAACGACTACCGCCCAGTAGCACTCACCTCCATCATTATGAAGTGCTTTGAGCGGTTAGTCAAAACCTTCATCACCTCCTCCCTCCCTGACTCCACAGGTCCACAGACGACGCCATAGCCCACACCATCCACACTGCCCTCTCACACCTGGACCAGAGGAACAGGAACACATATGTGAGAATGCTGTTCATTGATTACAGTTCAGCATTCAATACCATTGTGCCCTCCAAGCTGGCCATCAAACTCAGAGACCTCGGGCTCAACAGCGCCCTCTGTGACTGGATCCTGAACTTCCTGACGGGCAGACCCCAGGCAGTGCGGGTGGGAAACATCACATCCTCCACCCTGATCCTCAACACCGGTTCCCCTCAAGGCTGCGTGCTCAGCCCTCTCCTCTACTCCCTCTTCACTCACGACTGCGTGGCCACACACAGCTCCAACACCATCGTGAAGTTTGCTGACGACACGACCGCCATCTGTCAGATCACAGACGGCGACGAGACGGCGTACAGAGGAGGTCGGAAAACTGACATCTTGGTGCCAGGATAACAACCTCCATCTCAACGTCATCAAAACAAAGGAGCTGATTGTGGATTACAGGAAGCAGCAGGGAGAGGGACCCGCCCCCATCGCCATCAGTGGGACTGCGGTGGAGAGAGTCAGCAGCTTCAGGTTCCTGGGGTCCACATCACTGAGGACCTGACATGGACTCATCACACTACCACCATCACCAAGAAAGCTCGACAGCGGCTCTTCTTCCTCCGCAGGCTGAGGAGTTCAAAATGGACTCCAGCATACTCTGCAACTTCTACAGGTGCACCATAGAGAGTATCCTGACTGGCTGCATCACAGCCTGGTACGGCAGCTGCACCGCCCTAAATCGTAAGGCTTTACAGAGGGTGGTGAAAACTGCACAGAACATCACCAGGACGGAGCTGCCATCCATGGAGGACCTTTACTCCCAGCGGCTCAGGAAGAAATCCCTCAGGATTATAAAAGACCCCCCATCACCCCAGCCACAAACTGTTCAGTCTGCTGCCGTCTGGCAGGCGTTACCGCAGCATCCTGACAAGAACAACCAGATTCAGTGACAGCTTCATCCCACAGGCAATAAGACTGTTAAACAACTGAACTGCTGAAACAATTTCATAACATTCATCTGCTACTTAGTAATATCTATCTATTATCTAATATATCATTCCAATAACCTGTATATAGACTCGTATTGCACTATTCCACTTTTTTTTAATCACTTTATTTAGAACTATTTTTCTTTTTGTATTACTTTTAATATAATATACTTTAATATTGCTTTAATATTGTCTGCTTATCTGTATTATTGTGTTGCATTGTTGGAGAAGCCTGCGACCTAAGATTTTCAACGACATAATTACTCTGTAGCTATGTTAGTTTGACAATAAAGAACCTTGAACCTTGAACCTACAGTCCATGTAAAACAGATATATCTGTTGTAAAGCATTTTGTTCTTATTCTAGACAGAGTATAACTATTGGGATCCTTTTACATAGAAATATATATCTTAAATAAAAAACAGTGACCGTGGTTGGGAGTTTAGAGAATTAAATAGGATGCTGCTCTCAGGACAGTTCTACAAATAGATAGAACAAAAGTTTCAATGCTCTGTGTCTCAATTGTAACCAAGTACACATAGTTTTGATACAACTGAGTTTAAATGCAAATACAATAAACATATTAAGACTTTAAAATGTTTCATGTTTTACTAGCTATATTTACTAAATCTGGGAAACTACTCTTTTAACTTCCAAACTTTCTGGATTCTTTCAGGAGATTCACCTGCAGCCTCCGAAAGAAATGTGGACATCCTGAAGTTTTTACCATGACCTGGACTTCTTCACCTGTTCTTCATCTGCTGCTTTAGCCTGTCCTGTACTTCTGGGAAAGACACGTTTTAAAGGGGACCTATTATGCAAATCCACTTTTTCATGTCTTTTATACATAAACATGTGTCCCCTCTGTGTAAGAGATTCTGAAAGTTTCAGGAAAAAAGATTCGCTCACTTTTTGTCCTGATCCATTTATATAAAAACCTGTCTGAAAATGAGCGAGTGTCCAGACAACCTGTTGTTTGTTCCTGTGTCTCTCCACTCCAAGGTCATCCACTGGGCTCGCATGTCTGTGCTCTCGTGACATCCTGGTGTTAAAAGGACCATGTTCAGGATCAAACAGCGGTTCTGGTGGCCACCATGAAGAAAGACGTGGCGGAGTACGTAGCGGCTTGTCCTGTGTGTGCTCGAAATAAGACCTCGTCCCAGGTCAAAATGGGCTTGCTTCAGCCGTTGCCGGTTCCCCAACGTCCCTGGTCACACATTTCTATGGACTTTGTGACAGGACTCCCATCATCCAGAGGCAAAACTACGGTCCTGACAGTGGTGGACCGGTTTTCCAAGATGGCTCATTTCATTCCCCTAACCAAGCTTCCCTCTGCCAAGGGTACCGCAGAGGTCATGATGAACCAGGTATTCAGGATCCATGGGTTTCCTAGCAACATTGTTTCCGACAGGGGTCCACAGTTTATTTACGCATTCTGGAAGGAGTTTTGCCGGCTCATAGGCGCCACTGTCAGCATGTGTCATCAGGCTATCACCCTCAATCCAATGGACAGTCGGAGCATCTGAACCAAGAACTAGAGACTACGCTACGCTGTCTTGTCTTCCATGTCAGCAAGATCAAACCAGTGTTTGAGAGCACACTTGTTCCCGCCTCCAAGCCCCCTCCACCGCCCCAGCTCTTTGAAGGTGGTCAAGTTTATAAGGTTTATAAGCTGCTGGAGGTCCGCAATAGGGGTCGGGGCAAGCAATTCCTGGTGGACTGGAAAGGTTACGGTCCCGAGGCAAGATGCTGGGTACCTGCAACATTTATTGTGGACAAGACCCTCATTCAGGACTTGTATGATCAGCCTGGGCCATCAGGAGTCGGCCCTAGAGGGGGGGGTACTGTTGTGTCCCGTCAAAAGTGTTGAGTTCAGTTATGTTTTTGTTTAATCATTTTTTGTCTTGTCTCCCACTTCCTGTCTTATTTTGGTACTGACCTTTTGTGTTTCATTCCAGGTCCCTTCACTCCCTATCCTTGTGTGTGTCTCCCGCTATCATCAGCGTCAGCCCCGCCCCTGATTGTTTCCACCTGTGCCAATACCTTTTGTTTAAATTCCCCAGCCTTCCTTTGTCTTGTGTCAGTTCGTCTTGTCCTGTCTCCATGCCAGTAGTCTGCTTACCAGCGATTTCATATCTTGTCTCAAGCCTGATTCATGCTCCTGAAACTCTTTGTAAGTTTTGTTCCTCACGTAGTGAGCGATTTTCTTTGTGCCTTTTTTGAGCCTTTTTGTCACCTCGTTAAGAGTGTCGATAATTTTTTGTATACATATTTTGGAAATAAAGTATATTACTTATACTTTACCTCTGTCTCCCGGGTCGTGCATTTGAGTCCTTTTCCTTGCGTTTCCAAGTTCGTGATAAGCATGTGTAATGCATTGAATGCTAAAACAAAATGAACAAGCCAAATATCAAGCTCCTTTAGATCACTAAGCTTGCCCATTTTAAAGTCAAGTAGAACAGCTAATGATCCTCTGGACTTCTGGTATTAACATGCTGTTTGGGTCTTACACTGTGTACATCATTTGTGAGATGTGATGGTAGATGGTTTTTGGCTGAACATCATTGCTTATTTATCAGTTGTTTGTGCATGGTTATTTATCACACATCAGTCCAAACAGCTCTACCTCAACATGAAGCCTTGTACAACATTGCAATTCATTTATTTTTAGTTAATTTATCAGATTATTAATGCTGTTTTCTAAACATGGTTGATATACAGTATTTCACCAGGAGCAGCAGCTAATGTGCATGAGATAAAAGCAACATTATTTTAACAAAAGCTACAAAAGTGAAATCAAATCTCAGAAGATGCGGTGGAGAAATGTCATCAATACTTTTTATAATATTTAGTGTAATACAGCTTTTGACTGGAGATTAACTCACAGAAGTATAAATACTTTAGAATATCGAATCTAACTCCTAATAAATTAGATAAGAAAACCAAATGTGTGTGTGTGTTTGAGAGAGAGTACGTGTGTACACCTTATCTTTTTCATAACACTTTTATCTCTGATCACATCATCCATCATAAAAGTCTCGGACACTGTGTACTATTTCTGCAGAAAGAAAACAAAATGTTGGTGGCTTTCCAATGGATTTCAACATGAAATACACACTGAAAGCACTATGCTGAGGTTACGAACTGAGTTCATATTTCATTCCAATGACACTGAGAAGCAACACATGGCGCACTGGTTTGTTGAGTCACCTCATGCAGCTGGAGCCTACTTTTTAACAAAATATAGACTACAAAATACAGCCATCATCTGACAAATGAAACATACATTATTCACGTTTAACCACAGATGTACCTACTGTTTTACAGTTGACTGCTTTATATTGAGTTCCATTTTCAGCTATCAGAAGATTAAAATAGGAGTCGGACATTTGCTTTACAAAATGTGTGCTCCACTTAGTTTTATCTACAGTGTTTAAAAGTCTAAAATATGTTGGCTGCACACAGGAGAATTTGAACCTTTGATGGCAACCGCTATTCAAATAACCTACTGAGATCTTTATCTTCAAGAATAAAAGGGCTGTGTGTGGTTTGCAGGAAGGTTTTCATGTGGGAAGCAAGAGACAGCAGGAGGAGAAACTGACAGTGGAAAGAATCTATCGCAGACGGCAAGATACACAGGGAAGTGGGATTAAACTGTCCCTGGCCTCTTCATCCAGACACTTTGTAGCACTGACCTGCACACCAACCAGACACCGAGTTGCTGAGAGGGGTTAACAAGGGGAGTAATTAAGGAATAAAACTGCCAGCACTTTCTCTCTTTCTCTCTGTCTCCCTCAGATTTTTTCCTCTCTATCCCTTCACCACCGCTCCTCCATCAACTCTACTTCCCCTCTCGCAGAGCCCTTTGTTGGCTCTGTGCTCTGCTCTAATCTGGCATGCCGATCCCCTCCTAATTTGGGGACTCATTACGAGTGTGATTATTTCGCTGCTCTCTTTGCTGGTTTAGAGGGAAGACGGTGTAGTTGCAGGTTCTTGAGCTTTCTGTGTTGCAGCTCATAGCTTGAAATATGTGCTGCTCACCACAGTACAAGGGTTATCTCTCAATGAGTCAGATGTGGTGATATATGATTAACAAAGCCTTGTAGAGCGGTGTCCTGTTGCATGAAAGTCACTTTTTTAGGCCAGCTCAGTGATCATCCTTCATGCCTTTTAAAAGTGACTTAAAGGATTTGCTATAAACAATAAGAAAAGGAGCATGACCTAACTCATGATTCCAAATGATTGGTTTATGAAGCTTATATAGATTATACTCCTGCATGACGAAGGATCAAAGACCATTATTCAATTTGACTCACACTTTTGGGTCCGTCTGGATTATAATGAGTTATAGCTAATAATGAAATTACACTGACAAGTCAAAATGATGAATACCTATGGAAATATTACAATTATGTGTGAGACTACACAGTTCAGATAGATTAGATTAAAATGGATTCTTAATTAGGTCAAATTAGATTAAACAGTGAACATTTTATTGAATCTCTGATAGTCTTTATAAATTAAATTATTCTCATTTGTTAGATTAAATTAAAACACGATTGTATATTTAAGAGGGTATAACATGATTTATCCATATAGTGCTCAACAAGTTGAGAATATTTAGCATGATCTGTTCTGTTTGAGTCGCATTTGAAAGGCATTCAAGTCGGGTGTAGGCTTTATAGCATCTATCAAAAATAAATATGATTCACCCTGTTATAGACAGTTAGTTTAACCTCGAGCTCACACTGATACAGGACTTGGCTCCCGACCCCATGATCCTCAGTGAGATTAAGTTGAGAATTAAAATGAATGAATTATAGTCTGCTTTCAATCGTGTCCTTGGTGCAGTGAGCAGACATGAGGATGCATGTCATTTCCCCACATGGGGGCACTAGAGAGCAGTGATAATGCTTGTGTCTGTGATTTCATCCTTCCATCCGTCAGAGCCATGTTCACCTCCGCTTAACCAAACTGAATTCTGCTCAATTGTGCTTTTTGCCAATTTCCTGCATTTGCTGGAGTCGTGCACTATGAATAGGCTCTAATTCTACCGGCATTGTGAAAAAAGGATAAAAAGAAAAGGACAATAAAAACACACATTTTGGAATAATTGCTGCTGTTACATACACTTGATATTCTATTATTATTGAGAATGCTCACTGAAATGAACATTTTTACCTAATTTAGAGGAATTGTGTTGGTGGAATTATAAAGAAACTATTTGATCTTGATGTGTTTGGGTAAAAAGCAAAACAATGATTTATCTGAATTGTATGTAATTTAGTGTTCTTGGAATTCAATAGCTAAAAATCATTTAATATGATGGCAGAAATAAAGATCACCTTGAGATGGCATTCATGATTAGTTTTTGCCGTGCTTACATTACTGGAGTACAAACTGTGCATGCCTTAGATGAGAGCTCTCATCATGTGTAATAAAGCAAGAGGTTAGAAGTTAATCCTCGATGTCATCATTGTGTGGGGCTGCTCATCAGAGATGCAGCGTGACAACAAGGCTAAATGTTCAGTTGTATTGTTGTCAAGGTAGTTCATTATCCTGCGTGTGATGGCAGACACTCATGAAAGAGAAGAGTGGGAGGATATGGTGTCGGAGCCTTTATACGGACAAATGTACCTAATTAAACAAAGTCCCATTAAAAACATGTTGTTGCTCCCATGTGATTTGAATTATGTGTTCATGCCCAAAGGCTTTTGAAGGAAGCTTTGTTTCTTTTCATAATCAAACATCCATTTGAGATAACAGACTTCTTGGTTCCTGCACACTCAGGAATTCCATCCTTTGGCACTCACTGTCTGCGAGTTCGACACAAGGCGGCAATCAATTTCTAATTCACACAGAAGTGAACAGGAGTCTTCAGTCAGGCCAGCAACTCAAAGGCACTAATTCAACAACCAGTCAGCCTATTTGTATCCCAGCGGCTGTTTGTAAAGATCCACAGTGACCACACAAATCCTGGTCAACGTGATTAATGTCCTCCATACGCAGGCCCCGAGTTACGGATAAAGAGACGTGGATCTCTAGCCACTTTATTGATCCACCCGGCCAAATAAAGATGACATTTGCTTGCTTTAACAGATCTTTAAAATGTGTCATGGTAGGCGAAAATGTAATTCATGGGACACCTTCAAAAGGTCATGTGAGGGGCATGTAAAAAGGAGGGGCAGTCAAAGAGAGGCAAGATGCAGAACGAAAGAAGGGAAGACGGCAGGAAAGATAAGAAAAAAAATCCATAAAGAGTAAGGGAGAAAAAAAGAATTTTACTGAATAAATTGTTGCCTGTCATAGAATACATATTCATCCACCCATCGTTTTACCTCTCTCCAACACACACACAAACCGAGGCACATACACTCTTTATTCTGTATTTAGAGGAAAAGCTTTGGTGTTTGAACAGCTTTGGTATCAAGTTAGAGCTGAATAAAAGCGCAGACCTCCCTTTGAGGCAATGCATGTCATACGGGGAACATTGAGTCATCAAGCCAGGCAGCCAGAAGCATTGTTGATAAATTACACATGGGGGCTAGTGATTTGGCCTTGGTTTAACAAGGGAGAAAAGGGAGGGGAGGGAAGGATAGGGCATTTGGATTTTCAAAGCGGGAAAAAACAAAAGATTTATACATCCGAGGGAGGCTTCTTTCTCCATCTCAAACACCATGTAGTTTGTACAGAAGATAATGCCCTCTACCCCATGTTTTCTCCTTCATCCCATTACATTTCATCCGTCTTTCTCCGCCATCCAGCCCTCCTATCTCTGGCCCCTCTCACCCTCCCTTCCTTTATCAAACGCTTTGTGATCTGGGCGAAGTGTGGGAGCCTCACCACGCCAGCATGCTGTGATTTGAGCAGCTTGCTGCCGAGGACGTGCACGTTGGAGGCCGGATCAATAGGCGCGGATTCCACACACAAAGCTGAGGTGACAGGCAGAGACTGTGAGAAAGGGGAGCGTGACCTTTGGAGAATACAATTTAAAACATCTCTCCGACTCTGGCTAAGTTAACTCTGGCACCATGCTGTGCCTGCACTTGCAGATCGTTTATTTTCCTGGACAGTACCAATTGAGGGAGTGGAGGGGAAGAAGGGCAGGGATAAGGATGGAGGTGAGAAAAGCAGGGAGGTGGGGTGGCGGGGGTGGGTGGGGAGCGGAGAGGAGCACCAATTTTAGCGTGTTGTGCCAGCAAATTTAGTAGTTTTTTCTTCTCCTTTACTCCTGAGCTCCGTCTCTTCCTCCACTCTTACCTCGTCGTGTTTTATCAGTCGTCCTGTAAAGGATGTTTAAGGAGGCAACCTGAATGCAGTGGAAACAGAGTCTGACCACAAATTCTGCACACACAATTTCCTAAGTCTCATTTAAATCCCATACAGCAGAGACATGGTCCAAGTCTGTACAATTACAATAAAGCGCGGACAGAAAATCTATATTTGTCTGCCTTAATGATTTAGTTGCTTTTCCCGTCTTTTTCTTTCACACATCTGTGCACCCTTACCTCTCTTTTCCACTTTTTCCTCCCTCATGCCGAGTCCATGTACACAAGCCAGTTAAGAAGATATTAATGTAATTTTTAAACCTTCAATTTGTAAACTGCCCATGACTAACAATTCATATTTTGTCAGGTGCATTGATGGATTTAACAGTTTGACATGCAACGTGCTAAGGGGTGCTGTTTATTTCATGTAGAGCGACTGGCATCTTAAAAGCATGTAATGTATGTATTCATGAAGCATTTCATGAATAAGTTGGTGTTTTGATGGAGCTGCGCGGCTGCTGTCTCTTCTTTTCTGTCGGAGCTGTCCGTCCTGTTTCCTGCCAGCAGGGGGCAGTGTTAAATGAGGTATCTCTTTCAATGGTGACTTTTTGTCCTTTCAGACTGATGGGGCTGCTGCAGTCTTGTCTAGAGGAGGAAGAAGAGAGACATAGGATAGAGGAAGAGATAGAAAATAAGAGTGGGGGGGCTACTGCATTGCACAACACAACAGGACATAAAGGGGGGGACCAAGAGGAAGCCATTGGACGTACGTTTCTCCCCTTGTTTTACATCTCAATTGTGTTTGGACAAGCCCTACTCTACATGTGTAATTACCACTGACACTGTTACTTTTTCTAGAGACAAGTTCAGGCCTCGGCTGGGTGATTAGTATGCTTTGTGTCTCCGGGGCACTCGTAAATACAAAAACCGAGGGCCCTTAGTGCATTAGCCATATATTTGTTTTGTTTCTCTTTTCTCTCTGTCCCCATTAATGTGAACTTACTCTTATTAATAGCTCTCAAGGACAAAGGGGGATTCATATGCAAGTCTTATTTTCTCTCTCATGAAATTGCCAGTGGTGGGCACATCATAAGATTCATGAATAATTCGGGGGGATTTGCTGTCTACATTTCCTGGTTCCGGCATTTTTGGATTGAAAATAACACCATATCACTGTAATCACAAATCATTTGATCACCCATTCAGCTGGGACAAAAGGGAAATTATACCAGCCATGTTTCTTCCGACAGAAGGGTTTACACTAATGTCTATAACAATCCATTCGTGGCAAAGATTACATCTTCTAGGAAAATTAACATTCATTGCCACGCAGTAGCAGATTAAATCAATTTCTCTGCTTCCGTCACATCATGTTATCAGCCTTGAGATGGTAAACACACAGTACTGTAAGTGCCATCTTCCTCGTGGTCCAGAGGCATCCTCACACACACACACACACACACACACACACACACACACACACACACACACACACACACAACACACACACACACACACACACACACACACACACACACACACACACACACACACACACACACCACACACACACACCACACACACAGAGCATAATGGGCCCTGTCTACGTGGTAATGTTTACAACAGAGACATGCTACACATCAATATTCACATTGGCTGAATTAATTGAGGAGTCAGTGTGGGCACATATCCTAATTTAGCCGGCAGTTAGTAGCTGTCGGATGAGAATTAAAAGATCATCTGATGACAGCAAATTATGTTTTGCATTTTAAATTAATATGACCACACACACATAGAGGGAAAATAAATACATATGTTAATCCGAGATAAAGCATTGTGAATGCATGTAATTTCTAAATACAATGAAAGCACTGATCCCCCTATTAGATTACATGGTTTTGCGATGTATACATTTATTTTTATTATAATTCTTACCATTTCTTGACTACACTATGTTTCTTTCAATAATGTAAACTGTTTATGAAGCACTGAGGGGTTTGGATGAACATAAATGCATAACGTGACCCTCATGCTGGCCTAAAGCAAACAAAGCCATTTCCATAAACAACAAACATCCCTGAGGGACAAAACATGTTCTACTGTCTACTGCCCACAAAACTAGTGACACATATGGTGACAAAAACAGACTGATTCAACAGACCCAGGGGGGGTCTCCGTTTCCTTACCTCCTGTGAGGTATTTGTCCCCCTCACAAATAGCCATCCTGCTATTTGATGTTCCACAAAAACCAATTAGCTGGTCACATTTCGGCATGTAAATTAAATGACTTGTTTCCATGGAACCTTCAGGACCTCAAAGACATATTCCTGCTGCGGGCGCATGTGACGCGGGGTCTGCCAGCATTAACATTTGATAAGAATGGTCGTTTACAAGTCCCAGCTGCTTGCCAGCACCAGACAGTGACCTTTCAAACAACAGTAAATTTAACAGACCTTTAAAAAAATGCACCCTGCTTTGCCCACGCTCAGTCTCATCATCTCTAATGATTTCCTTATTTTGACCGTGGCACGTAGGTGTATCTGCTCCCTTTACATAGTCTAACCCACGCACAAATATTCCTCCATTCATCCTGCTTGAAATTTCAATTCAAGCTATCCACCGTCTGGATTATTACTCGTGAGGAGCTGATTTATTTATTCTTCTTTCTTATTTCCGCAGAGACACATTCTTCACCAAGCTCTATTGGGTTACATGGTGGGGTGTGTTTTTTTCTCTCGCTTCTTTTCTCCCAGATTGCCTCTCTGCCACCATGGTTGTCAAAATACAACCTCAGTGCACACCTCTCGCAAAGCGTAGAATTAGAAGGATTATGGCAGTGACTGATTTTCATCACTGGTCAGTAGTTTATCATTGCTACGGTAAATCCCGCTTTACACAATTTGGCCATGTGAATTGCAAAACACATGGTGCCGAACAATGCTTTTGCTTGAACAAGGAGTAGATTATCCTAGGAGGGTGAACAGTACACAGACACATTCAAAAGACCGGGTGAATAATACATAAATACTTCACAGGGGCAGAGACTGTTGGAAAGGAAAAGGATCGGTACCACAAATCTGTAATGATACAACAACCTTGAGAGGCAGGAGACATTGATTGGACGGGACAACAATACTCAAAATGCGGTTTAAAAAAAGCAAGGGGGCCATTATATACTTGCAGTTCAATACATCATACTATCCACTTGCCATGGCAACAGCCTGTTCAACAGTTGTTTCAAATCATTTAACCTGTCACTGTGTTTGAACTTGACTGATAATCAGTAAAAGTTTTAAGTGGCTCTCTAGTGCTGTTGTAAAAGGTCAACAATAAATCTGTCTACTGCTGCTGTCACATAATGATAGTGCAACAAGCTCTGATTGTGATGTACCGTAACCACGACAGCAGGAATACAACAAGAACTGTCTGATCTGACTGCATTATGTCCACCGCAGTAATATTTTATTCAGGTACAAACTGTGAAGTTGTGAATTGTTTTTCCGTTAATACATTAAAGGCCCATCACTACTTCACAGAGGCTCAAGTGACATTTCAAACGCTTGTTTTGGGACCTAAAGTCAAAACACAAATGTATTAAATGTACTGTGAGAAAATATATTCTTACATTTGTTTCTCAAATTCAATTGT
Source organism: Dissostichus eleginoides (assembly GCA_031216635.1). Lineage (NCBI taxonomy): Eukaryota > Metazoa > Chordata > Actinopteri > Perciformes > Nototheniidae > Dissostichus > Dissostichus eleginoides. The sequence continues at coordinate 17,736,439 of CM062271.1, forward strand.
TGCTGCATAAAGAAACCTTAACAATTACCAGTCACCAAATGTGTTCTGTCCAGCAACACATCCATTAATGGTTTCAACACTGATTCATACCTTCTATCCTTAAATTAATCTGATAAAGAGAGATTGCTTGCTATCCCATTTATATGTGTGTTTTGGGGATTAAACAGTCATTTTCATCTCACAACTCTAATTTCTGTCTAAAGTATTCTCACATTTCTCCTACAGGCTCTACTGTTTCAATAGTTTTCAACATTGTCAATAGTATTATATCAGTTATGTTGATATATGACTTTACTGTATCCACGAAGCAGAAAGTACCTAAAAGTGGAATTTCATCTCGAAGATTTCAAGATTTAAATAAAGAGATTAGATTTGACTTGCACTGCAGATAAGCTAACTCTTCTTCAGGCATTATAATTGTGTCTTCAACTGGATTTCAGACAAAGTATTATCTTGCCTGCTATAATAAATCTCTTCAGTTTTTCAATATGAATAGATATAGTGCGGCGAGCTTCTGGGCTCTCACTGCCATCTGTGTTGCGAGCGGTCAATCAATCATTCTGATGCTAGCTTTTGGTCAAAGCAAGTGTGGTTTTAAGAAATCTTTCTGAAACAAAGGTTTACTGTTCTGACAGATTTATCAGCTTGCCCCACTACAAAGTGTTTCAAAGTTAAACTCTATGTCATTAGGAACTATAGAAATCTCACTGTACGTGTAAAACTTATATTTTTCTTGAGCCAAACTCTTAGTGTGTAAAGTTGAATAAATGGCATTAATGAGTCTAGGGATTTCTGGTAAGAAGATGAAGAGGAAAGAAAAAGAAACAAAGCCAAATAACTTGACTTCCAAGAATATGAAACCACCAATCAGCTACGTAATTGTTTTAAATGAAAAAAAAGGGGCAACTTTTAAATTGCCTGTATGACCAATCCCATTGTCTTGCTCTAAGCTGTTGAAACAGTAAAGTTTCCCATCAGTATAAAGTACACTATGTTAGGGACACTCACGGATGTTGGGTTAAACTGAAAAATCTAACGAGTTGTTTCCCTCACAAACTATATATTATCACTGTACTCATTGTCAGACATTTATCTACATTTTGTACATTATTTATATTGGGGGGATTGTTGTCACTACATGCTAGCTACACTAAAATGAGTCATTATGATGTGCAGTACTGATGTGTTGAGGCACTGGCCCAGATGAAATGCCCTAAAGACAGAAAAATAACTGCTTAAGCTGCACCTAAGGGATTTTATAGCGCTTACCAATATATGTCTACTATCTAACAGTCCTGGAAATGCTCAAATAATAAAAACAACTGACAAACCTTCATGGGCAGCACCTAGTATATTTCTTGCTCTGACAGCATTATAATGAAGGGCTGGAATCACTGGATGACCAATCCTGGCATTAGTTTAAAGGACATCTGTGATTAAGTGTGGCATTTCCAGATAGAGGTGTGTAGAGTGGGTGTAGCCCAGTAACCCACCTAGACTTGCATGCATGATCCAGAGTGTATCAGGGAATAAGTTACACCTCCACTAGACAAATATGATACGTGGTAGCCTTGTGATAAGACCAATGAGAGTTAGTATACCACACTGCACATGGCCTGATAAGTGTGATGTAGAGGGATTTGGAAGGGATTTGGATAGATGTGAGGACTGTATGTAATCTTTCTCACCTTCCTTCAAATGAATCCTTTATTCCTCTAAGCCACATCTGATGGGACCTCAGTGGGCACTCAATCAAAACCTCTCTCTTTCCCCTTCACTCTCTCGGGGTACGGAAATTTGTCTAAGCCCCTTCCCACAACACTGTTAGTAAAAAATAACTCACCGTACATCGTGCAGTGTATAGTACTGCACGCATAGGTATGCCTGCCACGGATGCCCTTTCTATCTTGTTATCTCTCTCGCTCACATACACACAGACAGCCTCAAAACAGCCACGTCATCACCTTCCTTCAGGTGTAGTCATGATAGGAAACTCTGTAGATTCAAATTCTTCCCTCTGTCCTTCATCCTTCAACCTGTAACACAGTAGATTATCACTTAAGGAGACTGCCCTAATGTCAAGCTAAGACATATAACACCAAAAGCCACCACATTGAACATGCATGAATCCTTGTCTTGGACGAATGACTCTTGGCTGGCTATGTCGTGCGTAACAGGTTTTGCATTCTCTGAGGTCTAATGTTTAAATCCATGCATTCTTTTATGATTCATGAAGTTGGCTGCAACGCAAAGGGTGGGATCTTGTCTATTTATGCATTTAAGTGTTTTTCAACAACATGCCATTTAGTAAAGGTGGTACAGGGGGATGCATTCTTCCAAAGATAAATGTTTTAAAGACATATTAGTGATTTAATTAAAAAATGTTTGGTGAGAACAGGGCTGGTGCCAGTTCTTGTTATTTCTAAAACTTGTTTTCAACAGTAAATTATTATTTACATAATGCTGGCATCCCTTCAAGTACATCATATGCTGTTTGCTTAGCTATGTGATCTCAGAGGTATTGTGCTGACATCCTTTCAGCTCCCTCTCTCTAGTAACACGTACGCTTTTATCTGGTCAACGCTGCCGGAGGAAAAGCTTTAGCTTGAAAAGCTCCACCTGTGTGTACTGCATATATTAAGCAATAAAATAGACCTATATGCTATACCTTTAGGGCATCATTTTCATTGTGCAGTATTCTAACAATCATATATTTAAGCATTATAATTTTGCCGTCATATATAATTTGTTTTGAAATATTAAGGCTGATTAATGAGACATTTTGAGATGCTTATATTGAGAAAATATGTTGAGGAAAGTAAATGTAAACCGTAAAATAAGACAATTCTTTTTCAATTTATGGTTCAAAGCAGCCTCATAAAGGTTGTTTTCTGCGTGTCCTTGACAAGATCCTTTTGATATATTTCATATACTAGTTATCAAATGCAGACGCAATATGTGTATACATTCTGTTTGATAAAGTGCATTTACAGTTTCTGGATGAATATTGCACTATATTTTTTAAATGCATGTTCTATTGCTCTATTGAAGCTCTTCATAATCAAAGGGTTCACAATCAGAAGAAAAAGTAAACACTCACAGTGTAACAATTCAATCAAAAATGGAATAGTGGGAAGGACACCACAGCCAACACACTGATATGCAGCTAATCAGTGTTTTATTTTTTGAAAGTCCTTCACAGAAACGGTGGAGTGAAGTGCAAAATTAAATTAGCTAAAAGGAACTCATGAAGAGGTGGTTTCTATGGCAGGTGGATGTTTATAACCAAAAAACAGAAGCCCTCAGGTGCTAATTCCTATGGCTAGAGACTGCTATGGATCTCACCTTCAGTTTTCAAGCTTAAGGGTGTCTTTGGCGCATAGGGATGCTCACCAGGTAGCGAAGTATATCCAGTTTGAGTTCATCTTAGGAACTTTGTCTCATGTTATCCTTTCTCTTACCCTTCATTCCCTACCAAATCGCTATTGCTCACTGATTGGGGCATCCCCGCTGAGGTTGAGATCATTTGAGAAAATTAATTGGAAAAGGCCATACCAACCTTTTTCACATCTCACCAGGATGGAGATATCCATGCTGATTCATCACGACCCTGCTGACACGAGGACTTCTGAAACAGGCAGACCTGAAGTTAAAATGTTGACCAAATGTTCCAACATGACAGTGCTATCTGTATGGCCCTTCATCTTAAATCCATGCCACATATTTAGACTGGACACACAGATGCCTTAACCCTAAGCATGGCCAATCAGATCATGGCTTTGAATGGGCCAATTTGCAAAAGCTGCAACAACGTAACTGATGCATACTTGTTCAAACAACACACACAACATCATAAACACTTGACCTCCATGCCAAATGTAAGCCTTTAGGCCGAATACCGTGGCTGCTAAAGGTTGGGACATTTCTGGTGGATCGAAATGACCAACAGCCAGCAGAGCAACAAGGAGCACATAAAAGGAGTTTTAATATATCCACTCTTGCTTTAGATTTATTTAAACAACAGTATGACTCATTAAATCCATCAATCCCCTACAAATATGGGTCAGTTTGGGGCATAAAAATGTTACTTTCAGTACTGAACATTTCATTTTGCTATCTGTTTATGGTCAGAATAAACGTGTTTGCACCTCTGTCCTTAAGCTGAAACAGAAAGTAGAATGGTGCTCAGTCTGTCTTTTTTGATGAATGTCTACTCTACCCCGAAAATCATATACAATTCAAATTATTCTGTTTTGAAGAGTCTCAAGGCGGAATGAGTCATCGCAAAACATGCTAAAACAACTAGAACTTGCCCAAATAAAACAAGCCTAGAGTACAAAGTCACTTGCTCATTGAAGTATGAACATATTGGGGCAGAGGGGACAAATCCAAATGTTTATTCGAAATCTCCAAAAACAGTCTAACTTGCAACTTAAACCATGTGTGTGATTGTTTGTTTGTGGCTCTGAGCCTGGCAATGGCTCGCTGCCTGTGTTCGTTTTATCTGTGTGTGAAATAGTGACTTAGTTCGAGTGTGTGCGTGAAACATCTCCTGGTTGAAGAGCAGCTCCATGACTACTGCTCCCAGGGCAACAGAGGTGTATGCAAGATAGAGAAGACACACACACACACACACACACACACACACACACACACACACACACACACACACACACACACACACACACACACACACACACACACACACACACACACACACACACACACACACACACACACACACACACACACACACACCAGAAACCAGAAAAAAGAGCCTGTCACAGTAAATATATCTCAAATTGCTATACAGTAGTTGTGTCATTAAAATAAACAACTATGTAAAATGTATTAACCAATATTAATTCATATTTCATACAATGCTCATGTTACTGTGCTGTACTGTAAGTACTGGAAATGTACTGGAAATTCAGTACAGTAATGATGATAAGGTAGGCCAATCTACTCCCAATCTACCAAACGTATTGGTTTGCTAAGGAAAGCCACTTTTATGCAGTCTGACTTACATTTAGTGACATAACAAACAACATCCATGTACCTGCTAGCTTTAAGACGATGGTGTCAATACTACAATTTGTAATGGGGTTCGTTCAATTTAACAACATTCTTTAATATGAATGATGCAGGCCAAACACTGAGTCTACTAATACCCCCAACATTGTGCCTACATTGTACATTTCCCTTTCCCCATGTGTTTTTCACTGCTGATTTTTTCAACAAAAGTGGCTAATTGAAAGAGCATTTCTTTATCATTCAAAGAAATACAAAATATATTGTTAAACTAACCTGTGGTGACAACAACTTTCCGGACTTGCTAACACCACATGGTCTTGATGATGTATCTTAGTAATTTCCTGCAAAGATTTAAATAAAAATCATAAACAATTCTAACATTCCAGTTCAAAATAGGTGCAAATAAGGTAAGTGTATTCCTTACACAAGTTTTAAAGGAAACTGCAGCCACAACAATGCAAAGGTTTGAGGATGGTGGCGAGGATTCAAATGAAACCCGCAGCATGTCCTCCTTCAAAGATCCCCCCTGCTGGGCTGTTTCTCTTTGTCCTGTTGTATGCTGTCCCTGCATAAGAAATGCTGCTGGGTACTTCATCTATATTTTCAAACAGAGGTGCGGCTGACGCAGAGAGGACAAGTAACTCTATCTCACTTAAGATAGGACATAAGTAGCTGTTTGTTGTAAATGAAAATCTAAAACCACCACCAAGGATCTGTTCTAAAAATATGTACAAGCTGGTGAGGCAGCACAAAGTGTTTATTTGCTTAGGCATTACTCAAAAGTACAGAGCAAAGTAGACAGATAAACAGGCATACAGAGACAAAAACAACCAATACATACAAACCTACCAGATGAACAACGTGACATAATAGAAGATTTAAATAAGGTAAAGGTGGTAAAACATATTGTCATCTGCCAAAAACCTACAGATCATCAAAACAACTCATTGTGGTTGAAGGGAGATTAAATGAGATAAGAAGCACATTTTCGTTCAGCTGTACACAATATTAAACCATTCTACATAAGGGTAAGAATTTTAATTAGGAAAGCGAATATGCATATTTCATGCTCAACTGAAGAGGCTATTTAAACTTCTGCGCAAAACATGTAACTTTAATTATGTATAACTCGAGAGAATGAAATACATCAAGCTCAGGGGGTTAATGCGCTGACCTGCCAAACAGAGGATCATCCGTTCTATGCCACGACCTGCATGTTAAAATGTCTTGATATAAAAGAGCTAGCTTTTTGTAAAATCTGCACATATTCTTTATCTCCATAGGGATTTTGACAAACTTCAAACAACAAACACATATTAATAATTGCAGATCTATTTAAATTGACTCTTCCATTTCAAAGGTGCTGCTACCTCGGTAGATTGGACCAACTTCATGGTTTTCCCAACAAGCACTGCTGTGGTTTATTTTGTATCTTCACAAGAGTCATTTGTTTTGAGAAGCTATACATCAGTTTGTTTATTCAAAGAAACAGGTGTTTTTTAAGGTTGTACTATTTTAGAAACACATGTTTTCTCTATTTCATTAATCATCTCCACATCTTATTGTGATGCACAACTATATGCAGATGATAATAATTCAAAAATGCTTTTATATCTTAATACCAGGAGGCTGTGCTATCTGATTTTATAATTTGAGAAGCTAACAAATAACTGTTTATTGAAACTAAAACATATACTCTCTCCCCATTTTCAAAACACATCTCTTCACACTCGCATATCCACCCTGATCATTATCCATCACACATCCTCTGTTTTTATTTATTTGATTATTTTATTGATTTATATACTGCATTGTCTTGTTTATGTCTCTTATGCTGGTGTTATGTATTGTGTATCTTGTTTTTATGTGTTTGTACGGCGACCTTGAGAGCCTTGAAAGGCGCCTATATAAAATAAATGCATTATTATTATTATTATTATTATATTAAGAGAATGGTCTGACCTGGCCTTAAAGTCTTTAAAATCATGGGTTATTTTCCTGTTTATCAAGGATAAGAACATAATGTGCTCCTAGTGACCTTGAGGTAGATGCAGTTTGGCCCTTCTGAAGGAAAGCCAAGGGCTAATAACAATTGATAATGCACATTTAATGGGCCGGTAACGGTTAAAGCTAGTGCTCTCTCTTCTTAAAACTCTTCCACCCTTCTTTTTTTCTCAGTCTTTCTCTCAGTTGTCTCCTCTCCAAGCTCCCCTCAACAACAGCCAGGCCAATTAAGAAATGGCTCTTGAAAGGGTAGCAATTATTCTTTTTCAAGACATACATGGCTCCTGCTTGCCTCCGCACATTATTATCTCTCTGGTATCCTACTGTGAGGTGCCTGGCCAACCATTCACTGCAACCCCTCACACTTCTGCCAGCCACGCTGCTTTTTCTCTCTAGCTGTCTGCACTGATGAGGGCCAGATTGTATAGCATCGCAGTCTAAGGCCCAATGGTGAGCAGAGAAACACAAGATAATGGGTGAATTATTAAGGGGAGCCCTGTTCAGAGAAAAATATTATCTTGATATCTTTGCCCACACCCACGCAACATATACGCTCCTTTTCTTCTTGCATCTCCAAGCTTCACCCATCTCTCTTTTTCATGGTTCTTATCATTTTCTTGTTTTCCCACTGATGATCCCTGCCACATGCAAATGAAAGTCACTGCTGTGGGTTTAATGCTAATCAATATAGTGTAAATATTAATTTAAGGAGATGGCTACATGGTAAAAATGGATTTGGCCTACTTAAAATGCAAGGAGCTCTATGTTTTGTTCTCTGCACGGTCTTGGAAATGCAGATATATACATGCAGTACAATCAAACACCTATCTCTAAAAATGCCTCAGAATATTAACCAACAAAGAAATATACAATGAGATTGTGAAAAAAGAGCGATAACAACTAAGGACACCAAAAAGTGGAGGGGGTTGGATGCTTTTAAATAACCATTCCACCAGTATGAATAATAGAAACATCTCTCACTGTCATTACATAAGGCTTTTGTGTGAAAATGTTGTATTGCTGTTGCAAAGAAGGAAGTGCAAATGGGAAAAAAGGCAAAGGCTGTAGGTGCCACAGGCGTGGGCTCAATGTTGGCTCCATCATCCATAAAAGCACATAAGTAGTCACCTAAAGGGCTGGATTAAGAGGCCCACTGTGAGAAGAGCACCATGGGACATGTAAAACAGCCTGTTAATATAATTTCGATCTCTGTGAGTCAATCATTCTGGATATTTGGGAGAGAATACTAATAGTACATTTACTCAAGCTGCTTGAATCAGACAGTGGTGATTAATTAAAGGAGAACATGTCAAAATATAAACAGTGTTGGCTCACCACCAAAATCCAAGGTTTGAATTATTGGAAGATCTTTTAACACATGGATATCGTAATGTAATGTAATCCAGTAATATTTCTGGATGTGTAGAAGGTTACATCCCATAGCATTTATATTTTTTTATCAAAATAGAATGCAATTGTGTTGTCAAAAATGAGTGGCTGGGCCTTGAATAAACAGGCACTAGTCGTAATTTCCATTCAACATAACGCACAATCAACTGTTAGAGTTGACATGGTGTTGGCATGTGGGTGGTGGAGGTGTTGAGAATGGATGAGTAACTCCTTTTCATTTCACCCCTTACATATTTACCTTTTCTTTCAAGTTCCCTCCTCAGCAGACTCTTGTTTGGCCACATCACCGTCCCTGAGAGACATCGTCCAATTGTCTGTCTACTTTGGAAGCCCACCCCCACACACTTATCACACACACACGTCTCCCTGTCCAACCTGTCTACAATGCTCTATTGAGATGAAAGTAGGCCAGTGTGACTACTAGTTCTAACCCTGAAACAAAATCACAAAAAAACAAAATAACAAGCAAACATTCCTCGTGCTGTCATTTACAATGGCCACACAGCTTGGAAGGACCTTGTTTTACAGTTTGTTCAAACCGATCGATAAGCTGTTTTCATCGTCGCTGTGGCCGCCACGGTTGTACTGAAAACACATTTCGCACACTTTCACTTTGTCTCTGCCTCTCAATCCTTATTTCCTCCACTTTCTCTCTCCCCCTCTCTCTCTCTAACACCATACTTCATTTCTTGTCTTTTTTGTTCTCATTTTCTCTCTTTCTCCCACCGTCTCAGAGGGTATATTTCTTAAACTGATTTAGTTTTGGCATCAACACGATTTGTGGAGGAATTGGCCACAAGATACTCAATCAAACAATGTTCTCTATCCCTCCCAGAAGTTGTTTTTCCCCATGCACATCCCACTTAGATAATTGTTCATTATGGATCCTAAAGTGGGAATTGAATGCTATCAGACAGCATGGACACATCAGCCTGAGGATGAACACCATTATCCACTAAAGTACACAAAGGCAGTTTCCACTTGTACCAATAAGAAAGGTCAAACACTTACACACACAGTCACACTTACACACACAGTCACACTTACACACTTATGGCGCGTTTCCACTACAGCGCGGAGCCCGGTTTAAGAGGGCTGTGACGTCAGCGGCCCGACTTTGGTTGCGTTTCCACTTGGCCTAGTACCGGCCGGCGGGTCCTAATTCACAGTTTTTCTGGCCTCATAAAATCGTGGTTCTAGGGCCAGGAACAACCAGGCTGAGTTGTGACGTCAACACTCTCGACTGCTGATTGGTCAGAGAGAATCGTCACAATCGGCGCGCGAGATAATCCCTAGCGTCGCATATATATATAGCGAAGCTTGCAGCGTTTTTATAAACAGCATTTTTGTCAACAGAGGAGCTAAAATGGCAAAGAAAAGCACGCCCTGGTTGGTCGAGGAAGTGACGACGTTCCTACATTACATTGCAGATGATAAGATCCAGCGGGAGCTCGACGGGACAACTCGCAATATTAAAGTATTTCAGGAGGTCTCTACACAGATGTCCACAAGCGGCTACTCGAGGACTGTCGTGCAGTGTAGGGAAAAACTCAAAAAGATGAAGAGTGAATATCGCTTGGTCAAAGATAATAACAACACGAGTGGTGCCAGTAGGAAAAACTGGAAGTGGTTTGAGCTAATGGACACCATTTACGGCCATAGACCGGCTAGCGTTTGGGAGGATGGAGGCCTGACTCTGCAACGGCGTTACTGGAGTCTCTGCATGGTACGTTTTTTCTAACGCTCGGTTATTTGCTTGAAAGCGTTGTGTCCCTATCTGTTCTAAAGCTCACTTCTAACAAATAAGTCGTCACGGCAGTTTTAAGCAGCATGACTCCCCCCACCAAAAAGCCGATCGCTCCGCCTACACTGCGTTACTATAGTTACTGCCCCAGTTCCTAAACTGTAATGGAAACGCGCCATCAAGTGAGCTGGTCCTAACAAGGCCTAACGAGGCCGAGCGAGGCCGAGCGAGGCCGGGCTCCGCGCTGTAGTGGAAACGCGCCATTACACACACACACACACACACACACACACACACACACACACACACACACACACACACACACACACACACACACACACACACACACACACACACACACACACACACACACACACACACACACACACACACACACACACACACACACACACACACACCAGCTAGTAGCTGTCACCCACCATTTTAAATAAATGGGTGCCTCCTGCCCTGTCCAACGAGCCTGCTAATTGTATTTTATCTTACTTGGTGGCGTTTGTCAGGCTCCATCAGTCTTCTGTGGCATGTATAAAATGACAGTCCACCTAGTTGACATTGTGAATAGTAGTCAGGTCAGCGCCCTTCTTTCCTTAAGGCCAAGAGGTTTGTTCAAACATTTTGCCTCGCCTCATTAATTCTCGAAGAAAAGGGGAAGGCAAGACTTAGACCTCCATTATTTTTGGCTAAGTGCCATACCCTTTGCATTATGTGAGGACGGACAAGACGTCTGTTCCAGTTCCTGTGTAGTTCAGCCCGTGGGTATATAAGGAAGGTGTTTTAGTCTGCAGTAGAAAAACTATGTGATCATTCAACCTGAGACCTTTTTGCTTTTGAAACAAACCCATTTGACAGAGGTTTTACAGTTTTGAACAGAATCACACTGAATATCAAGTGGGACATGCAGCAAAATAACCCTTTGAGCATTTACATTTGTTCAAGACAATATTGGGTAATAGATTGCAAACATTTCTATGGTCATGCCCAAAAGTTTCTTTCTTCCTTTGCTGATTATTAAGCAGAATAATATGCCTGACATTTGGAACTAAATGTTTCCAGTTGGCATAGGCTGTGGCAACCTTTTCCATGTCAGTACTTGAAGGGACATTTTTTTATCAATAGATAACTCTGAAATATTAAGTATTTCTCTCTCTCTGGACAGTGAACATAGGGAAACAGGTCTTTGGACACATGGATGATTGTCATTTGTAACCATGTTCACAAATGATATTTAATGGGGCAGAAAATCACCAGGCCACACTCCTGCTTCTGTTCTCAAATGTCAATGTAACACTATGTGAATATAAACGCTTAACATTTAGTGGCAAATAAAGGAACGTGGACAAGGCATTTGTAGTGCTGACATTTTAGATCAGTGCTCATATGTGTTCTGGGAAGGCTGTAAAACAGCTAATGTGTTCGAGGGTCTCAGAGGCTTACAACGCTGCTAAATTGGAGAGAAAAGCAGAGGGGGGAGTAAGGGAGTTGGAAAGCAGCAGAAGGAAAAGTAGATGCAAGGGGGAGGAAGAGTGAAAGGGAGAAGAAGAGATGAGAGTTTCTTTTTTCAAAACCTCGGCTAAGAGAGCCAGAAAAAGAGAGAATTACACAGGAAGAAAAATTGCCATTGTCGCAAGCAGAGACAGTGGTAAATGGCACGTCGTTTTGCAGTAATTTACAAATCGCAGAGTGGAAACAAAATTAGATTAAGTGGGTGCGTTGAAATGGACCTGCTACATATCACTATTAATTATGTGGCTGTCAAGGTTAAAGATTATTTATTTTCATGGCAGAGAGTGAAATCATGTCGTAGGTGACTGCTTTGGGGTTTTTAGGGGAGTCATTTTTCATGTGCACATACACCTCAACACAGAGAAACAGGCGGACATGGACATTCAATCAAAGGCCACTAATGTCTACATTATCGTTCAGGGCCATAAATGGCTTAACCTGACTTATGGGAAATAATAGTCTCAAGCGATGTAGCAATGTCACTGCTGACATTAATGAGGAAGGAAATGTTTGCCATGCTCTGAATGGCCGGATAAATGTTGTATACAAAACAAACCGAGGTTGTGTATGAATGTTGTTCTTAACATAAAGTGACATAATATAACTCTGACTCCAGGGTTCATCTCACAAGTACTGGAAGGACAAACAAATAATACTTACTGATATTACATAATCATCATGCGGTTAATAAATGCTACGAATGTACCCACACATTTCATTTTGTATTCTATTCTTTTGCGTAAAAAACAAAGTTAACTGAAAGGTGTTTCCTGAAAAATGTGCTGTTGATTATGCCCACTACTCCAGCTAGCAGTCATAGGGTCAAAGCTATGTCAGAGAGTACATTAATCCTATTCAGAGCTTCATCGCTCCAGAATATACGAAGAGCTGGGGAGAGTTTACATAGCCATGGACATAGACAGTTAAGTATGTACTGTTATTCATCTTTTCATACTTGGATCAGAGCAACACAGGCTGTCACCATGTTAACTCAATTGAATGAATCAGGATCATTGAATTACTTGAATTACTCGACACTTTATTACCTTTTAAAGAGCTTAATTCTTATAGTACCATAATATACAAACAGTACATACTGTAGCTGTAGTGTCTATATATCTGCAGAAGCTTTTGCGACTGTTGTTGGACAACATCTTTGGAATAATTTTGTTTCAATTTCATCTTACATGGGTACATTTTTACAGTCTTAACTGTGAATGAAAAGGTACATACATAAAGGATATTCACAAAACCTATAGGGTACAGTTTATGGACAAGCAGACAGATTGGCAGCAGTCATCATTGGCAACTGCTTTGCTGGATGGGTTTTTGAATTGCTTCCCAAATTCAACACCAACTTAATGTCCTTGATTCTATTGCCTTAATGGACATCGACAACTTTGAAAGTATTGTATCTGCCATCTCCCGAAGAGGAACTTAAACACCTAGGCTTTGACAGAAGGGTCTGTGCTATGGCTCTCTCCCTTAGTGTCTATGGATCCAGCTGTACAGTATCATAAACACAACACTTACCCTTTCCACATGTTGTATTAAAAACAAAAGTCACACAAAGAGGTCATGATAAACCGTGTAAAATGGGACAAAAGAAACAAGATAAATCAGCAGTTTCAGCAGAGAGGATGCTGCTGCTGTGTCTGCAGGAGGGCAGAGGTGACACTCTGCACTAAGCCCGTTATTATTTTTCACACCGTATTTGAAGCATATCCTACCCAACTGTGCTGCGATAAGATAGTAAACAATACCGTAGCAACACTCACACAACATTTTTGCTTCCTATATTTCTGGTACAGCTAAAACCTCAGATGGACTACCTTGGAAATTATTAAATAATTTTCAGAATCAGAATCAGAATACCTTTATTAATCCCACAGAGGGGAAATGTACATTGTTACAGCAGAAAAGAGACAAAGACAGCTGAATGTTACCTAAGCTTGCATTAAAAAGTACTAAAGATAAAAAAAAGAAATTATAATAAAAAAGTTACACATTTTACAAAAATAATAAAAAAGACAATTTTTACAAAAATAATAAAAAAGTTACACATTTTACAAAAATACACACCCTGTAACAGTTCTGAGGATTTAGGAGCCAGGTATATATTGCACAGTTTTTAACGGCATATATATATATATATTGCACATATTGCACATAGTTGGTATTTAACAACAAGAGGTGTTATACTCTGTGTTGTTGTGTGTGGGGGGGTAGGGAAAAACATATAAAGTTATCTTCTTCCACTTAGTTTGCATTGTATTACATCTTACATCCACAACTTGGAAGCAACACATGCCTTGCCCTGTGGCCTCCACAGGCCCAGCCATCAGACAACAGCGGTATCTGGTATAGGGTAAGCCCCTGCTACACCCTCCATCTGCTGGGCAGGCTGTCCCCAAGTCATTAGGCCCTTGCATGGGTACCCAGCTGGGGGGGAGGGAGTAGGAGGGGACAGGGCTGGCCCCACTATGCCTGGCACCGGCCATCCAGAGGGGGGCATCTGGCAAGGCAGCACCCTGGGTCAGGCTATCTGAGGAAGGAGCACAACGGTGAGCGCTTCATGGATGGCTCACTGTCTGTCCCTGGCAGCTTGTCATTTATCACTGCTGAGCAGCGATTTCAGGAGGGAACGTGATTAATTCCACTTTACCATTCTCAGAAATAAGCCCTATAAATCATCCTAAGCTTGGCTTGTGTGCAGCTTTTTGTTGTCGACCGATCTGACAAATCTTTACCTGGTCCGTCCACCCTGCTCGGCCCTTGTCTTGCCTCTGAGGGAGCTGCAAAATAGAGTCTGTGTCAAATAGACAGCTCAGTGATGAGAAGCGTTCGCTTGAAGACAGAAATAAAGAACAGAAAGACAGAAACACATGCACACACATTTATCGGGCTCAAATAAATGCATCCACGTCTGTAAAGTGTTTCCCTATTAACACCTCCTCTGTCAATCTAATCTTCACACATCTGACCATCTGTCCTCTCTTAAATGAATGACAGGAGGGGAAAGAGGCTAAAACACGATAAAATGGAACATACTAGTGATGTGAACCTGTCAGTGGAGTTTGTGGATGTAGGAGGTTCTAGTTTATTACCACAGCCACAGAACACATCATATCTAATATGTTAGAGGTAATAAGGACACAAGACACAGGACACAGTGATATGTGGCAGAGCGCCGCATGTCAGACAGGCACCCGGTTATTAAAGGCTTTTCTACTAATCTAACAGATATGCTGCTGTATTGTGAGTGATTTAACTGTTTTTTAACAATGCTTCCCTTCCTGTGTCTCACTTTCTTTATGTCTTTGGTAAAGGGTGTTGTATACACAATGAAAATAGCAACACTGGAAACTGTACATATTTTACTCAAATGCAAAAACCAGATGTGTGTGTTTTGATACACCATAAAAAGAGGAAAGATTAGTTTAAAACCATTTAAATACTTTTCCATTTTAGCACACATTGACCTTTAAAAAGTGCAAACTGCTGTTTGTCACTTTATGATAGAGGCCATTTACACGTTACATTAACGTGGGATCTCTATCCGGATAATAATTCAGAATTCAGTATGTTTTGAAATTAAGTGTATTGTATTGTTCTAAAGAGTAACATATTGCACATATTTGCCCTACTTTTTTCTAAGAGAGTATTTTTGCAAGTCAATAATTGACGTCTTCATCTCTGTGGAAATGACTAATCCTCCCATGAGATTTTCCCCCCTTCTTTAACCTCCTGATACCAATCTTTTTTAATTAAGTAATGACTTTCAAATGAATCTCAGATCATGTGTAAGAGAAGACACTTATCCTTAAAAGTATCTAAGGCTTGATGGATTAATTCAGGGGGAAGTGGGCCATGTGTCTTGCACATTAACAATCCCTCTTTAGCTGTTAGAAGAGTAATAATGGAGCATTATGTGAACAAAGAGTTGCAGCGGCAGCAGTCAGTGATTGTCTCTGTGACAGGACTAAATACAGACAGTGTCAGTGTCAAGGTGTGTGTGATGTATACAGGACTTCACGTGGACATCTGATTCCAGTAAGAGAAGTCAGTCCATTTTCAGCTGTACCGAAATCCATATTCACCCTAACAATACAGCTTCTGACTCCCTGGTGAGCTTAACAAATGCCACACAATCACTCCCCTCCAGCCTTTGGCTATGCCCACAACATTTATTCCTGCACTAAACCAAGCGAGGCCAATCGATTGGCCTATACTGTGGTCAAAGCCCCCGTCAAAACGAAATACAGACACTGTTTCACAAGAAAAGGAGAACATGAAAAAGAAATCACATTTACAGCACAGAAAGAAGAAAGCGTAGAGGAGGTGGTGTAAATGATGAGAGAGAAATAAAAGATTCTTTTTTCTGCACAAAAGATCTGAGTGTTTCCACTTCCATTTCCTGATCTCCGGCTTCTATTTCTTTCTCTCTGGCGTGCCGTGGTGCAGGAGCCAGATTGCATGACTAAATAGTCGTGTAGAGCTTACTCTATTTGATATTTATATTCCCATTGAAGTGTTCTTGTTCCTGAAGTTTTAATTGGGTGCTAATAAATAAATCATCCAGTCCCTTCCTCAACAGATGTGCAAGTGAGCGTTATGCTGCATAATATCAGTCTGCAAAGCAGGTGTGTGTGCTTGCCTCATGTCACTGGTGCATGGGATGAGATGTACCAGCCAGGCCCCCTTAATCTGGTGTGCTGTGGCTCAGTGAAAGACTACATAACAGAGGGATGTGAGAGAACCTGGAAAACGGATTTCTGTTTGCTGTGACCTGTTTTATATTGGGAAATGCTTCACACATCTGTGGAGGCTTATTTGTGATATACGGTAGGCTTTATGCACTAGCTTTGACCTGCTTTGGCCATTTGAATGCATAAGAATCACTATCCCGATACATTTTAACATGCTTGATAGATAACTTTTAATTTTAGGTGTATTAGAACTGCCCGGCTGCAGGTCATAGAGGCAGGCTGTAATAGTAGCATTGCAACACTTGGATAGCACAGTGTAAAATCTATCATGTTTAATATATCCTGTAAATAAACAGCTTTCCTGGCAAGCAGGGTAAATCCATAGCTGTTTCAGGCATAATTGAAAATGAAAAAATAAAGCCTCCCACATCCCCGCCGCAGCAGCTACAGATAACATCAGCATGCTTATTAAAGTCGGAAATAATATATTCATTATTTTATCAAAACTTTTCAAAATCTATTGTGTTATCAGCAACGTGTTGGGAAGCGTTACCTAAAGGAAAGGGTTGATTTTTTCTTACAATGTTTCTTAATAATAATAAACCTCCAACATGTCATATGTACGTGGAAAGAGTTATGGGTTGCTCTAATCATTCCTCCTCTGCATATTGTCAATTTATGAGATAACTTTGTAGAGTGTAAAAAAAAAGATATAACGAGGGACAAATCCACAGCCCTCTTTCTGTACAAAAATGCAATCTTGAGAGAAAGCAGAAGCCTTCTGAGTTCAAGCGGTTATTATCTAAAGTTACAGTCTGTTTGGCACAAAATTCCTCTAGGTTTTCTTGCTTAGCCGAGGCAGAAGGATACTTCCTGGTGTAAAGGTTTGTTGCCTGACAAAAGTCTGGCAACAAACCTACACTCAACTGATGAATATACCCACTTGAATTGTCCAACTCAGTTAAAGCGGCTTTTTCATTTAGGCTTTAAAATGTACATTAGCTTAACAACATAGCATTCAGGCTAGAGTTAATCTTACTAAGGTTGGAAGGCCACCAAGATACAAAGAGAAAAAGCATGGCTTCCTCCCTCCTAAGACCCACGTGTTACAGTCCAGATTTCCCAGCACCTGGTTGAGCAAGAAGCCCATACCACTCAGTACCATATCTTCACAGCACCATCAACTACGTATTGCATTACTGTACATAAGTAAAGTTAGATGCGATACCATAGTTTCCTTTGTAAGCAAAACAATGAAATCACATAAGGCACAAAAACCACATTGATCAGATCCTGATTCTTATTCAAATATTCAAGGCTTTTATTGTCATTCTTACATAGCTACAGTGTAGTTATGTCGGTGAAAATCTTAGGTCCCAGGCTCCTCCAACAGTGCAACACAATAAAACAGAGCAAGTAAATACAATAAAATAGAATATAATAGAAGTAGTGCCATAAGAGTCTATAATATATACAAGTGATACATCATTTGTAAGTTACAAACAGGTGAATGTTATGGATGTTCTTAGTTCTTGTTAGTGATGTTAGCTTTATATATAACTTATGCCATACACGACCAAAATATATGGCCCCACTCAATCAAAATATGATATGAAATATAAATCACAGCTAAAAGTTATGACATACAAACCGTTGAAAATTATTAAGAAAATCCTGCTTGGCTTTTTAAATACTCTTTTACTTTCAGACTTGCTTGAGAAGAGTCAAAAATATAAAGATAATAAAATGATAATTAAATAGCTTTCAGAACATTCACAAAAATATGTACTAGAGAGACATTATAAATAAACTCGACAATATAAAACAAGGCTCCAATTTACAGAAGAGCAACAGACCTTGAACAGCTTTTAAAAGACAACATTTACTGTCGTGCCACAAAACAAAAAGAAAGACCCATTCAAAATAATGGTTATTGTAAGTAAAATGACTTGAAGCGAGACTTGCATTACACACAGCTTCAGTGAGATGTTTACCTCTTATAATTTGTTCATGTTGAAATAAAAACCTCAAACTATCTGCATGGCTAGATAAAGTTACACAGGTGGTAAATGAACAAATTGTGTTTATACAGTCCCAGGAGTGCTGTGGTGTTCAAGAACCAGAATTCAGGGCTTGGGTTATTTAAAAGCTCTCCCCACCAATGGTGCACCCACACTGATGCTTTCACTTAATTTTGATTGATTGGACGTCACAAAACTGTGTTGGGTTGAACAGACTATTCCTAATCTGGCACAGAAATGTTCAACAAATGCTAGCCTTATAAACTTATTAGGTCATAAAGTTTGGGAACATCCAACTTCAACGTTAATCCGCACAACTTAACCTGAGAAGTATATCCTGCTAGAATGACTGCAAGCACTGATTTTGTGGAGTGTACTTGATGCTATAATTCAAACTAAACTAATGAGCAGAGAGAAACTATAGTGATGATATTATCTATACAAATGAGATGCTTAACTGCATTTTGGGTGAATAGGTTTATCAAAGCCACTCTCAAATAAAATTAACTGTTTTTATCATGCTTGCTGATGTTAAGTACTGGAATACATCACATGTTGTTATGTAACTAAGATACAGGGTATGTCAGCACTCTTTTTGGTATGGGGATCTTTTCAGATTTACAGTTATCATATAGACATTTACTCTACAACACCCCACTGTTAAAGACACTGCAAACAATTCCATACAGCTACTATTGCATGATTAATGAGCAACTCAAAGCACTTTGTCTTCTCATTACATCATGAATTTGAGGCCTGGAGCTCTGAATTCCCAGCTTATTGAAAGAGTTGTCTTGGTAGAAATTGCCTTATCTGTCCAAAGAAATTTGAACTTTTTTTAGAGTAGATGTTCATTTTAATGTTGATGGTTGGAGTTTAAGGATAACACATGCTTTTGTCTCTGAAAGCATGTTTTTGAAGAGAAAAATCAACCCTAACTTGAACTCATGTTCTGATATACTGTATATTGCCATACAAGGCTAGGAGAGATAGCTTTTCTTGGATAACTTCATGTCTTTTTCTGGTTTCCATGGATTTAGAATAAAATCATGTATTTCTCTGAAAGACACATTTAGCTGTTCTATTATTTGCCTTTACCTACACTATTTGTCTTATTATTGCAATATAGATATGATTATCTTCTAAATATAGTGATATATGATTTTTTTCCAAATTGCCTAGCCCTAGTTTAAAGCATACATGAGTGTTTCAGTCAGAGTATATCAAATGAAGTCAATGAATTTCCTTTCCGAACATGACGTGCAGTAACTACAAACCAAGCCTGCTGGCTGGATTGAAACATCATTTAGGGCTGTTTTCTCAGAATGAAATGTTCTCTCATAGTCTTTCTTCAGGAGCACTTATATAACCACACATCCATTATAATGAGTATCTATATAAAGCCTGATTTATAACATGGCGAAATACAGATTCTTATGCCTTTTTCACAGTATTTTCCGAGTTATAAAGTACCTATCCAAAATTGGCTTTGTACAAACTTAGACCTATTTAACACAATGTAACAAGAATTTAACCTGACTATCCATTGTTAACATTTATTTTGAAAACATGCAAATTAATGCATATTTAATAAAATGCTATTTTATTTTCTGGTGCATTATTTGCATATTTGAACATAACACTTCAGACAACATGGAATAAAAGCAAATAAACACCTTAATTGAATCAACTGGGGAAGCGTCAGGGTTATCTTTCACTTTTCTTTTCACCCTAGGTGTCTTCCCTTAGTTATCCAAACTGTTAGCGACAGCAATCAGTCTCCATGGTTACCAATCAGGCTCACTGTGTTTCCTTTAATCCAGGAACTGATGAGTCCCATGAGTCATTACATTTTGGATGCACACAGAAAAATCTACAATCCTTTATAATAGTGTTTTTTTTATTATCTGTTGACCCTAATGGAATCTGAATTGGTACAAAACAATAAAATATGTAAATGTATTATATTAAACATTGACCAGTACAGGAAACAGAAGGTAGTAGGAGCTTTCTTGCACTCATACGAAATCAGAACAGGTAAAACATATACACTTAATAAATACACTTATACTGTAGTATGCAAAACAAGTCCATTATTAGACAGAAATAAATAATGAAAGAGAGATTGTATATAGTTTCAGATGCCAGTGGGTAGAGAGGCTGGTCAGGACATTACAGGACTGTCTCAGAAAATTAGAATATTGTGATAAAGTTCTTTATTTTCTGTAATGCAATTAAAAAAACAAAAATGTCATACATTCTGGATTCATTACAAATCAACTGAAAAATTGCAAGCCTTTTATTATTTTAATATTGCTGATTATGGCATACAGCTTAAGAAAACTCAAAAATCCTATCTCAAAAAATTAGAATAGTTCCTCAGACCAAGTAAAAAAAAAAGATTTATAACAGCAAAACACAATCAAACATTTGAAAATGTCCATTAATGCACTCAGTACTTGGTTGGGAATCCTTTTGCACGGATTACTGCATCAATGCGGCGTGGCATGGAGGCAATCAGCCTGTGGCATTGCTGAGGTGTTATGGATGCCCAGGATGCTTCAATAGCGGCCTTTAGCTCATTAGCATTGTTGGGTCTGGTGTCTTTCAGCTTCTTCTTCACAATACCCCACATATTCTCTATGGGGTTCAGGTCAGGGGAATTTGCAGGCCAATCGAGGACAGTAATGCCATGGTCAGTACACCAGTTACTGGTGGTTTTGGCACTGTGGGCAGGTGCCAGATCATGCTGGAAAATGAATTCCTCATCTCCATAGAGCTTTTCAGCAGACGGAAGCATGTAGTGCTCTAAAATCTCTTGGTACACAGCTGCATTTACTCTGGGCTTGATGAAACACAGTGGACCAACACCAGCAGCTGACATGGCTCCCCAAACCATCGCTGACTGTGGGAACTTCACACTGGATTTCAAGCAACTTGGATTTTGCTCCTCTCCAGCCTTTCTCCAGACTCTGGCGCCTTGACTTCCAAATGAAATACAAAACTTGCTTTCGTCTGAAAAGAGGACTTTGGACCACTGTGCAACTGTCCAGTGCTTCTTTTCCTTAGCCCAAGTCAGACGCCTCTTCCGTTGTCTTGAGTTCAGAAGTGGCTTGACCATGGGAATACGGCTATTGTAGCCCATTTCCCGGACACGTCTGTGAACAGTGACTTTTGATACCTGGACTCCAGCTTCAGTCCACTGTCTTTGAAGCTCCCCCAAATTCTGGAAGCGACTCTTCTTCACAATGCTGTTAAGGCTGCGGTCATCTCTCTTGGTTGTGCAGCGTTTCCTGCCACATTTCCCCCTTCCAACAGACTTTTTGTGGATGTGCTTTGAAACTGCACTCTGTGAACAGCTTGCTCTTTGAGAAATTTCTTTTTGTGTCTTACCCTCCTGATGGAGGGTGTCAATGACGGTCCTCTGGACAGCAGTCAGATCAGCAGTCTTCCCCATACTTGTGATTTAGTTTACTGAACCAAGCTGAGTGTTTTTCAAGGCTCAGGAAACCCTTGCAGGTGTTTCGAGTTAATTAGATGATTCAAGTGATTCGTTGAACACCCTACTAGTATACTTTTTCATGATATTCTAATATTTAGAGATAGGATATTTGAGTTTTTCTTAAGCTGTATGCCATAATCAGCAATATTAAAATAATAAAAGGCTTGCAATATTTCAGTTGATTTGTAATGAATCCAGAATGTATGACATTTTTGTTTTTTTAATTGCATTACAGAAAATAAAGAACTTTATCACAATATTCTAATTTTCTGAGACAGTCCTGTATATCATGACTTTTGGACTCCATTAAATAATAGCGTTGTAGCCCTAGGACTGGCAATAATAGTTTGTTGACCCACTACGTCCTTCAGGCTGTAATATCTCACCAACTTAATCGATTGCCATGCTGATGTTGATACTTTTCCAAAGAAGAGTCATACTGACTTGATAGTTCCTTGAATTTTTCACTAGCGCCACCATGAGGTTGGTGTGTTAAACTATTGTTTATTTATCTCAACAACAATTTTAATGATTGCCATACCATTTGGTACACATCTATTGCGTACATAAGTGCATTTGGTGATTCCATGACCTTTCCTCTCCTACCTGTAGCTAGGACAGTTTTCCCTTGTCTTCTGAAATATCTAAACACCTACAAGATTTATTGGAACCAGATTTTGTGAAGACATCCATGGTTCCTAAAGGATGAATCTTTGATTGTAGTGTTCGCTGCCCTTTTCCCAGTAGGTACAGGCTCACAGAGCTGCTAACATAGCTATAGGCTCTAAGTGTTGTTCTAGTATGCAACTTTAATGTGAAACCACGCAACCTGGGAATAAAAACGGCAAAATCCTTCCTCTTCTAGTAAACATCACCAACACAGCTTGAGGTGTCTTTTCCTAGACATCCATTTTCTGACAGGGATTACAAATACTGAAATGACTGAGACTTCAATAAAGTTTGGGAAAGTAATTAATTTTGAGGGAATTAACTTCTCCAACTTATATTACACTGTAGCAGGGAAACATAATGAACAATCTAATGAGGCTGTTCTTGTCTTCTGGCAAACTTAACATTGAAGTCGTTGCATGGATGAATGAGCAAAAAAGCTTTGTGTGTATTTGTGTGTATGTCTATATGTGGACAAGTACTTGTTTTGTGTATGTTGTGGACTGTAGAACCTATATAGACTTTATTATGTATTATTCGCCTCGGTGAGCCAAAAGGGGTAACAAAACATGTTCTTTTGAGGCATCATTGGCAGCTGCGTTCCTTTTGTATGCCTTGTTTTAAGTTCACAGGCCTTCGTTTGTGTGTGTAGGTGGAATTGTAAAACGCAGGAATTGTGGATAAAGGCATCTTGCCAACCAGAATCCAGGCGGGATGAGGGCGTTGTATGAAAATGCATGCACACATGCTGTTTACTTCAGCCTCCCACCCTCACTGTCCTCTGACATCCCAGATCCAAACACCTGGAACCTTGAATGAAATGGCCTTTTCATGGGCTGGGGGCCGCAGTCATAGGAAGATAGAAACTAATGATGCTGTCAAGAGCCGAATAAACAGCTATAACTGAAGATGGCTTCCTGCTGAGAAAGCCAGCCCCCTGCCTAATTAACATTGACTAATAAAATAACATAGCAGTACTGCGTGTTCACAATATCAGGTCTACTCTGTCAGAAAGAAGAAACAGCTCGCTGCAGATGCTAGGTGGAACATTCTTAAACTCACAGGGGCGATTTTTTATACCTGTTCCAAGATTTTGCTTTTTGTTTTAAAACATTTTTGTATGAGGATAACTTTAGCTCATTAGTGTAAAAATGATAAGAATTACAATTAACATAATTATAATGTGTGGAAAGATCCTAAAAGCTAACAGTTTTGCAGTACAGTGACATAAATAACAGGCCCTAACACAGGGGAAACAATTATTTGGCGGACTATGCACACAAAGAGAGTCTGCATATTAAAGTTGAATTAATTTGAAATACAAGCAAAGAAACAGCACATCTCTGTTGCTGCCAGGCAAGGCATATTTTTAAAGAACACAGAGGTCCAGGCAGAAGCTGCAAAAGACAACTGAGAAGGCAATCAAGTCTTTCTCTCTCATAAGTGCCTTGCTGATCACTTGCGTGTTAGCCAGTGGACCAAGATAACCATAGGGCTTGGGTTTCAGGATTTTTCTTTAGACCTATGATTGTAATGTCTATTTCATTCTATAGATGTCTCAGTGCTCCTGTTTCTTCAAGCTTAGAAAGGGTTATACTGAGAAATAGCCATAATGATTTTAAAAAATCGAGCAAACTAAATGGAAAGCTTTTCCTGTATGCTGTGCAGCTACTTATTCATCTCTCCCTGTTCAGGGCCTTCCCATCAGGCAGCCCATCCTGTAGCTGCTTATTAATTTAAAATCATCTGCTGCACCTCCAGGGGTAGATAAATGCCAGGTACAGAGACAGGGCAGTGTTGAACCTATAAAACTATTACAGAGGCCCCTTCCTCACCCCTATTGCCATGGCCTGATAATAGCCTCACACTACAGCGGTAGAGCCAAACCATGAGAGAGTTAGGTGTTTCTCTCTCTGCCTTGTAGGCTCTACGGCTGGATTAGGGACACACTCACACACACAGGAAACTGTTTAGCCATGTTGTGTAGAGCCCCCGCACTGCCCAAGGGTCCGCCCGCCCACCCATGTCAAAATGCCGCTGCAAATGTTGTAAAAGCCATGAAAGGATGGCATCAAAGTGGCATTATCCCTCTGGACAAAGGAGGGCAAGAATAAATACAATACATAACGACTGCATGATAGAACGGTGGATCCGCAAGCAGGTAAACTAAGCTAACTCATGTTTTCTCTCAGAACATGTTAGTGTTGAAGAGGCTTTGCTTTTGGCCAAGTAAAAAGTAACATTACATTCAGTGATAGGACCTCCTACAGCTGCTAACTTCAAAGCAGTTTTTTAATCTAACGTCAGTGACTGTCAGAACCTGTTATTGCATCAGATGTTGTTATTGACAGTATGACAGAATTATATAACACAGTCTGAGTTGCTGTGCTATATTATGGAGGCTTGTAAATCTATGTTTCCATAATGCAGTAGTTAACATTTAATACTGTAATGATTATACAGGATGTTAAAGGTACTCAACAGAGGAGATGCTGGAGTGTTAGTCACTACAAGCACAATGTGCATTGAGCCTTCTGTACACCTAGTGGCATTATACATTTTCAGTGCCATGTGATTTTATAAAGTAGTTCAAATGCAAAGTAAAATATATAGAGAAGAAGTGTGTGTGGTCATTTTTGATGTATGTTTGGAGGTATTCAGCACAATTTCAGTAAAGAACAACTGTTGAAGGCTTCGGCTCATCCTGAACATGGTATTTTATGAGGTTACAAAAGGTATGGCCTTCTTGTTGAGTTGCTTTTAAACATTTCGCAGATTTTCTAATTGAACAATTTATTGGTAGGATACCCTCCTAGCCGAAGGTTCCTCAGGACCCAAGGGGGCATACATTGGCACATTTGATTTCACATGTTATTAAGATTAACTGTACTTATTATGATTGATATCACAAGAAACTCCAAAGTTGCATTTATATGAATTTGATTTTAAAGTAAACCAGTTGGTTCTTATAAGGCAAAATATAAATCCAATTAGAAGCAGAGCCTGAAACATGTTGTTCTGTGCTCATGCACTAATGCTTTTAACCTTTGAAATAAATTGTAGCATTTTCTTTAACCTGCAACATCCTTTTTTATCTCATCGGTGTATTTGTCCTTCTCTCCCAGCACTTTTGCCTCGGCCGTGGCCAGATTGACAGTTTACGAATTTAGTTTGGAGTGAAATGGTAAAATAACTCAAATTTGATATGGTTCTGTTTTGGATTACGATTACGTTATTACCATTTTCAGCAAAACTTTTGAGGATTTTTATAGTTCAAATATGAAGAAACTGTGAATGTTATAACATAAATTAAGGTAACTAACATTACATTTTCTCTAAAACTGTACAGCTGTTGTGTGTTGTCTTAAAAAAAAAGAAAGTATTCAAGGAAGTGTTACTTATACTTAACTTATATTATATGTGAACTCATATCAACTCATAAACAATCTAACTCATAGTCATATTTATTTGCATAACTTAATTATTTGAATAAGCTTTGTTTTTTATGAACATCTTCTGAAAATAGGCCGTCACTTGTGTATACACTTTGTGAATTCCACCCACACTCCATGTTCTACTATTGGATTTTTATCTTTGCACTTGTTTTTTTCTCGTGGGTTTTCAAATAAGACATTTCCATCCGCATATGTTCATTACAAAAGTGTATGGCCTATATAGAAATCAAGAGATGAAAACAAAGATGGCAAACATTGTAGATGAAATGCTGAAATCGGCTGCTCTCTCTACACTCTTGGGTTATTAGCATGGGAATTGTAAGACCAGTGCATTGAGACTCCCACACATTTCTAATTCATCACTTTGAACAAACAGCTCTGTAGATATAGTTTTTTTTTTTCTAATTCTCCATCTCAGATTTATATTGCATCTCAGCTTTTTTCTTCACGCTTCAAAACCAATGTTTCATGTTTATTTTTTAGGGTGGCATAAACAAGAAAAAGGCTTTAAGGGCTGAGATGAAAACAACTGACCATAAAGTGCACTGAAAATGAATAAAACATCCTCAGTCGAATCCGTGACTTGTCATGGAGCTACGCGAGTGTCAGTAAGACTCACAGCGAGCCTGGAACACCCAAATCCCATTAAGCCTTTGTAAGGGAATGGCTGACATTTCGTGGTCTAATTAAAATGTTCCGTCAATGAATCAGTGAATGGTTAACAACAATTAACAAGTGGCATGGGATTCTGCAACAGGGACATGACCACATAAACCAGCTAACCTCGGAGCTTTTTCCATTTTTCCTTAACAAGAGAAAACGCCACCAGGAGGGAAAAGGGGAGTAGGGCGGAGGCCTCTATGATATGTTATTATTCACTGTACAGCTATGGTTAATTTTTTTCTGAACCTTAATTATTCAAATTGAACAAATGCTCATTGTATGGTCTGCATAAATTAGATTAATGCAGCCATTACATTATCAGTTGTTATCATAATCATCCATTTAACCACACTGCTCTGTATGGCTGTTGTGGCAGCTGTGTTTGTGTAACTGTTTATACAATCATGCAGTCCCTCTGTTTCCTGCTCATTTGCATTTTCTGAAAATGTCTCCAGCAACAAAGTGGTAGAGGAGGGGCCTCAAACATCTCGCCGACACCCCCTCAGGATGCTCCTTTCTCTCATGTCCATCCCTCTTGCAGCTCTTTCTCCCACTCTGCTGTCAAGGCACATCCTTAGAAACCACCCGGGTGTCACCATACTTCTTCCTCCAAAGACACAAGGAGGGCATACAGTCTTTTAATCATCCTTTCTCGCCACTTCTCTTCTTCTCGGGGGTCAAAATAACAAAAGCTGTCACACAGGCTCATGTCGTCTCCCGGTGATCATAACGGATAATTACCCCCCCCCGGGACTCCAGTCCAGCCCCATCTCTCCCACAAGCACTATTTCACCGTGAATCCCCAGCACTTGTGAAATGGCTCTGTCTCAGTAACAAGCTGTGAGTGGCAGTGATTTAGTCAGAGATAAAGCCAAGGCAGGGCAACCAAAAGTACACCAACCTCCAACCCTTTTACACTGTTTCCTGCTAAAAAAACACTCTTTCTTTTCCCCTAAAGAAGATTTATAAATCAATGAGACAGCGTGAATGTCAGAAATTGTTCGGTGAAGTCATTTCTCAAGTAGATCATCATCTTGTCCAGGTGACGGATTAAGTTGACCAAAAGGGGGCAGTGTTGTTATTTTTGAAAGGAAGGTGGGACAGACGGCCTGTGCTGCTGCAGTGCTTGAGCAATTGAATGAGTGAGTGAATGAGTGAATGGGTGATTAAGTGAAGGGCGAAAGCAGATAACATGCTCACTGACTGACAGAGGGAAGCTCAGCGATCAGCATCGATCCCGCCACACAGACCTCCAGTGGTTGCTCCACCGGCCTTCAGGGCTCAGCCATGTGCCGGATTATCAGCCTGAATGATTGCATCTGTGGGTAAATGTTTCATCTGATCCAATACAAAAGGTTGGTCTGCAAACTATCACAAAACATTCAAGCAACTTACAGTTAATGCCTTGAAGTGGAGGCCTTGGATGTTGGGATTTCTTTAGATCTGCTCGCAAAAATCCAAAGATTCTAAATATATCATTTGCTGTATACGTGTGCTGTGCATTTAAATTAGATCGAGGACATTCGACAACTACATTTAGTTTGTCAGGTTGATCGTATTAATTAGATGCAGATTGAGCTGAACCAAAGGGAATATATTGTTCACAAGGGAATGTGAAATGCAAAGCAACCAACAGAGAGGCTGCTGTTTTAAAGTAATTTATCACAGATCCATTTAAATCTATGATGTCCATTTTAAGTGAGACCTGTTTAGGGTATTAGGTGATGCTGTAGGCGTGCTACACTATGGCTTATCATCATTCAGATGGTTTGAAAAGCTCATTCTCTTTTTTAACGTTTTAGTTTGCAATGAAAATGAAGCCATTTCCAACCTATAAAAAACAAATACAGTCAAGTCAATATAATACAGATGAGTTTCAATTGAAAAGACGGGATTTATGGCAGAATATAAGAGTCAGTAACTATCAAACTCAATTTGTACAGTTTTGTCTCGAAGGGCTTTAGACCTCAAACTAAATCCTCAGAGATCATGTGGAATCACAGAGGCGGGAGGATTCACAGGCAACCTTTATGATGAATGAAGCTATTCCAATCCCTCCTCACCTCCTCCTTTTTGCCCCTCTCTCATCTCTACTGACATACCTCGTACCTACATGACCAATCAAACTATAGAACACAGTGCAATCATCTTAGAAAAGCAATTCACTCCTTCCTGGGCCTGCTCTTTTGGTTTCAGAATCGTAATTTCGAAACCACAGAGAGAAACTTTAGCGACCGTCCTGTGGACTGCTATTTAAGATCAGTAAACACCAGCCTGATGACGCTGTTTCTTCCTGCAATACTGCAAGTCCACCTCTCCCCTTTCTCCTTCAACTCTCTCTAGGTCTTTGACTGAGAAGAGGTGGCAAAAAAAGAATGTTTCAAGCGAAATCTATAATCACGATCCCTCATCCAACTCCCCCCTGGTGTGGCCAATTGGTATTCTGCAGGATCTTCCGGCCCCCCTATGGTGTTCCCAATCTCCAACTAGGAAGGAAAGAATAGAGAGCTACTAAGCCCCTGGATGGAGAATGCCTAGATGTGGATTAATGTGTGGAAGAACAAATGAAGTCCAGGAGAGGGTTTATATCTATCAATATAAAGTAGCAGATTAGGCATAGAGATGGCTGTGTCTCTCTCTATTTTCATTTGTCAAAGTGTTTGGCCACATTACTACATCGACAGAATCAACATCGCATAGTGAAATTAGAATGGGATCAATGGACAGAGGGGATGCAATGCATGCTCTGCATCTATAATACATACACAAGGTTATAATTCTTAGGTATATATTAAGTGCACACAAGGGGCAACCTCTGGGACTAAAAAGTTAAGCCAATTCAGAAGAGACTTTAACCTGCATTTGCTATAATGGTCAGCATGGAGTGACTCCCCTGGCTGCAAGTACATTTCAATAGAAGTCTGTGAGAAAATGACTCTACTGTTATATTGATTTATTACCTTAGTCACTTAGTTTTCCTCTCAATTACTAGTTGCAATACTTCTTTAATAAACAGCTTGATGTTTAGTTAATGAGCTATGGTCCAAATTAGATTAAAATAGATTATAAAGCACGGTATACTTGAGGGTGCGACTACCTTGTGATTGACAGATCAATACAACCAGGTTGTCCGATTTGGGAGTTGCCTGTGTTTCATCTTATAACTTAAACTCTTTCACCGTGAATTTAAGGTAATTACAAATCATATATATATATGGATATTCATTCGTCGGATTGACCCAAATGCGGCATTAAAGATACAAAAAAAGGGTATATCACGTGTATATGTATATTTCTAATTTAAGATTTAGAAAGATATCATATAGTGAACATTACTAATGAACTAAACAGGCTTTTGTTTGATTCTTCTGTCACTAGTAATACACAACATATGACCTGCATCAACTTCATAAACAACAAGGCTCGGCAAATGGTGTAAAGTTCATGAATCAATGAAAACCCAAAAAAACATGTTTTAATACTGCACTATAAATCTCCTCTGAAGAAAAGAAAAACACATATAACTAGGCTGTGATCATCTATAAAGGCAGTATTTAGAGGAGCTAATTGCAAATATAATCGTAGCTAAAATGAATGAGAAGTGAACATATTCTATTACTTCTTCGAACCACAGCCAAGGAAACTGTTTTTTTGTTCATTATATTCATAGCTCCGAGCCATGAAAGTGTTTTTTATTCTGTTTTCTTCACTTTTTTTAACCTTTCAGGTGCTTTGAGGAGCCTCAACCTCTGTGCCCCTCTCAGACAACCTTGGTCGATCCTGTAATGAATTTAGCCAGCAGCAATAACGGTGCCAATCAATAGCAATCCGTGGTATGTCATTGACAGGTTAGACACTGTAATGTTTGGCCATGGCAGCTACTCAAAGGAATGAAAGCAGGTCCAGCAGTTCTTATTCAGCACTTCAGACAAGTGTGCACACACGGGCAACCTCATCCCTGCTGACATCTACAATAACACAGAAATATCAATATAAATATCATTCACTGATCATCCACAAATAGACTCTTTAATGTCGTATATATGATGGAAAAATACCACCTGTGACCTGCATCATTTCAAGCATTTACACAACCAGCCTACACTGACCAGACACTGTGTCTCTGCGTAGCCTTGGAAAAATAGTTTTACTTAATATGTCCTCCCAAACATTTTTAACCGAATGCTGGACGGAAAGAAAGCAAGCTTAAGGTAAAAAGTCTTCGATCGATGTCTGTTTATTTAAACTACTGTTCTACTAGATGGTTAACTGTTAAAGGACCTTTCGATCCCAGTACCCTCAGAGCTGCGATGTGAACACATTGGAATGAGGCTTGAAATATTTGCGTACTTCCAACCTTTGCTTCATGCAAAGAACCACAAACAACAGGCTATTCTGTTTGACTAAGTGGAGTTTTCAAGACATGGGCTCTTTCTGCTGCAGTACACTGTCTTCAGTTTGTCCATGCTCAGAGCTTTCACTTTTTTCCATTAAATTCACAAAAAAATATTTTCACTTTTCGTAATACAACCATAAAACAGCTCTGTGATATGGGTCTGGGTCTGGGATAGAACATTTCAGTTTTTGATATTTGTATTTTCGGCCAATCTTAATTTATTTAAATGTAAATTAAGTTACAACTGAATATACCTCCTACTAAACCGTAGGTGTCAATTATCTTTGTGTATTTATTGCAGTCCCTTTTATAGTAGGCAACATGTGTGTTAGTATCAACAAATTGCTGGAGTCACACGGCAAAAATATGTGCTGCTTCTAAAGGTTCTTTACTCTTTTCTTTATTTTCACCTTTAAAGCCTCAAGTGATATATTAGCTTGTCGCTGTAGCTAAATTTGTTGTTGACAGTCGATAGCCTGCAGACCTAAACGTCTGGTTACCTGCTTGATTTGTCTTTGTTGTCGTGAAATAAGATCTGAATGAACATCCGATCATAAAGCATTTAGACCTGTGAAGCCGCTAGTGACTTGGTGTTCTTCGGGCCAAAACATCAGTGGTCTGACAAAGGCTGAAAAGCTCTCACCTTACAATAGTGAATATAACTCCTCCACACGCTCCCTGCTCAGTCCCTCCATAACAATGCCATCAGCCACATTTGCAAGGTTGGTTATGTCATGTTCCTTTTTACAAAGCAATAACCTCCAGCCAGGGGACTCTAAGGGATTGGAATTTAAGTTTCCTCGTCATTTGTATGTGTCGAGCTGCCTGCTATGGCAAATTGCAATTCCACATCCCATAAGGTCAGCCCTCACACTTCCTACTTGTTTCTCTTTCTTTGGTTGGAAAATGACACTCAACAAGGGACAGACTTATAAAATGTAAAAGGAGTGCCTTAACCCCCCCAGGAAGTTTAAGTTACAAAGAGTTTGAACCATCAAGGCAATACATTTCCAAAAAGGAAATCGCAGTGACTACAATAAATATATCTGTAGGCTACATGGTTTCTGATACACATAAAAAAATTGCTTTTTTCATTAAAGTGGAACTATCATGCTATATTTGAATAATATATTGTAGGGCCATACCTATATAAAACATGTCTGTGAAGTTTTTTTTTCAAAATACCAAACAGATCATGCATTTCAGCCATCCCTCATTTTGCTCTATTTGCTCTTTTTTTAGCCCTGTTTTTGCAAGGGCTGATTCTGTGAGAAGTCTTCTTCGCTGCTTTTGTGGCAGACTACAGCGCCACCTACAGGCCTGGCATATGTACTACAGCGTCTCCAGCGCTTTCGAACGGCAATGGCTGTGGCCGTCTCCTCCTGTTAGGTGGAGAGTTGCCCATATAGGCGGAGCTCCCCTTTCCTGACGTCAGAAAAATTAAAATCTGTATCAGTCTGTATCACCTCCGTTGCAGCCCCATTTTTAGAGATTTTGGTATGGAGGAAAAGAGAGAGGGTTGTGTTTTCTGACACTTGGTGAGTTCCCTGACACACCGGGGACACATATTCATGTATAAAAGACGTACAAAAGTGCATTTTGCATGATAGGTACCCTTTAAATAGTAGAACAAAATGTAATGTAGAAATATGTACTGAAACATTATTTAAAATATGTTTCACACATATTACATATTACTGAGTTTGTATTTTTCACATTTGTATTTTGCAGTGGCGAACCGTGTCTATCACAACTGGACCTTCTGTAGACACACACACACCCTCTGCCGCGCCCCCCCCCCGCCATTATAATGTCCGTCTTTTCACTGAATTGTCGTCTTGAAAAGGGTACTCACAACAATTCCGCAAAAACATCATCTTCACCTGTTGCACTTTCCATTTCAACGTTAAAAACAATAAAACGGCATATGAATTGCTTCGTGGCATATATCTAGATCAGGGCTCTCCAACACGTCGATTGCGAGCTACCGGTAGCTTTTCAGTAGCTCGCCGCTCGATTATCGATTATAGCGTAGTAAGGTTGCTTATTGATTTTTCGGCCGCGGCTCGACAATAAAGTTTTTTTATTTTAGAATTGTTTCTGTCACACGAATATCAAATTGGTCGGTGACGCAGAGATCAAGGAACAGACGTGACAGCGGCACAGCGACACCACACACGGAGCAGTCTGCTTTCTCCACCAACACCAGTCCAGAACCAACAGCAGAATGACCCGCTCTGAATCAGGCCCTGTCGCTGCAGCTCAGAGACACACAACACTCGTTATCATCATGTCAGGTTTTTGGTGGATTTAATCAAGTCTTGGATTGCAGAGTATGAATGTCCTCTTGCTATTTTCAGTTGATAAATACTTGTGTAAAGTTTGTGAAGGCAGGAGGAAAGCTTCCGCGATCACCGTCTCCTCTCCGTTCCTCCAAACCCCGCCCCCTCCCTGAAAAAATAATGGCTGATAGTGACCCGATAGAAACTTTATTATTCACTTAATCACTGATTGAGATATGATGAAGCTAACTTAATCTCATACATTCATGGGATTTATGTAACAGTAAGACAGAGAATGTAAGTGTGCACCCACATGCACTATTTTAGTTTGTATATGCTGTTGTAAATACTCCTGTTGTCTGCTGTGTTCAGACCTCAGACTCAAGTCATGTGTGTGATGCCACATTCAAGACATTCAGCGTCTTTTTTTGAACAGAAGACCGTAGCTAGAAGCTGCAGCTAGACTGCAGAAGTATTAGTTTTTTGTTTTTGAGGATGGAACAATTTCACACACAGATATAGGGAGGCTAGACCTATACAATTGATTTATTATGGTTTATAATTTAATGTAAAGACGAAGAAGAAGTAGAAAAAGATGGCTGAACAACTGTTCAGTGTCAATCCTGTGGAGTTCTCCAAAATAATGTTCAGCTTAAGTCTCAGCAAAACTCACAACATTTCTGGAGCCTTGTAGACCCAGAAAACTATAAGAACATTCACCAAGCAGCACTGAAAATGTCTGCTTTATTTGGTTCTGTTCTACATACCTTTGTGAAGCAGCTTTTTCTGACATGAATGAAATCTAAATACAGAACAAGACTGACATTTAAATGACTCTATTAGAGTGAACCTAAGTGGGTACTCTCCAGCATACACCTATGGTGGACTCCATGCAGCGCCATTCATCTCACATCTGTAAGGTGGTGATTAAGGACATTTATGTGAATTTTCAGTGATGTACCTACTATGTGGGCCATAATAATATGTGAGAAATTTTCGTTTTCTTGGACCTTGATGTGAAGTTAAGATTTTTGATAAGCTTTAGGTATTGCAATTTCACACGTGTACAAAAGTATAGCTTAATTCAACTGATGAGGGCTATATGAATAAATGTAAGCGATGGGATGCAAGTAGCTCTTGGCCACTTTAATTTTTTCAAAGTAGCTCTCAGATGAAGAAAGGTTGGAGACCCCTGATCTAGATCCTTTGTCTCGAGCCAGTGAACTACCGGGCCTTCGAGAGTACCCTGGAACCGAGGAAAACTCTGACAGAATACGCCCATTGGCTACAAATCAATATATGATTGGTTGATCAAACTGTCAATCCAAAGGTACGCTCTCATTCAGTGCAACGGCCAGGGTATTCTATAAAGGATATAGAATACCTTGGTTGAAGGATATTCTACCCAGAGACCCAGAAAAATATCTGATTGGTTGCATTTCTTTTCTAACACAAAACCACTGAAATGCGTAGTGCATGGTCCGAGAGGGACAAACAAATCAACGTAACACTGTAATATTACAGATCAGCAACACAGATACAATTCTCATTTATTCATTTTACATACATTTTATTACATTTTATTTATATAATTAAATCGATTTTTTGTTTGTTTTATCTTAGTGTTCCAGGGTATTCTCTGAATACCTTGAAGGCCCTGACGGTTCGCCACTGGTATTTTGAGAGAAATGTGCAAGTGAACTAATTGTAACGTAACGTCCACACGGTTCCATTGCGTGCTTCAACGGAGACGCTTCCCATTCACTTTGAATGGGGTGACGTCAAGCTTTGCCGAACTGCATTGTGGGTCCGTTGCGTTGCTTTGCCTCCGTTGCTCGCGCTGAAAGTTGAGAAAAGTTCAACTTTTCAAGCGTCAACGGAAGCGCCAGCCAATCAAATCCAACAAG
This sequence comes from Dissostichus eleginoides, assembly GCA_031216635.1. Taxonomy (NCBI): domain Eukaryota; kingdom Metazoa; phylum Chordata; class Actinopteri; order Perciformes; family Nototheniidae; genus Dissostichus; species Dissostichus eleginoides. Next base: position 17,771,759 of record CM062271.1, read on the forward strand.
TCCTCCAACTCATACGACCAAATAGGTCGATTGTTCAAGCCCTTATTACGACCAAATAGGTAGATTGTTCAAGCGCTTACTACGACCTATAATCACGTTTTAAAGTTTTCGACCTCTAGTGCTCCCGTTGAATGCAAACGCTACGCAGGGTCGTATATTCACAAATAACCCTCTCTGGAAAATCCTAAATTGTAGGATAGTTTGGCCAGTTAAATGCTTTTTGATTAGATTTCTAGCGAGAAGTGTATATTTTACTTTTATAATCTACGTCCAGTGGATGTGTAGGATCTATAGTTTGATAGATATTACGAAGATGATTTGAGATCTCGCCAGGAGAACGTGTATATGCGGCAGCCTCCATGTAAAGTTAGCGTCAACACTCACGGTGTGAAAACAGTATTTCCGGTCTCGAAGTTTTCATAATAAAACCGTATTCCACCCACTGTCAAATGATTTTAAAGCTATATCTGCAGTACTCATCCACTAAAAACATCAGTTTATCCTTGTTAATTACACGACATTAATTGGTTTAAATTGTGTACACTGCTTTTGTGTTTTTCCCATAGGTTTTTTCCCTTTAGATTCTGAGAGACACATTTCTTTTTTCAGAGGTTTTGATCAAACTTGAAGCTCTGTGATTGGATGTTTTAGCCGCAATGCACATTGGGATATGGTGTTTATGCGATATGAAAACATTTAAAAAAAATAAAATAATACTTTATTCCGAGTGTGCTTTTTTTTTTTCTTTGGAAGTCATCACATAACGGCATTGTAATACACGGTTCGGCTGCATTAAATATTACATATCTGCCTTAGTTCTTTATTTATAGAGCCCTGATTAGAAGACTTCTAGACAAACTGGAAGATATGCCGCTGAAACTGAATACGTGACGTGGATTATAAATATATCAGCAATTAAACAACATCTTCAATTTATTTTCACACAATACGTCTCCTAGCAGTATCAACACTAATTCGGCTGACTTTTATATTTGATCCAATTGGTAAATAGGCTGTATTTACACCATAACGGTGCACAGCTGATAGAAAGGGACTTATAGTTTTTAGAGATATTACTGATTTTCTTTGAATATAAGAATGTAAATACTGAGTTGAGAGAATAGTCAGGGGTTTTGGGTGATGGGAGACACATCTATGGAATCACAATTTCAATAGCTTTCCATTAAATGACGGATATACCTTTCTGTTTCTGATGTTTTACAAATCAGATATTAATGTGTATACACATTAATATCTGATATTATATATATCATATAATATATATATATATATATATATATATATATATATATACATTATCAGCTATAATATTTGAATATTTGTTCTATAGAACTACAATATGTGAAATAATATAGCAATATCCTGTACAATTATGTGAAAACATGAATAAAACTACACATCTTCAGATGTTATACATACATAAGTGTCCTACACTAATAATAAAAACGTATTATGGCATTGTATGCTGTGTGTTATTTGTAACATCTTCAGAAACTACCTTTCCAACTCCTCATGCAGTTCACTGTTACAGGTCTATACAGGTTCACGGTACAATGCATAAGCTTGAAATCGAGAGACTGAAACTGTATTTTTCTTTACCGTTCTGTTTTTTTTTCAATTTCACAATAAAGTTAATAGTAATATTATGTTTGATATTATTATGGTTTATTAACTAGACCACTGTTTTTTTATCCTGCACTGCCTAGTGGTTAAAGCACGTTATTGAATTTAGTTGTTGAATTAGTTATATTTGATGAAAACATTTAAATATTAAGAGTAGCCTACATACAAATTCGGGGAAAGTAGAAGGTCAATGATAGAAATATAGAATAGAAAATATCAAGAAGATACTGTAGTGATCTCTACAATAAAACAGCTAGTGGAGGACGTCCAAAGATATTAACAGGAGGATGTGCAAAACAGACAAACTAATAAGGCGTTATTTAAACATTAAAGAATACTTTAAGTTAAGGTCTTCTTTTGAATAAGAAAAAAACTTTGGCGGTATCAACAGATAAATATTTAGTCTGACAAAGTACTTAACGTCTAATATATTGCATAGTTTATTTTGGCACTTGACAATCACCTTCCCTGAATTTTACTCAGGTGTAACTAAAGTCTGATTTAAGGGTTGTATATATTTCACATCATTAATCAGAATCTGCAAAGTAACTAAAATACCAGGTTAACCTCTGAATTGTAGTGGAGTAGAACAAAGTAGTACATGCTGCTGTAACAAAAACATTTCCCAACTTGGGATCAATAAAGTATATCTTATCTTATCTTATCTCCGGAGCGTTTGCAATCAACGGGAGCATGTTGTTTCTTACACGACCACTAGAGGTGCTACACTTTAAAACGTGACTATGGGTCGTAATAAGCTGCTGAACAATCAACCTATTTGGTCGTTTTTTGTAGGAGGACAGGCTGATCAAATCATATGCCAGTACAAGCACTAGCCAATCAAACCGTGTGCTTGTGTGTCCGGGGCGGGAGATTAATGTGATTGGTTGTTGGTCGCGCGCCATACACGCCCATCGGCAAGCTTCAACGCGACGGAACCGTCTGGACGATACGCAACTGTATTGTACTGAGAAGTCCACTTCTCATTACTTATTGCAAACATATGTCCCTTGTGAGCTTGTGATAGTAAGTAAGTAATTTGAGGAATGTGTTAGAAGTCATAACATGAAACTTGCCAAACATTCTTTATTATGAGTGGGGTAATACATTTCCATGTCATTGTTCAAAATGGACTCAAAAAGAGACACAATTGATGTAGCAGTGACTTAAGAAATGTTATTCTTTCTGTTAATACGTTCAATACTTAAAATTATTGTGCAAATTCTGAGCCACAAAAATATCTAAGACAGTTGACAGGTTAAGCATCGTGTCGGACTAACGGGAACATTATAAAATCAGGACAACATGAGTATTATGTAGCGCAAGAACACGCATAGTCTTGCCAGACATAGAAGAGTAAAAGAGGAAGCTTAAAATACTTTTACATACATTTGATCTCAAATTAGAATCTAAGGTCAAAGCTGTCCCTTCATCATCCCTGTTCTGCTTAGATTTCTTCCTTTCAACATCTCTCTTCTGTTTTTGTCCCCTCTTTCACTTTTTCTCTTTGTTACTCTCACTCACTTTCTCCCGTTCTCTCCTGGTTGGGGAGGCATGAATGCGGGAGGCAGATGGCTGGGATGTTTCCCGTCTCAGAGGGATCGTGCTCGTCTCATTCCCCCTCCTCTCTCGCTGCCAGGAGGTCAGGAAGGTGGGCTGAAGAGTAATTGGCAACTGGCGGGGAGAGAGCTGACACAAGGGCTGTTGAGGGCAGCATTAATTGACAATTGTAAATAACAAATGGAGCTGATGATTCAAATTACCTGTCCACACGATTCCCTCCATTAATTGTGTCCTGAAACGTGACCCAACATAACAAATTATTTCACTTTTTTTGTCTAGGCTTATGCCAAGAGTTTGCTGCCAGAGGGGGGGTGAGAGTAGAAAAAGAGAGGCAGAAAAAAGTGTGTGAGCAAGAGCGGGAGACAGAAAGAGAGAGAGAGAGAAACACATCAAGGAACAGATTGTTAATATCAGCCGTTTCATCTGGCCGATTGTGAAATAAATGGCAATGGGGCTTGCAGTAACATGGTGCGACACGCCGCGGCGTCTAATGGGACGAGCAGCTCTCCACCAGCAGGGACCTAATGAAGTGCGACATCGTTTTTCACCCCGCGACCACGACAATGTCAAGGTGCTGTAACATGCCATTTGTGAAACGACGGTGGCAGGACATCACCTGCTCAGCTGATGGCGCGTGTGGACCAGCCGGGCAGCAAATCTCCAAACAACACTTAGATGACTTTGGAAAATTAAGCATCAATTTCATCAATCGACCTTCTGTTGACCATGGGAAACTCACCCCATCCTCTTCTTTCCCCATGCTGTTTGGCCACACACCCACAGGACCACACAACTCAGATGGGAGACACAGGAGGCGACCTTGTCGAACATTGCACTGGGACATGTTTCTATTATTACAGGTCTGGAGGCAGTCATGCGCCAGAACACAAAGCATGTTTTACGGGGAGGGCTTTTGACTGATGATGGGGGGAAAGTTGCAGAAAGGCTGCAGTGGCATTTGATTTACTGGCCTCTTGCTGCACTGTAATGAGGAGTAATTCTGTCTTGACACCCCTACGTCTCCTTTCCCCTTCCTTTCCTCTTTGCTTCCATTCTTATCTCTCCCCCACTTTACCTTTTGCCTGTGGCAGCCCCCCTCCTTTAGTGTGGTTTGTCACAGTTTTAAGACTTAGCCTCAGCTTGCTTCTGAGTTTTAGTGCTTCTTCCGCAGGCAAGACAAATCTGACATGCGTCTTATTAGCCAAAAGGCTTCTTCATGTATCTTCATTAACTGACTATTAAGAAGAAGACGTGGAAATGTGAAAAAGTGACTTCTCCTAACCAATATCCGCCATGGAGATTAAAGATAACTGATATGATGTACTGTATATTTCAGGAAAGATGTAATGTTATTTAGTGCAAGTTCAGAGGCCAAGGAAATCATTTGGAATGAATAGCTCACTTTTTCTTAGTCATCGGATTCGCAACTACATATTCTAATAGAGCTTTTTCTATTAACCACCTTTTGAATGACTATGTGTTTTTCGAAAGGCACAGTTTTCAGAGCTCATGTTCCAATTCAGGGTCTGAAAGACATGGCTTTCATCTTATTCAGTCTTTTCCACCAAATGGTAACTATCTTTCACAAAGATGGATAATAGGTGTTGAGGAGAGGAAAAACACACTATTTAAGCAGCTATTCACTTACTGATTAATACGACGCATTTTCAGGAACGAATGTATCTAATAAAATGTTGTAAAACCTTTCTACATAGAACAACTCCAAGGACTGTCATTGTTGGGAAGAAGAAGCTGGTAAAATGAATGAAAAGACAAACACATGAACATATCTGTTAACTGTGGCCACATGATAGAGTGTGATGATTAAAACTGTCAGGTAAGATCAGCCTTCTGTCGGATAAAAACATGGTTAATCAGAGTAAGCTCAAAGGGGGTGAGGGTTCAAAGGGAATGCAGAGTCAGTGTTGAATGCGTTTTATGAAGAGAACTGCATTAGAGTTTCAATGCTTTGCTGCTGCTGTTGTTTTTTCTTCATATTGGTTAGCTTTCCCACTAGAGTGGAGGAGTCAACTGTAATTTCTCTCCTGCAGATAAATTCGAAATGGAAACAGACATAACTCTCTCTCTCTCCCTACTAGCCTCTCTTTTGCACTTTTTATTTTCCACGTCTTAATTAGAAAATGCAAAGGCAAACAAGCTATTTTCTGTTTGATGCGTCTACTTGAGAAGGGCCATTTAAAGCTAAGGTTTCTCAAACCTTTTGTAGAACTGACTTTAACAACATTTCCCTCCTTCTATGTCTTTAATTTAATACCTGCACACCCACACATTATCTTTATGGCACGGCCCAATGTGGGCTCGGAAAACCTGTCATCGTGCAGCGCTCGTTAAAACTTCACCCTGTGGTCCGTGACTTCAGGGTTACTCTCTCACAATAAAGCCTTGTGTTTAACTCATCTGGCACTTACATGTTTTCATAGAATAAATTGTTGGAGGCCATTTGTAAGGTAGTGCATGTTCAAATAAAAAGCTCTATTTAATCAATCTAAAAGAGAATCCAGTTTTTTTATATGGACATTTTCATGTTAATTATATATTTAAATCTTAGATTATAAATTAAAATTTTAATCTGAAAATTGACATTTCTGCTTAATGGAAACATTTGAAAGACATTAAACTTCAAAAGCACATTCAAAGAAACTGTAGCGCGTCGTCTCCTCTACACTTTTGCTAGTTTAGCGGCACATTAGATGCATCTAATGTACATGTTTTGTAATTTATCTCTTAATTATTCAAAACTGTTTGGGTGTAACATTTATTAAATAATTCAGAGTGTCATGTAAAATTCCCTTTAGAACCAACATGTGATGAACCCGCCGACTGTATGTCAAATCTAACTAGTTTAGAAAAATGTGCCCTTTAAATAGCAGGAATTAACTTAGCTATTGACATCAAAATAGCTTTTTGCTGGTCAATGCTGCCATTGTTTTGTACTTGCTACTAAGCCAACATGGGCACCTCGAACACATGAGACTAACAATGCCACGGATTGAGCAAGATGTAAGATAGGCCCCTAAATGTTTAAACCTACACTGAAAAAAAGGGGAAAGTGGGGTTGTTCAATTTGCAAATATGCAGTTAATATGAGACAGAATTTATTCATGTTTCTCATCGAAACATCAATCAATCATGTAGAACTATTTTAATCTTGAGGGGTGTACGTTCTATAAGTCTCAATCATGTTAAGAAATAAGAAAAAAGTTATGTTTATCTCTGTAACTCCGCCCACTGAGCACATACGTCAGCAGCTTGCTCTGCAGCCGATTACTCAGCTTCTTATTATTGACAAATATTTTATTCACAAATCAAAATGGTCGGACTCAAAACCCTACTTTTAATGGTTTCGTAATTTAACTTGAACAATATGGCCTAAAGGTACATCATTAAATGGTAAATGTCGCCTTTAAGGAGCAGAACATTTTTGTTTTATTTGTGTGTGAATAATGAAATAATTTCAAATATGTTTTTCTGTGATAGGTAATTGGTGTGGAGAAGATTGACCTCAGCCTTGCTTTGAACATTGTTTCAAAGGCTCTGTAGTAAATGGTGAGTATTCAAATGTTTTGTGTGATTTACTTGACTAACTTAAACTTGATCTTTAACAAATTGAAAACTGGTATTAGTCTGACAATTTCTGAATATTTATTCATAACATTTACATACTGCAAACATTGCAGGGATATACACATTTTCTGATTTATTAGGCATAAGTTATTCAGAAAGTAAGAGGCAAAAGCCAAACATTCTGCGATAAAGCCTCCTTCACAAAAGGGATAATGTTTTGTTTGTTGAAATGGCTATAAGGGTGTTTCTTATATGCAGTCTTACATTACAGTAATACTTATTTTAAGTCGCTTTGGAAAAAAAAGTAAATTAAATGTAATGTAGTCTAACCTGGTTGTTCTTACTTGATATAAAAAGTTATTCTCACTATATCACAACACCATTCAACAGCACCACAGATTCCATCCTCCAAAAAGAGCTTTTGTAAAAAGACCTCTCGCAGAGTTTTAACAAAAAGTATGATCACCTCCATGAAGGAAGGATTTATTGCAGGACTTGTGTATTCGACTGCATTTGATTTTGCTAGGAACAACCAAAAACCCTGCATTCTTGGAACGCAATGCCCTAGTGGGACAGTAGGGTATAATGAGCTCTTTAAGATAAAGATGGCGCCTGCCCATTAAGGGCTTTGTAGGCGAGAAGAATCATTTGAAATTCTATCTTGTGTTCTACAGGGAGCCAAAACAGGAGTAATGTGGTCCCTTTTCCGTGCTCTGGTCAATACATTTTGAATCAGCTGAAGCAACTTAACTGACTTTTTGGTACACCCTGATAATAAAGAGTTACAATAAGCTAGCCTTGAAGTAACGAATGCATGGACTAGTTTCTCTGCAGCGTTTTGAGGCAAGATATGCCTGGTATGTGATTTTGTAAATACATTTAGCACACAACTTCAATCATAACATCATTAGAAAATGAAATGATTTGATGATTTTTATGACTGTGATATTTTTGTTTTCTTTGATAAATGCATTACATTACATTACATTTCATTTAGCTGACGCTTTTATCCAAAGCGACTTACAATTACCAATTGCAGGGACATTCTCCCTGGAGTAACTGAGGGTTACTTACTCAAGGGCACACAAGTGGTGGTGTTCCTGGCGGGATTTGAACTCACATCTTCAGCCCACCTCACTATCCATTAGACCACCACTATCCCTGCAGAGTTTAAGCGTATAACAACCCTGCCCCTCCAATCAAGATTTCTCTCTCAGCTGGATGTGCTATCTGACAAACTTCTGAAGATTTTTGAGAAGAGAGGAGGACAGGTAGGCCAGCGTCTGAACTGTATTATGTAAAACATAACTCAAGTAAGAATTCATTTTAAGGAAATTATACATCGAGTCAGTAGTGTACACATTTCATTGAGCAAAACAGATTCTTTATTTTCTTATTCCCCTTCACTTAGGTTGATGATTTCGTTTTAGGGCGGGAATGTCTTCTCAAGGGGCTGTGTGTGAATCTCAATGAGGACCCAGAAGATCTGTTGAGAGAGTTTGTGGTCAGTAGAAGTCATATTTGACTTTTTGATTTTTTTTGTTGGGCTTTAAAATATGTATTTATTGAAACACCACATAGTATATATAGCCAAAAGTATGTGAACATCCCTGTTTTTTTGTTTTTTGTTTAACTACACTGAAAAGCTAGAGGGCTTTTCATTTAAAACGGATACAGGAAGTGAAACATTTGTTATCAGGTCAGACAGGATAAGTATATCAGATAACAAGGAGGCTTAAAAGTACTGAAATCTGACCAAATGTACTTGTTAAGGCCCTGACACACCAAGCAGTCACCAGAGAACTCGCCGACATCGACTGTTGCGTCGCCGTGTTCTCCTGCGTCTTGGCCATGTGTCGCACTGGAACACACCGCAAAGACTTCAGCCGAGCACGTACGAACTGCGCATGCGTGAGTGGCAATAACTCTCTTTACCAGCAGGCGGCGGTAGTGTGTATTCGTCATTCAAAAGAGGCAACAACCGGAAGACAGAGAAGAAGAACAGACTGCGTGATATAAACAAACAACAAATAGCGTGTGCGTTCCATTTTCACTCTCGTCCATCGAAAACATGTTTCGTGCGGTACTGGAGCATCAGCCATTGGACCGATGAGATGAAAATTAATAGCCGTCTGTGTGTGTGCCTTCTTAAATCGTTTGTTTACGTCCCTCACTTCCGTCTCGCTTCTCATGCACTGATTCGCTAGCTAAACAGCCAATCAGAGTGATTTCTTTGGCCGACTGCCTGTGGCCGACGCATGGCCGATTCAACATGTTGAATCGGCCATGCGTCAGCCATGAAAGGCCAAATAAGGCGTGTCACGGCCGACGGTGCGGGACACACCAAATTGAGTTTGGGCGACAGGGCACGCTTCGTCGTCCGACTAACGAAAACGGCCGATTTTGGCCTGGTGTTTCAGGGCCTTTAAACACAGGGATTTAGTAATGGGTATATATATATGTATTGATTTGTTAGATCTCACTCTGTTCCTTTTGTGAGTTCTCTGCAGGGAGAAGATGAAGACGTCATTCTGCGGTCCATTGAGGGGATTACAGTGGGACTTTATGTTGTCAAACACAATTCCACCATGAGACCAGAGGACATATTGTCCTGGAAGGCCAACAGGTACTAACTGATGTGGACAACATTGCATTAGCTGCTACCATGTTATTTGGACTAATGTATGCAATGAACCTGAACTACCCCCCTAAACTGAAGTGCACGTTCAAAGTGCTCCAGCAAATGTTAATGGAGCTAGACGGCAACATGCTCTCCAAGAAAGCCCAAGCGTTTAAAAACAAACCATTTGAGTGAGCTGTTGCCATGGAGCATTGTGCACTTTTACAGCATTTATACTGGACTTTCATCGATACAACTGTCTTGCACTTCCTTTGTTCATGCTTTTTGCTGTATTTATTTGCATGTTTCAGAAATGTGTGTTTTTCCATGTGTTTCAGAACGTACCACTTGCATCAAAGTGCGATGTCAGATTTGAAGAATTGTCTTTATCTAATTGCGCTACTTCAAAATGTCAGTTCTTGTTTTTATTTGTAATACTTTCTTTACTGCATATGTGGTGAGAAACCAGGCCATTATTATACTTTCATGTATTTTTCCAAAGCAATGCCATTGCTTTCTTGTATTAAAGTGCCCTTTCATATTAGCAGGTTACTATTTCAATAATGGATTTGCAAGAACATTTCCTTTTTTCGGCCAGGCTTTGACATTTTCTGTTAATTGTTTACTATGAATGAGTTACAAAAATAAGCCTTTCTTGCCATTTGGCACAATAAACCTTTATTTTGGTCGGGAGAATAGTTTCCTTTAAGCTTCCTTGCTGTATTCTAACAATAATGTATATATACATGCATCACAAACATTTTCTATTTATTCTATTTCTTTATTTTCAATGTATTTGTTAATTCTCCTGGCATACTTTAGGCTGCATGATGGAAAAACCAAAAGCTCATCTGGATGTGTAGGTGGTTGTTTATATTGTTTTATTTTTTGAGAAAAATACATGAATGTTGTTCAAAGAAATGTGTTTGTCTTTATTGACTATTTGTTCTAAAATGTTATGATAAATGCTGTAGATAAGAGATTAGGATGGATCCTGTAGAAGAATGTACGAAATGCCTCTATTTACATCAAATACATAATCTTATGTACCCCTTGAGCAGGCTAGGTAGATTCAACAGAAAACTATATTTAAACAAAACATTCATTTGGCTTTAACAGGTAAAATGAAATATACTGAGTATATTAAAAGCCTAAGATGAACATTACAAAGTCATGTTGGTTAAACATAGGGTAAATGAATATACCTAATATTAAAGGAAATATTCACATTAACATAACAATGTAATGTTTCTTTGACATAACATAGTTGTGTGTCTTTAACATAATGGAATAGTTTTGAGTACACATGATTTTGATATGTGCAACCGATGTAAATGTTTTTTATTATGTAAATCCAACAGACTTTTTACAGTGGAGCTTAAATAAAGAAATCATGTTGCTTTAACAGGTACAAGTTAAATATACTATCTATCTATCTATCTATCTATCTATCTATCTATCTATGTTAGTACTGAGATAACTGTTCAGGGTTGTCAGCAACAAACAACAAAAGGGGTCAAGTCGAGTAAAATCAGGTGGAGACTATAGAATTAAATAGTGACAAAAATCATATAATCATAGAAAGACATGACATCAAAGAACACTTCCTGTCCCTTTTTTTAAAGTGTTTGAAGAATATTTTCTAAACCCAAAAAGTGTCTTCCAAAGGCCACTTTCTCATTTCTGACTGACGGTGAAACTGATCGTACACTTCCTGGATTTGGGTCTCGAGATAAAGGCAGTGTGCAGTCTAGCTATTTCAGCACAATCCTTTCCCCCACAGGTGGATCAGATCCCTGCGGCTCCGGCACAACCCTAACCCCTTCTCACCCAGATGATAAATATTTCAGGAAGAGAAATCAGTGGATATACGGGGAGCTGTAAAGCCGCTCTGTATGACTTAGGAGAGTCAAGTTCACATTGTAAGGATGGAACTCTCGAGAGATTATCAATAGAACGCAATTTGTACATTAAGATACTCAGACAGAATAAATAAATCTGAGTGTAGAAATGTAAAATGTGTATCCTTGTTTGCGTCACGTTTCAAAATATCCTTTGAAACTGATCAAAGTGATTTTTAAAGACCCACTGAAGTGTGCGACGGTGCATGATCTTTTATGCTAATACGTATAGTAATGACCAAAATTGTCCATTGGAACCCATATCAAAGATGTTGGAATAGCAACGAATTTGACGAGTTTGAATTTTCCGCTGGGAAATTCGCAGTCGACCTCCGCCTTCGTGGGCGTGGCTTGCGATCTACTGCGTGACGTCAGAAGATGGGCCAAGCCGAAGTGTTTACATTCACCACCATTCATTTTGTCTCTATTTCAAAGTCGAATTTACCAACGTTTTTGAGCGAGTATTTGATTGGAAAGTGTTTCGCAGTCGACTGGAAGTGATTGCCAATCGAGAAAAGCTGACAATGGAGGCGACAGTGACGAAAAAGGGAGGAAAAACACACGGGAAGCGATGCATTGCCGCTGGCTGTGGTAATGTCAATCTGCCGAAGTGGCGATGTTTCTGTTCCCAAAAGATGAAGGTGAGTGGCTGGTGTCATTGTTTCGTAGATTCGTAGATTGTTTATGAAAAATAAAGGCCACTGTGTTTGTGTTAACTAACAAGACTATCATGGCGGCGGCAGAGCTCAAGTCGAGTTTCTCCGCCTGGAGATATTCTCACTATTTCACTTTTGTCGAGCACAAAGAAAAGAAGGTTTTAGTTAAATGTAAGTTGTGTCTTGGCGGGTCAAAGATCCTATCGACTGCCCAAAACAGCAATTAAAATCTGTTGAAACATCTGCAGAAAAAACATGCTGGGACGAAGCTAGTAGCGAAGCTAGTAGCTAAGACCACAGACCCAGACTCATCCGACGCCATTCCACCTCCACCTAAGCAACAGCGGCTGGATTGGCACTTTGAAACATATCTTTGTGTTTGTGTTTGTATAGACCACATTGCTTAGCAGAGTTCAGTGATGTAAATGCATGTCAAGTTGATCAACAGGTTGTATTATTCTCCGATGCAATAACAGTACTGAAATGAAGGCTACAGTATAAGGGCATTAATGGGTGCCCTTTTCTAAGTAACTAAGAAGTTACTTTTCACAGTAACGCATTACTTTTTGGTGTAAGTAGTGAAGTAACTAGTAATTGTAACTACTTACTGGTTTTCAGTAACTAGCACAACACTGCATGTGAACATGAATGTTGCATCATGCTATGAACAGATGAATGTATGATCAGGTGACGGCCAATCCTGTGTGTAGATCTACTCTAGATCTATGACAAAATATTGTCCTCAACTAAATTGACTTCCATGGCCACTTTCCTCATCTATCCTGTCCGAAAAGCTGTCAAAATCACTCATTTCTCTCGCACCAGTATCACTTTCCGAAGGCTCCGCCATGTTTACAATCACAACTGGGCCCATCTTGTGACGTCACAGCCGCTATCGTCTGCAGCAGCGGTAGGCTCAGACTCTGAAAAATTTGCGATGTTTATCTCGTCCCTCGCACTTCCTAAAAAATTATTTTAGCCATGAACAGGTACAATTATATGTAAGAAATGAAACTGCCATTTCACTTTGGCGCAAAAAAATGCACTTCACTGGCACTTTAAACTCATCAATTATATAACCACACAGAAAAGAGATTGTGAATTTATTATTAAAAATTATCTTTAGCTATTGTTGATTGAACACACTAAACATTACTAATGGATTGAAAAGGAAAAGAAGGCTTGATCCAAAGAATAACCTTATGTAATTAATTACAGGTTTCACTTAATCCCACTAAAATAATATGTGACACAACCGCAACACCCTCACTGAGCACACTGTTATACATCAATATAGTTTTATGGTTATATATATGATTCTCCCCAGCATCTCTTTACGGTCATTAAACAAGTTGCATGCGCAGGTCACAGGAGCTTTTCCCTCCGTCACTCTTTGCCATCAGGACAGCGCTGTTTTATGACAGTTACTAGAGCGCGAGCTAAAGGACAGCTCAGGGAACACTCCATCCACCTTGTGTCTCTGTTGCTCGGTTCATGTGGTGCAGGTGAAGGTCAGTCTAAAGCTGAGGGGATATCAAAGCCGCTGTGTCTGTTAGACCTCTCTGTCACTATATGTTCCCTTTCAGTAAAGTCTCTCCTCTCCCTCTCTTTATTTCTTTATATCTAGGCTTTCTCTCTGACCTCGCTATCCTCTCTTCCCTCTCTTTCTCTGCCTCTCTCTCGCTCCCGGTATGCCCGCCAACTTCCCCCTCGCTATCTTTTTTAGCTCTTCCTTCCTCTTTGTGTGCGTTTCTGATTCAACATAGCCTCGATACAAGCCGCTTTCTTTTCGCTGTGCCACAGTCATATGAAGTGCTGACTCCAGATCCTCATATTCAATGAGTCCCATGCAGCCCACACATCTGCAAAGTTTGAATACACAGCAAACATCAATTGTACCGAGAGGGATAGATATATGTTTAACCGACAGAGATATCAACGGTAGCAAGGTACTCTAGCATTACCAGTGTCTGTGATCACCACTTAACATTTGATCCAAAGATATAATGAAAGAAGGAGAAGTTTGTTTGGAATGAGTTTCATGCAACAGATGCTGACACTGATCTGTTTGCAAAAAGGTGGACGAACACATTGTGATTGTATAATTAATAAAGTCAGTACTTTCCAGATATTTATTTTGCACATCCAACAAGACTTTGGCTGCTGTAAAGACAAATGCGGAAGTTGTTCTAGGTTAAATCTCTGTTGTATATTAGTTTTAGCTTTTTGTAACCATCCAAGCTCACAAAGTGTACCTTTTTCTTCAATACAATGACCCAGGGCAGTGGGCAGAGCAGTTTCCACTCATGTACACACCACAGCCATGTTTGCATACTGTTGGCCATCAACAGCATCAGTTTAGGTTTACCAGTTTGCTCTGGGAACGTTTTCTGTCGGGATTTCACTGGTGGATAGTCAGGGGGTCACAAGATTTAACAAAAACATGAACAATTTACATTCAAGCACCAGCAACCCTTCACCTGCACATATTCTTTTTTCAAATACCTGGTACAGCTCAACCACTATGTCTTAATGTTGTGAGATTGTTATACCCCCAAACACACACAATAAACCCTGTCTTACTACCAGATTACATGCACACTATATAAAATCAATGCATGCATTTAGGTTCAGCAATGAACTGGTCATCAGAAACCAAATAACCATTATTTCCGTCCTTTGTTAAATGTCGGTACGGTAAGGTTGTGAACAGAAGAAGAATAAAAAAGAAATAGGATCTCCCAGGAGAAAACTGATGTCCTTGTGCAGGAGGTTTCTAATCGCCACAAGCAAATAAACAGTACCCTAAATTAAAGTGGCATGGGAGGCAAAAACATATGTTGCTCTGGTCCTTAGAGAACTGTTGCCCAATGGAAGAAATAGCTCAATGACATTGGGCGTAGAGCCAGACCGAATCACCATCCGGCTGCACAGACGATGGCTGCAGGAGGGGCCGTTCACCAGCCAATCCCCTCCATTACTCACCAATCAGTGTATAATGGAGCACATTGGTAGTTTACAAACAAAACAAGAACCCTTGATAATGCATATCCGTGTTAATTTAGCATAGCAATCATTCTAAGATGGTAAATGAATAGTTATTTAAGTTATTGCAATGTTAACAATAATGTTTATTTACAATGTTGAATGATTAAAAAGGATTAGGATTGTTTGTAGATAGCCTTCAAACAGATTATTAACCATTAACAAAGTGCTACAGAACACTGTTCCATCTTTAATCCATAGTTGTTGATGTTCCAAAATGAATCTGTAAAAGTTTCAACCGTCAAAGTAAGACAAATTAAGTGTATATTCTTCAGAATTTTCAGTACGAAATTCCATATTTTTGTCACAGGCCCTCCACTGCAGCTCTTCACAAACAGTGTTTGTGGAAGTTCAAAGAAGAGACTTCATACCAAACAGACTAACTTCAGGATATCTACTTGAATTGATCAAATCTGCTCTTATCAACAAGCCGTTGCCTGAGAGTCTCTGAAGTTTCAACTTTTTCAACATACAGCTGTGGTTTGCAGTGTGACCATGACAACCACATCTTACTGATCATCTTCATTACCTGAATGATTGGCCTGTCCTTGAATCCCAAATAGCACGTTTTGTCACAGCCCTCAGAGTGTGTTACTGACGCACAAGGCACCCTTTGGATGACAACCACGAGGCTTTCAACTAACTACAATGTGAACCTATTCCTGGCTGTATTAGGCGCTCAGAGCAACTGCTCGAGAACTCTGGAGACAGAACCAATACGTCATAATGAGGTGACTTAAATGTTGCTATCTAACATTTTTTAACTCATTACACATCGTTTCCAAGTAGTTTTGTTGCCTAAACCTTAAACTGTGACATCTTAAATCCCCAACGAGGCGACATTACAATTGATCAGTGTATCAAATTGCTAAAAACAAACACTCTATTCTCAGATCATGTGCAATGCACACATTAGCTTATTTTACTCATTTCCTTTTGATCGGATTGATTACTAGCTGCTATTAAGTATCCTCATTCCTAATAACCACTGCTGAATAGGCTGAGTCGTTTATTCCCTGTGCTTGACTGCTTAACCGAAATAAACCTTGGGATAATTGCTATAGGAGTGTATGGGGGTGGCAAATTGAGGTTGTGTAGTGCCCTACAGCCTATTTATAGATGTTCAGCCAACTGCTTTATGAAATAAAGTGTGAGCTTGCTTGTGCAGTTGTGTGGGTGCTAATGTGTGGGTGTGGGAGGCAACTTGAATATGTGGGGGCGTTATTGGGTGTGCAATTGTGCATGGACTGTGTGTGCAGGTGAATCTATGTGTTAGTTCAAATGTGTGTTTGCAGTATTTGTGTTGTGAACATGTTTCTTGTGTATATTGCATGGTTTTCACAAGGTTATATCTTTCAAAGGCACACAAAGACTTCACTGCCTTTGTTCATCTGCAGAGTCTTCTGTAAAGCAAACATGCTCTGTACAGTATGTCCTGAAAAGAGCTTATTAATTGCTTCATGACCAGAGATGGCAAAAGTAAACACATCATTTACTCAGAGGAGTACAGATACTCGTGTTTTAAAAGTAGAAGTACTGACTAAACTTCTTTACTCAAGTAAAAGTAAAGAAGTATGGGCTTTGAAATGTACTTAAAGGTGGGGTAGGTAAGTTTGAGAAACCGGCTCGAGATACACTTTTTGTTATATTCCATGGAATGCTCTTAACATCCCGATAGCAATGAATATCTTAAATGCTTTGACAAAAAATCCATAAAAAAATGTCATCTGTGGAAGCCGTAGTACTGTAAAAAGCACGACCAATCATTTTAGCCGGCCCGGCTAAAGTAACTGGATGGCCTACCTGCCTGTCAGCCTTCCATCTCGTGCACAAACTTATCTTGTGCCCTCATTGGTCATGTGCGCGTTCGTGTGTGTTGGAGGAGGGGCTCTGTAAGGAAGTGGCAGATTTTTCCCGGCTGTGTATTTTCAAATTCTCGCGCACTCGAGCTGGTTTCTCCAAAATTACCTACCCCACCTTTAAGTAAAAAGTACCCATAACTACCATCTGTTTTATAGAGTAACTGACCTCCCTTTATATTAATAGAACAATAATGTCATTGTTAGCAAATTAATGTTTCGATGCTGAACAACGGCAAAATGAAAAGTTTTCATTGGTCGCTCTTGTTTAGAGAAGACCAGGAAATGATGGATACACGGATCGTGTGAAAATCAATAGGCACGCAATGACTCTAAATACTAATGATCACGCCACCAAACGCATATTATAACTAAAGTAACTAACCTTTTGAAAATGTAAGAAGTAAAAGCACAGGTATTTGTGTATTAAAGTAAAAAGTATAAGTACAGTAACAAAGTATTTGTACTCCACTACTTCCCACCTCTGTTCATGACCAATTGCAAATTACGTTTTTTTATTCTTTTGGAAATGTCATAAGAACATCTGTTTGTGTGAGTAAGGTGTGTTTTTGATTTTCAAACAATATTTAATTTCACTTTTGTGAAGTCCAGTCCAATTCTGATCTTAAATCATCAAAAACTCAAAGGGAGCAACAAAGGTGAAATTCTAGAGTAAACATTTAATAGTTTATGAGTTAGACTGAGTATGTTTCATAGTTATCAGCAAGGTTGTTCTATATGGACACAGCAATACAACTTTTTCAAATCAAATCTATTTAAAATGCTTTCCTTCCAGTAAACAACTGTGGTAGATACAGTAGACAGCTGGACTGTAACTTGACTGTCTTGACATGCGTGGTTTGGATCAGGATGCAACCAAACTAGGTTTTGTCTCCTCTGAACATTACATTCACGTTATATTTGTATATATATATATACTGTATGTACATAAGTGTGACCCTCGTGTGGCTGTGATGAGAACCACCTACTCACATTTTACTTTTGGAAAACTCAAAGCACCTACACATACAGATTAGCTTTACTTTGCAAAAAGCCCAACCTGAACCTGAACCTTTTTCAGCTTCACTACATTTATGGCATTATCCTTCACTCTTTCTAAAACTAAATCCTTTGACTCCAAGGACACAGATACCTTTTTTCTAAACAAAGGTAAGTGTGTTTTACTTTAGTACTTATTGTAAATTAAAATCCAGCCAGGTTTGGTATTTTAATAGCCTTAAACACAACATAACATGTGGGGGATTAGTCATTCAATGCATTATAGGGGAATTTTAAGAGCGTTGACAAATGACACTTCCACTAGTTTTACCCTTCCCTACTCTGCCATACTAACAGGCTGGTAATGGAGAGGCACCCAGGAGGAATGAATAATCATGCTCAAAGTATGAATATAAATCACTCTAAATGTTATATATATTTTATTTTAATTCAATTCACATTTGTTTGAAATCTGTTGAATTTGGACCAATCAAAAGCTCTTTACAGGTCGACAGCCATGCTGGGAATTCCTCTGGGCTGTAATGCGAATACCATATTATTTATTCATACATACATGTAGGACAAAGTCCGACTTCAACATCTGATCACCATTGATCAGAGAGAGATCCCTAGAGCATCTAGGATTGCTAATGTCCTTGCCCATAGTTTCTATCAAAGACCTAATCTTAATTCTACAATAAACTGTAACCCCAACAACAAAACCATAACTAACTAGGGTTCATGCGAGGATCACGACACAAGTCTAGACACAAACACACACGCACACAAAACAAACTTCAAACACACAAACCAAATTAACTCAAGCATCAAATAAAGGCTCCCAAACATCTGCCTGACTCTTTGTTAACTCCCCTGGAAGGTATACTGAGCAAGACAGTAATGAAAGCGATGTTAATTGATCAAACATATCCCATGGGGACATGTATGTGAACAAAAGGAACCAGTACATTATTCAAGTTTCTTGAATTTATCAGGCCCTCTTTTATTACATTACATTACATGTCATTTGTCAGACGCCTTTATCCAAAGCGACTTACATACATTCAGTACTGTGGACAATCCCCACAGGAGCAATTTGGGGTGAAGTGTCTTGCCCAGGGACACAACGACATGCTGACTGCAGTGGGACTCGAACTTGCTACCCCACACACTATCCACTGAGCTACAGCCTCCCATGGACAATGTAAATGAGAATGATAATCCTTGTATTTCTCCGACATGATGCGTAGTGACACTGTAGACGACTGCGACACTAAATACATTTAGTACAGAAGTCAATAGATTTTTATTTCCAAAATATATTTAGGGGATTTGGAAAGTAAGGGGAACTTTCTGCCCAATAATATATTTCTGTCACAGACATACGCATCACAACAGAGAAGTTTCTAAATCTATTTGGTAGGAAACGTATAACTTTACTGTGTTTCTCCTAAACTGTCGGGGCATGGAACCCCATTTAGGATTACAGTGTAATGGGGCCTTTTGGGCTGAATCTGCTCCCAACAAGGCTGTTTCCCAGTCGAGCCAAAACACCCCCAGCTAAAACTGCAGGTGATTATGCATGGCTGTCAATTCCATTTAGCCTACGGCACAAAACTTAAAACATGGACACGAAGCCTTCTAGTTTGTGTTTTTCCCTGTCCATTCAGAGGCTAGTGTTTATTTTCCCAACACAGGACACGAGTGTGAGTCTTGGAAGTGATAAGGAGTTATCTGGAGGATACACATTTGGCAGGAATAATTGTTGTGCTAGTGATGGCCCATGACTCAATTTCATTATCCCCACTCCACGACTGCCATTTTCAAATTGGGTATAAGAAAGATTCAACGGAGTGACACATCATCATTCTGTACCACAGTTGATTAAAATAAATAAAATAAAATAAATAAAGCCCTAAGAAATATTTCCAAGAAATCATTGTTTAAGGCGCTAATTTCAGTGAAGAGCCTTGAGAATCTTATCAGGGTCTGCTGTTATTTGACACTGCCTTGGGCACTGAATTTTTAAACAAATCTTCTCCAAGCTGCCCTTAGACAAGAACATGAGCGGAGAAAAAGCTTGAGTGGCTGAAACCAAATTAATTGTAATCTTCTACTGTTGAATGTAAGCTGTCTTCAGAAAAGTTTAGGCCAACAATGGACAATTGTGGCGGATGAGTATAGGGTTTTTCAGGAGTTGGCACAGTACTTTACCTTGCAAAAGCAGGGCAGATTTTTTTATAAGAGAGTAGCATCTATGAAGGAGCATGTCACTTTTAAAAACATACAATGATTTAGTTGTACTTCCGATAACTAAATTAAGTGTTCAGGTCATATTCGCCAAAACTCCACCTTACTGCCTTGCATTGCTCTTTTTGCCAATAAATATAAGATTATTCTAACATCTATCATGAATCGGTGGAAATGACTGAAGCTTTAAGTGCTTTCAGACTAATAACTTCCCCACGGCTTTGGTTGTATCGCTCAGGGCACAGCTATTTAGTTTAATATGCACAACGTAAAGCATGGATTCAGTCTTTATCTCCTCGTAGTCTTCAGCACCAACATATAAACTGACGATTGAAAATAATCGATGCCAAAGAAATGAATCAAATACACCCGCAAGTCACTACACTGACTTTTAACAGTTACATATTTTTTATATAATTACCTGAATGCAGCCTTAAGAACAATTGATTTAAAAAAAGTCTACATACTGTTTTTATCTTGGTAGGATCAGTTGGTATTTGAACCAGAAATTGGATTGGAGCTGCTGTAATAAAGTCAGTTTTTATGCATGATGCTTTCAGCTCACAGGCCTCAATTGTATCGTGGGACTTTGCCGCAATCTCACCAAAGCAAAGGAATAATACACAACATGAATATCTTACAAGACAACCCCTCGCACAATCATCTCATCTGATGAACTGAGAGTGAACTGAGGATGGTGAAAAAGTGCAGCATCAATGCGTAGCTACCTTGCATTAGCACCAACATGTTGGCATCATTCTAGTGATAGAGTGTCTTTCAGAGTCACTTGAGAGAGAATATTCTACAAAGAGGAGACTGAGATTGTCCAGTCCAGACCGTCAGGCAGAAGCTTGTCACCTTGTGGAAGGTGCAGAGAGCAGAATTGGGCTAGTAAAAATGAGAAGTGACAGGATATTGATTTGCTTATCGCGGCTCTGCAGACACACAGATGTGAAGGGCAAGAGAAGGGGGATGTGGAGGGGTGGCAGTGGTTATCAGGCTTTCACGTCTGATAGGGGAACGGAAAAAAAGAAAAAAGAAAGATTTATCAGCTGATTGCTTCGCCTCAATTTTTGTTGCACTTTCTTCATGCGCTTCACTGTAAAAGACACATACTTTTTGAAAGTAAATAAAACGCTGTGCTCGATTATTTGGTCTGGTATAGGCACAGTTCTATCTTAAATACTTATTGATGTGGCTCATCAATATTCTGTGTACTGTAATTGCAAAACATAGATAGACGTTTTAATTAAATGACATGGTACAATCAAAGTGTGAAGTTGACAAAGCCTATTTCATGGATTTTTAAATACCTCGCACTTTTGAGATGGACATTTTCACATACAGTATAAGGCATACAGATTACATATCTTAACCCTTATCCAGAACTCACAGTACAGTAAGTGTTTAAACAGGTAAAGCAGATTAATAATAATAATAATAATAACTAATAATAATGATAATTATTGCAGATTATAGATTATAAATAAATCATTTAGGGACAAGGGGGTGAGATTAAATAAATTATACTTCTTCTCACTCCTTTTCGAACACTAGATGTGGGACTGTTTATGTTGCTAATGCTGTTGATGTTGTTTTAAATGTCATTTTTTGTTTTGATTTCTCTTACATGACTATGCACTGCAAACATTTTTTTGTTTTATAATTATTTATTTTACTTGTTCGAAATAAAATGTATCAATGAATCAAAAAAAAAAAAAAAAAGTGTATGAATTTCTACTGTTTAAAAAGCAAGCAGTACAAAGTTCATGACAACGATGCTTTGAAAATAGTTCTGGGTCCATAAACTCACTTTGTCTTGTTAAAGAAAAAAAGGACTTAATGTAGGAATCAGAGGGGAATTTGTTGAGAACAAATCAGTATGAAAGGAGGGCAGAACTAGGAGAGGCGATATGATTTATGTTGTAGAGGGAATAGGGCAATTTGATGAAAAGTCTACATACAATTATACATTGCTGCTGAATTAGCACTGCTGCTGAAATGATTAACACATGATTTAAATATTAATCATGTGTTAACATTTTGGTGAGAACAGCTGATAGCAAAATGTTATAAAAGGAAAACGCTACAGTAGTCCAACAGTGTCTAATGTTATGCTAAAGACTTGTTACCCAGAAAAACCTGCCATAGCAACTCTAGATTAACATACAAATTAGGAAGAAGTTCTGCACTAACTTGGAGGACAAATTAAATTGAGCTGTATTTAGAAACATTTAAAAACAATGGGCTGGCAGTATACTCTGTGTTTCTTCATATTCAAGGTTCAAGGTTCTTTATTTTGTCATACAAACATAGCTACAGTGTAGTTATGCCGATGAAAATCTTAGGTCACAGGCTTCTCCAACAGTGCAACACAATAACACAGAGAAACAGACATATGTAGTGCAAGTAAATAGTAAATACAAAAAGAAAAATTGTTTAAAAAAGTGAAATAGTGAAATAGTGCAATAAGAGTCTATATGCAAGTTATTGGAATGATATATTATAGAAATAGATAAATAATTACTAAGTAGCAGATGAATGTTATGGATGTTGTTTCAACAGTTCAGGTGTTTAACATAAGTTGTTTCAGCAGTTCAGTTGTTTAGCAGTCTTGCCTGTGGTATGAAACTGTCTCTGAATCTGGTGGTTGTAGTCCGGATGCTGCGGTAACGCCTGCCAGACGGCAGCAGACAGAACAGTTTGTGGCTGGGGTCCGTCCTGGTGATGTTCTGTGCAGTTTTCACCACCCTCTGTAAAGCCTTACGATTGAGGGCGGTGCAGCTGCCGTACCAGGCCGTGATGCAGCCAGTCAGGATACTCTCTATGGTGCACCTGTAGAAGTTGCAGAGTATCCTGGAATCCATTTCGAACCTCCTCAGCCTGCGAAGGAAGAAGAGCCGCTGTCGAGCTTTCTTGGTGATGGTGGTGGTGTGAAGAGTCCATGTCAGGTCCTCAGTGATGTGGACACCGAGGAACCTGAAGCTGCTGACTCGCTCCACCGCAGTCCCATTGATGGCGATGGGGGCGTGTCCCTCTCTCTGCTGCTTCCTGTAATCCACAATCAGCTCCTTTGTTTTGCTGACGTTGAGATGGTGGTTGATATCCTGGCACCAAGATGTCAGGTTTTCGACCTCCTCTCTGTACACCATCTCGTCGCCGTCTGTGATCTGGCCGATGATGGTCGTGTCGTCAGCAAACTTCACGATGGTGTTGGAGCTGTGTGTGGCCACGCAGTCGTGAGTGAACAGGGAGTAGAGGAGAGGGCTGAGCACGCAGCCTTGTGGGGCACCGGTGTTGAGGATCAGGGTGGAGGATGTGATGTTTCCCACCCGCACTGCCTGGGGTCTGCCCATCAGGAAGTTCAGGATCCAGTCACAGAGGGCGCTGTTGAGCCCGAGGTCTCTGAGCTTGATGGCCAGCATGGAGGGCACAATGGTATTGAAGGCTGAACTGTAATCAATGAACAGCATTCTCACATATGTGTTCCTCTGGTCCAGGTGTGAGAGGGCAGTGTGGATGGTGAGGGCTATGGCATCGTCTGTGGACCTGTTTGCTCTGTAGGCAAACTGCAGCGGGTCCAGAGAGTCAGGAAGGGAGGAGGTGATGAATGATTTGACTAACCGCTCAAAGCACTTCATTATGATGGAGGTGAGTGCTACTGGGCGGTAGTCATTGAGGCTGGTGTTTTTTGTCTTTTTGGGGACAGGAACGATGGTGGAGTGTTTAAAACATGTGGGGACTACAGACTGCAGCTGAACTGCACACACCCCGAGAACATGGCCAGGGATGCCATCAGGTCCAGGAGCCTTGTGTGGGTTAACCCTTTTAAAGGATTTACATACATCTGCCCTGTTTAAAACAAAAGGGCAGGGCTCCTGATCCTTCTCTACACCCCCAGCCTGGCTGCTCTCGAAGCGAGCAAAAAAACTGTTCAGCTCATCTGGGAGAGATGCGCACGCAGACACTCCCGCAGCACCCCTATTGTTACTTCAGTCACAGTTCAGTTGCATGTAAAGCTGTAAGATTCACTATTATGATAGCTGACACCATGTTTTCATGTCAAAATACACTTTTACTGTACACATTCATTAACCCTTTTCTCACACATCATTACAACTTATCCTCTACCTGTCAGCTGTATCAGGTGATTAGCCTTTGAAACTTGCCTTTCCCATCAGGATTATAACGGCAAAATGAAATGTAATATTGCTTATGAAACCAAGCACCAAGGCAGTGACAGAGAGCTGGTGGGGAAGAATTAGGAAAGTAACGATGAAAGAAAATCTTATCACAAAATCTTTGCAGTAATTTTGAAAGAAAACTAATGTGTCTATGAATGTAAATACAAATGAAATGAAATAGGCCGTTGGGATGGGTTTCCCTCAGATTCCCTCAAAGTTTTCTTCAAACCAAGCTGGTTTCTAGTATTATTTAAATTCACATGTCACATCAAGAACTAGTGCTAAAACCTTGGTCATGACATTTCGATGCACAGATTTTTTTATGGAGTTCCAGGATGAAGTGAAGACTTCGGCTGTTAATTGGTATGCCTAAACAATAGATTGTGATAACTTTATGGTAGAATGAAGGCTTTCTATTAGAAACCAATAATCAGTCATGCCTTGTTTGCACAAAATCAATTATTTGTATTTCTCTCTCTTTTGGATCAAAATGAAACAGGTGTACAATAATACCTTAATACAATTATTATTTAAATAAATACGTTGTTTATCTTTGGAGAAAGTAAAAAAAAAAACGATATTATACAATTGGGTGAACCAAT
This sequence comes from Dissostichus eleginoides, assembly GCA_031216635.1. Classification (NCBI taxonomy): domain Eukaryota; kingdom Metazoa; phylum Chordata; class Actinopteri; order Perciformes; family Nototheniidae; genus Dissostichus; species Dissostichus eleginoides. Next base: position 17,796,667 of record CM062271.1, read on the forward strand.
CATTTTGTGAGGGCGAAAGGGGACTTTTCAAAAGTCCATCTCATTTTGGAAATGAAACACTACGATAGTTTCTATCCTTCCAGTGGCTATAAACCCAAATGCATTACATCTGAAATCTGTTTGTAGTACAGGTAGGTAAGTAATAATGGACCATCCAGAATTACACAGAATCAGTATCTTTTAGTTCAACTCCACTACATCAGTAGAGTATTGATTTGAATATTGATAAGTAACTCTACTAACTGCCCACCTTGTCAATTTAAACAGTTCACTTCCGTAATTACTAGTGTTTCATTTAGGATATAAGGGTTACTATCAATATGTTTCCTCATTGAGCATCGTTGTGTCGTTTGGGAGCATTTCGCTCAAAAGCAGAAATCTTTTAGGGAATCACTTCCTGAAAATACACTTTCATTTCAATGTTCAGTTAAGCTCTCAGTCAGTTGCAAGGAAATGTGCAGGAACCCATTGAGTGAGTGATTTAAGTAAATTCTTCAAACTATCTCAAAAATCTCACCTCACTGGATTATCTTTTGCAGACGACCATTGTTAGTCCACTGAATGGTGAACTGAACGTTAGGCTGTTTTTGTTCAGTGAGTGGGACTAAGCAGGGGAGCTTTGGTCAAGCACTGTGAAGGGAAGGGTGACTGTCAGTGAACGTGCTATACTGTAAACGTGAGACCTGACCCAACCTACTCCTGTTCCTTTTTTCTCTCACTCATATTTTGAAGTCTCAAAGCAGAATGTAGTACCACATATTTGATTAAATGAATAAAATCTCGGCAAAGTACTGTAGGGTAGGACTTCAGTCTTCAGTTAGCAAATGCTATCCTTATCTAACTAAATACTTCTTCTGCAATCTGAATAGCTAATATATCACTACTGAACGTTAGATCTAATGTCTTATTTATGGCAAGTGCAGATTAGAAACTAGTGACAATAAATAATTATTTGTGAAAAAGTATCCTATGCTGACGATCCAAATGCTTCTGACAGTTTTGTTTTCCTTACTGAATCTGATCTTATAGCCCATTTGGAACTCAATTGTATTCCTCTCACTGGTGTTTTTCGAGTTTTTAGTTCAATAAATCTAATTTTCCTTCTAGAAGAAAAGGACTCACCATGTGGATTTCATTGGAGAGCCATGTTGCTGGCTATAGCGCTTCAGAGCCTACTAATCCTTCTGGATCGACACTAGAGACAGGCAAAACCAACAGAGTGGGAAACATTTCTTGGCACTATTTGACACCCTTTGGCAAGGTTCACTCTCAAACAAGGTTGATCTCAGCTTCTTAAGGCTCTGAGACAATATAGTTCTCAGCTTAGTTAAAAAGAAAAGTGTAAATTGATCTCTCAACTTCTCTCTTTAATAGAAAGATCACAACGTCGCATGGGGAAAAGGCAAAAAAAAGAAAGACCTGAGAAAGGGACTGATTAAATTGTCTGCATTTACTTAACCGGTTGCTAATATTTCAATTAGAGCAACTGGAGGCAGTGACACTGTAGGGTTAAAAATGGAACAAGGAGAGAATTAGTCCAACTGATTAATAGGAGGAAATGAAGACTTCTGCGCACACAGGAGACATCCCTCTGGCGTCGTTCATCACTGACACCACCCTCTCCACATCCGCGTCACTCAATTCACCGCTAAAAGAAAAAGGCGTGTTCGCTATATGAAGACCACAGAGAGACTTTGTGTTGTACAGATAGTCAACCTGGGAAGGTGCAGCTGCTGGCAGCAGTGGCCAGGCTGTGGCTGAATTTGACAGAAAACACATTTGAGACCTCCTCTCCCCTCCTCTGCCTTTTCCCATTACCATAAACCCACTCACTCATGATAGCCATTAATGTAGCGTCTTATTAAAAACCTATCAATACAGCTGCTGCCAGTGTGCTAATGGCCAGGAATCCCTCTCAGTTAAATCTCGACTTTGGTCTCCACTCTGGACTAATGAGAGCAATCGCTCAGCATCTCTTTGGGCTAAATCACCTTTATTTGTATCTGCCTTCTCGTGCTGTTGGCAATTTATAGAACAGAGCGCAATGGGAGATGCATTGTAGCGAGGCCTGGGGTTTGAGGTTTGGGGATAGGAGGTGTGGTGGGGATATGGGGCTTGGGAAAGCAGGGGAAAAGTAAAAGAGAGAGACCATGCTTACCTGGCTATTCTAGTGTTTTTTTGCTAGGGACCACAGTGAGCCGTTAATTGTCCAACATTGGAGCTCTGGTAATAAAAGAGAGCCCCACTGCTGCTGCCACTGATGAGGCATTGTTGTCTGGGAAAAGTTTATCTCCAGTGCCGATTCACAGGGAGGGCTTGCTTGATACAGGAGCGCCACAGGAGTTTGCCCTTCCAACTCTGGGGAGGAATTGAACATTGCTCTATCAATCTGGCCATTTTACAGCTCAGGCCTCCCATCCGTGAGAAATGTGGGGGAGTGTGTATGCTGCTACTTATTGTCCGAGATCTGAAGCAAACAATACGTAGTTTTAGAGGCGTTATTGTGACAAAAGAAAAAGTCTCATCCATTGGATGGGGAATCCTTGCAACCTAATGAGGAAAGAACATTCCCCACAACTAAGTGAATCGTTGCACTGCAATGCCATGCAACTCAATTTTCTTCTTTCTTTCTAAATTGAGTTCATCTCTCCGCCTCTTTCTTGGCTCAGAAGTATAGGCTTATTGTGTAAAGGAAAGAGTAAGTATTGGCTTTCATGTGAAAAGCATTTAGCTGCCCATAAAAAATAAACTTTCTGAACAAACATAAGTAAAGTTATTTGCCCAGTAGTTATGCAATGATAGTAAACCATTGTGTCGATCTATATTTTTAGGCTTTAGGAGATTTGCTCAACACATATGCTATTTTTTCCATCAACACCCTCCTTAACACTCGTTTACTTGATCATGTTAACACCTTCAGCTGCCAAGTAAATGACTCTCTTCTGGTGAGCAAAACTACCTCACCAACAGATCATATCTTCAGAAAAGCAAACAGTTGTCCGCGTTCAAACTCCAAAATACTCACGGCTGGCTTACAGCAGCCCATCAGCTTTAGGCTATTGACAGTTAAAAACTGACTGCTCAACATTTTGATTGTACAAGTACAGAAAATCAATAGCATTGCTGCACAAAATCTAAAGAATACATCATATACATATAACAAAAAAGTTACACACTCTTGCTTCCAATATTGGTCCCAGTAAATTGGATCCTTTAAAACAGATGATTATAAGCCAATAATTACAAAACATAAACACAAATTAAATAATGATTAACTAATTAACAAATTAAATAATCATGGGGAATCTACATGTTTCACAAGTCAATCTGTTATTGAATCAGTCTTTATTTCTGGTCTGTTATTTTTGTCAATTGTGGTCGTCCACCAGCTCAATAACAACCTGCCTGCACTAGAAAGGTTAAGCCCTCAACAGATACATATCCAAAGTAGCGCTACAAAGGACTATTTCACCATGGCAATCTGAAGACCTTGGAGGTGTTACCTTCGAAATATCCCCTACTGTCACCTCTGTCAATAAGTAAAAAGCTAAACAGCTACGATATACATGACAAAGGCTCTTGCTGGCAGCAAAGGTAACCAAGGGCAGTGAGCCATTTAATATTTATGACACATGTCGAATCACTGAAATCACCTATTCATTAGTGCCTATATACAGCTACAGCCCAGAAGAAGTGGGGTGGATTGAGATGTATGTGTGGTTTTTTGATACACTTGTAATAACCATCACCAAACAAGGCCAATAACAGTTTTTATGTTATAGCCATCGTAATCATCGTCAGTCCGGGAGGCGCTTCATCCTTAACCGCCAGAGAGGCTTGCCTGCCAAGAGTGCTAGTAATATAAAAGCACTTCGAAGAATGGAAAGGATGGCATGCTTCTGGAAAGGTGCCAGCTACACATCCAAAGCTGCAAAATCCCAGCCACGCTGACTCAGGCAATGACACCGTCTTACTCCTTTATTTCTCCCTGGACTCGCCTGTAGAGTGCAAGCACAAGTTGAATGTCTCTGTTGCATTATGTAAAAGGTACAAACAAATCATGTCACTTAGTTTAGAATTCAAATGCGAGCTATACGGGAAAGTGGTGGCTTTATTTTAAATGACAAACCACAAATCCCATTTATTTGATGCTGGATGTCAGATGCTGCAAGCACTGGGGGGCAGCATTGCTATGCGGGGGCTTCTAACTTTGTGCATACATAATTAAATTAGTCATGTTGCCTAAAAACTCTAGCAAAATCAGTAATCCATCAGGCACAACGCTTAAGGACTACAGATGTGCAGATGTGAGGAGAAGAACAAAAATTGTGTCTGCTTACAGACTGGGCTGACATTATGATCCACCCAACTGAGATGTGCCTCTGAGTAGATTCCCTGGTTTGTCCTCAGCATGCTACAGTGCACTCATAAGAGAGTTTGATTCATTACTGCATAACAAGTGGATGAGAGTGTTAGAGCTGCTAGCAACAGTAGCCGGCACTCATTAACGCCGATGTGGACAGTATGCTTACAAAGAGGAAGGAGAAGGGAAGATAGGGTTCAAATTTGTGACGGGTTTCCTCTTGATTTAAACCTAACGATCGACTTTGGGAGATACACAAGAGCATAATGACTGCGTAGTGTAAGTAATTATTTAATAAGCATCCCAGGATTGTGAGAAAAATTAGAGGTTTTAGACAGCAAAAAGGGTTTTATGGATGTTTCTTATGTCCTTCCCCATTTCCCTTCTTCGTCTCATAAAACAATGTCTCTGACAGCTGTGGTACCTATCCCGTTCATGCAGCTCATTGTTAAGCAAACATAACTTTGGATAAATTCATTCAACGGCCATACAAGCTTTTCTTGATTACCCATAGAGAAAATAAAATACTATCGAAGGACAAGGTCTACTCTGACAAGGAAACAGCGCCTGATGAGCTTTATTGCCCCTAAAAGCAGCGAGACTATTCCCTGATGGATGTTTGGAGCGCCGCATGCGGATGAGACCGATCTGAATGTCTCCTATGAGTGTCGTTGCACCCAGTAAATGTCACAGAAGTAGAGGATATATGGCTGTCATGCAGCGCTGCATTAAAGCAAAAAAAACGGTGGTGAATTTACTGGACATCGGTGGCAAATTGACTGTCAAAAATTACCATTGTCATTTACTATCATCATCCTTAGAAATTGCTGCTCTAGATTTATGCACACAGACAGATATATGTCTGCTTGCATGTGTCTGTGTCTATGAGAGAGAGAAAGGATAAGATGTGGAAAAAGGATGACAGAAAAAAGTGATAGAGTAAGTGAGCGAGAAGCAGAAAAATAGGAGACAGAGTAGTCTCCTTCTTTAGTTTCGATCTTTGTGTCTGTGTGTGGGTTCGTGCACACAATTCAGTAACCCTATTCATGTTTGAGTGTGTCAAAACAGTGCAACGCTCCCATCCAGCTCCCATCGCTCCAGGTTTGTATCCCTCCAACTGCAGGTCACAAAGTGACATTGTGCTTTTATGGCTGCTCTCCATGGTGCTTCACATAAGCCCTGAAATGACTAAATCCCTCAGCCAGTGTCCCTGACCCCCAGCATCCCTGTTAGTGCTGCTGCATTCACACTCTTTGATGTGGCCCTGAATTGGAATCGGTCATCGGCCTCATTCCAGGGATTGATACCGCCTCTGCTGTTCACATGCCTACAGGTCTTCAGAGCTCGGCGGTCAGCTGATGTCCGTCTGAATTTCTGTCTGTGTGTCTCGTCCTCTAACCAGCATTGAAATAGGTGGAATTATAAGAGCAGTAACCTTGAAAGAATAACTGCCATCTTTATACCACGTAGACAAAGGAACTTCTCAAGCTCCTCAAAATGTCATGAGAAAAATGTCCAGCTGCTGTCCACCCACATCCCTGCACATAAAAGCGCTTCTCTTCATAAAGTAAAATGAGCTCTGACATTATACATCCTGCACATTAATCACATTGACTGGGGAAAATATATTAAGTGTCTTATATCACTTTCAGCAAGACACATTGTAAATTTGACAGAATAACAAAAAAAAATCAAGCAGCTTTTGTCAGATAAGGGACATATACTAGTTAATGATGTATGTGTATGTCCATGTCCATGTACACACACACACACACACACACACACACACACACACACACACACACACACACACACACACACACACACACACACACACACACACACACACACACACACACACACACACACACACACACACACACACACACACACACACACACACACACACACACACACACACACACACACACACACCTGTCCGTCATGTGGTGTGTGTCCTCGACGGAGATTAAGTAGCATTCAACTGATGGATTGATATATCCAATCACATTTAATGCATCTATTTAATGTCACACTTAAATCTATCAGTCCACACATTGATCTTTCCTGTGTCTAGTAGTGGTTAGAACAGTTAGAAAATGTAGGACAATAAATTATTATGTGATGAAAATGCACTGTGAAGAAGACTGCAATTATTGCTCTCCGGTCTATTATTACTTTTTTTTTCACTCGGCTGATAATTGAATTTAATTATTCAGGCTCTGTCTTTTTAATATGTTTTTCTCATTTCCTGGCAAAATTGATTATGTATACCAATCTTCTCTTGTCTTCTTTTTGCATCCCCATATCTGTTGGCTTTGTTAACTCACTCCATGGAATGCTACCCATTTTTTCTTATGTACGTGTTAACCACATATTTCCATTTATAAATATGCTGTAAAGGTGAGGCAGTTAACATGCATTGTGTTACAACTAGAGTATTTACAATTCGGACACCTTTAAGATGTGTTAACTATAATTTTCTGCCACTATTAATAACTAATGTATATAAGCGCTGTCAGCTGCACTTGCTACTAAGGTGAAAATTAATATTTTATTTATCACACATGAGTAAATGTGTTCTCCTTAATCCTCCTTTCTCGACCTCCATATAGAGAACCAGGTGATATTGACCTAGTTTTTTGTTTGTTTGGTCTAACCCCTTTAGCTGCCCGGACACAGATGACAAATGCATTATTAAACAGCAACTTAGCCATCCCTAACTTCACATTCATAATGAAATGCAAGCCGGGGTGAAAGTAGGTGGAGTTGTTAAGTGAGCCAGCAAAGACATCTAGGAGATTTTCCGATAGCTGTGAAACAGCTCAAGGGTATTCTATATGAGGCATCGTCCCTCTGAGATTTGCTCTGGACTCAAGCCGGGCTGCTGTACAGATATTACGGGATACAAGTGTTAATGAGAATATACTTATCACAGCCAGAGGTGTTATCTGACGGTTGTCTCATCTAGGCTGGGTCAATTTGTTGTAGTTTGTATTGTAAAATATCATAATAGGCAGGATGAGAGAAAATGTTTTATTTCACAGAATCACAAAATGAGGTGCATTTAATACAAATGTATTAGGCTGTATACTCTTTGTAGCTTACAATATGTTGGCCTTGTAGAAATGTGTAGTACATACGCAATGCCTTACTCTGTTATACCGTCTTTGGAAAACAGTTCTGCCCTTTCTTACCAGCAATGCCCGGATATAGTTTTTGAGTATCATGGAACGGGGTTCTCCTCTATGCCACCTTTCACCAGATCCCTTACTAATTGTTTCTGTCTCCAAGGTAGCCCGGCTGCTCTTTGATGTTCAAACCCCTTCCTCCTCACAAAGGAGAGTGACGGCAGGAGCAGAGAGAGGCAGATGGGCCGCGACAGGATGCTGCGAACCTGACGTCTCTCTCCCCCTTTCAAGTGCTCTGGTTCAATCAGCCCTTGCCGCACAAGCTGTTGTGGAACACCTTTGAAATCACGGTGCCTGCACAATAGTCTTGACTGTTAATGACTTCTTGTAAAGTTCCAAAGCGGCTCTGATTACACACCCTCATGCACACGCACGTGTACCGGCGGCTGCAGACAAGAACAACGTTGTGTATAAACATGCGTGCGCCAACACACTCTTGGTCACACACACACACCACTCAAAACAGACCAAGAGGTGTACGTGTGCCCAGAAACATGCCTCATATCTTAGGCAACACCCTGGAAACCAGAGTGAGGACACAAGTAAACAATTAATATGTTAATTAGGCCGGTCAGTGAAGCTGGCGCATTTGAATGGAAGAAGATGTGCATATCAAACAGCCACAGTCCACTGGAAAAGAATGGACATTATGCCATCTGTGTAAACACCTGATAAGCAAGCATATTATGTGTTTTATTATTGTTACTACAATGCAGTTAGTATTGGTGGTTGACCATCATTCTACACTACAGCTTTAAAATAGTACATGCCCATGTAGGAGGCATGTGTGATTGCAAACTGTGTTTCAACAGAGTGCTGCACTCTGTCTGATTTGGTGCCATGTTACATCTTTTTTATAAACTAGCAGACTTCTTCAGCTATTTTAGAGAAGTTGTATCAAACGGTACAAGATGTCAAACATGCAGGTGCTCACCCCTAAAAATATGGCACCACAGCTAACAGCAGGCTCTGAAATACAGCTATACTGGACCGCCTTGAAGGAGATGGGGAATGCAGTTCTGTCTGAAACGGCAAGGACTGGCCTTAATTAGGTGGTAGGCATGGAGAAACTGGCATGTTGAAGTTTGTGTGGGTGTGTGTGTGTTTTTTTCTATGTGTGTCTGAGGAGGGAAGAAAGACAGTGCAACATGTCCTCAGCCTAAACTGGTGAGGCTTATTACTCAACTATATAACTCACTTATTGCAAAATGTTATCGTGCTGTCAGAACTGTCAGGAAAGGCGGCATCTATGCTAACTAGCCACTAGCCAAGCGTGCTAAGTAAAAATGTATCCTGCCCCAGTGATTGCTGTATATCTGCAGGGGTTCATGAGGTTGTTGATCAGTGCTACAGAGGTAATGATTACATCACCATGAACTTGTATTTCTGCCTCTCAAAAGTGTTGAAGTAAGACTTTCATCCCACTCCCCCCCTAGTTTCCAACTTCTCAGCATTTGAAGGTATTGGAATGAACTGCTGACCGGAATTGGGGAATATTTTACACCCAAACCAATAAACAGAAGATCATGCAGTGTAACTATTATTCTACTCTTTATAAATTCTGCTTAACACAGCTTGACTCTAATTATCATGCCTTGTAAACATATCATTATATAGATAATATCAGGGTTATGATTGATTGGAGAGAAGGTTACCTGTGGACAAATTCCACTATTATTGCAAATCTTACTAGATGCTAATGAAGGGCAGTAAAGGTCATAGCCAATGTGATGGAGCCAATTTTAGAGCACATTTCATATCCTCCACAAGGTCTTTAGGTTATTGTTCCTTTGACATGATATATTGCATCTTCAGTGAAATAATGTGTACTCTGCCAGAGTACATAATGTAACAATGTGTAAGCTTTAGTCAATGCTGCATGTATTAACTGCTAATACTTTGTTTACATTCACCTTTTTAACTTTGATGTTCTTTCTATGTGTTTCAAATGGTAAAGCATTTGAATGAAGATCAACAACTTTATTTTCTTGCCTGTGCAAGTTGCAGAATGTAGTTTTTCTTCAGAACAGTGGTATTCCAGTGCCTTGCTGAGTGCTGCAGTAGGGGAAGTGTGACATACTGTACGAGTCCACACTACAAAGGGACCATTCTTTGTGTTACTTTGGTAATTTGAATATGGTGGAAAGGCCGATCCATAATAACAAACCTTAAATGCAAAGGTTGACTGGTATAGAGTATGTCAAATGTTGGTGTAGCTCTGTTACATGAACATGTCCCTGCTTGCAGATCTCACTCTGCATACAGAGAGGAATCTCACTGCACAGGATTGATTTAAAATTCCATTGGATTTCATTTTCAAATCTTAAGCATTAGATTAAATAAACAACATAATCAATGACAGAATATTGATTGAAGCGTGGATGCAAAATGGTTTAACTAGATATGTTTCTGGAAAAAGAGATAAAAACTCAAACACTATTACAGTCGTGTCTGGCTTTGGCAGACAATGGTTGATTAGCCTTGTGACTCCCAGACAATTGCGTGCAGCCAAACTTTATTTCTTTGTCATTTATCCACATTAACATGAGTAGCAGTCAACTAAATGGCTTTGGCTCGTTTTGCCTAGAGCTCTTGCAGTTTTGCAGATAAATGCAAATATCTCTATTTTTCAGTGAATGTTCTACTGAAAACAGAACAGTGGAACATATTTCATCACTGACCACTGTGATTAGCCACTGAATCAATATACATATTAGTGAAAAACCTTGCATATCGCCCCGCAGTCAACGTTCTGCCAGCAAATGTTTATTGCTAATGCCAGTGCACTGATTACTGCTGTTTAAGGAGCCTGTGGTAGGGACCTTATGATCTGAAACTGTTAGCAGAGTCGCTCCCCATCCAAACGGGTAATTAGGTTAAACAAATCGGTTCAATGGAGAAATCAGATACTTGACCAGTCTACCATAACCAAATTAGTGTTGTAATTACCTGCTGGACATGTCTTCATTAATAATTGCTGCATCTCTTGTTGTAACAAAATATCAATAGTCCACACCTTAAGTGAATGGAAAATCAATATTAGGGAGAATTTAGAACGACATACATTTCGGCACGTTTTCTGTAAATTTGCTTGTAGGAAGAACAATCCATTTAACTCAACGTTATGGTTTAACTTTTATACAGAAAGCTGTGTGCTTTGCACAATGACAAAATGTTGAGCAGTGAAGTTCCCTGAATGAGAATACATAGAAAAAGTCTAGACTGTTACATTTAATTGGTTGGCAAATATCAATGCAGGACAGACAAAGGATTATGGAAACACAGAAGTTCACTCCTTTGTGCATCAGTCAATCCTCACAGTAAATACAGAGCTAAATCCCAGATCAAATGCACGCTAAAGGATCATTGAAACATTTTTCTCTCAGTGATTGTGCTGTTATGTTAAATGTTTGTTGTTTGTTTTTGATATTGTGTCTTGATATTTGTCTATGTTGATGTTACAAATGGAGCTGCTGGGATGCAAGTCAAATTTCAGACTTGATCTGACCATTAAAGTATTATCGTATTGTATCGTATCATATCATATCGTATGGCTACAACACACTGTTGGATAAAACAAATTGAAAGGTTTCGGCTGAATGTTTCCTGCTATGATATATATGTTCTTACATTTTGTCACAGCATCTATGCTACACACAAGGCAGAGAGCCAGCATGTTTTCTCTAAGAAATAAAATTGCACAACATTTCAAATTCTTCCAGCGAAGAGCCATGTGCAGAGCCATGTGCAGTGCAAATATGACCAGTGTCAAAGCAAAGACAAAGAATTATGTAAACATGCCTTTCAGGGCTGTGATTAAAATCTGATTAAAAGTCTTGTAATTACAAAATCAACATTGGTGTCCAGGTGCTAACTGATTGCTAAATGCAGGTATGCATCAGATATTTGCACAGCCAGGCCATTAGAATTGGACAAGCATGACCACCATTAATACATTTCCCCCTTTGGAATTAATTTCTCACCTACCAGTGAGGTCAATTGATTTCGTGTCGCGGCATCTTCGATGAGGCATTTGTTTCCTCGACAACTGTTTTGGATGTAAATACCTTTCACCCTGACACATATTGTATTATGTTCCCCAGCTAATAATATATTCTAACCTGAGAATAAATTCAGTGATTGCATTGACATTTGAGTGGGTGAATTTAGTCTGTCAAAAAAAAGTGTAAACGGGGCGATTTATTTTTAGCCACTTTATATCTCTCATATGGTGTCTTTTGGTTGTTTCATAAGTTCAACAACACTCACCAACTTAAGTCTTTAAAGCCTCCCCAGCTGGATTGTTCAATCTCTGTTGATATATAGGTGCTAGAGTGTGTGTGTGTGTGTGTGTGTGTGTGCATGCTTGCGTGTGCGTGTATGTGTGTGTATGCGTGCATGTTTTTATATGTGTGTATTTCGGGGAGCAAAAGCCTTTGATTGTAAGAACTGCTTCTCCCCCTGTCTGTTGTGCAGACAAAAACGTCTCAGTACTAATGACAAAATGAGGTTAACATTGAATTTCAGAGACGATGCGTTGCATCCCACCGGACATCCTCTAGTCCTTGTCTTTTTTTTATTGTGCCACAGGAACAATGCAGACAAGCAGAAGTGATTGTGTTCTGTGTCAACATGACGTGACTGCAGCCCAATGTTTGTGGCAATAGATTGACCGTGCTGCCATGGGAAATCAATTCCATAGGTGTCAACACAGACGATTGAGATGGCCATTGTGAGGTGGGAGTGGGCGAAGGTGGGAATGTCTATCTGTGTGTAGTGTATGGTGCACACATGCACTCGCTTTAACATGTGTGTCATTGCTATGTCTGCATTTGACCCTTTATTTGTAATATCCCTGCACTTGGCTGATAATTGGGACATTAGAATGATTTGAATGAGTGGTGGAAATCTGTCGGATTGAATAAGTGAAATATTTAGACACCTTACCCAAAGCATCCATCAACTTTAATGGTACTCATTGTGTGGGCTAATTGTTCTGGCTTACATATAGATTTTTAAAAGGTAAGATTTAAGGTTTAAGGTGTCATGGATGGGTTAAGATTTATCCCCAACACTAATGGTTATACAAGTGATTACGAGGATTAGATGAGCAATAATCCCAATAGTGCTTAAATGACTATTTGATAGTTTTTTGTTTAGATGCAAAACACAAATAACAATTGTATTAATATTTTCTAGAAAAGGTTAACTTGCAAAACACTTATTTAGGTGTTCTCAGAATTGTACTTATGATAGAAAGTTACATATAATCAGAGGTATACTTAAATAGCAATACTTGTATTATCTTATTATTTATCCCTCCTGCTCCCTGGCTAAATGACGCACTGCGTGCTAATAGAACCATCCTTCGGGCAGCTGAGCACAAATGGTGGAAATCCAAACACCCTGACGACCTCCTAACCTATCAATATCTCCTCTCCTCTTTCTCATCTTCAATCTCTCGGGCAAAAAGCACTTTCTTTCAAGATAAGATCCATTCTTCCTATTCCAATCCCAAAAAACTATTTTCTATCTTCTCCACCCTCCTGGACCCCCCCAAAGCCCCTTCCCCCTCCTCCCTTCTTCCAAGCGACTTTGTTAACTACTTTGAAAAAAAGGTTGATGATATTCGCTCTTCTTTTTCCGACTCACCATTACTCACCACTGGGTCACCAGACCCACCGTTCACCCACACACTAACCTCCTTTTCCCCTCTCTCTCCAAGTGAGGTTCTTACCCTCGTTACCTCTGCCCGTCCTACCACCTGTCCTCTGGACCCTATCCCATCAAACCTCCTTCAGACTATCGCTCCTGATATTCTACCGTTTCTCACCCATTTCATCAACACTTCTCTAACTTCTGGTCACTTTCCAAACAGTCTCAAGGAGGCAAGATTAAACCCTCTCCTAAAGAAACCCACTCTCAACCCGTCCAATGTTATAAACTACAGGCCTGTCTCTCTCCTCCCGTTCCTGTCTAAAACACTTGAACGCGCTGTCTTTAAACAAGTCTCCTCTTATCTCCATCAGAACAACCTTCTTGATCCGCACCAGTCTGGTTTCAAGGCAGGTCACTCCACAGAAACTGCTCTCCTCGCTGTCTCTGAGGAACTGCACACTGCTAAAGCAGCCTCCCTCTCCTCTGTCATCATCCTTTTGGACCTGTCTGCTGCATTCGACAGGTGAATCATCAGATCCTCCTTTGCACTCTCCAAGAACTTGGAGTTTCAGGCTCTGCACTTTCCCTCCTCACCTCATACCTCAAAGACCGCACCTACAGGGTAACTTGGAGAGGGTCCGAGTCTGACCCTTGTCAATTAACTACAGGGGTCCCTCAGGGCTCTGTCCTTGGTCGCCTCGTCTTCTCTCTGTACACAAACTCGCTCGGATCAGTCATTAGCCCGCATGGTTTTTCAACCTTGACAAGACTGAACTGCGTTTTCTTCCTGGAAAAGAGTGTCCCACTCTTGACCTAACAATCAACATCGGCCCCTCTGTTGTTTCCCCGACTCAGACTGCAAGGAATCTGGGTGTGACCCTAGATAACAACCTGTGCTTCACCGCAAACATTGCTGCTACAACCCGCTGCTGCAGATACACTCTTTACAACATCAGGAGGATACGTCCCCTCTTGACCCAGAAAGCGACGCAACCTCTCGTCCAGGTTCTCGTCATCTCACGCCTTGACTACTGCAACTCCCTCCTGGCTGGTCTACCTGCATGTGCCATCCGACCTCTGCAGCTCATCCAGAATGCAGCGGCTCGTCTGGTCTTCAACCTTCCAACATTTTCCCACACCACACCGCTCCTCCGCTCCCTTCACTGGCTTCCAGTAACTGCTATAATCCACTTCAAGACACTGGTACTTGCATACCATGCTGTGAATGGATCTGGCCCTTCCTACATCCAGGACATGGTTAAACCATACACCCCAGCACGTGCACTCCGCTCTGCATCAGCCAAACGGCTCACTGCAAAGCCAGTTGAGTAGCACTTGACATTTTTTGGCTCTATGAAACCTGATGTACTTAAATGATTCTGTTTTCTTCAAGTTTGTATCTTCTTGGTCGAATGCACTTATTGTAAGTCACTTTGGATAAAAGAGTCAGCTAAATGCAATGTAATGTAATCTTAATTTACAATTGTTTTATTTTAAATTCAATTCTCAAATATACGAGCAGGAGTGACTGTGTGTTCCATGTTTTATTTGAAATACATATTTGTATTAATATAATTATAATAATTATTTTGTTTGCAGTTTACAAGCTAAGGTTTTAACACATAACCATATTCTATTTAAAATTGACCTGTCACATAACTTGACTCTACAATCTGCCAAAGGACAAGCCCTGGCTTCAGATTTGTTTTATCTTTGACCTGTAAGTTGTATTAAATGTGGCTAATGTGTGTAATCAGTAGAATCTGCAAATGTTAATGCAGACTCTTAATGGAGTAAATGTCTTTATCCATAAGACCCTCCAATATGAGTCCCTTTTGACAGATATATTTTACACATGGTTACTGTCTGGATTCCATTGATTACACATCACAAAAAAAGAACGCTTTGTATCCTCTAATTGTGATAATGATGATAATTAACCAAAGTAGCATACATGAATTCAAGCAATCAATCATCATTTTATGAACCGCTTCGATGAAAAGCACAAAACACACTCAGAAATACAACTAAGACATCGATGGCAGATGTTCCTACAGCTGTAATCTGTTCCAGAAAGAGATGTTAATTTAGCTGAATTAATTGAATACCTCTGTCTATCCTAATCGCATTTCAATGACTTTTGATGGCTTCACATTGAGTCCTTATGGTAGACATCTTTAGGCAGATGAATAGTTTCAAATAAAACTGGAATATCTAAGAGGATATCTCGATCATAATGAGTACAATGAAATCTGTCTTGATAGTTACCCCATAAGCAGGTAATTGAAGCACAAAACTTGGATAATAACTTGTGGTATGAAGGACAAGTGAAGTGATCTGATTTATCATACATTGTTTTGTTCTGTAACCACTCAATAATGCTCTGAAACTGTCACTGATAGTAGTTCCTAACAACTACCTGTTTTTTCCTGTTTAAGTGAAGTCTGTTTTAGATCTGTGAACATCTGTGCTCTTTCAAAGAATAGTGAAAGGGCACGGATATCTCTGTGACACATTTTGAACGTTTTCCGTCTTCAGTAGGAACCGATGGGACTGGCACGTTTCATTGGATTTGTTGACTATGATTATCTAGAATGCCACCAGCTGTGCTTTCAGTCTTAACATCAATGTATCTATTTATAATTCAGTTTTTTTTTTTTTTTTTTACTTCATCTGATACAAGGGAAGGTTAGTCATGATCTAAATGCACCACGTCTCCATTGCAATGCTAAAAAGCCCAAATCATTTTGCATTATTCAGTTGTAAACGTGAATTTTACTCCTCCTTCAACTCAAGCTCTATGCCTAAGTTGTGAGTAGCGGAAAAATAAACAGATAGATTTAAGGACCCGAGTCACACCCACCCATGGACTTCTGCCCCCTAAAACTATTTTTGAAAAATGTCCTCATTAAGACTTACTCGAAGCAGTGCCATATTCAACATGGTGTTTGTGGAATGCTAAGCTACAGCATTTTAAGCATCATCATGAACACATGGTGCAAGTCAACAGAATCTGACCCAAATACTTGAAAGTATTTTATGACTCTATGAACAAAAGTGTCCCCCCCAACGGGGGTTATCTGCCAGCAATTATTTGGAGCAACCCCACAGGAAGAGCCATCTGTAGCTGATTTCAATTTCCACACACACACAGGGGGATTTGTGCCTTAAAATCTTTAATTGAGATGGATTGGGTCATCCAATTAACCCCAACACACGGGGGTGTCCTTTGTGCAGTTGAAGCCTTTGCTTTGGGGTATTGTCACAAATGTTTGAGTCACCATAGAACTAGTACACCTATCCTCACTGTCTTTATATGGCTTGAGTTCTACCTCTATCAAAAGATAGCTTTATTCCCACTTCTTTTTTTTTCATACCACTCCACGGTGATGCTGTGAACATTCATGTGTTAACATATATGTGATGACACGGAGGGGGGGGCATTGTGATGTGAAGCGCATTCATCTGCCAAGAAAATATTAGTGCCGTTGATCAGGGTTGTTGATTCAAATTTGTCACATGACATTTTCCAATTTGCCTTGTTAGAAGATTTCAAACGCATGACTGTCAGCGTTGTCGGTGGCGTACAATAAGACGACGATCTGTTGCTCACACTCACATCAAATGTGACTGTTCATGTGTAGCAGCAACACGTGTCACAAGTGTTATGATCTGAGATGGAGCTTCTGCTCCATTCTTGCTGCTTGATGGAGTGTGTTTTACATTGTGTACCCTTAGCAGTCAAAATGTAATTATGAAATAATTATGTGAAGAAATATTCCTTCTGAAAGTTTTCCTCTCAACAAGACAGTGAAGTGACCCTCGCCCTGACCTGAATGTTTTAAAAAACTCAACAGCAAGCGGTGGTCTCACAAGATTCATTAAAGTATAAAGGAAAACAAAAGAAATACCAAACAGAAAAAGAAACTTATCTTCTCAGTAAATAAATAAAAAACAAGGTCTGAAATGTAGTTCAAGTCACCACCTCCCTTTTTTCTTGAATTATAGATAATAAGACCCGCCATATTTAATTGTTGGGGGAAGTAACACAGGCTCATCTTTGGGGACAATTTAATTTGAAACGCAATTCTTCAAGGCAGGGAGAGCAGCCAGAAGTCATGCAGAGAAAATAGTCTTAATTGTTTAATCCATATCAGTTATGCTCCATATGGGAGACATTACAGGTGCTGTGTGATGGGATAAACACTACAACTAAACAAATGTCTGAGGGGCAGTCTACACTGCTTTGCGTCTTTTAAGATCAATTTGTCCCGGCTCTTCCCCCCATCCAACAGCTAATGATATGTGCATAAATTAAAGCCAAGCATTTCAGCTTTAAATGCTCTGCTAAACATGTCTAGCTAAGAATTTCTTTTTTGCCAGTATCCTGTGAACAAACAGAGGACATTCTATTTAAAAATATATTGTTTAACCTCGCCATTATTTCATCTGGGCCTCGAATACGATCATCATGAAGGTAAGTCTCACTGACACACTTATTTTAAAACAATATTCATGTTAGAGTACAATATAAAAGAAGGATTTATAGGACACATCTTTATTATATTAAAAACACATCATACTAAATAAATTAGATTATATATGTACGATGCTAGAGTATATGAATAGTAGCTTTCATAAGAAATTGTTCTTTCACCCTTGACAATGGCCATTCATTTGAGAGTTTTTATTCAATATGATTTATTTTGACCGAGTTAATGTGTTTCACAAAAGGGTCGCAATTACCATACTATTAATCATACTATAATTAGAGTCAATGGCTTAATTGTGACACAAAACCTCTATTTCCTAAAGGAATTAATAAAAGCACTGTCATTTTATAGTGGAAAAAGTGTCTTCAGACTGTTCTCTCTAGAATAGGGGCGCTTAACACTGGCCATTATCATTCGGATAATACCATTCTTTTGCACACTTTATGTCTCTGTATGTATATCACATGTTGTCTTGTATACCACAATGCTTTGGTTGCCTGGATACAGATTGTGCCTTCAAGTTCTCCCCTTCCCTCTTTCATACAGATCAAAAGCTGAGAATGTAAAATGGCCCTGTGGGTAGGAACAGTATACCATATGTTGGTGGGTCATTTGAAAGTACACGGTTTTAACTGTACGCTGTAACAGGTGGACTTTTAAATTGTGCACAAATAAAAAAATAAAATAAACTCTCATAGAGGCCTGCTGGTGAGTTTTTAAAGGAAGTTGACTGTGTAGCCATGTGCAGTCCAAAGTAATGTGAAAACTGTTTATCGCAGAGCATCACAAAACATTGTTTGTTTCCTTACATAACTAAACCGTGCACCTGCTCTGTGATTCTGAAGTTGTGATGAACTGTTTTCTATGGAAACACTGAAGGATGCCACATACTGTAATAGGGTCTGTACTTTGTCTGCAGAAAAGCTTTCAATTTAGATTTCATTTCACACACTTGAAATAACATAACAGAAACATAGAAGTAATGAATTAAAGCACATTGTGTCACATGACATTGCAAATAACACATTACTCACTGGCACTGAGGAGTACACAGAGATACCTTTTAGCTTTCTGCCTTTTGTCTTTTTTTTCTGGCTTCTTTGACCAAACAGAATCAAGCAATCTGCTTTTCAAACTCCTCTCCAATTCTTCTGCCTCGAAAAGGGTTTCTTTTGATAGCAGCAACTCTGGAAAGGTCACAGGCATCAAGAAAATAGACGGAATGAGCCAAGAGGATTTCAAGTTGTATTAATGAGGACCCCCTCGGCCAGCACCCGTCTTAGAGGTCAGGCCATCACCTAAAATGATAAAGATTTATCATGGGGAGGCAAGGCTGGTCAAAGCGCTCTCTTATCTCGGGCTCTGCCTTTTAGAGCAGCAACCACTGTCAAGAGTCTCACATGGATGAAAGACTTGGCTACTCTCCACCACTGTTGCAAACCTCCAGAAATATTCTGACGTCGGTAAATAATTCATCCCCTATATTTTGTACTCTTTGAGGATTTTTGAGGAGGTGCCAGTGCATTATGCCATGCTCCCTACACCAAAACCCTAACTGAAAATCACATATAAAGTAAGACATAGCTTGATGTTGATAGATGTGTTCTATTGTTTACTATACATGTACTTGCTCTATGTGTATCAGATATACACATACAAATGATAGTAATGCTGTGGATCATCAAATTCAGAATATATTCCAATGTTAAATGTGTAAATGTGACATAAAATGTGACCTAAGTGTACAATTTTAACATTGCTCATAATATAAGAATAATTACGATCCAACCTTCATATTTGAAATCATTATATATGACATTACAATTTAATAGAAGGATTTTTGTTACAGAAACACGGTGCTGCAAACCAACTTCAAATGTATACAGCAGATCATGTATATGTATTTGTCTCTGCCAAAGCATCCCTGTGATGTTGGAACACCAGTGGCCCCTGAAGAGAAAAACAGTGTTGGTATGCCAGCCATGGGTTTCTGTTTTTTTTTTTCAGTCTGAAGCCTTTTCATGGGTGTTGTTTGTGTGTGAGAGTTTTTTGAAAGCTGCTTTGGAGAGAAACGCTAACAGCAATCATCAGGTTTGCAATAATTTCGACCACAGGGAGAATACACCAAGTAATATACTCATGTATATTGTAGTAGTGGTCTTTTCATCAAGTTATACAGTATTTCTGGGTGTTTTCTTCTTTTGAATTTAATTTAAAATAACTCTCAGAGTAAGCAGGCTTTACTGCCTTCAAACGCATGGTTTTCAAAGGTTTAAAAAGGAGACGTCTGTTTCATTTCAACAAATTGGTGGCAACAGTCAAGGTCAGGATTTAGACGTATTTTGACAAAAGTCCATTTCCCTCAGGCATTAAGATATTTCCTGTGCATATGTTGATAGAATATTAAGCTAGACCAATACCGACAACACATTTTTAAAAAGATTCTAACTGTATTGAGTGACATAATTTTGCTACATATTGAAAACGACTTGCTAACCTAACCAAATCATTTACATGATGCACTTCCTACACATAATACAGTGATGAAGAGTGTATTCCCGGGAGCTGAAATGCCCTTGCCAGGCCAACATCAATTTTCCATGTCAGCCTTTCAGTATTTCTCAGCCTTCTTAGTGTACATTTTAAATAAAATAAATATTCATAGGGGAATGGACAGAATTCTCCATGGGCCAAATCAAAACATCAATTTCCTAATGATTATAATAACGTTTCAATGCCACGTTTTTTATGTCACGATTCGATGTCAGCTTTCCCCAAGAGACCCGTTTCAATTATGATTTAGAATCGTGGAACACATTCAAGTGACAATATTGCTTTTCAATAATTGCAATGCTTTTCACGAGAGACGGTGGTCAATAAGGGAGGCTCTAGAAACGACAGACTAATCAAAATGAAATACATTAAGTGATTTGATGCATTCATTTTCTGATTAGTAGAATCATTCGTTCCCTTTTTTGTATTATTCTGTTTGTTTTATCAGACACATTTTTGTTTAAGACTTGGCTACAAGGCTCAATATATTTGGCACCAGTATCAACGTGGTGTCCCTGCTCCCAAACCACGTCTGTCTTGAAATGGAGTTGAGCAGCGAGGAACAGCCATTGCAGGCCACACCATCCGCTAAATGTTTAACTTTCCTAAAGGAGTCATTCAAAACAAGAACGGGAACTTGTCTATAGGGAAATACCTCCGGATTAGGGGGGCTGAAAGATTGAAAAAGTAATTTGAAAAATAATGGGCTTTTTAATGACTAAACCTATGGGACACCCAGATGTGCTCTTTGTTAATTTTCACTAGTGTAATGTAAAATTCCAACTGCTTAATTACTCTAGGACACACAAAGCAACTGGTTTTTAACGAAGCAATTATGGGAACAGCTTCTACTACATTGCACCACAGCTTCCATTCCCCACCAGCTCCTTCCTGGATAAAACCACTACTTTTTGGTTCAAACATATCAAGCTTTTCATAAGCAATGACAGAAGATCCAGAGTATTTTTTTAATCAAAGGTTTGTTTTGGCTCCTGAGACCTCATATCATTTGAATATGGCCTAATTCTAAATTTCTTACGGAATAACGTAAGGAATGTAATAAATAATACCGGTATTTACCCCTTATTTCAGCTGACTTCCTATTCTGAGCAACAGAGAGGTTTTCCTAGAAATCATTCTTTTAGCCATCTTAGCCAAGGATAGCAAACATGAATAAATGAATATATTACATTTTATAGTGTAATTCATATGTTATGTAAGTCACAACTTTTAAAAGTGAAGGTGGCAATTTTAAAGCTTTGCTGTAGCCTTTAAATGTGCACTAATATTGTTCAGGAAAATTGCTTTTGACATTTTGGGTGTTTTTTTTCCCTTTTTCTTGTCCTTCCACAGATCAATAAAGAAAACTGGTGGGCAGCATTAAATCCCCCTCCGAAGCACTCCTGGGAGTGTTGGAGGAACAGCTGTTGGTAAATATCATTACAATATTACATGCTTTATCGTTGCCTTAATGGTGAAATATCAGATGTCCCAGCTCAAAAGGCATTAACATTTAGAACAATCAATATAAGTTGCACATTTTACGAGAGACATTTTCTGGCTGATCGAGAGAACTAGTGAGGATGCCTGAGGTGTCATTCATTAACGAATGTTGTAAAGATCATTTTTGATTTGTGGACTCTTCGAGGAAATGCAATCCTTGTATGGATTTTTCATGTTTTTTAATAACTGTAATGCCTGCATTTTCTGGATTTACATACATGTAACAGTATAACAAGAACCTTATAAGCTTAAACATTGAGATGAAAAAGAGTTTTTCTTTGCTAGAAATTAAAGTTGTATTATTTAGTTATTCATATGCTCTACAAACAAGAGACAATTTATTTATATTCAATGTTCAAAAATGAAATGAAAATTGCATTACCATCTCTTTGTTTTACATCAATGGGAATGTCAGTGTAACCTTTTTTTTTATAAATTATACCGAAAGGTGCAGCACTCTCAGTGATAGATCATTGCAATTTCAACTTTATTTCCTTTATTTAATTTCAGAATTGTAGTAATATAGCATGTCCGCTCGGTCCACTTGAACATAAAAGAAATAAAAGGCACAAAAGGGACGAGACAGAAAGAAGATGAAAGAAAGAAGAAATCAAGCTACCTCGGCTCCAGACCAACTTCAAAAATTAAAATTGGTCCTTTGAGATGCAAATGCTCAAACAATATTCTTCATGTTGGATCTAAATTGCTAATGTACACAGTACAAGCCCAGTGTGTCCCTTTCAAGACTGAATATCTTGGAGACATGAACCTGATGGTGTTAATGGTGATCAAAGGGCCCAGCCAGGTCACGCCTCCCCCTGGAGACTAAGGGGTCTTTGGCAAGCAGGGAAACATGCATATTCCTTGTCCAAAGTGTATGTTGTTTAATAGCTCCTAACCAGCATTTGCTGAAGCTTAAAAAAGATAGAGACATAAGAAATACTCGGAGGTCGAATGCTACAAAGTAATGATTCACATCATATTATTTTTTCCCTAAATGAGAAAAAAGACAGAAACACCCGTGGATAATCCTTGTCAAAAACAGGGCTAAAGTGCACAATAATTACCTGACACAATCATTTTAAATTCAGGAGGTGTTTCTATGACAACGGGCTACTTCTTTTGATCCCATACAGGGTAGCACCTTGATAGACCCAACTATATGGATTAATAGCACTAGTTACAACACAGCCTAAGGCCCCCTGTATCTCCGTTAATAGAGCCTATTTATTCCTGTCAGCTACTGGGGACTGATGGAATTGCAGGGCTGGCGCGTTGTATCCACACAGCAAATCATAAGCCCTCAGATATCTCTTGAGCTGGATGACTGCAATTTTCGTTTAAAAACAAATGTATTACATGAGAGATCTATCAAACATAGTCAGACACATTTTCTCTGAAAGGGGTCTCTGTCTCTGTCTGCGCGCAGGTTGCTCCTTTTCATTTTCAGTTAGGTGGCCGACACACAAACACACTTTTTTGTGCAGTCCAATCTGATGCAAACGTTTGTCTTTGTGCGCTTTCGTTGCAAGAGCAAGTGTATCAGAGCAGAAAGAAAAGCTGTGTTCCTGCCATAATCTATCATGTCAGATTCATCGTGGGGCCACCTGCTCGGTTTGAGAGACGTGAACACTAGTATAAGTAACAAAGCTGGGAGTAATACAAGACTCCGCATTGATTAACAGCAGTTTTAACAGCAACACATATTTTTTGGAACATCTTAGTTTCCTTCTGCAACCACTACATATCACCCTCATCATGTTTATCTTGGAAATGTGTTAAATATCTTTAAAAAGGCGCTTACAGATCATTCACAGATTTGTGTCAAGACTCTGCATAATATTTTGAATTTGGAAAGTTATTTTAAGTTATTCTTCCTTAAAATATCATGTCTGTTTGTACCCCTATAATTAAAAAAATCTAGAATGTGCATCTATGAATATGCAAATGTGTGCAAATAAGTGTAAAGTGCAGTTTCCTTGTAAATAAACAAAGTTACTGTATACATTTAGAGTTTGGGAGTAAAATGTATCCTTAACACAAATGTTAAAATATATTGCTCCATGCACTACTGGTGCTGCAGTTTTTTGTAAGTTGCATATTGGACCATGATTGGCTTCCAAACTTGATGTAATGTCACAAATCCAATGCTTGTTGAGCAATGCTTGAGAAACTTTCCTCCTCCAGCAGACGGACGCGCTTTCTCGTGTCAAATGTATCCAGATCATCCTGCATAGTGAGCTCAACCATCCAAGTGAAGTAACAATAAGCAACACATAACTTTTGGAGTCCAAGGGGGCTTTAAACTTTTAAATGGTTAAACTTTGGTCATGGTTAAGTAAGAAACAATTTGGAAAAGGAATGTAAAATTACTCATAGTGGGAAACTGTGCTGTCAGAAGTAGAGACAGATGTAACAACCCTTCGAAAAGCCTGGAAGTAGCACTTACTTCTCACTGCACAAGTCTCCAGTCAGGAGCAGTATATCTACACTCAGGTAATCCCTACATGCCAGGTACATTTATTTCATGCACACTCCATGCATGCAGTCAGTATTTTAAGTGGCATTGTACCCCTTTCACAATATTCAAAGAGACTAGGCTCTCAATTTAGCCGAATAAAAGTCAATCATCTACACAGATTTTGATATGCACTGCAGCTACAAGTGCTAGATTTTCACTCCGCTTTGGCTCCGTAAGACAAACTGAGCATAAGTACAGTAGATTGATGTTGAAAGACGCAACACGTCTTTACTTCAATCTGCTGAGGGCAATGGATGACAAAACAGATTTTAATGTACCTTTTTCACATAGCTGGCTCATTAATTATCACAACTGTTGGGCTTGGTAAACAACTTTCCTTTTGACAGTGATTTATGATTTGTTCTGTGGTGATAAGATGAAAGATCACATACAGCAAGTGTAAACAGAGTGATTGGGACAAACTATGTAACCTTTGCTAAAAGGCTCAAACAATAGGGCTGCCTTTTGGGGGCCGCTTTCAAATAAAATGTCTCTGAGCAATGTGACAATGTTGATCACAGGAAGCTAACTCCTGCGGTGCTAATGGCACGATGCATCTAACAAATTCCCAATTAAAACAGTCATATTAATGCATTACAATGTTGGTACAATGTAAGCATCTTTACAGAAAAAAGGAGGACACCTTGAAAGAAGAAAGCACAAGACAATATTCACTTCTGTCAAGTTGCATATTTCTCTGGCAGAAGCTAATAATGACACGCTCTTTGATGCAGGCAAGACAGTTTTTCATTTTCTACTGACTTCAAATTCCAGGTATTTAATCCTCACTGGAAATGCCAAGCTTTGAGGATGTTACCCCAACTGTTCTTCAGAGTTCAGTGCCTCAGGAGAGCAGAGCAAAAATGAAAAACAAAGCGGTGGAAATTATTTCCTTCTTGTTGTTTTAGGTTCAGTTCTTGTTTTCTCAAAAGTTGGCAGCTGGGGCTTATGCTCACCTCCTCAGTGTGAACGTGACTCAGACCCACAGCTGTGGTGTGAGGAGAATCCAGAATAAGGAGGACACTCCGCCTGTGATTAGGGAGATGTGCAGTCAGGGAAAGCCATAAACAACATCCGATGTCAACACATTCAAACTCCCACACATTCATTCACCACTATGTGCGTGTTTCAAAAGGCCGTCATGTACGCATACTGATTCACTCCTGCATTCCCCGACAATACCGGGTTTGCACATAACAGCAAAACAGCAAACACAAAAAGAGGGTGTCCAACAAGCCTGTCCACATGCCCTCTCAAGAAAAGGCACACATCGGCATTTACTCAACAACAGCAACAACAGTCGTATCTGCTTTAAAACAATCTCTCTTTATGTGTCAAACTAAGTTTCACGCATACTGCTGAGGCTTCTCAACACTCGAGTGTTACATTGACTGCATGGATTATTCCACACTAAGGGCTGTTTGAGGGGCCTTCCTCAGAATGTCATTCAGACCTGTTCAAGTTAAAAGGTTTTCTTCACCCTATAGAACTATGCGCACCACAGATTTTTACCAACGGAGAAGTCTACACTTTCCTCTCGAGGTCTCCAACGAGCCAGACAACTGAAGATACAGTCCATGATGACCACCACAATCCAAATTCTGTCTGTAATGATGATTTGAGGTGGGATCAATCAACCCTATCTGCCTGCTGTAATGGCCGATGAGACTTTGATTTAAGAGCTGTAATTGGTTTCCAGTAGGGCACAGTGTCAGTTTTCTATTCCCTAGTAACCAGCGGGTACAGTTTCAGGACATGGCTGCTTGTCACAAGTGCAGGCTTGGCTGGACAGGGAAGAAGATATCCACTGGAGACACAGGGGCTCTTCTGGCACAGCTCTTTGTCCGTAATGGCCTCCATTCACAGGCTCTTCATGAAAGGTTTTACATGGGAACTCCAAAGGCTAATTGGCCCACGGAGATCAGGCTTATTGTTAGTTCTGCATGGCTTCCAGCAGCCATGGTTGCCATATGAGTGCCTAATCACCACAGGGCTCCACACCTGACTAAACAAAGAGCACTTTTCCTAATTCTTAAAAGTGTCTCTCATCCTTTATCTTTCCTCTTCTTGCTCCACCTCCTTTATCTCTTTCCCTCGGTCTGTCCCAGGTTATATAACAGGTCAGGAATGAACTGTATTAATGCCTATGGATTTTGTTTTTAATTAAACCAAAACTATGCTTCAATGCTTAAAGCCAATCATCAAATGACTCAACTAAGAGCCCTGGAGGTCAAGCCAGTTGCTTATGTACTCACTCAGTATTGTTGACATGTAAACAGTTAGAACTACAAGAAAATGTCCTAAAATGTCTGCAGCTATTGGGGATTTTCTTTTAAAACAAACCCAGTTCCATAACTACCAATTACTCTATAAGTGAGGACAAAATAGCATTAGGAAAATGATCTGCATAATAAGTTGTTTTCCCTACATTGGAGCTCCATTCATCAGATAGCTGTGATGACTCAGAAACAGGCAAATTCCCCAGAGGATTATTTTAAAAATCGTTGAATGCATAACAGCCTGCCGCAATATGAAGGGTTTGTAAAATGTCATTGCGCTTTAATATCCTTGTCTGTCATTTTGATTTGAACACACACCTGATTGCTTCTCGTTGATAAAGCATTCAAGCGCCACAAGGTTCCCATTGTAAAGACACTTCAGCCTGCATGAGCTGAGCTCCTGAAGTTGGCAGAAGGATGTGTAAACAACGATTCAAACGTCTGAAATTGTAGAAAAATGGCATTCTGTTTTGATGAGCTATTTCAAAAGCATCAAGCACAATTTGGAAAAATGATAATCCATTGTGCTTTACATTCAATATGAAAGTATCTAACGGAAAATGTGTTAAAGGAAAGAATATGACCTTTATTTCTGAAAAAGAGACTTGGATATTTATCTGATTAACATGTTTTCCCTTTCTGTGATCAAACCTGCAAGCTAAAAACCTACTGACAAGCCAAGAAACATAACTCTACCCCAGCTTGTATGTGTGACTGCGTTGTGCTGATGTCTAATAGAAGATGAATCATCCTCCTTATTAATTAATGAGATATTTGTTGTGTTCATACTGTATCTTAGTGGATCATAAGACATGCAGGAGACAGGAGTGGTCCTGAGCAGTTAAGTACCTCATTATGTGATGAGGTTCCATTTAGAAAATAGACAGATATTCTGCAGGAAGAAGTATGTTTAGTCCTCCTTTAACTATTGATGAATCACTCACTAACCCCATTGATCCATGTATAATTTAATCTGCACCACTCTGATATTAAATCATTAATATTTATTACATATGTACCTAAAAAATGGGGTAAAAGAAAATCTTAAAAGGTGACAACACCCGCACAAGTTTTTTGACGGCTATTTTTTTCCCCTCAAACTGATCAGAGTAAAAGCAGAAACATGATTTACATTTCTGTTTCTCGCTGCTTGCTCTGAGGCAGTTTCAAGACATCTGTTTTTGCAGGGTATTTTCAGTCCTTATTTTGCAAGATGTTTGAGGACAGGACCTTGTACTGTTGCAGAAAACATGACAATAAAAACCGTACTCAACCTATTACATCTCTGTGTGATCTCACGCCTGTTGGCTCGACTTTAGTTAACAGCAGCGCCGCTGTGTGGCTTGCTATGAGCAGCCTGAGGTCATAGTTTAAACAAAGACAGTGGGACACAAGACAGAGACTGCATGGTCAAAGATGCCTCGATTTCAGTCATTCAAAAGCACAACAATTTAAAGTGCATCTATCATGCTATTTTTAGGCATATATTATGGGTCTCAGATATATAAAAACATATAAAAACATGTCTATGATGTGTTTTTCTCAAAATACAAACAGATCATGCATTTTAGACATCCCTCATATCCCTCTATTCCAGCCCTGTTTAGAGAAACGCGGATCTTGGGTCCTTAGATTGAAAAAAAAAAAAGAGGAGGCGGAGCTAATGCCTGATCAGAATTCTACCGGAGATAAAGTTAAATGCTGCTGTGTTAAAACACCATCCTGTTCTAAACCACATCAAGGATTATTTCTGAAACAGTATGGAGCTCAAATGCTTTTTCTCTTGCGGGTTTATCACAAGGTGAGTTCCTTTTTTTATTTCCTGCTTTTTAAACACATGTGCTCTACACAGTACAGGTTAGCTCTGAGTGTTAGCGAGGCTTGCTAATGTAAACAAATAACATATTACGTCCAAAACACGTCAGGCATTGTTTCTAATAGCAACTCTCTGTGGGTCCACCATCCGAAATTACGTAATATCGGCAGCAAATCTGTATCCGCTAGTTGTACCCCCGTTTTTAAAAGATGTGGTAACGGAGGAAAAGAGAAAGGGTTTTATTTTGTGACGCTGCGTGAGTTCCCCGACACACCGGGGACACATATTTATGTATAAAAGGCATCAAAAAGTGCATTTTGAATGATAGGTCCCCTTTAAGACATTTATCAGCCCTGGAAGCAACGGTATTGCACTGGTAAATCAAATGAGTATCTTAAAAACAATTGGATAATGGGGAGAAAATTACATAATTATATTTTACCTGAGAAAAAGATATTCAAGACGGTCTGCCATTGAATACTCATTAGGCTCAAATAATTTGTGACCTAATTGGTACCTACTGCACAATAGTGCCAGACAATTACTTTTGAATTGAATGGGGGTATTAAATTAACACTTTAAAAGCAACATAGGGGATTAGTGCAGTTCAACAACAATGCATTTAAAATTATATTAAGAAGTGATGTTTCATCTTAATTGTCATTTCATTACTGAGTGCGATGGATGACCTATATAGAGAAAAGTCAACTTTAGGAGGCTTTTCATCATTTTTGGTAATGAGGATAGTCCTCTCAAAAACACAGGAGAGTATTAATATTTAAGTCTATTCAATCACAATTTAAGGCAATTAGCAACTGTATTTTTTGCTTTATAAAGTATTGACCTGGGAGCATGAGGGGGTGGTGAATGCTAATTTCTATTCAAGCAGGTTTTATGGGTTTTTAAATAGTTTAAAGATATGGCTTTATTTTACTAAACAAAATCATAAACAGCATACGGTCTGCATGGTAACCTGCCAAACAGGTCAGAGTGCTATTTATACATTTTCTCTATAGATGGATGCCAAATCGACAGGGTGTATTATCAGTTGTATTTGCCCGATGCTAAGCACACAGCCGGGGCAGTATCTGATGGGAAGCATATTCAATTATTAACTGATCTACCTCTGCTGGTGCCCATTTCCTCACAGATAAAAAGGCCTATTAGACTTATTTCCTCCTTGTAGATGGAATGAAATATCATGTTTTTTAATGGATAGGCCTATTTTAATCTTCCACATTAATACTTTAGTATGCAGGATATAATTGTTCTGTACCAATGACTATAATTAGTTTGGTTTAATAATCTCAGTCAATCCTAAAATTGCTCACTTGCTTGGTTCCACTTCTTGCTGGGAAGATCATTCATTTTAGAGTCTTTATAGCATGGTGGGATGAAGATTGCCAATGTTCACTTTAGTTAAAAACTAAATATGTCAGGTTTCAAGCATACGAAAAGAAGCACAGAAGTTGAATGCACAGTATACACAAACCAGCTACTTCTCTTAGGCAATTCATTGTGTTTTTGTAAGGCTGGACAAATGCATAAGGCTGTTATGTGTGAACTACATGGACCAAGACAACAGATGTAAACAATACTTTTCTGGCATGGCCTTTAAAATAAACACATAATTCAAAAACAATTAAGGGGAGAATCACAGCAATACATTCTGATAATTTAAAACTAATACTTCTCATTTAGTTTCACAAGTTATCTGATGAACATTACAGTGTGGGAAGCCTACAGCGCACTATAGGTCAAATAAAGTTGATTTGGCATTTCATGACTTACTGTTTTAATCATGTTTTTTCTCACAGGGCAACCTTTGTGCATTTGTACAGTTCAGATGCTTATTTCTTGAACTACACTCTAATACTTCCCTCAAGCATAATATATTGTGTATCTTCAACAAGCAGTTATGTCTAGTTTATGAGCAGCCGTCTTAAAAAATATGGGCCAAGATGTCTCTGACCTGCAAAATGGTTCACACATGGGTAGAGAAGTAAAGTTTGCAAGATCAACTTCGATGCTATAGTTTGGCTTGGTTCCACTGTGGAGTATCTGGCTACCAGCTAACACATTTCAATAGTGTTCGCACATACTGTCTTTCCATCATTATCGATTACATGCAGCGCCACAAGTCCAGTGGCCAAATATCTCAGCTTGTTATTTAATAAGCTGACTTAGGTCAATCTTTAGCCAAAAAAAGTTAAATAAATGTAATGGCCACATTTGCAAGATGCTGTGGGCAAAAGGCAAACAACACTACAACTTAATATTGAAAGTTGTTCAACTGTAAGCACTAGTTTGTTTTCCACCTGGATTGCGTGTCTTCCAACAGCAGGAGGAAGCGGGAGCATGGAGCTGTTTGTTACTCGAAGTAAGAGCCATTTGGGCACATTTTTTTATGGTAATTAATTATGATTTGGAGAGCCAATTGAATATTCTTTTAAGTTTACTCAAATGAGCTGAATAACTATGAATTATAATTATACAGTTCTTGTAACGTTTTGTTTAGCTTATGGACTGCTCTAGTTTTATGTGTTGTTATTATGTATAGAAAGTAGAAGGTAGTGCGCATTCTCAGGTATAAATGACGCTGTCAGCGTGACACAGCAGGAAGTCTAGAGAGGAGGTTGGAAAAGTTTTTGACCGCACACATCCGTACGACTGTTGGATTTGTTTGTTTATCTGTTTAAATACCATGCAAAGGTTGCAAGTCTGTAGTGGGCCGCCAGCTGATCCATTGAACTTCCTAATAAAGCACTTGAATGGAACGAGCAAGGTATTTGGATTTCTTGATCATAGACTACTAAGTTGCCTTTGAACATTCATTTTTGCATAATCGGCCACTACACTCGGGGTGTCACAAATCTGATTCTAAATTGAAAATGTATTGAAAGAACTTTAAATGATGCCTGATTGGAATCAAAGGCAGGGATTGACTAATCTCTCAGGCCACGTTTACACGGATACGATAACGAAAACGAACCTTAGTCGATATCAAAAAAGTCTTCCATCCACACGGTATCGGCTCAAGAAACGTGTCCGTCCACACGAGACGCTCGACCCGCTGGAGACGCTGTAGCACATATGCCGGGCCTGTAAGTGGCGCCACAAAATACACCAAAAGCAGCGAAGAAGAACCTCCGAGCATGGTTGCCATGGTTGCCCTTCTG
This sequence comes from Dissostichus eleginoides, assembly GCA_031216635.1. Taxonomy (NCBI): domain Eukaryota; kingdom Metazoa; phylum Chordata; class Actinopteri; order Perciformes; family Nototheniidae; genus Dissostichus; species Dissostichus eleginoides. Next base: position 17,828,223 of record CM062271.1, read on the forward strand.
TTTATCCGCGGTGGATTTAGCAACATGTAGTTCATGTAGTTCTCCATGTCCACTTGTTGCTGATGGTTGTGGTAGAGGAGCTGTAGATTTTGCACTAACATCTGTAGCATGGTCAGTAGCAGACAGTAGCTACTGACCATGCTACAGCAGTGAGCAGCAGAGGTTGTTGGCGAAAACACATCAGCAATGACGCGGGTGACGCGGGGGTGAGCAGGAGAGGTGGGGAGAGGCGGGGCTATGGCGTTGTCGTTATCAGGAAATGATCGTATAGGACGTACACAGGAGCCGTTTGGCCCCCCAGAGCATTTCGTCCGCAGATTTACCCACCTTGGGACCCGTTACCGTTTGAGGGCTCCGTTTCCGCGGTTCCGTTACGGCCTCGTGTGGACGAACCGTCCATACGATAGAGAACTGTAGCAGATACAACCGTTTCGTCTCCTTGTAAACGTGGCTTTAGTATGAACCACAGCGCAGCATAGGAACTATCAGCTATAAACAACATAGCGTAGTGTACCGTCAGCCTGCAGATGCACTTTGCCCACTGACGACGGAGAAAACACAACTTGAAAATCCTCCTGTTTCACCGAAGTCTCTATGTAGTAACCATATGGCTTTCATGTACACAACAAATGTAGAAGAACTACAGTTCAGGATCTGGTAGCTTTTTGAGAGTGAAGAAACTTGAGCTGTTTTTGTAAATACCCTTCTGCCATCTAGTTTTTCTTTGTGTTGTTCCCTGGTGGAATAAGTTACTCTTATTAGATTTAAATATATTAAAGTGGTTACTGTATAATCAGCTAAAACTATATATTGTATTTAGTTTAATGTAAATGACAGTTGTCAGGGCATTAAGCCACAGATATTTCCCTATCTTTACAAAAACAGACCTGATAATGGCATAACCGAAAATGCTTGAAAATAGTTAAAAGTCAAATTTGAGTTGTATTGTGACAATAAAAGTCAAATTGAATCATGGATTTGGAGAATCCCGACATACTTATTTGTTCCAGTTTACTTTCATTATAGCTGCACAATAGTTGTAAACAATCGCAGGGTGTGATCTCACAGTCCTCGACGGTGCTTCACGACGGCACCCTCACCCTTTCTTCTCCGTGTCTCTCTGCCTCTCTCTCTCCTCAATGGCAATGTCAAAATGGCAAAGCCCTCCAATCACATTACTGTATACCCGGGAACATTTAAATGCTAATGTTATAAGCTCACATGCCTAATATGATAAGCTGACAAGCTTATTATAAGCTCTGAAGTTTTAAGAGTTTCTTCCATTAGTTATCACAGGAGGCATTAAATTGCATCGCTGCACAGTGCCAGAAGGTATGGAGTTAAATTCCCCTGCAGAAGAGATTATTTTGGCTGGCTTCTGACTGCACTATACAGTGACAGGATTGTACATGATGGTTTGTCAAGAGACTGGGAGATGCAAAGGGAGTGGAGCGCAAGTGGTTTGAGCTGGATGCCTATGTGTGTGCGCATGGGTGTCTTATCTACTCGTTTCTTCGGTATATGTGGCTATATAGAGGAGAGTTTATCCGATAGAGAGCTGCATTTTCTGTCATCCTTGCACTCCCACTGTCCTGATAACCTATAAGGCAACAGACAGCACTCAGGCTCATAACGGTATACAATTACACAATGTGGGTTTTGACACAAAGCTAACACTTAATTTACTCCCTATGGTGCATGTGGTTTTTTATGTTGTGAAAGCAAAAAACAGGCAGAATTAAATAAAAATAATTCACATTTTGAGATTAGATAAAGAAAACCCCACTATGGTCACTGAGTTATGGATCACAGCATGTATTTATCTTTAAGAATTCAAAATACTATCAAGGTAAAATCCAATGATCAATAGTGGCATGAAGAGGTAATTCAAAAGACGGTAAAAATAACTACATATCGAAGAAACATGAATTGCTAAACAGTTCCTGAGAGAAATGTACTAACATGTGTTTTAGTTTCTTAAATTCCTTGATTACAGAATATACAATATGATTGACAACCATGTCATGCACCATAATGGTTATTTGTTTTCTTCTTGATTGCCCCATTGTTGTTAGAACTGTGTGAGTATATTGATCACCACTGTAAACCAGAGTCACATTCATTCTGTGCGAGAACAAACTTGTCTTATGAAGCTCATTCTAATTATAATGTCGAAAGCACAGTTGGTAGCGTGAGGTGCATCTCGCCGCAATAATTACATGACAGGACTCAGTTTACTGACTGGCTGTGGTGCACCGCAGGATGAAAAAAATGCGTCTTATTGTTGTCTGTCCACAGCCTTTTTAGTAGAGACAATCTATTTTCATATTCACAAAACCCAGAAACATTTACAAAAAGATCTCAAGAGGGAAACTTGTCATTTCACATGATTCAATTTAGTCTTTTAAATTTGGGGTATTTACATTTTAATCAGATCCTCTGTTCCACAGCAGTCCCATTGATTAACCCTATTGGATGATATACTTTGGACGCATTATGAACGACGGGATGTGAACGACCGGCATGGGCCTTGCTCCATGATCATCCGCCGGTCTCAATTAGTCAGTGATACTGCATCTGACTAACAGCTGGCAGCTTCTGTCTTGTCTAATCTCTCACTGCAGCTGTGCTGGAACAGGCAACATGCTAGCTTAATTAGCCATGCTGTCTCCATGGGAAAATGAAGCCTTGGGGTCCTAGATCAATGTTGCCGTCCTTTATTCACTCTCCTCCTCCGCCATGCATAAACAGAACCGCTCAGAGCCCCTCTCGCTGGAAGACACAATGAAAAGCCATTGTTGTCACCGAAATGGTTTTATTACCCTCGGTGAGAAACTGTCATCGTGTTCTTTCTCTGTTAGCGCAAAGAGATGTTTAGATATGTGACAAAAGTAGACACTTGCGTCTTCATTCAGACGTGCACTCATGTCAATTTTCTGCATTGCTACAGATGTGATTTTAAATTGATTGGACTAGATTCTTTTTTATCAGGTTTTTCAGCTAATGATTTGTTTACAACGCCACTAACACCAACGCACATACATAAACACACAGACCCGCCTGAAGCATTTCAACATTACTCTGTTGAACAGTTCTTTTTTCCACAGTCATTGAGGAGGCAGTGATGGGGAATCAGGGTTTGCAGCCAGCATTGGCAATCCTAGTTGAACAGTAGTTTCACTTGTTTGTTGTTAGCATCTTAAGTATGGGAGAAGAGAGTGATAAGGCCAAAGATGTAACAGCATGCTTTGGGTAATATACAACAGAGCATTTTTTTAAATGATGCACCCTTTTTGCTCTCAAGTGCTCTTGCAGACTGCAGCTCCAGTGTCCAAAGTTAATGACAAAGTTGAACTGAAAATAACCCCAGAGATAAAAAAAAAAAAAAGTAATTGTCTGCATACAACACCTACAAATTAAATGAATAACAATGTGGGTGCAAAATTAATATATCTGTAGATTCTTTAATTAAGATATAGCACATCATCAAGATGCAGGCTTTAGTGTAATGAGCTCAAGGAAGATTATACATTCAATGTTTTAAAAAATAGAAGCAATTATATTAAATGCACACAATGTGATATGCATCAACACATTTCTTTTGCACATGGATGACAACCTGAAATACTGAATGTCAAACTGTTAAAGTCATTTCCTGCTTCTTATTTTGGGCCACATTCAGGTTACACTGAACTGACTGTGATTTCTCCAGGAGAAAAAAAAAAGCGGTAACAGTTGATGGTTACAGTTCGCTATTTGTTGAAAATATATTTAGTATTTGTTATAGTTTGTAAATTGAAACATGCACATTTATAGTGCTTTTCCTCCACAGTAAATCAAATGGCATTTAGGCCAATGGATACAGAAATAAAGACAAATAGATTTTACATGACTTAGCAAGATTCATTGTAAAATATTATAGTGTTTTGCTATTGATAACAACCGCAATTCAAACTTGCTGACTGATACGATTGCTTCAGGGATTTCAGGAAGTTTTACTTCCTTTAACGGTTTCCAGTCTGTTTTGTTTGATGTGGAGATGCATGGTGTCATTGCTACGACCCCTGTTTGCTGTAACATCGCCCCCCTCCTCCTCCCCTGCTCAGCAGGGCCCAGCGTGGGTCACAAACCTGTAATAAACAGGAGGGGCCAAGGCTCGATTTGGGGAAAATGGGCACTTTCCGCGGCATCTGAAAACGTCTAGAGTAATGCACTAAATTATTGGGGTCAGTGACTCCACCCGCTCTGTTGATTTGTCTGTGGACACAGAAGGCTGACACTGACATTGAAGGACATTTTTCCACCACCAAGGACTGTAAATTAGGAGACATGCCTGCACCAGAGCAGCTTATGTGAGGCAACATGATTGAAGTGTTTTACAATAGAACACCCTTGCTGATGCAAAACACACAAACACAACCCTGTGAGGGTTTAAGGTCAAAAGTATAGTGTGCATCTGTTAAGACAACGGTGTTATTTACATTTGAATGATAACACATATGTGATGTAAGTTTTCTGCCAGAGGAGCAACAGTGTGTGTCTGTCATTTAACCCAAAACACACACCAAGCACCATGAGTGTATTTTTAAACATCCAGCTTCCACAGAGTTGCACAATTGCAGCTAATCAGCCTAATGAGCCAAAGATTGCAGCAGTAATCAGGCGTCATTAGGTTTATGAGTATTTATTATCCGTGGCACGGAAATAATAAAGAAGAGCACCTCTTGTTGATGGCACACAAAGGAGAGAAGCCCTGCAATCTGTTTATTAATGGAGCTCTGTCACCTGGCCACCACAACTCAACAGGCCAGGTCATCCATCACTGCCGGGCCCTGACACAGAGAAGATAGATGTACTTCCCTGTTCTGACCTGAATGTTAGACATTTCGAAGCTGGCACAAAGAGACACACCTGGTTCAGGGTATCGTGTAGGTGGCCTCGGGCAGAACTGTCCCTCTTGTTTCCCTCAGTGTTGCATCTGTACTTCCACGTGTGCGCTTCCTCGTCCGTGGCAGAGGAACGCAGCATATGCAAGTGTGGAGAGTCGATTTGTTTGCCTTCAATTCCAACCGTGCCTCTTCTTGTTTCCCTGTGAGCAATGTTTCATGCTGGTTCCAGCCAGTTTGGGTAACTAGGGATAAAGCCTCCATGTAGGTCTCCTCCATGTTTTCTCCCTTTTATTTTAGCTGCTTGCAAGTGATGTCATGCTTGTTAGGAATCAAATTACATACACGGAAATGCCACCAAGTCTACCTCGCCTGCTTTCTGTTTAAAAAGCATTTTTTACATTCTAAAATTGGATTTAGAGCTAAATTTACTTGCTTGCTTTTACCGCATGTGCTGAAAATATTGGAAAACAGTGAGTGTTAGGGATGGGTGTATATGACTGAGAGAAAAGTGAGAGAAGAGGAGACCCGTGTATGGAATAAAAAATGAATTTGTGCAACGTGTCAATGTGTGTGAAATCAAAACTTCGCATTGCTTGTATCATCGGATTCCTCTTGAGACAGGAGTAGACGGAGATTAGAAGGGATATTGTGAGAGAGGAGTTTTATCTGAGCCTGGTATAAGTGTTACTTTAGCACTTGGATTAGTGTCCAGTGCATATCCTTATCCCACAGAGAAGCTGACGTGGTCAAGCTCCGTTCTGGAAAACATGATTGTTGCACTGTATATGCTGTCGCTATTGTTTCCCTGTTCAGTGTCTCTTGAATGAAGCATATTCTTACCACAGAGAGATCATTTGTGAAAGGTTGAGAGTCATCTAATGGAACAAAATAAAACACTGAAATAAATTCTGTTTTTTGCCAATGCTTATTCAGGCAGCAATTGAACAGTTCTACTATGCAAGGTGGGATTTTACTTTAGTATATGTCGATTGAAATGCAACTTGAACAGCACTTCTTCACACCACCAGATCAGTGTTTGTGGCTAGAGCTGTCCCGCTCCTGTAGCCACAGATCTAGCTCACTGTATCTGAAAACAGGCTTACATTAGCCAAGAGCTATTTCACAGGGACAGCCAAGCAGAAAAATAATTCAAAGGTTTGCTTATCAAGAAAGCTGGAGTGAAAGTTCAACAAATGATTATTCCCGAGTCAATGTTCACATAACTCGGGGTCTGAAATGGGAATGGAGGTTGGGCAGGGATTCTGATTCTGTGAATGAATTATCAGAATCAGCTGGGGGAGAATGGGAGATGGAGGCTGTAGCCATCACCCCACAGGACACAGAATGAGTCTATGGGGGGGATGGTTGGTGAAAACCGTTACCCCATTGGTTTGCAGCATGCAAGCAAATTGATGCATCACTTCCTAGATAAGGTGTCTTATAGTTTTTTTTGTTATAATGTCAAACTGAACCTGTTCATATGAAAAGGAAAATGAAAACTGTTACTTATTTTCATGTTCCATAGAGGCTGCTCGACGTGTTGGAATTGTGTCAAAGCAAGTTTTTCTCATTTCCATTTCATTAATCTATTCATCACAAAGAAAAATGCATGAACCCCTTGGTAATAAGTTGTTCTACTAAATGTCTTGAAAGTGACATATGCTTCAAAACCAATTTTCCATTGAGATATATTGAAGTCCATGCAGAGTGTTAGATCAGGTCACTTTCACTTTTTTGCCTGGCTGTGAGGATAGCAACGCTGGTCCTGTTGGTGAGTCCACCACTTTTGTCCAAACTGACATATCGCAACACTATTGGATGATTTGCCATTCAATTATGTTCAGTTTTTCATGGTACCCAGATCATGAGTCCTTGTGCCTTTAGAAATCACAGACTAGAACATTAGCACCACCAAATGGTTGAGATGTTTTATCTCTCCCTGTTATGTGAGTTTTTGAGATGTAAATTGTCCTTGTTGTTATTTCTCAATTACTTTTCATACATTGGAGGGATTGCTGAGCACCATGATGCTAGCATATGAGTCCCCTGAGGATGGCTTTGTATCTTCTAAATTCTTTATCATCTAGCGCCATCATCATAATCTGATCAGATGTCCAGTTTGGTCAATTACAAAATATATTGAAAACTAAATAAATTGCTATCAGCCTCAGCTATACTGTTTGTTGAGCGCTAATTAGCAACTGTTTGCAAGATACCGAGCTACACTTTGATGGTAATCATGTTAAACATAATATCTGCTGTGAGCATGTAAGCATGCTGATGTTAGCATCAAGCACTGCTGTGCTTTGAGCTTAATCTCAGAAGGAGAATATGAATGAGTATGTTTTCATAAAGCCAGTCGCACATCATTTTATGTGATTGTTTCCTATTTTCACAGATTTGAAAATATATTGATTAATATAATTATATATAAATTGTTTTAGAATAAGTATTAAAAGTTGTTACTAATGTATTCATAAAACTTGGACTTTTCAATTCCTCATGTCCTTAAATACAACATAAAACTCAGCACATTGACTTTACGTGGATTAAATAGATAGTCATGAAACATGAGATCTCATTGTCATGACCAATAACGATTCTGACAGTTCAGGTATAGACAAATGTCAGTAATGTCTGTGTACTGAAATAATTGCCCCAACACCAAACATATTTATTTCAGGTGAAGAAAGAAGGAGGGGGCAGAGACAGGATGAAGAGCCCTGGGCCTGATGATGATAAATGTCACACTTTGAATCATATGTTTTTACTAAAATTATCTGACAGACCAAAGTGAGATTTATGAGGCTCTGGGATATTTGTATTTTTTCATCGGCTTCGCCATGGATGTGCCCTGGCACAGTCAGCACCAATTCAAACACAGCTGGCCTGCTCAGGGAAATTCATCTACCTTCATTAGGAATGCCAAAGTGACTCTGAAGATGCAATTCATTAATCCTCGGCAGTGAACAGTGTTCTTCATATTGTTATGGAAAATCAATGTGATTGAGCTGGAGGGCTGCCAGCGCTGGCTTCCGTCGAGGAGCCGAGGAACACAGCTCTAATTTATGCAGGCACCATCGCCCAGATCAAGGAAAAAAAATCCCAAAACACATCACACAATGTTAGCCTTACTTAACCACAGGGTCAGAATCATCACAGAACAACAGTGTGTTCACAGTGCAGGTGGGTATCTGACAAAGTGTGAATGAGGATGATAGATGATATTGCACAACTTTGCTTCATCCTGCAGTTGGCTTTGTTTTGTATCTACAGGTCTTCAACTCACACCCAAGCAGAGAGTGATCACGAGCGACAGGCCATAGCTGCCAGTAAGCTGATGATGCAATTGGTTAGCTTTCAAGTAAAGACAACTTGCATTCATTACAAGATAATCAAACAGTGTAAGTACAAGGGTATAATGACCACTTCAATGAGAGATACATAAAACAAGTACTTTTCTTAGCACCTGGGTTTAATACATGTGTTATAATTGATGGATTGACACATTTGCTTTATTATTATTATTATTACTATTACTAAGTATAGAACTGAAATGATAATAAACACAAATGTACAATGACCAAAAAATAAATAAAACATTATCTATTCAACTTAAATGTTTCTAGGAATAAATATCATCATATTATTCTCATATTGCACGATAAAGGGAAAAAATAAGTTCCAAAGGCTTCTGAAGTCTTAGTGATTTCTAAAAGCCTACGTAACATAACGATTAGTTGTCACGAAGAGCAAATCCTTCTCTGGTTGTTCTATTTGATTGAACTGCAAAACAAAAACTGCCATTTGATATTAAATAAAATATACAAAACCAAAATGTATACATTTCAAAATGTCAGGAGCTGAAGGAGCCCATGGGTATTCTTTAGCTATAAATCTGAGGAGACTGGCAGACATGAGCTTCAGATTCGGTTGCTGTTCCAATATTTTGTCGAGGATCATTTGAAGTATTTTCAGGGCTTTGCACACTCCCTAGAATATGTTATAAGGTAACTGATGCTCACTTATAGTTTACATTTTGACATTCTGAGCAACATGTAGCGTATAGAGCAGCTTGCTTGCTTTCAGAGAAAATATGGGTAAAAATGTGTTGAGGGAGAAGAATATTTTTGGGTTTATGAGAGCTTTGTGCTAACCACAAGGTAGAAAGTGGTTTCTTGTTATTGGGAGAGGACAGAGAGTAGAGACGGGTACAACTTCATGTGGGGGAAGTCGTTATTTTCTTTAAAATAGTGTGCCTTTGGTAAAGAGTGTGCTTATCATTCCCTGTCAGAGATTTCCATTCAACTCTGTGTCAGAAAAATCGGAATAAAATCTGATAAATGGCAATGATGTATCCATAATGGAAGTTAACATTGTTGCTAATCAACTTATACAGTTTCTACTAATTATAGGAGTCTGATAAACATTTGAAACTTCCATTGAAGTCACTTAGAAGCTGGTGTAGTATTATTTTGTTTGAAGACCAAGAGTTAGTCAAAAGCTTCTCGAAAAGTTTAACAATATTTATTTATGCAATGATATAGTAGGTTTACAAGGGAACACAGAGTGGCTCAGCCATTCAATTCACTGGTCCATCCGCCTGCGCAGTTAGCTATCTGCAGTTGGTTGAATGAAAAAAAAGATAGTTTCTTTATCAACATCTGGTTAAATAGTCCTACCTAGTCTTCTCCCATTGGTTGACGTCGACGGGAGCAGGTCCAAGGCGCATCCTGCCTCGTTGCCATCTTCTGTCGCCCTCTGATGTTTAGTTTTACAATTATTCTAATGTTTGTTGGTCATTAAACACATCATAATAATAGTGGTAATGCAGCGTCAATAAGTGAGAGTTGGAGACGGTGTGTGTAGTATGTAACTCCAAGCGTCATTCTCCTTATATTCACATAAACAATACACTATTAGCTACATGCTAATGGATAAAAACAACAACAATCGTAAAACCAGAAGTACAATGTGTCGCCCACATCCGGTCCGTGGAAAACACATACGACAGTGAATTATGTCCCTTAAAGTTCCGGCAAAATATATTGATTTATTTCTTACACTGGTAGATATAAATGTTTTATGATTGACAATCATTTTGTTATCATATCGTTAAGCGTAATGTTTACAATGGTTGGAGAATGGTGGAAGTTAGCTAATAGCAATGTTAATCCTCTGGTTTTACCTGTCCTGCTCGACAATGACAATGAAAAGTCTACAGAGCCAGAACACTGCAGTGATATGTTTCTTACAGTTTATCATTCCAACAAACCCAAATCATCAGCATTGGCTTCATAGTGTCGCTCTACAATTTCTGGCATGTCTTTCACATTCTGTAACGGCTCATTCAAATAGAAGGCAAGCTTCTACTCAACTTTTCATATCAAATGCTCACGTTTTCTGTAATTACATCACCATTTCAAATTGCCTCTCACCTCTGCAACGGAGCGACAACATGCAGTATATGTCAGTTTGAGTAATGGATTCCATTGCCTGTTAAAAAAATGGTACAAAATAAAAAGCACACATTATTTAAAGTCTACTACGGTATTCAGGCATGTGAAAATTGTAGGGGCTACTGTACACAAAAGGGTGTAAAAGACAAAGTGATAGTGCCTGCTGCCTGCTGTTGCGGAATTCATTCACAGCTAGATTTAGTTAAATCTGATTAACTGAATTCTCACAACCAGTGTGCCGGTATTGAAAAATCACTTTGATGCCTCAACCTATTTGTAAATGACTTTGTTTATCCTTATAAAAAAGGCAGAGGCTAACTGTGATCAATCAATGAAGGACAAAAGACCACCAGATATGTCTAAGCTAACCCAAAACAGGAAAATATAACTTTCGGAAACTTTCTACACACAGTCTCGCATCCAGCAGTGAGCTCCATCCAGATATAATTAGATAGATGGCCTGTCAGATGAATTTTGGCTAACAAATACTAGACGAACTATAGTGATTAACCATACAATTGAACTGCTAACTTCCATTTCCTTACCATGATGTTTGAGATAAATTCATAACTACTTAATAATACAATAATTTCATTGGCATCAGAATTTTGAACTTATTAAGCACCAAAGGATGTCAGCCTTTGCCCCGTTGGCAGCGTATCACTGGGCTACTTGTGTATGTTTAATTAGTGTTGAAAACTGACAGGCCCACTGCTCCAAGTTCCTTGATGTTTGCTGGTTGCCTTTGGCACCACTGACCACATAATCATTGCTGGGCACATCAGGGACAGGGCTTGATTTTCAAAGCCTTTCGCTCCACTGATTCGCTGTGCATCCATGAGATTGATCACAGTGGTTTATCCGTGGCAACATGTGCTTCATCCCTTCAGATTTGGGAGGTGGTTGCCTGAAGGGGTTGTGTCCTTGCTCCAGCTCTGACTGAGGCACCACACGAGCGGAAAGGGGAGGGATACTATGACAGCAATACAGCCACAGCCCATCAGAAGCTGCCTGTGGCCCCCTTGTGATTAAAGCGGTGTGAGGCAGAAAGAGGGACAGAGGGAGAGGGAGAATGGGGAGATAAAGAGGGACAGAGGAAAGAAGAGAGAGAACTAAAGATAGCATCAACTGTTGCTTCAAAATAGGACAGATAAGTGTGTCCTAACATTCAACAGGTCTTCAACTCAATTAAACCAAAATTATTTCTTATCTTTTCTGCCTCTGTAAACTGTCAAATCAAAACATTCGAACGTTCTGCAAGCTTTATGGCACAATAATATTATGATGCCAGAAGGAAAAAGGACTTAATCCTTCTGTAAACAAAGCTGTGTTTGCAGCATGAATTGTATAATATGTTTCTGACATCTAAGAAGAGAACAGGAAGAAGCATCTCCATGTTGATTACAAAGCAAGAATGGAATTTAAATAGATGAAAATAAATGTAGTGGCACTAAATCAAAGCAGGAGTTAGTTTCTACTGTTTTTAGTATTCAGAAGATGGTGCTATTTGTTTGAGTATGCATTGTATTCATGAATCTGTTTATTTGCTTCCTGTGGCTTCCACAGCTGCCCTCCGAGGAAAGATTGTGTTTTTATCAACACTGCTTGACACAGCTAGGAGTCCATGTACCAAACATATGCACATTCTATATTAATTTGTTTCAGTTTCCAGAAAGGAAAAACAAAAAATGTGTTGACATCACTACTTTTCAGCTAAAGTTGGAGCTCCTATGCCCCTGTTGTGTAAAAGACGTGCATATCAGAAAGTCATTTTCATACAGGAGATAACCTCTGTTGCTTCCACTGCAGCTACTACTACAACAACAACCATAATAAATGCTATTTTTGAATATTTATTTCAAATGCGGTTATTAAAAGCATCATCTCGCAACATTTATACAGTCTAATTAAGAAAAGCTTGATCACCTTTACCCTTAATTTATATAGAAACATTCACATACATATTTAGTAACGGCAGGCTTAAGATTTAATGATGTGTTCGGCGTCACATCAGGAAGTTAAAAACAAAGTACCTACTTCAGCCGGGACCAATGCCAGTAAAAGTCATATAAAGAAATGTAATCAGTGTAAAGACGGTGAAATGCTTAAATTGATTGGCTGTGATCTTATCTCGTTCTGCTGCCTCACTGCAGCACTCGCACCATTTGTAGATATGGAGAGGGACTTCTGACTGAGGCGAGAGAGGAAAGAGTTGGGGTAATTTACACTAATTTGAGCCAACTCAAATCTCACAGCCTATTCCACAGGAGACCTCGAGAACACTTTCAGAGGGTCAAAAAAGTGTGGTAGTGTAGCCAGAAGAACAAGATCATTATTTCCATCGCACTTGTTCCATATACTGTAAGCCAGAGACAAGCCCTGAGGGAAGGGAATTGGCATTGATTTTTCTCTTCACTGACAACAGTGTGAAGGCTTCCAAAATATACCAACAGGAGTGAATATGAACAGCAGTAGTTCATGAAGTACTCGCTCCAACATTCAGACCAATCACCTGGTCATACAGGGCCCTTAAGCGGGCACATGTCACCCTTTAAAAAATATATATAGAACACAAGTTTATGACATAAAGTACAAAAGTATGAAATGGCCATTCAATCAATTCTTCTATTCTGACTTTAAGTAGGAATAACTGTGGAATAGAAAACTATTGTTCACAGTAAACATTGTTTCAGTGCAACTTCAACTTTAAAAATAAAGTCCACCAACATTTTTTTTACAACGTTTTGGCCGTGATTTTTCTGATTAGACACATTAAACATTTTCATATAGAGATATCTTTTGGGTCCAGGAACAATTACATTTGATGTCAGCTCGTTTTGAAGTTTAAAGATTAGTTAGATAGCTAGTGAGTTTCCGTATAGCAGACTTCAGTTTAAGGGTGTGCAATTAGGAATCTGTTTCTAAGTAGAGAGGGTTTGTTCCTCAATATGGGGCTCATCCAGTAAAATAATGCAAATGTTCAAGAGCGGATTTAGACCAAGTTCTTCCGCCGCTTAGTAAAAAACGTAACATTGGCTTACATAATTAAGAATAATTTAACAGGGTCTCAATCTGTTTGACAGTAAAAGCCAGCAGACTCTCTTTGGAAGGCTAGGGTTTTTACTATAAAGGAGCTAAAGGAAGTCAATAGCATCACTGTACCTGTCCACTCAGGGTTTTATTTCCCATTATGTTGAGCAAAAGGTTCCTTAGACTGCTGCTGTTAATGGCTGTGATACAAGACATCATTGTTCTCTTCTCCGTCTGTCAATTGTTTTAACTAGAAAAACACTTTGATAATTAACTAAAACAGAAGTCGAGAGCAGATTGATGGAGGAAGCGTTTACAATTGCAATATTTCATTTGGAAATAACACCCACAATACAATGAACTTCAGAAAAACATGATGGTGAAAATGTACGAGTCTCTTTGGAGGGAATTTCTTCCCTAAAGCTCAGCACACACAGCTATATACTGCAGGTATGTATACGTCACACTGAGTGAACATGAAACACCCCCCTGATCCTGCATAGGTTTAGCTCTTGAATACATTTCTAATGAGAAACTGTATATTGTTACTTTGTACAACTAAAGCAGAGGGCAACCAGAGTTCACATCTCACACATCACGGCTCAGTTTATAGGGCAGCTGACTGCGTCTGACAGTGATAAGTACGGCCTGTCTTTCTGCTGTGACAGCTTTTTATTCTCTGCATAAGGTCATGTAAATACGCATCATATTAATATAATTATGCAAAACCATTTGGTACAAAATCTGTGCAGAACTGACATATCTCATTCAATTAGGAACAACTGATGTAAGTGATGGACTAACTTAAGTGACACACATTCTCAGCTCAGCATTATCACTCTGGGCCAATTTGATACACTTCCAATTTTGCAGTGAGAGAGCATGTATAGAGTGACATGCTGCAAAGAAATCCAGTTTGGTTCTGAGAAAGCACGGGATTAGTGGGTTTTTCTTTGCCTCTGTTCTTAATATATCCATCAGTGTAGAGGGGACGTAATTATTCCTGAAAGGTGGAACAAGGAAGTGGCTTTTACGCTTGGAGAAAGCATTCCTCAGAATGATGACCGAAGGACGTGAGATCAGAAGCAATTTAGCACTGAGGGAGGAAAGTAGCTGACTCTAAATCTTAATGCCGCGCAGCAGGTTTGTGTTGTTGTTAATTACCAAAGTACTTCACACAAATAAAGGAATATCAGCATAGTTATTAGAAATCCATTTGCTGTTTGTCACTAAATGTGCACTTTACAGAAGAGGATGGTCGGGATGCATATTTCTTTTTTTGTTTTTACATGCTTACTTTAGCTTCTTCTTGACATTGCTTGGTTTAAAAACAACATTTTAAATGGTGAAAGTTCATCACTCCCAAATGAAACATTTCCAGGAATGCTGCAGTACCGTGATACCCTCTGCGGTTTGGATTGACAAGCGTTAAATAGCTTGGCGGCGGCTCCTATATGCTCTATTATCACAAGAGGACATATCGGCTGTTACCGTTTGATGCATCAAGACTCCTTCTGTAGCACCCTGTCTCTGGCCTTCATCTATGATTCATTTTTATTACCCATCATTCCTGGGACATAGGCCCCCTGAGGCTTCTACATGGCACGTGGGGCAGAGCGGAAGTTAGCTGACACCTAATCTCCTCGATGGTGGACGGGTGTTATTTATTGGATCTCTCGGTGAATCCTGATTTGTTGGCAAATGGTTCTAGGAGGAGATCAAGCATTCAGTGTACATAGACAAAACACATAATGTGGAGAAAGCCAGGTTGCAGGGCAGGCTCTGTTCACATCCTATATTGAAAAATGCAATAAAATCAGATTACTTTAAACAAAATCACTTTGACCAACATACAGGGATTCTCTGTGCTGACTCCCCTGCAGATAATTTCCATGTGTGCCTCTCTGTACATATTCCCTTTTCTTCGCCCACTATCAAATGTAATCAGTCTCAGCTTTCCTCACAAGCGGCGGTGGCATAGCCAGTAAAAATGCAACACGACTGACAACAGCAGAACTCTATTAATTCCTCAACCACCATGGCTGCTGGTCCTGTGTAATATTTGTCTTAGCCTGGAGGGGGGAGAGGGGTATGTAAATTGTGTGAAATATGTTTCAGAATACCAACGATTTGAAATGCTCTCCCCCTTGGTGGTAACCTCTTTATCTACACTGTACTGTATGTGTGTTCCTATGCTCAGCGTATGATTTGATTGTACTCAACCAACAGTTGACCAAGTATATTTATCATATTGCCTACCATGAAGGGTTAGCTGTTTCTATACATTCGTGTGGCATGTTGTGCATAGACAATACAAGGATTATATAAGTGGCCCACAAAGCTAAACCTTCCACAGTGTAAGAAACACAATGACAAGGTGTTAGGGTTATATATCAGTTCACTCAGTCTATTAATATACTGTATAACAGCCTGCACTCTGAATAGCATATTCATTCATTACTCCACGCCTTCATTAATTAGACATGGTCAGGCATTTGGTCAATGATTGTCCAGTAACTGTAGGCCAATCTTAAAACCACACTTTGCTTGTTTTATCTAAATCATAAAAAAAAGACAATTTAAAAAGCTCCGACCTTCTATCCGCCTACTCTCTTAGCACAATTAAAACAAATACAGCTCATATGCTGACATTTTCTGACTTACAAACTACTGCTAATTTGCTTAGATGTTGGGGTATTTGTTTCCACGCCTTTTTTGTTCAGCCCTTCATGAGTGTATTGATTCATCTGCTGTTGTTGTAGTCATTTTCTCTACACTGGACTGAAATAACAAAAGAAAAATAGCATCCGTTTTTAGATGCTGTGCTCTACAATTTTTTGACGGAAGACCATTAGGATGAATGTTCTACTGTACGCACACTGTACTACTGTAATTTCTGGACTGCAAGTGCATTTTAGGCTTTGACTCAATAAATGGCTTTTAGAATTGTAAAATGTGTGTTGGTGCTATGCAGTTAGTAAAATGAGAGTGTTTTCCAGTCTGAATCATTATGTTTTAGACTAAAAGCTGCATATTAGTTACACCAAACCAAATACTAATGCATGCAGCTGCTCGCTCTCTCCCTCACACCGAAAACAAAGCCTCTTGGAGATTAAAGGTGTTCAAAAGTAATTGAAGTTTGGAAGCCTTACCCTTAGAGTTGGCTATGAAGGACACACAAGTTTATTTCACATCTCTAATAGTCCCTCCAAGCTTTCACCGAAGACCAGAAAGGGCACATATATAGAGGATTCTCCAGAGTGTTTCAGGCCTGTCAGCTTTTGACAGCAGCAACAATGAAAACCAACCAGAAGGGGTTCAGGGTGAAAAGAGACTTTGCAGGTTTTTACCTTCACTCCATCTACCTGCAGATGACAAAATAGAGGGAAGATGTCTCCTCCAAGGTGGCTTCTTGCACCTTTCATTGTCGGAATTAATAAATAATCTGTGAAAATGTTGCATTTTTGTAATGGCTTTCAGGCAGCCTTGCCGTGATACTGCAGCAGGCAATGACAATCTACCTCTTTAAAAATGAATATGTCAAAGAACAGTGTGTCCATTAGCTATCCTTTGCATTTCCATTCCACCTTGTTCTTCAGCCCCATGCACTCAAGCTAAGTGTTGTGCACATCCGAAAGAACTGTGTGCTCAAATCTGTAGGAGAATATGTGCCTCTCTGGAAGAGTTCATAAAGTCAAAATATGGAAAGAAACTGTAGACAACTTTCAGCTATAAATGGCTGGTTATTGATGGAAGTCCTTGGGACAATCCAATACCAGTTCAATATGCAATGTCCCAAATAATTAATTGGTCAATTGCCTACTCATTCTTTACATGACATCTTCACTTACTGTGGGAAAACAGAGCGACATGTTTTTGCCTCAGGACAGTAACTGACTGGTTTGACTGAAATGAGAATCAAGCGTATGTTCTTTGATAGGAGTGATGTGCATTAACAGTGTGAAAAGCCAGTAACAATAGGTTTCTGTCAAGCAAACTAGAATGGAAATGTCACTCCTGTCAGAGAGGATGCTGACCGAAGTTCTCCCTCTGTCTCTCGTTGGCTGGCTCTCGCTGTCTGCCTCTTGACAGAAACTCCATTTGACGATTTCAAAGGAAGACTCTGTTTCTTCCATTATTTAAATATTCCAGAGCTTGATATTAGAGTTACCGAGACACCCCCATATGTCAGTGGTGTCCTTGCATGCATGTGGAAAACCAGCACCCAGAAAACACTGAAACATTAATGCATGGGTTATTTCTACTTCAAGATTTTTTTGTCCTTTTATTACTATATTTCTGATGCAACATTGTGCAAATTCATTCGTCTGAATTATTCATACATTTAAATAAAGGCAATGAGCGTAGATCAGCATGGGCTTCATCGTAGCATCTTAAAAATGTAACAGCATCAAATCAGTTTGTGTGTTTAGCATTTTAGCAAAATTCCCATGCAACATAGTGTTGCTGTCACTAAGGAAACATTATGGGCCAGAAAATAAGTCAACAGTGATTCAGGAAATTCTATCGTTATTATTATTATTATTTTAGAAGGTTGAGTGGAGGCATGCAGAGGGGCTTCATGGTGTTTTATAACTTATATTACACCAGTGTTTTTTGGGGAGTAATAAAGAAACATGATTAGTTCTGCCCTGGAGAGCTGACTTGGAGTTTTGCCTAATTCTCCAGTATGCTCATTCTAAACACTTATCACCTCAGGGATGATTGGAAATGTTTCCTTCTTTTCTTTGGGAATCCTAAATTACTTAAGCTGTAAATTAATAGCACAACAGATCGTGAATCTAAAAGGAATATGCTGCTTTTGCTTGGCATATTAATTTTCCAAATCATTTAATTGGTTATCATGAAAATAAAAAATTGAGCAATTATCTCAACACCATCTGGGTTCATTCTTAAAATAATACATCAAGCTTTGGTGTGTCTTTTGTTCCCTTGAACACGTACATGATTCAAGACGTGCAGTATGCGGTTGTTAGACCATTTTCTCCCAAACCTTTTCTACAGGGTGCCGCTGTTAAAGATAGAAATAAGTGCAGGCCACAATTTGGGATTCATTGCATTAGAAACCATGTGGGGGGGGGGGGGGCGACGACGACACACACACACAACTAAAGTGAAAGCAATGTTCCCTTTGTGAGGTTTATCATAAATCTACTGTAAAAGCAAACATAAGATGATTAAAAAAATAAACGTTGGAAAGCTGCAATGTTTGTGGAGGTGAGTCATGTTTTTTACAGACCCCTTGTGGTGGTAATAGCTTTGCACAGTTACCCCCTTATCTCTCCCAAGTTTTTACCATGCAAACACACATACAACACACACACACACACATACAACACACACACACATACAACACACACACACAATACGCACACACTAACCAATGCTTGTGCTTTGAATGCTTCAGTAAGCGAGGATAAGCTATGGTTTCACTCACACATATCAAATGCTTAAAACGGCAACAGCAACAAAGGCTTCCAACATCCATCTTTTTGTCTTGAAACAGGGATAAGACACGAATACAAAGAGAGGGATAGATGGAGAAAGCAGCATTGAAATAGGAAGGAGTAAAACATGTTTTTTTATCGACAATGATACTTAATGAGAAAGTAAAGTCAATTTCACATGGCACACATTTAGTCAATGTTGAAAGATCTTTATAGTTTCAATATTTTCCCTTATTGCCAATTCAAGTGGTGGAAGACGTACTTAGATATTTTACTTAAGCTAAAGTAGAAGTAGTATAGCTTAGAAATGCTTGACTGTACAAAGTCAAAGTCCTGCATTCCAAACTTTACTCAAGTAAAAGAAAGGTATAAACATTTTAGCCTCAATACTGAGAGTATGCATAATGCAGAAAGACACATTTGAGAAATGTATATTTTATTATCAAAATTGTATGAATTCATGTTTTCATAACATTGCAAAGATGGAGCTATAGTACACAAACACATGGAAATGTAATTATTAGTTATCTGGATCGAAAAATATGGAAAATGAACATGTTTCATTATCATTCATGTCTTTTCTGTTTGCTATGGGGCTGCAGCTTGTTTACTGTCGCACACTGACACGTGGGGTACGAGTTATTTTAATGAGGATTGTAAAACGTTGACAGCAATGTCATTTAAATAACAAATAGTCTTTTTCCCCACCAGAAAAGGTCTTCTATACTGTATATTGAACATCCAATAAAAAAATTACACACATTATTTATTTGATCCTAGAATGGGGTTCTCAAATGTCACATCAGTTACACATTATACTTGGTAGGGGACTTTAAAACACTATCAAACGAGAATACTAGCCTGTTGTAAGAGATCATCATTAATGTCTGCAAATTTCAAATGACCCTGAGTGTTCTTGCAAAAGGCCTAATGGAGCAAAGTGCCAGTGCCTGATGATGATGATGATAACTTCAGAATTGGGCTGAAACTAGTATTAGAAATGAAGTGACTTACACATATTTCACATTAGCTTTAGTCTCAGAACATTACCATAGTGATTTAAAGTGTGATGGCGTAGTGCAGCTTACAGTTCCTGACCCTTTGTACACTGAAGTGTCAAGCCATCGGCTCACATCACAGTGCCTGATCCCGAGTTCATTTCAGGGAAATTAGCAGCAGCTTTAATAGAGCTTGTTGCCTGCGAGGTCAGTTTGCTGTCTGACCATGCAGATGTGACAAATCTGCTGTCATTGCATGCAGGCTGCAGAATAATGAGCAAGTATTAAAGAACCCCACAGCTCACTTTAACAGTTTTGTCCTTTGATAGCTTCATGTTGTTGACACCTGCTCATGTGACCTAAAACATTATGATTCACACATCCGATAAACTCCCTAGAGGTGTCCCACTGCATGCAGAAGAGGGACACTAAAGACTATGTGTTGCTATGTGTGTGATCACAATTTGAGACACAAGCTGTTCTTCATTCTATTGCTAAAGTGTGTAAAAAATGTTTTGTACAGAATGCAGTCACTTAAATATATTTTGCGACAGTCCTAGTGTTGCGTCTATACAAACAAATCACAGACGCTCACACAACAACACACACAGGGAGACAGACCTTGGGAGTTCATCCTCTGCTCAGGACGCAATCACTCCACCATCTCTTAACAAGGCAAATGGATGTTTCCTGCTATATTCCAAATGCCTTTTTAGAACATTCAGGACCCCATTGACTTGTTTGTGAATTAGTTATATTCAAAGATTTTTTAGAATAGCCACATTTTGAAGAAAAAAGCAGCTTGATTGACAGGTAGGTGGGTCAAGATAGGAATGCCAAATATGACCACTTTATCTGTCAGCAGAACATTCGAAATTACTGTGTAACATTACATAAACTCAGTTATGTAAGACATGTTTTGCAAGAAGTGTATCATTCCACTAAAACACTTTCCTTATGAAGGTTTCTTAGTTATATAATTTCCTAGTTTGTCTTTAAATAAAACATCTAATTGTGTTACGTTGACTAATGAACATCAAGGCTTAGAGTAGTGTGCAGATCTCCTTCCTCCTATATGCTTAAAGTGAGCAACAAATGTTCATGAAAAACGCATTACTGAAAATGTACTGAAGAGCTGCACAGAAAAACGCCGCGCATAGATTAGTTTCTGCAAGGTGTCATTGATCTTTATCATTAAATAAACAGCTGTGTTCGACTTTCATTTAGACAGTGTTTTTCTTATAGAAAAATGAATCTATGCAGCTTATTCTACCTCCATGTAAAGTAGGCCAAGTGGAGTTCTGTAAAGAGAAAGCACCCACAGTACATGGTGAGCCTAGGATGAATTAATCCTGCATCTGAAAGGTGTTGCAGGTGACCATTGTTACTTAATGTTGGAAATGTGGGCTTTCTTATAAAGAGGCTTGAATACATTTTATATTCAGTATGGTGTAATGGTAGCTGGGTCATTATGCTCCAGTGGTGAGTGGACTGCACTGAGTGTTATGTTTATGTTCAGCATGAATGGGATTTAGCCAGCTTTCCGACTGTGAGAGCTGTGTGTGCAGTGGTGGAAGAAGTATTCAGATGCTTTACACCCGCCACTTTCAAATACTCAACTACAAATAAAAACCCTACATTTTAAACCTTACTTAAGTTAATGTACATGTTAGTGTCAGTGCTTTACTATCATTGCTATACTTTTTGATTAAGGTTGTGCTAAATTAACACTTTTATATACTGATGGGTAGTTTAATCTATGAATCATATTCTATTAGATCATAATATGTTTGTAGCATCGATGTCCTGTGAGAACCATGTTTCCCAAAAGAAAGTCAACTTTCATGAGCTTAGAAAAACAGCCGTGCTTTAAGCTTAGTGATGATGCATTACCAGCAGATCAAAGAGGGTTTCAATAAAATATTTAGCTTAAAAAGTGGCAGAATTTTCTCATAAACAAACACTTCAGCCTCCAGTTAATCGCAAACCTTCATAATCAACACATCTTCAGATACAATGGTACTACATCTGTATACTGTAAAGTAACGAAAGCTGTACAAACTGTAGGGGAATACAAGTTAAACATGATAAAATGGAAATACTCAAGTGAAGTACAAGTACCTTCACTGTGCACAAGGACAGTAATTAAGTAAAAATACTTAATGATATTCCATCACTGATTTCTTTAATTTTCTTCATGAGTGACACAAATGTTTCAGATACAATATCACAACTTTATACAATTATAATAATGTAAAACAGTATATAGGAGCAGCCCTAAATGGTGTACAATGTTATATATCCCTGTGTTAAAAATATTTCTAACAGGATATATACTGCAGCAATGTGTTTTTTAGCTTTTGAATTGATTATACATGTGCACCACAATAACAGCTGCAGGGGAAACTGTCTCCTCTGAGACCACCAGGTCTCTGTAGCACCAGCAGCACAGTAAGAGCATGTCCACTAAACTTTTACATTTGGCCATGACATGGGCTGCCCTGGACTCAGAGGCAAGACCGCTCGTAACAGAGAGGTGAATATTACATCCAAAACAGCTAAGCTAAGGCCATCACAGTTCCCTCTCTGCGACCACAATATGTGTACCGTTATCTGTAGCGTGGCAGAGCATTTCTCCTTTGCCATGACCAAGTTAAACAACAATGAGTGTAGGATTTCAGCCAAGAGAGCAGGAACTTTCCTAACATTTGGACTCCAGGGAGCAATTTCTTGTAATAAAATGGACAGACTCATGTTGGGAGTCATGTTAACACTGGAGCACATATCTGTAGTAGCAGCTACCAGTAGAAGTCTCCTGTTGGCCTCTCTCTGTAACATCTTCTCTGGTGTTTGTGTACATGTGGCTGACAAATCTTTGGACCTAATGGTTACTCTGTTTAATTGGATTTAAGTGTTAATTTATTTTGTTTTGTATGACTATTTTACTAAAATGTTTTTTTGTTGAAAATACTAATTATTTTTTAATAGCTTCCGTGTCATATAATCAAGTGACTCTAAATAAATGCACCTCTTTATTTTGGGAATTTTGCATTTTTGACTGAAAATAGAGCTGTTTTCTTTTATTGAAAGGTCTTGTAACTTTTTTATTGACTGCACTCCTCTCACTGCATTTGTCAGTGTCTCCATTTGTCTACAAGTTATATTTTATGGAGGAAGCAAATGCAGAGCCACCTGTGCTGAGCCAGATGTTGAAGAGGAATAATTGCAACGGGTTGTATTCCAAGTTAAGAATACAGACTGGGGAACTGCTCAAGCCACTGAAATTATAGTCTATAGCAAGGAGAACAGTGTGTTCTTGATTAATAGAATACTAGTCTTGTACAAAACACAGAGTTGGTTACCCTCTGGCACAACAAATCAGTAGTTGTATTCATGATTTACACAGCAATCAATATTGAACAATACAAAAACTCACAGAATATTGATGTTTTTCTCAGCAATGAGTAATAAAGAATTAAAATATAGATTATTATTCTGGATACAAAGATACTGGATTCCCGGGGTATTCTACATTTTCAATGAAACACATTTTAATATCTTTATTATAATTCAAACATGTCGAGGAATTTCAGCATTTGAACTGACACATACCCAGAAGGAACACATATTCTTGCACATCATTTACACTCCTACAAATTAATTCACAGTGATTCAAACTGTTTCTGAGTCTTAGACACATTCATACTGATTACATGAATAAAACAAACACTTAAATGGCTGCAGGCTTAAAAAGTAAAAATTGTAGAATAATAATATAGGGTGAGGCATGACACTTACACTCATCGTTTTGAACACATGAACAATAGATCACAGTCTCCTCTGAAGATACGTGTAATGATTGGCTTTGCAACGGCTGATAGGACTCAGACAAATTTGACAGCTCAGAGAGGTTGTAAGTTACAAGCCTGTCTGAATCTTAAATCTGTAATTGTCTATTTAACAAATTACATTTGTAAATGAATTGCAAAACATACATTGACTGTGTCCCAGAAGCAAACTGGCTCGAGCCCCTTGAAGAAATGTTTTAGATTAGGATATTTCGTAACATGTCACTCCAGAATCATGCTGTGAAAAACGAAAATTATTTACATCAACAAAGCTCTGCTTCAGTATAAAAAGAGCCTGAGTGTAAGTGTGGAGCACAGGTCATCTGAGAGGAGAAGATGTCTCACAGGTCATAAGGTTTACTGACACTTACAAGAGATTTATTTTGAAGTTCTGTGTATTTTTTGTCTGCCAGACATACTGTCATCTGTTATGTCCTGTCAGCATGAGACATAGTTTGCAAGACATTATGTCATGTGAAAGCAGCTGTCTGTCTCTCTGCGGATCATATTTTTGGAGAACACAACAACTCATCTGAACAGTTTTATAACAGATGCACCCTGTTTTTATAGGTAAACGTAATCTGGTGCCTTACATGTTTATTATTTATTTGTACAGTAAAGGATTTGGAGGACATCTGGTAATGTATTCTGTTGAACCAAATCAAGACACATGAGTATGTGGTATCACCTTTACATTGAAGGCGTCTTCTATCGGTACTTGAGATCTAATTTGATTTTTAAGGCCTCTTACCAAATAGATTTACATATTGATGAGAAAAGTCCAATCAGCAGCTTTTTTTTTCACTGCATACAAAATGAGATCACAGACTTGTTACATTTTCTTTGGTGGGCTGATTCAGATGGAAAGATTTTACTAGTGGTTGGATAAAAAGTCCAACATATTTTGTATGCTCTCTATTGTATTGTGTATATTGTGAACTCAAAGCTAAATAAAAAAAGGGTCGTGGCAATTTTTCTATATGTAGTGAAAATTACAGTTTTGCAATTCAAATATTCGCTGAAACTCTTATAGGAGAACACACACTGTATACACAGGTTGTTTTTTTAATAAGCCTTTGTGTCACGATAATGTATTTATTTTCTATATGTATTTCATGTTATTTTCACACCAATTTGTAACACATTGATAATGTGAATTGATAAGAATATACCTAGTAGTGAGTTGGGACTTGATGTGTTGAAAAAGAACATTTCATGTGTTTCATTTTGACATGCTTGCAGGCATATTATAATATTTATCTAAAATGTCCTGCAAAATGCCTGTGTGAGAGCCTGCCCAAGGTTGTTGCTCTTTAATTTGGCACAGACTGTCTAATCAGATCACTGTGTGGGAGGATGGCTGTCGCTGATGTCAAGGAAAGGACAGCTGACAGAGACACCGAGGGCTGACAGACAATAGGAGGAAGTGAATACATGTCGGAGGTGTTGGAGAAAAATGTGAAAATAAATCCACTGCTAGGTAACACACAGTCCAGTTTACCAGATAAATCATACTGATCACTATTTATATTAATTGCTGTTTTGTTGTGTCAGTAATTTGTTGTTCCTCCATAATTGCTATTGCAGTGTTAACAAATCTGTGCAAGAGGTGCTTTTCTTTTGATAAGAAGGAAATGCATGATGTTTATGAATATTAGTGTAATTATTGGATAAGGTAAGGACTTATTATCCTACTTTGTAAACATTCAAATTTCATTAATTATAGCCCCCATCACTGTTGGGATTTGTGTCAACCACTTCGACATGCATTTTGTATGCATCTGAAACCGGCAATAACACATTTCTAAATGGACATTTTGTTTGTACTTTCATCGAGGGAGAGGACGGGCTGTTCAAACATTTCACGGTTTGAACTTGAGGCCGCCTCTCATCCAAAATCCTGCAGTTCTATCACATCAGCAGACCGTACAACTATCATCTGAATCATTAAGCCAAATTAATGATGCATAATATTCAGTGTGCTCCTCCGTCCAAGGTTCTTTCTGGTGGAGGTTAAACTCGTAGAACACCGAGTGTGTGTGCATGAGTTTTGTAGAGAAAAGGCGGTTAAATCATGGATGGGGTTTATTAGATATTAACCCCAGGAAAGGGCTGATCTTAATTATATCTATCAAAGCAGTTCAAAGGATTCTTTTTTTTTTTTTATCTTTTTTCGCTTGCTTTGGTTTATGTCAAGTTTGCTTCACACTCAGGAATTAATCAAATCAGTACATTGTGTGTATTAGGTTATCTATTAATCTATTACCTGGTTTTGGTTTTACATTGACATGTATACTCAAGTGACCTCATTAGCGGTGCAGATTCATCAGGTATCAGAGAGATTGCCTTGTAAGATATGTCTTCTTTGTATCATCAGCACAGTTAACTTTGGGAATGCCCCTTTGGATTCATGTCTCAGTTTGCTTTGTGAGTCAAGGTCATTGCAATGGTAGATAGGACGGTGCTTTTGTGCCTGAATCTAGCCCCTTTATCTCTTTAAATCACTGCCTTAAGGATCCAAATTGAGAAAACAGCCAGGGTCTCATTTCCAAAACCATCTGAGCATAATAAGTATGAGCTGTCCAATGGCATTTATGTGCCGATCTGCTGGAGTGCAGAGATGGAGTGCGGGCACCGCCAAGGACCCATTATTTCAGACCCCTACAGTTTCAGGGAATTGCAAAGGTGCCTCTGCATGTATCTCAGCACATTTTCATTTGCTGCATTATCATAAAATGTGTGTTTCTACCCAGTCATACTCAAACAGTACTTTTTATTCTTGTTTTTATTCCATGCATGTAAACACACAATAAGTTAATGTATAGTTCAGTTCCAATACTTATATGTGTTTATAAGTCGCAGCAGTGAGATACAGTTCATTTAAAGCAATGCTTGAAATTGCAACCTATAGTGTTGCACTCAAGTTTACAATTATTTGAACTCCCAACTTGGTTGCAGCTGATCCAAGCACCACCACCACATTTATTATAATCTGAAGGTAGTTTCAGCCATTGGAAGTAATTTATGATTTTTATATATATCTTTATGCTGGTAGAACTCCCCTGTGTGTTGTCAGTGTTTCTCTAACATCAGTGTCCCATTCATTCTTGGTTGCAAATCTCCAGTCCCTGGTGTGTGTTGTCCTTGGGTGACTTACCAAAAGAGTAACTATAGACATCCATTCTCCCGTTTGTGGCTTTACTGAAGTTTCTCTTTTACATAAATGTGCTTTCTCTTTCTGATATTTCCCGCCTCATTGCAAAGGCCTACAGTACTTGTGCATGTTGTCTTATAGCTCTGTGATGGGTAACTGTTTTATATACAGAACTGAATAAAGAGTCAAGAGGTTGGTCAAATAACTTACGGTCGGCACAAAAGATGCATAATGACAAAATATCACATCCACTCTGACTCTATGTGCTCTATTTTAAAATAAATGTCAAGTTATTTTGTCTTTTCTATGATAGATGATAGTTTGGTGCTGATGTAATACTTACAACCCTAGATCTTGGATGTATTTGTGTTATCTCTAGACTAGTGATAACACCTTCTTGAACATCAATTCAGCTTTTGATTTTGCTCAGCTTTCATTATGAGGCTATGTTGCTTACAAAGACACTTTGTTACAAGGCCTGATACAAAAGGTCTCACACACATCATGAACAGTGGGAGTGTTAATGAGCACAATGTAGGCTGCTGTACTTTGACACAAAGGAAAAGTTGTGATCTGCTCTCTTTGGCTTCTGCGCAGCCTTTGACCCACTCTTTGTTTACCCCATCGCAGTACATGATTCCCACCTCGCTTTGTCTCACACTGGTGGGTTCTTCATGTTACTAATGACAGGCCTGGCCTAAGAGAAGGTACTTAACCAACAACTGGCATTTGGCACTGTTTTATCATTAGACACGCATGTCTCTAGAATGCAGGCTCCAAGGAGCAGAATAATTATACAAACCAATTCTTGCTGTTGTTAATTAGTCTGATGTAAGGTTGGGCTGGAGTGTCACCATTGCAGGTTGGAAAATGCAACTTCCTGGTGGAGGTAGATGGAGAATCTCAGCATGTTACTAAGAAGCCAGTAAGTGCTTCTACAAGCCCATATGCTTCATGCCATGTTGGACTCATCATTGTCAGGAACCACTTTGCAGGTGCATGTACTGTCGGCTCTCATTTGGGATTTGATGCTATTATGCTAGGATTTAGACGGTGTGGAAAATGCAATGTTTTCTATCACTTTTATACAAATACAGCCATATAGAGAAATACTATAACGTGCATAAGTAATGACGATGAGCATTATAACAATGACTAAAGCATGATACAAGGCTTACATTTTATAAAGCACATTTTTTAAAGGACCAAAGAATACATAATTATAATGTTGTTTTATTCTGTATACATTATTCATTTATTCATAGTTCAACAAGCGGTCTAATCATGTGATAACAAATCATAAATCATAAATCCAGGGTTGTGGAAGGTGGTAGGATAATACATGAACTGTTATGATTACAACATATTTATCATGGGTGGATCATGAGAAAAATAATGTGAGCGATGATTCATTGCATCAGTTTAATTGTTTAACACTTTTTTTGGCTTGCTTAAAAAAACATTTCCTCTGCTGCTTGACTCATTAATTGAGTATTGTTTGAGCTCTATACCACATCCAGAGGCCTCTCTACCTTAAACACAACAATATTGTTTTCTTTGTAATATTGAGCTGTTTAGTGGTTTCAATACGGATATTTTGTTGGCTGTTGGAAGTGAAGGATATCGTATATTAATTTTGACTGACACTCTTTCTTTACATAATATGAATTGTAGCTTCCCACTGTCATCTTCTATTCATTCATATCAGACATCTGAACGGCAACCTTGGAACACTTTGTCCTGCCACCTTTGTTTGATTATGAATTCAGAGCCCTAGTTGCTGAGCTGGAGTTATGATAATGCGTGGCACCCCTCTGTGATATACAAAATTGGTTTTGACAACAGGCTAGCTGTTAGATTCACACTGCCCCGAGACTATAGATTTAACATATAACACACATCACACAGACTCCTCTCCCCTCGTAAGAGTAGAGGAGAGTGAGAGGGGGGTGGGGTTGAACTATTCCTGAAAGAAGTGAGTGGCCAAGAAATTCATAAAACACTGTTGTTTTCCCTGACACATACACTCGCTCTCTTCTCCCTGCGGACCTACCCTCTCGTTGAGGGAAATGTGCCCTTGACAGTCCCAACGTCAGCTGTGATTTTGTCACTCAGTGGGCGAAATACATTGTGGGGCTGGAGCCCACTTGGATGCTAATAACTAGAGGGGGCAGTCAACCCTCCTGATAACTCCTGAGTCTACTCGGAGTTACCAGCCCTCGACAACTTTAACAAAGAGACCCCCACCTCCTGAAAAAATGTTACAGTAAGTTCCGCACATTCAACTCTCATTATATGACCCGTTATTGGCCTTACAGACTGTTACTCAGACTCTAACTAGCTCATTATTTTTTCAGGTACAGTGAGTTTCCTCTTTTTTTAACTACAAACAGCTGCATACAGAAGAAAATTAAACCAACTGCTCTCGAGTGCATACACAAATGAGGTTGCTGACATCAGTGGAGGTGGATGTATACTCCATTGGAGTGGGCAGAGGTGAATCAACAGATTTGGCTTCCAATCGAAGACTGAAAAAAGACAGACGTATACAGACGAGCCAACCTGTGAGAGGACATCAGTAATGGGCTCACATTTCGCTAATCTCCTTTGATGGATTCAGGCCATGATTTTCATTTAGTCCAAAAGAGATAACCAAACTGTCAGCTGTGCTGCTGCTTTGCTTTAATCTCCGCCTGCAGCCAATAATCACCCTGCAACCCGCAACCCTTTGTCAATTGTTAATCTTGTATTGAAGACATTTAGATGCCAGGATGGTTTTCTGCATCCTAGGATAACCCAGAAGGCCACTGAGGAGAAGCAAATTGGATTCATTATTACATTTTGCATTATTAAAAAGACAAATTAATTGAGTTCTCCAAAGAATCACTGGAATCAATTAAAAAATAATCAGTGACAAGCGGATGCATATACCACATCTCCTGCAGACTGACAGGAGGATTAGCAATCTACAGTTTGCACTTTAAGTACTTAGACAATCTTCACTGTTTACTATTTACTGAAGGCATTTAACACATGGTTATGGGTCTTCATTATGACAACACACTCATGTCCTTTCAAAGCAGGACAATTAAATACCAGCCAAATACTGCCTTGAATGTGTTTTCAAGGTGTAGGTTAGCGTGTTTAAAAAGGAATATGGATAATCTTTGGCTCACATATGTGTATGTTGCATTAGATTGATAATATTTGCAACGTGTTGTACACAATTCTATGATCATAGAGTAAATTCTATAAAAACAAAGTATATGGTAACTTTTATATTTCCCTCCCCAAATTGACACTTTGTTGCACAAATCACATCACAGCTCAAACACCCACTAACACTTGAATGCATCTTGACATTCACAGATAAAAATCTCCAGACATTCCTCAGGTTTTAAAGTGCGGCCCATGTGCTTCAGTTAATGGAACAACAGTCTGTGGTTGGAATGAATCAAACAGAGCTTAATTGGAGGGTCACTCCTGGAAATTTCACAGGTGAATATATTAGCGGAGGCCTTCACATTTAAATGAAAAATCTTAAATAACTTCCCATTTGCTATTTGCCTCCACTGTTGATATGCATACAGCCCAGGATATGCCGAGGCATGCTCAAACAGAAGAAAGGCAAAGGAGCCTGATTAAAGTTTATCTTTCAGGGCAATAAGTCTACTGGCATTCATTATTGCTTGTCAGATAGTAAATGGTCTCTGGGAACGATATTATGCAAGCTCACACACATATGTTGAAGGGAATGATTTAGTCACGCTGTCCTACCACGCTGAAACCTTTTTTGTCCCTGGGCATGTCAACGATCAGTCTGACAGGAGAGAACATCTACGGGGGTGAGCCACAAACCATTTTACATGCATGCTGTCTGCAAGATGTGCAGCACATCATAGCTCTGTTTTTTTTTCTTTCTTCATGAAAGGAAATTAAATAGTCTCTCAGTAAATTAGGCAGGCTTCAAAGAATTAAGAAACATTTTCCCAATGACCCTAAAACAATTATTTTAGAGGACTTTATACCGAAAGAAGGGGAGCTTTAATATTATAGGATTATCTTGTGTAGGCTGAACTATTAGGAAGTGCAAAGACACATTTCTACATGGATCTAAACCAATGAGGGAAAGTCATACGTGTACAGTATAATACTCCACTGTTCAAAACAGTATAGTAACAGAAAGGTGTAGCCAGTATGGCATATACTTCAAGATCAGTCTGTACATGAAGAATATTGGTTTATTGTTGTAGTCTTCCAGTGATGGCATGGTAAGTCTGGTTGATACGTTGCATTTTTATTAACATACATTTTTCTTTCTGACAGGTATTAAGATTTAAAACTTATTTTTGAAAAATGTCTAATTCCATCTTGATAATATTCAAATAAATTGTACTTAATCATACAAATCACCACTTGAACTACCCTGCATCAGTTCTGAGACCAAATTGATTATTTGGAGCATCAAAATAATGTGATGGGGATTGTGATAGAAATCACATGTATGTACATCATCATTTTTACTGCTGTTAATTGTTCCCTATTAAAGTTTGTTTGCTGTCTATAAAACACAAACAACTGCAAACAGTAGCAATGAACACAGCTATAAATACGCAGGGACACTCATCCACCATTGCTGTTGTTGAGTGACGTGGTAAGCGTCATCATTACATGAGTTGATAACAAATAAGAACCAATAATCAAAAAGGTTATAACAACCACAGTCTTCAGCATCTTGATGACACTATAATGTATAAATAACCTGTGTGCTTTCTTTATTGCTATGACAACGTAATACACAAAAGAATCACACAGCTGCGACCCAAAAATCCTACCTGGTCATTGGCAATGTGCACAATGATATTGGATATGAAAAAAACACATTTCCTTGTGGTGTAAACATACGTAGCTTGCTTCATTCTGGAAGGAACAAGATGATAGAAATTCTAAAATCAGCCTGACCTGGAGTGACTGGTTTTGATTTGCTGTTTGGTCTGAGAAAAGAGACCTCCCAGAATACGACTGCTCAATAAAATCGCATTGTCCCAAGGAACACAAAGTTGAAGTTTACCAAGCCACTCTCTCTCATAGATTTCTTTAATGTAATACTTGTGGCAGCACACACATCATATTTGGCCTGGGGAAGTGACTCATGCATGTCTTTCAAAGAGAGTCGTGCTTTGAACTTGTTATTATGTTGCCTTGTGCGCTCCTACCTTACAAGCTTGGGACTTGCCAGCGATTAGTCTTGAGGACGCAGGGGTTTGAGACCCTGCTGAAGACCCTGGAGCAAGTCAATAAAGTATACAAACAACAGGTCTGTGCTCTGATTATCGCTCCCCTGCTTCAGGGGCATACAGTACAACATGCTGAACAAATGCTTTGGTAAACATTCACAGCCGAAATGTCAGAAATGTGGGCACAGCATGAGGTAAAGTGCTGCAGATAGAAATTATGTTGTACTTATTTGAAGAATTTAGTGGGTGGACTGAATTGAAGACAAGGATTGGATACAGACTAAATGCCATCTAACATAGAATGCTGTATACAACACTGCAGATGCCAACAGAGTCTTGTTTTTTATATGTTTGAATGTTATTGTGTATACTTATTTTATTTTTAAACTATACTATTTATGTCAATGAGAGGCTAATACTTTCAGTATAATGCAATACAGCTCAACAGCACGACAAAAGGTGACCTGTATGGAACAGTTTTTACAAATACTAAGCATTATGACTTCCATTAAGGTACTGCAAGATTTGTTTATGGGTAGACCAAACATATATGATTGATACAATAATAAGAAAAAGAAAAAGATTACATGAATGTGAGCTAAGTTCACCAAATAAACTGAAAATAGAGTGTATTTAAGATTTCAATATTTACATTTGTTGTTCATTTTTGCGACAGTAAAACCATTCCATGAATATAGTTCACATCTGTGCAGCACACAATTTCAAAAAACAAAACTTAAATTACAAGATTAAAAGGTAAGGCAAAAGTGTTGTCCGTTCAGAATCAAAAGCTGTGTTGAAAGTCTATTAATTTAAAGGCTACAAAATGTGTTTAAATATCTTTTAAATCGAATCATCTCATAACTGCACTAGGCATCAGACATCGAGGCATTAGGGCAGACAGACAAAATAGATTTTTCATCAAAGGATACATAATGTCGAAACACTGGAAACTTTCTACCCAGCAACAGCCATCTGCAGCCCATGTTAGCCTATAAACAATATCTGAAACCAATTTGCTGTCTGTGTAGAAATACCCTTTGAAATTAATATCCTTGCCGCTCAGTTTGCTCCGCCCTTGCTTGTACAGTTTGCAATGTTCCACAAAGACAGCCGTAGAGACATTTGAATAGGATACACTGACTGTCTCCCTCCATATCGTGTAGGAACCCATGTACAGTGCCAGAATTTAAATCAGTTCATGAATATGGAACGGTCCAGTTGGAATTTCCGTACGGTAAAGCAGCTTGTCACTCAGAACGTCAGCATCAACTTTTGCCCTTACAAGCTTGAAATACAAAATCCAGAGACTATGATAAATCTGGCAGGCCCGGCGTGCTGACAGCTATGTGGGGCTCCAGAAGAATGACCTGCTAACTGTGTACTGCATGTATAGGGGGTTCTGATCCACTGCCCCTCAGACAGAAGACAGAGACACACGCAGACAAGGGAATTTGGAGGGTCTACATGCGAATACAACAAACCAAGCATGCGTTCAACTGCGTCCCTTGGGCTTGAAGGTTGTCAAGGCGCTTGTTTTCCAACCTTCAGCACTGTGGTTTACTTATAAAATAGTGCACATAGAAAAATAAAG
Organism: Dissostichus eleginoides; assembly: GCA_031216635.1. Lineage (NCBI taxonomy): Eukaryota > Metazoa > Chordata > Actinopteri > Perciformes > Nototheniidae > Dissostichus > Dissostichus eleginoides. The sequence continues at coordinate 17,861,900 of CM062271.1, forward strand.
TTGTATTTCGAGTTGAGTTTTAAAATGCCAGCTGCATTTTTTTCACAATTTGATTCCCTCTTTTCAGTAACAATAATAGAGTTGGTGTTGACAGAAAATCCTTAATCTATGAACCTTAAGGAAGGGCAGATGACACACTTCCTGTTGGCCACAGTTTGACTTTTTTCGACTGAGAACTTGAAGTAATGATCAGTTTCTCTTTGGGGATATACTGTTTTAACAAGATAAGACAATACACGATCCCACTGAGTGAAACTACAGTACTTCCTTTCCTTCGTCTAATGCAGATTATTGTATTTCTGGTTTAGTCTGTCATAGTAATTCCTCATGTCAATAAGATTACATTATGCAGCTGATCCAAGTTGATCCAGAAATCCTAATCCCAAAGCCCAAGAATGCCCGGTTTCTAACACTCCAAATCTTCTTAGAAGTATAGTCAAGCCGACATCCGGGGCTGTAGCAGGGCTGCGGCTGGCTGTGGGAAAACCAGTGCCTTACTTGTTCTGGGTCTGGGGGGATGAGGGGTGAAATCATGTTCTGCCATTAGGTATTCTGCACCCATCTGTACCCCAATAATTAGACTCATTCCACACCCAGTGAACTCACAGTGACCTGTTTTTGCAGAGGGAATCAAGGCTGTAGGTTGTTCTTGGGATATATCCAATCCAATTGAGTGGATGAGAAGTGACAGAGGCATAAAAGCACAGAGTGCCATGCTGCAGATTCTGAACACGTAATTAGCCCTGTCCCAGGAGGACGTGCGGCGAGTCTCCTTATTCCAGACCATACATTAGCAATGACATCCTTCTCCAAGTAGACAGGACAAGTAGACGGCGCAGAAACATTTCCTTTGCAGAAAGGGGGGTGGAATATAAAATAATTAGCACACATAAGCATGAAATTAAGTTCTTAAAGTCATAAAACTGTGCAAACTTGATATGAATGGTTTTGTTTGTTTCGTTAGATTTTTTTCTTTCCATGGCCTTCCTCCATAAAGTGGAAAATTGAGTCTGCTGCGCTTACAATGGAAAATGTGAAGAGCATAACGGATTGATTAACTGAGTGAAATTAAATCATTGCCACAGGTTTGACAGCCAGCTTACCTCAGAGATATGGCTCATTCTAAAAGCAATCAAACCTTAATTGTTCCACTCCATGAACACATAACAAAAAAAAAGGAGAAAAAAATGCAGATTAGCATGGCAGCTACAATGAGTATGTGTTCATTAATTTTCTTTCTTAAAACTACATGCTTAATTAAAAATACTGGGTTTCTTTGACAATCGGCAAAAAAAGAAAAACCTGGGTTTGTCTCTGTTTACTGTGTTTTCTGTTTTCCAAAATGAAACCATTTGAAATTGGCTGAAGTGGTTCCTAATTTGTGATTGTGCCTCAGTGCTCACTTCGCTATTTGTAATCAGTTTAACCTGTTGTAGTGTGATCAGAAGGCTTTTTCTTTCTTACAGCTGAGGCTTTGGCCGAGCTAGGGAAGCATCTCTCAGTTGGAGATTATCCTTTACCCTTGAGTGGGATTCTTCACTGGAGGGATTCAAAGATGGGGCTTGAGGGACACAGATTTCCATCTCTTTTTCCGCTCTCCTTTACCCCTTCTCTCCCCCGCTTTCTCTCAACTTTGGCTTTCTTCCGTCAATGTTAACTGTGAAAAATGGGTCTTACATATTCAAGCCATGCTGTATGTGAATGTGTTTAAAAGGTTACATCTTTAATAATGCACATTAACACCTCATTGAAAACCAGCACACGGGAGAATTGTACTGTATATACAATATTCTGCTTAAATCAAAGGGCTCTAAAATGCATGAGTTGGATCTCATTTACATACTCGTTTGGGTCAATGCCATTGAGAAATCCAGGCTGTCTGCCAAATCGCAGCAAGCTGAAATCTGTTTCAGTGTGAATAAAGGTGTGAGTGAAAGCAAGGATATCAACACCTTCAACACCAAGATATGCTTTAGCATTTGAAAATAAGCTCCCTTAAACTCCTGACAAGTTCCAAACTGCCACAATGTTTCAGTAAAATCCATACTGTACTACAAAGCATGCTGATTCTTTCCCCCCCCTTTCATGCAAGCGTTGCCTGGGTGCAGTTGTCGAGGTTGTCTCCTATGTTGACGTTAATGCTAATCCTGGGCGTCAAACAAATTCAACTTACTGTCCACTGCACAGAGGAAGAACTAAGAATATTATCTCTCGACACAAATGGAGGTGCAACGGTGTTCATCAGTGTGAGCCCTGCTTAAATATTCAGTTCCTTTCCGGCACATGGGGAGCCTTGTTTGATGTTTATAGTAGAGATTTCATGTCACGAGCAGAGTATCAGAGAACAAGTTGGCTGTATAGGCAGAGCATAACTATAAGCAGTATTGATTAGAAGCATGGCAGTTTAAAAGTCTGTGTAAGCATTTAAATGTTTTTTCTGAGGCAAAGACATCTAAAGATAGGGGGGAAAAAAAGTATACATGGATCTCAGTTTGCGCTTTATGCAGCAGGGAGCCAGAGATGCAAGACTTGCAGACATACAAAGAAATGCAACAGCCATGTGTGAGCTCTCACAAGACTCCAGCTTGTTCTCTGCAATCTCCAAAAAGTCCATCTCACCAAGCAAAGGAGATGAATAAATGATTGCGTCTGACAGAACAGTCATAGTCAAGATCAAAGGAGAAGGAGATAATTAACAGCAGACTAATTGGTAACCACCCCAAGTTTTCATCAGATATGAAAAAGACTGCAGCTTTGCTGGATATAATTGAAGGAGAATGTGCATTAAATATGTTCGGGTGAGATATTTTCACTATTAGATGGTTTGACACAATCACACACTGCACTGCAAAGTATCAGGAATAATTCATGAATATAATTTAAGTAATAAAAACATATATTCAACTCATCATGCCAAAATAACAGCACTCAGCTGTTTCAAATAGAAATAAATGTGTCATTTTGCCTTTTATATTGCTTAAAGGTGGGGTAGGTAATTTCGGAGAAACCAGCTCGAGTGCGCTAGAATTTGAAAATACACAGCCGGAAAAAATCCTTACTTCCTTACAGAGCCCCTCCTCCAACACACACGAACGCGCACATGACCAATGAGGGCACGAGATAAGTTTGTGCACAGATGGAAGGCTGACAGGCAGGTAGGCCATCCAGTTATTTTAGCCGGGCTGGCTAAAATGATTGGTCGTGCTTTTTACAGTACTACGGCTTCCACAGATGACATTTTTGTATGGATTTTTTGTCAAAGCACTTAAGATATTCATTGCTATCGGGATGTTAAGAGCATTCCATGGAATATAACAAAAAGTGTATCTCGAGCCGGTTTCTCAAACTTACCTACCCCACCTTTAAGATGTGTGTGTGTTTGTGTATGTGCACATGCCATGGTAGCATAATAATGTTTGTGTTGGTAGAGATTTTTGAGCAATGTTGACATGCCAATAAAAGCTTATTTGGGAGGTTTACTGAATGATCTGACATTGTTTCTGACACTGTATATGCATGGCGTCTTCACAGAGGTGAAAGAGCAAAATGTAGCTAGTGGCCTCATGCTAAAAGTCTTACAATGATCAACCATTGCTGAGCTGTGCCATTCATCAGGAAATGTTAATGATGAATCTTGTAAACATTTTAATGGGCCAAGGTTAATGGCTCGCATGGCATTGTTTACTAGAATGAGGGTTATATGATTTTCCTCCACTTCTAATGTGTGTGTAAAAGCTTTTATACATGTATGTATGTCTGACATGCAGGTCTCATAGCACAGAGTAGAACAGTGAGCAGACTGGAAGCTAAATCAATAATGTACATCACCCATGAGACATTTAGGAATACAATGGTGCTTTTGGCAGCGTGATAGTATATTAAGGACGTTTTTCACTTTACACCAAAATGTGAGGAAGACGCAGCTGTACATGAAAGGAGAGAGTATATAGGCCCACATAATTAATGAGTCAACACAGGCCTAATAAACAGAATGTATCAATTTATCATTTTATCCGGCAACACGTGTAGAAAATACCGCCTGGGGAAGGCAGAGCAACAGTCTCAGGTGGGACATTAAAAGCAGTATTTATAAGGCTGAAACTGCCTCATTCAGCTGTGAGATATGGCATTATTAGGGGCTTGGAGCAGCAGTGTGGCCTGTGGTACTATTGTGAAGTAATACTCTGCAAATATACGGCTTAAATAATAAGATCTTCTTAATCTATTATTACATTGAAGGGGAAAGCCTAAAGTGTAACTTCCTTAAGACGCCAGTATTGAGAAAATACAACACAAAGATCTGCACCAACCTCTGTTTATGACTGTCTTGGCACACACCAAAGGTCAGGTGAATATAAATATTGTAATCTCTACTGGATTATGAAGTTAAGAAAGATTCATAGTAGCAACATTAATATCAGTGAAAGAAATGCATGCACTTTATTAAATCTGCTGATATAAGGTTTACATATAAGAAAAATGTAAACAATGAGAAAAACAATACATATATTTCTATGAAGAACAGATGCTTTTTGAATTCTTTTGTGAAATGATATATAATCTAATCAATCTCATTTTGGGAGTCGAGCACAGTCTGAGAGCAGGAGTTGAGGACATGAACACATGACAAATGTTTCATTGTCACAAGAGAAAACATATTTTAAAAACAAAGAAAGTGAAGATGTTGTAAAGCCAATATGAGTATATTCAGTACAAAGGCATCTTCACAAATTGAGTTGAACGCTTAGAGGATGTGTTACATATGGATGTTTTCAAAGTGTGTTGATATAAAATGAAATCTGTGCACCCTAATGTTTTCTCCTAAATGTAATTACCCAGAGCAACACATTATATGTTCAGCTTTGCCTTGGTTTTGTCCTCAAAGCAGTTGTGAATAGAGTCATAAAATATCTTGTGGTAAAATGTCTTTCTTGTTCCAGCAGTGGCATTGATAAGGGTCCTTTCAAACAAACTCACCAATATGTTACAACTCAATAGGTATGATGCTTGAAAATACTTTCACAATGTTGACTTTTTCTTGTATTCAATAGACACAGAGCTCTAAACGTAAATATGTATGATCCACAGACATGAAGCAAATTAGAAACGTGATATAAATACCTAATATTAAAGCTAAGCTAACCTTATTTACTGGATATTTCTCAAGCTGACGGGGCATATTATTCAAAGACTGTATTCTATTTAATAATGTCATTTTTAACAACTTGTAATTTCCACATAATCACAATTTTGGGATAGACAGACCGGTGAGAAAATGACATGTTATCTGTATACAGGGGCAGACTGTGTGAATAATTGATTGGTAAAAATTATGTTTATCTGCCTAAATACAAGTCCTGCATGTCATTGGCATTGCTTCCTCCTTTGAATCGTACCTGTAGATGAGCAAAAAATCAAAACGATAATCAATTATATAAAGTAATGTTTGTTTAAGCAGCATATGTAGGACGACTGCAGCTTGTAAACAAATCATGGCTCTGTGTTCTTTGAAATGCTTTCATTTCTTTAAGAGTTGCTTACAAGCCAACGGTGTAATAAGTCCCCAGGGGAATGCTCCTATGCCCAATTGGAGTGGTAAAAATTGTTTGTAGAATTAGGTGTGTGGATTATTTAGGTAGAAGCAGAAGCCAGAGAGGTTGTACTTGACAGAGAGTTATTTAGTTGCAGGTCCACACAAACACAGTATTACACGCTTACAACCCCCACTGGGAGCTGTGGGTCTAAAAATGAAAGGCCTAACAACACACATTTAAATCTCTGAGGGACGCAGATGTCTCCAGTCTTTCTTGTACTGCATGAGTTCTTGTTACACATTTCTCTGAAGTTGTGCAAGTTGTTGTTTTGTGTATGTATTCTGCTTCGTTCACAATATTGTATGGCATGTCTGAGCTCTGATCCCTGCAGTCCCTGAGACACGGTTTAGATAGGGCCCCAGAGACCCTGTGAACCAGCACAAAAACACCTGCTTGTTTGCACAGCTCCATATACAATTTACTTTCCCCGATACACCCGCTGAGATTTCCATACAAGTTCAAGAATGCAAGCAAGGGGGAGATTCAGGGCAGTAGTTAGGATATGATGCTACCTAGTTCTAGCTAGGTCACTGACTCAATTCTCATTACCAAGCAGAACACCTTGCAACCGAAGCCCTGCAAGTATTGTTAGGGATATATGTTGTAGATATTTTCACTCCAAGTGCTGTAGCAGTAGTGGTCAAATAATGTGATGTACAGTAGGCAGTGGTGTAGTGGGGATTATTTTACTGGGTGGACGCTATTTTAATTAGGTCATCCCAAACAATGCCAAAAGTGCGCACGCGCGCAGTGCACTCACAAAACGGGCAGACAGGTCAGAAACTACCGGTATGCTTAGTCCTACTTTAGTTACTGTACTGCAAAAAGCAGACGGCGCTGCGCTCAACACACACACAGACTCAAAACCATGGACACACCGGCACCTAAGTTACATAAACAATTTATAGGCCTAAGTTGCATAAAGGCTTGAGCTACAGTATTGCAACTAAGCAGACAGCGCTGCTTCTCTCTCTCTATCTCCACTTTCAAATCTATTTAAAACTAATAACAAACAAACAAAATTCCCAAAGTTGTCCTGAAATCAACTTATTAATTAAACGAAAAAACGATATTCTTTTTAGAAAATAAGTAACGTTTTGTTGCCTGCCATTATAGCGCTGTTTCGTTTGCGTTCTTGAGGGAAAGAGCTGCTGCAAAATTGGCGGGCGGCGAGCTGGTGGTGTCACCCTGGGGTCACGAGCGTGATGAGGAATCGTAATTTTTTTAGGAAATTACTGTGAAATGTATTATGCTTTCGTCATTATTACAACAAATACACACTGGCAATGATTTTATATTTAGCCTATTAGACTATTCAAAAAAAATCATGCTTCAAAAAAGTGGGGGCTCCAAATAAGTGGGGGAACGACGATCCCCCGCGTCCAACGACCACTACACCACTGGATGTAGGGGAACAGCAAACAGCATTTTAACATTCATACAATGTATCAAAAGGAATGGCTGCACTTTCGGTGAACTATAGGCTTAACCCACTAATTAAGCATTACCTTTATTTGTTTTAAAGGTCCCCTATTATACTGTTTTTCATCAATATAGGTCTCAGATATATAAAAACATGTCTCTGAAGTGATTGGCTCCAAATACTAAACAGTTCATGCATTGTAGCATCCCATAATCCCCTCTGTTTCAGCCCTGTTTCAAAAGTGCTGATTCTCTGTCTGTTACTTTAGATGAAAATAAGGAGCCACTCCCCACGCCCCTCTGAGAGATATTTGGTTAAAAAGAACACAATGGTGCTCTAGGAGGAGATTCAGGTGATAAGGTGGGGGGGGGGTTACCTTGGTTGGTGATTGGCTAATGCTTACACAAGCCAAAAAATCTTACAGGGGTTACATACTTTAATTAACATGCTTTCTTCAAGAGCACCAGTCACTTTGATAGAGTGATAGAGGGGAGAATTCATCAGAGTAGGATGCCAGGCTTGTTTCCAAGGTGCCTGTAGAGACCTTTAACACCTACTATGCTCACAGACTTCATCCAGCAATAAAGAGACAGTTTGAGGAAGTAAGTATTTGTTTGTTGCATTTCTTTGACATCAAAAGGAAAAACATATAAAATGTGTGTGCTTTTTCAGAGTAGGTTTATTTGTATTTTTGTTTGTCTGAAAGATTTTTCTTTCCCAAAATGCTGAACTATTTAAATAGTGTATCTTTTACACTCTGGCCTCAAGGAGTTGCGCACTGACCATGCTTCTTCTTTAATATTCATTGTGATATTATTTCTTTCTTTCAGGACAATTCATAAAAAACAACTCTTCTTGGTAAATAAATGCATATATTGAAAGCAGCATGCAGCAAATATAGTGGCTTATACAGATACGTCCGCAGTAAATTGAAAACCCCCAACCAAGTCTGTGTCTTGTGTTTCAATTTCTCATCCCCACAGTGTGCAGCATATAGAGAATTTGTATTCATCCATTTTGTCAACCATATACTTCTGCCAGATAAGCAAATATCATTCTGAACAACACCTAGTGCTTTCTAAGTGAACATGGAAAAACCACCGAAATAAGTGGCATGGTGCGTGCAACATCTCGCTATTACAGCACGGAAAAAATTAAACGTTTTTAGAAGTTGTGATCCAAATTTCACATGCAGCATATTGTGTTGGCACAGCAATTGAATATCACATGTGCACAATGGGCATGTGAAGCATTTGATTCCAAAAGACTACATATGCAAAATAAAATATATCAAATACTACAAACACTATTTTTGTCTCAAGCTCAACATGGTTAGAACATTTCTAAATGCACCAATGACTAGATTTTGGCTTTGTGTTTTCATTGAAGGTAAGAGGCCCTTTTTGTTGTTGATAAGCCAAAGCCACAGTTATTTCATATTTATTTTCAAAGCTATGGGAAAACAAGCTAAACTCCTTGGTGTATCTGGCCTTCAACCTGGCAAATCTGAAATCAATCATCAAATCAAGCAGAACAACAATTTCCCAAAAATGCAGCCGACAGCTGAAAGCAACTTTCTCTGCAAATTACAAACCGAGGAAGCACATCTGAGCATCATTTAAGATTGCTGTTCGGTATTTCATTTAAATGGTCATTACCAATTTATTTATTTTTAAAATGTTAGTTTTGACCCATACAGGTCATTTTTGAATATAAATGAGTATATAAATCAATAGAATGAAAACAGAGAGCTAGTTGAGATATTACGTGGAATTGAACTAACAACAATTATCAAAACCTATTATGTTTTACTGTCTTAAAAATGTAATGAAAATATAAAAAACTGAATGTGACTTTAAAAGAGCAATTCACTACCGGGCAGTAAAAGAGAACAGGAAATAGTTAAATGCACACCAGAGAGGTTGGTTTGAACAGTGCGGTGCAACGTGCCAATGTTCACAAATAGAAGACAAACAGTCCACCAAGGCATTGTTGTCAACATAACGGCAGCAAAAGCTTTATCGTTTTAAATGCTGGTGCCACAGTGAGGACAAAGGAGAATATGGAATTATAGCACAATAATACAGATTGGCTGGTAACAAGGTTAGAAGCTGATAGGATTTAGGGAGAACCTTATGCTGCATTTCTGCACAAGGGTGACTGGAGTATCAAGCCCTGGTTAAGAATAATGGTTTCCCTTCAGGAGGATGTGAAATTGGATTGCTCATACAAAGTGCTTGCTGAGGATAAACCTGTGTTATCCAATTATCCACCTAAACTACATTAAAAAGAGGGAAAAAAATGAAAGGTGTGGAGGCCTGGCAACATTGATGCCCTAGACTGTCAATACACAGAGACTAATACAAAGAAAAGGATTGTGCTTACAGTACAAAGTCATCTGGTTTTTATATGAAAAGTGAAAAATGACCCAGTACAGAATATGCATTAATTAATGTTTCACATTAGGTAATGTGACGGTGGAGGAGAGCTGTCCTCTCACAGTCTGTCTGCTTTGATAACCTCTTCTCTGCATGCCAGAGCCCATGTAGATAGTACCGTCGCCCAACAGAGGGAAATAGTTTATTGCATAATGCATTTTAAAACGGAGCACAGGTTTTTAAATTAATATCTCTTAATACCTTCACTCTTATAATGGTCATCTCTGCTGCAGCTGTGGCATTCACTGCAGAGACATGTTTTGATTAGTGTTACATTGCTGACGAAAGGTTGATGCTACAAAAAGTGGCCTTGAAGAATCTTTGCTCTTGAATGCTGCAAGAAATATCCATTAAACACTGAATAGCAGATGATTTAAACAAAGACATGGCTGTGACACAAGCAGGCGCCATTGCCAATAGACCCTCATCTGATTGGAGAGATGGGCCTCTGGCCTGTTACTCTGACATTCATGTTTTACTGTTTTAATCAGAAGTGAGTATTAAGTATTAAAATATGATCATGGAATCGAATGGCAAAACGTCAAAAGCTCAGTTTAGGTCAGATGTGAAATTGCAATAATTCCGTTTTGCATATCTCTAAAGTGATATATTTTTTATGAATAATAGTCATCAATTAGTTTGAATTTTGCGTATGTGGCACATTGATGCTGTATATAGCAAAGCAGTTATGAGTTGCTTTTGCGGCTCATTTAGAAGAGGAATTTTAATTTCCTAATGAGAACGATTCTCAATAGGAGATACAAAAGCCTTTCTACTTTTAAAAGAGTCAGTCAGCACACATTTGCATAAAAACAGCCTTTGATTATGATAGATACAGCCTGCAGTCAAAAAAAACACTGGCCTGGAGCAGCTCTCCAGTCAGTTAGCCTTCAGTTATGGTTGATATTGTTCTCGGATATTAAAAATGATGCACAGCGTTGCACTGCATAGAAACGTGGAGGTGACTTGCTTTACCTATGTTTGAATTATTGAAGATTACATACTGATTAAATACTGATCTAAACAGACTAACACACAATCATAAAACTTACTTGCTCAGTATTTGAGCATTTGCTTCCTACCACATGGGAGAGATGATATAAGAGATGCAATAAGTTCATAAAGACAGATGTATTGTTGGCAGGATATATAAAACACCCAGCATGGGATTCGGCATCCAGACAGACCGACTAAGTAAAAGATTAAAAGTGAAACTTCTAAAGTAGGAAATAAGATGAAAACCATTGGGTTCTGAAAAAGAGAGAGGACCAATGAATTAGTTATCAACCATTACCGACAAACCCGGAGACTTCATGCCTCTTAAAACGCAAAGAAGACGGGAGCGGGGAAGGGGGAGGGGGGGGCAAATGGGGACGTTGTAAGGGTGGAGGGGGTTGAGGGGAATAAAAAAAAAAGATTTTGCATTTGCTGTCATACTCTTCCGAATATATTATTAGCTACAAAAGGGGAATGTAAAGCAGACCCAAAGCCGTGATTTTTTTTTTGTTCTTCTCCCTAAGTGACAGTACAGTGGGCCACCCTCTGTACAGTATAACGGATTGTTCTTAAATACAGTAATTAGTGTGTCTGATGCTGTGAATACACATTTATTAAAAGTAGGTGGGCTGGGTTTCTGGGGAGCACAAGTCTGCCGCTACCTAGGTCTTTGCCCCCCCGTAGGAGTGTAAAGTGTCGGTAAAAAAAGCTCAGCAGGCACCAGAAGCACCCTGTGCCAAGTATGATCGAGTGGAGAAAGTCAGCCTCACTGCGAGGAAATCTCTTTGAAGGGCACGGCAGTAATGACCTGTCCTCACTGTGTGGCCTCCAGTGGCGCCGAACCCTGCCAATGTGATGCTGCTTTCAGATTAGGCCTGCAAGTGGCACCGATGCAAGGGAGGGCTCCTGGTCACTCTTGTCACACTGGAGCACTGGGATCGTATTGGGCCCCTGACAGGTCTGGTGGAGGCAAAGGACGTAGACGGGAGTCCAATCGCCCGTTGGCCCCCTGACACCCACCACCATGTAGGCCCGTGATTCCCTGCAGCAGAGGGATGATTATCTGCATGACAGAGCCTGGTGCATTTGCAGCCAGTGACTATGATAGTCCCTGGCAGCAAGCGTTTTTTAGTTCACTGTCTCATGCTCCTGTTAATTTCATGACAGCGAGCCTCGCACAGCTGCAGGAGAGGGTGTGTGGTTGCATTTCATAAATAATATCACTTAGTTAAACCACTAGATGGGATGGATGTGATGCGAAATAAAAAGGATCACAACATCATCCACCAGAAAATAGAAAGGTGATTTAAATGTAATGCTTCTCTGTCGATTTTTACTGTTGATTTTACCCTGGTGGATACAGCATGAAAAAGGCTATGGGCTGTAATATGTGGGGGCTATCATGATTCAAGTCCCTACAAACATGACATGAGCCCTCCAGAAGGGTGCAAGACATCATGGCAGCATGAAATTACAATGTAATGACTCATTTTCTGCCTACGGTATTGTATAAGATAAGTATAATGGAGTTGTCACACTGTAGGACACATTGGGGTGAGAATGTTGAAATCTGTTGATTTTTTTTCCAGTTATTCAGTATTCTTTGATAAAGTACAGAAAAGTGGGAATGGATAACATTTGGTTCTATTTTACAATGGCCATATTCATCTCTTATTCTCTGATAAGAAAGAATTCATGGTGGCGCATCATCAAAAATGAAACGAAGAAGAGGAAAAAAGACCATGTACTACGGAGTTATTCTGTCAGAATAAATGATAGCAATTAAATAATAGATTGTTGAATTTGAAAGGAAATGGGTTCATTGTATGAAAGCCTCTCTATGATTACAGGGAGATGAAATCTTTCTTTACATGTAATGATAAGTGTCGTCACATTGCCCAAGCGGCGAATCCTAGACAGGTCATAGCTGGAAAATTCATTTCCCCGTGTCCCAATTAGAGCCAGAGGATCCCAAAGCCTACTGTGATGTGACATGGCTTCACATGAGCTCAGAGGCGAGGCCCCATACTGCACAACACTCCGGCTCTGAACAAAGCACCAGCTTCTGATTATACTCTCTGGTATTGCCCTGAGACAATCTGCAGTTCTTTTGAGGAGTTTTCTGGCTATGCAGATGTTTCAGTGCTCATGAAGCCTGCGGTGATGGTGTGATAGAGGACTGAGCTGCCACCAGGGAGGAGCCATGTTTTCTCTACTATACTTTCCCAAGCGTTATCTTGAGTCTCCACCACAGACGAAGTACTAACGCTTGAGACTCAAATTACAATTCAGGACCCAGGAATTCAACATGAGGTAGATGGGAAATCTCTATCAGCACTTGATATTTCATTAAAATCTGCCCCGATGCACAATATTATTACTTATTGCATGTGCTGCATGTAGCAGAAAATCAGCATTTTACATTACAAAGCATCAGTATACTGTCAACTTGTTAAACCATGGTAACATATACAAATGGGAATTAGTGTTTGGCAGCTTCAATATTATCAAAATGAATGTTTGAACATGGAGAATATTTAGCTTGAAGCTTATGCCTCTATATAATATATATACCACTAGAACTGGATCATTTGTATTCCAGGACAAGAAACAGTGATTGGGTTACTTGAACCTAGTGTAATGTAAAATAAGTTTTGATTTAGCCTTTTTAAATAAAATAAAAACGACTCATAGGTAGCATCCTGACAGCCATCTACAACATGTGTCCGTGTTTCTGCTCTCCCATCGATTGATCTCTATCACTGTCTTCTGAAACAACAGTAACTCAGGTAATCCACAAGAAACGGCATCAACACCGGCAAAAGTGATTGAAGCTTTACTGTATGTGTTCAACAAGCACCTGCTATGCACAATGCATTATTCATTCTCTAGACATCTAAAGCAATTTGATTTACTGATGTGTTTCTATAATCTTTATCTGTTGCTCTTAATTCCAGCAGACTCCTTTTTTTGTTAATTTCCTGTTTCCATTTTGTGGCTAACAAGGAACTTTGCAAAAAATATATGCAGCAGAGACCTTAACAAATCATATTCAAATATATTCCTGTGAATGTTCAGAAGTTAAATCATCAAAATATGATTAAACAATGCCCACAAGTGACAGGGCTTTTTTGTGCATTGCTCTCATGTTGGTCATAAATAAACAAGCAGTGCTGGAACACAGAAATCATCTGGCCGAGGGTAAAAAGAGTTATTTGTGGCTTTCTGAATGACAATGCATCTCAGACAACATAAATATGAGTAATGTGGTAGATGGAAAAGAAAGGTGTAAAATGTCCTGCCAATAACATTTCAAACCAATTTAATTATTTCTGGTTCTAAAATGTATGCTATGAAGAACATATGGTAGGTCATCTGTGTTTGTGTCGTCCACAATTACCTTAACAGTGATTGAACATATTAACACTTTAACACATTACGATGACAGCAATTCAAATGAACAAAAGGGTGGATAAAGATTATTGTGCTTCTGTGTAAGACGTACTGAATCCAAGTCAAGATAGTTTCATTTATTTTCCTGAATGATGATTACGAGTGAATTTAGTTGTTAAAAAAATATTCAGAAACTGAGAATTTTCTTTCACTGTACATAGTTAGATCTCAAGAATGTGTGGTTTTTCCAAGGTTGTTAAACTATTAAAAAGGTGAAAGGAATGACATAACTTCAAGTTAAATACAAATTTAGACCTCAAACAACCTTTTATAGGTTTATCTCTTAGACCTACACTCACATTTGACTGGACTGAATTCATTGCAGTCCATTTCTTCCTGCACATTTGGTTTGGTGTCAATATTAAGTTACAAATGTACTGGTTTATGGTGTAAGGAAAACAAACCATGCTTATCAAATAAAAGTCTTATAAATCTATTTCCTGTATTTTTCCTCGGAGAGATGAAGCGAAGGACACAAACAGAGTGCAGGGCCACCGTTGTAAATCCATGACAGTTACTGCTCGATACCATCAGCAGGGGCAATGGAGGTATAAATGGTCTCAATAAAGGTTAGAGGTTTTTTACGGTTGTAGCTATAGCAACCAATTGGTTTCAGTACAAAATGTCTGTCATCACCTATACCATATAGACACTATAGATAGTTTCTTCTGCCCATAGGGTTTCTACTAATACTTCATCAACCACACCTTCACTTTGCAACCCATACCTTCCAATGTTATTAGTCCTAACTGATGAATAGATAAATCAAATAAACATTTTAAACTTTCTTGATGTACTATCTTGAGAACTCTTTGGGATACTCTAGTGCTCCAAGCTAGCTATGCTAAAATGTTAGCACAAAAACGAATATTATTTTTAGGGCCTTAAGTGGGATTTTTAAGGCTGGGGAACATTAAGAACCATTTCTGGATAACACAGGGAAATGACTTAAATAAAAACAAATGTCAAACTGGCTCTCACAGTGAGTTGTGACAATGTTATAAATAATTTTTATATTTGTATGATGAGTTATTGGTAAAAGTGCAGTCAGATGCTTTACAAAGGCTGAAAAACAAGTTATAGTGAGACCCATCATCCCGTACAATGTATTTTGAAGGCTGCTACTTTTGAACAACCACACACAGCACTTTGAGTGCAACACTGACACACTTTGCGGCCACAGCCCCTTTAAAGGTTTAGCTCTTCCCCCTCCTTCATCAGTGCCAATCAGTGTTTCCGCCAGACCAGGGCTGAGAGGGCGTCCACCCCGAGAGCGGGGGGGGGAGGGGGTGCTTGAATTTTGACTTGAGCGGTCCCTTATAGATACTGTCTTTTTACGTTAGTGAGCCGGATCATTTGGCTCGGCTCTCTTAAAGCGCCGGCTGTTTCGGCTCCCAAACGGCTCTTCATGTTACCACAGTTTACCACGGAGCCTCAGTTTCGCCGCTGTGAGGCTCCGGTGCTCGCAGCTCACGCGCATGCTCCACTAGCAACGCTCATCGCGTCCAAATCGCGCACGTTCCGTGTTGTCCTGTAGCAGGCACCGCCGATGTCGGGGAAATGATCTTCAATACTCCGAAAAGAATCCCACCAGACTCCTTTGCCCCTCCAACAGAGGGATGTCCTTGTCCTTTTTCCGTTTCGTTATTTCAAGCGATAAAAACTCTCGATCTTCTCTCGAATTATTAATATTTTTGGACGCCCTCGGCTCGAGTTCAGGGCGTCCCGAGCTGAATAAGGGCGTCAAATGACGGCAAGACGCCCCCCTGGCGGAAACGCTGGTGCCAATAGTGCCGTATTATCCAGAACGTTATGATGAAGTGGTTAGGCAACCTTGTAACAGAGTTGTTTGTGTAAAGGGTGAAAAGCAGTGGGGAGCAGACACATCCCTGTGGAGCGCCACAGCTACGTGCCTGAATGTATTCACATTAAAGTGTTAAACTAACATTTGATTAGTAAATTAGGCAGAAGCAACGCTGGACTGCACAATACGGAAAATACATACATTATTGTGAGAGAAAATTACCTTTTATAGTTTATAAGGATTCATTTAAAGGGTTTGGACAACAATTTAAACATGATCCCTTCTGTTTTAGAAGCAAAGTCACCAACAGGCTGCAGGCCAGTGCCGCGTTTCTTTACAGCCCTTAATTATCTCCTTCAGATTGAAAACTGATGCTCATGTTTTTTATGTTTTAAATGGGCCTTTTTTGCTGCACATCAGGCTTCCCTGTACTTCCTATTCTTATTGGTTTCAGCTATTGTGGCCGCTATTACTTTTCTGCAGTCTCATCTTGATAGCCACAGCTCACTGCAGGCTGTGTCCCTATGACATACTTGCACAGCAAATGACCCAAAACATGGCTTTTTAATAGTGCTGGGGCACTATTAAAAAGCCAATTCAGACAAATGGGGAAACTTTGGCACACAAAGTGGTAGTCATACACAAAGTGCGTATGAATGAGAATATTTTTTGTGTAACTGAACTTTTGTCTAGCTTTCAATGTATATAATATATGTAATTGACCTGTTTTGTTTTTTTTGTTCACCTACAGTAGTAGCAATGACTTGTGTTGACCCATTTTTATGATTTTTCTGTTTTCTTACCAGACTTATTTGAGCAATCTGTGATTTTACCATCTGGGTAGGAATGCAATGAGTCATAGACAACAATGGATAAAAACAAATTGAAAAATGAGCAGTTTGATGGTTAAAACAACCTTCAGCACTGAAAATGAAGGCAAAAGGGAAATGCCAAAACTGCAGTGCCTTGAATGAGCACAAGAGGCAGGTTTGTAAAGCAGGTCAATCCCCATTTATTTTAAAGAACCTCATCCGTCTAAATGATATTAAAGTTTAAAGTTATGAATAATTAAGGGTGTGGCTGCTTAGAGTGACAAGAAGGTGGCGTCACAGGTCCCTAGCTGTGCTCTTAAGCACGGCTAATCTTGCTGGGGTCCACAGACGCATCACAGATATCAAGCAGGCTAAATGTCTGTACCTCTCGGGAGTCTGTCGGGGACCTAAAGCCAACGAAAGATCAAGACATGGCGGGTTGAGGGGAGAGCCTGAGGGAGGCTATTAGTCATTCAAAAATCTGAAGTATTTATCTACAACAGCTGAATTGCATTTATTTAAAAAAAACAATTGGTATGTGAATTAAATTGTTGAAATTGTACAGTTGTTCCGATAAAAAAATACGCTTAAATAAAAATGTAGCTAGATTCAAATGGAACATATTGAGTGTTGGATCAAATTAAATGGTATCTAAATATTTTAACATATTTCAAAGGTCCCTACATTTAAGGTGGTATGTGTATACTGCGGAAATGTATCTCATATGAAATTACATAAACTACCAGTATTAAGCATAATAAGCCTCTCAAGTGCCTTACATGACTCATTTGCTTAACAAGACTTGAGTGGTGGCACAATGGAAAACATTAATTGTTCATAACACCTGAGCTAGTAATTTGTAAGTGTTATGAGTTTCTGAATCTGGATTATTCATGGTTGTTAAAAATACCTCAGCAGCTAAACAGTACACACTGCAGGAGTGGATTTCATCAACATGGCCTGCAGTAAATCCTTGGCTCAGCAGAGGCTACAGTTTATCACAAGCACAAATCTGCTCCCCTTTCTTACTTGATCCATTCACCGATACGCAAAGGAATTCAATCAGGCCAGGCTTCCTGACATAAAAAGGATTTTTCATTGCAGTGGCGGGACTAGCGCTGAACTGACTTCAATAGCTAACTGGACTTCTAAAGGGTGCTCTTTTGTTGCACAACATTAAAGGTGACCCCACACCTTTATCCCATGATTGAGCAAGTGCTTACACTCATCATTGCTCTGAATTGAAAGTTTGCTTGGCAACATCATGCTTTATTGAGAACAAAATGGGCAGTATCCTGCTATTTCTCAGTTCCCCACTTAAATTACTGCAACAGTGTCTCTTCCCTGATTTGAATCAGCAAAACTGCATTGCAGTCAGGTTGTATTACTGTTAGAAAGAAGCAGGGTTTTTTTTTTTAAATACAAAGCAATCGGCTGGAATAGCCAAGATCAGCTGGATAAATCAATGGCAATATGAAACCAGTATTTTGGTTATAAACGATATACCACAAAGATGCAAAAAAGATTTACCAATGTTCTAAGGAGTTTGGAAAAGAGATCATGCATTTCCAGTGGACTATTCTGCAAAACCCTGGATAACCTTTTATTTTATTATTATTTAAATTCATTGTTTTTCAAATTCTCACTTTTTAAACTATCGGCCAATGGTAACTGTGGTATGATTAAGGTTAATAGAACATTATCCTAAAATGCAAACCTAACTCTAGTGGGAAGCAAACTTTTACACGCCGACCTTCACACCATTAAATTCCCTTGCACAAAGATCAGATTGTTGAGAAAAAGAAGGAAACTATCTGCAGCTTAAATCAATTTACTCTTGGAATCTGGGTCAACTTTTGCTAAAATTACCAACCAGCCTTTAGCACCATGTTTGAGGATATTGTTTAACAAATAAAATGAAATATGGTCTTTTGGGGTATTTTAAGTCCTCTTTTTTGACCTTATATGAGATGTTGTGGTGATAAACCTTTTGGTTAGTATGTTCAGTAGGGATGTAACAATACACTCAACTCACGATTCGATATGTTTCCCGATTTTAAGTTCACGATACGATTTTCTCACAATTTTTTTTTTTTTTAACAGAATGAGCTGCGGAAAAATGATGACTGAAAAATATTTCTGTAAAAATCCCTTGTATGCTCTGCTCAATCAAGAGACTAGATCTATGGATACAGCTCTCAACACTCTCAAGTGACACTTTAATTAAAAAACATAAACAGTATTTGCTTTTATAAGGTAATGGACGGTTTAATCTCCACTGTACATCCGGGTCTCTGATTTGATTTAGTTCCAATAAATCGTAATATTCTAACCTTTTTTTTTTTTTGAATGGGGGCCACAGGGGGGTCCCTGGTCAGTGTTACGGGGGCACTGGCCCCTGTTGCACCCCCCCCAGAACCGCCCCTGCGAGTCTCGCTCGCTCGCAAACACACACACAGACACACACGCACACACAGAGCCGAGCTTGAATGAAACACAAACCCAGAAGTACTTGTACTTAGGGGTGTAACGGTATCTGTATTCGTCCCGAACCGTCACGGTTCGAAGGTCACGGTTCGGCACATGCAGTCACACGACGAATACGCCTTTTTTTATGAAGGGAAAAAAGTCTGTCACTCAGGGCAGTATCCATTACACTATATATAATCCAGGGGGCGGTATTGCGCCTAAAAGCTGTTTGCCTGCCGCCCTTAAACAACAAATGAAGAACAAGAAGAAATCACAACAAAACGAACAAAATACAAGAAGAAGAGAAGTTAGTATGGCGATTTCAGTTAACACACAGGAGCTAGAAGACCCACCTGCTTCTTTTAAATCAGCTGTGTGGGAACATTTCGGGTTCCCTGTGGACTACAATAACGATGGAGTGCGAGTGGTGGATCGGGAAGACGGTGGGTCGGTGTTGTTCGAAAGCGGTGCGGTACGCTAATGGTAACACACGCCAAACATGCTAAATCATATCAGAAGGCATCAGCCAGATTTGCCACTCACCGGAGCCCGGCGAAAGACAACAGCAGTTCAACAGCTTATCCCCGCTGTTTTTAAGAAGCCAATAGACATGCAAGCCGAGAGACCAAAATAAATAACGGAAGCTATTGGCATATATATTTCAACGGCTATGCGCCCTTGAAACACTTTCTTATTATTTATTTTGTAATTTTTCAAGACATTCTTTTTAGTTTTACAGCTTGATGACACCTTTTTGTTTGAGATCAGCCATTATAGATAATATGGCCATCTGAGTGTGTTTGGTACTGTTTGTGGTTTGTTTTTAACTGTGTAATACAGTTAATTATTCAAAATGTTGAGTTCCTTATGTTTGTATTGAAACTTGCACTACTGTTCAAAAATAAATAACAACAAACCTGGAATTATGCATTTTGGACTTTTTTTTTAGCTTTTTCTTGTTGTACCGAACCCGTACCGAACCGTGACCCCCAAACCGAGGTACGTACCGAACCGTGAATTATGTGAACCGTTACACCCCTACTTGTACTGTATCATATCATTTTCGATAGCTGTATTGTATGATCAGTATGACTGATCACCACTGGGCTTTCAACTAAAGACACAGCCACGCAAAACCTGCGGCATTGCGGCATGTGTACAGCAATTTTTGAAGTGCCGGAGCTGTGGTCCGGTGCGCTCCGGCAGCACTGTGGTCCGGTGCGCTCCGGCAGCACTACACGGCATCACGGATGTCCGAGTTATCCAGTGTGTCGATTTCACGGGCATTTCGTCGGACGTCTACACTGAGGAGAGCAGCTGCCATGGCAAGTTGTTGTTCTAGATAGCGTTCAATCATGTCCAGACTGCTGTTCCAGCGAATCAAATCAAAATTAGTTCATGCCCTGTGCCGTTTAAAAAATTGCAACGTGATTCATTTTTTAGCACAACCGATTTTAATCTTAACGCATCTGTACCGATTTTAACCGATTCACGATGCATTGTTACATCCCTAATGTTCAGTGTACATATGGAAATTCTGATGAAAAGCAAACAAATCATACAGTGATGAAATCTTACTCAAGTATATTACCATGACATTTGGTTTGTGACAAAGATATGCTTCAGTTTAGTACACTTTAAAACATTTACACTTCCAAATGTGACGGCCACAGGTGGAGCATTTGCTGTGATATTAGTTTCATTTACACATGTCGTACTGTCAATATGTATTATATACATTTTGGGCAGTGTGTGATGCTTTCATAATGCTAAAGTGGGCAATTTCAGGAAAGAGGAAGCAACAATGGAAAACATGCTTCCATTAATATTGATTCTTCATCTGTTGAATTCTACAAATACAATTTAACTTCAATAAAAAGAACACCAAACACCAGTGGGGGGAAATACTCTGCTACAAACAAGGTAAATGCAGGGTGCAAATGTGATTTAGACAATTTTAGGCAATTGTGAGATGAGCAGGTCAACTAAAATGTAATGTCTTACTCAGTATCATGTGTTTCTTTTTTCATTGTTGGATCATCCCACAAGAATAGTTATGAGTTACAATAACAGCTCTCCTAGGCAATGGCAGTGCTGTCATCCCTTAGGTTGGCTTTGACGTTCTGTGTATAAAGTATTCCTATTATATTGTCCTTTCAGCAAAAGGATAAATAGCTCACAGAAAAGAAGAAACTTTTTACATTCCAACCAGAAGTCCGGTCTTTTTAACTGTATGTATGGCGGCTTTCATTTCATGCCTCATATCTGGATTAAGAAGAACATGACAAGTAGATACTTTTTTGTGTTTACTATTCTCCCAACGCAGTACTTGTTGCTAAAATTAAGCTCTTCCTTCTAAACTATGTATCTGCTTATTCAACACCAACATCTGCTGAGCTGATATTCAAAAAGCCAGGTTTAGGAGGTCAATGTGTCTCATCTAATATCATTAAAACTGAATATGGCTCTGGAGCTGCAATTGTCCACACTCGCCTTTGATTAGACAGGATTTCCAATAATAAATTGGTGAAGGAAACGGTTAATTTTATGTCTTTTTTCAGCTTTTATTTCTTTCTGAAAATCCTGTAGCTCCTTTGAACACATTTTTATCATTGAACGCATTGGTAAGCCAGGTCATTAAGAAATAGCAAGCAGTGCAGAGGGTACAATTTGAGTGCTCATGCTGCAAAACAAAAATAATTGAAGTTCATTTATATCAACTTTTCATTTTCCCTCATTCTAACTTTATGTACTTTTAATAATGCAGTTTTACATTTAGGCTTTGATTCAGCTTGTTATTGGAAGAAAACATTACATGGACTTTAATTCCCATGATGTCAAAGACGTTGAGAGTGATCTGTGCCTGAGGCGTTCCTCCTGTCTGTGGGGTGCCACAAATTCCAGAGCCTTGGACTCTTCTTTTGGCCAAAGGCTAGATTTCAAATGAACAACTAGATTTATTCTCAGCAGTGACAATATTTAACAATGGCAGTCATGTTGTCATTATGGCTTGCTCTCCCATCACTTATAATGCCATTTATTCGCTGAATGTTCCTCCACCTCGTGTAAAATAGGAACTTATCTCAGAAAGAGCGCCAAGTAGCATAATTCCACAGCATTAGTGCCTTGGCATTTCAAACTGCTTTTTTCTAATGCTCCCCTTAGCGATTGCATGCTGAGTGTGCATCTGTAAAAAAAAGATGGCAAGACCTCATACAGCACTCCTGTTTTTCATTAATTTACTCTATTAACATGTGATTCATTAACACACCATTTACCCAGTTTAGTTACTCTCTAAGGTCACAGCACCAATGGTGAACAACTAGCTATGAGGATACTGGCTGAACATCATGATGGCACAAGCGTGTGATATAATCCTGCCATGATGTGCTTGAGAACAAAAAAGGAAGGCGAGGAGTGAGGCTGGAGCTGGGGGGGGATACTAACAGTGCACCAGCCCCTGCAGTCGCCACCATGCTGGCTTTATTAGTTTAGCGTCACAAGCTTCTCCCAGTAGAGAGTGTGTATGTGCCAGGATGGAGGGGAAGTAATGCTTTGTTTGCCTGGGTGATTGTGTGTGCGGGCAAATGGGCACGTGGGTCTGTCTCCTTGTATGTCTGTTTGTGTTTGTTACCAAATAATTTGTTCTTGCCGTACCGCCAGTATGCAGCTTTGTGCATCTATTTTTTTGTAGGTAAGTGTGTGTGTGCAGGAGTTTGTCCAGGTATGTGTGTTTGTGTGCGTGTGTGTGTCAAACCCTGTGATGTTCCCTGGCTGTTCTCTGATGGACATGATTCTAAAAATAAACAGACGATGAAGCAAAGCCTTTGCAAAGTTATAGCCTGTGAGGACCGAAACAGAATAAACAATAAAAACCTTTAAATGGCACGTTCCAAAACAATGCTGCTGACCTACCAAATTCTAATTATTGTTTTCAGAGGCCTAATTTGAATTTTCTGTAACCTAGAGGTTGCTTTCTAAGAATGCGGGGACTTACTGCAGCGGTCTTTTCAGATGCATATATCTGAGAGCTAGGGAGAAGGTGGATGGTGCACTTCTTCAGGCATGAACACAATAAGAGAAAAGGTGGGGAAGCTCTTGCAAAATTGAACAGCTGCAATAGTAAATAAGGTTTATGTGGCAAGGGGAGAGCAGTTTCTCATCGGTCACCACGGTAACTGTGAATGTTGTTGATCCCTTGGGGAAAAGCTGCCTCTTCACACCAACACAGTCCCCTCCACTGCTCAAACTAGCGCTGCATCCAATACTAAATCGCAAGTGTTAAACACATATCTCTTTCATAAACTATGCAAAGCATCAGTGCTCAATTAGATAATGGCCTTTTTTTATCTGTGCTGTAAGGGAATATAACACACAGGGAAATTAGTTGCATGGGGTATACGATTTGCTTGTTGACCTGGTGACAACAAAACTGAGAGACCTTGATTCAAGTGAGCTTAAAGCAGTCAAGCTGGTAGTTAAACACAGCATTGCTGCCAGAAGACGAGCAGTAGGGAGCCAGCAAACTATCTTCTTTTCAAGACGTTTGCCAAGGAACTGGCTTCAGACCAGAATCACATTCTTGCCATCTAAAACAGCAATTATTTTCAGTTTTATGGTTTGTATTATTCATGAACTGGTATATTTTCAGAAAACACAGATTGAAAAAATGAACTCTTAAGAATTTGTCTTTGTTTCAATGACACCTTCTTTGCTGTGATTTTGCTAACACCCTTCGTGACTGAGGGGGGCACAACACTGCCTGAAATAAACTCAGCAAAGAGAAAGGAAACAATGTAGTGCAAAAGTTGTACTCCTTGAGACAAATTTGACATAAAGCCATGTGAAGTTGCCTTTCATTCATTAAGCGTAGCTGTGTTTTGGGGGATCAGCGGTGACTGTCAAGTCAGTGCAGGGGAGAGCCGAGGAGACTAGCGAGTGCAACTCCCTGAGGGGGAAACCAATGCTCCTCTTGTTTCCCTGTGGATCTCTGCCTGGTTGACATGTCCTGTTTTCCTCGCTGACTCGTTCAAAGGCTAACAGGCTCATTTAAGCCATTTCTACAGGGAGACATGGATGTAGTCATTTGAATAGAGCTGCTTGGACCAGACTCACGGTGGCATGGCTTCCTGCGCATTCAGGCCAATTCGTGATTGTCATGCAGGGAGCCATTGTATATTTCTCAACCATCCCTTTCATCCAGTGCAAATCAGCCATTCAGTGAGTGTGTGATTTTGAACTTCATTTACCCTTTGAAAAGAATAGATGCTAGGGGAACGAGCCACAATAAAATGAACCTGTAAAGCTATTCTGATGTAAATGATTCATGCTTTTATGGGGAAAAGGTTGTGGTATACTATTACATTTTAACAGCAGATTCAGATCATGCTTGTGCTTTTCTCATGTCTTCTCCTGTCAGAGAAAACAGCTTGTGTTAGGTGATATCTTAATGTGTAGTTTCTCTGTAAATGATTTGCAGAATCATTTAAGATGTAAATTAAATTAGACACCATACAATTCCATATTGAAAACAAAGTATTACTTGGTGTTGGCTGTTGCTGACCTAAGAGTGCTTTAAAAGCCTTTATGTTCTTTCTATCATTTTGCATTTCATCATAAGCTATACAAGAAGGTTTATTTTGAAAGTCGTGAGCCTGAACTGACATGCTGCCATTCAAAATTAAATTAAATTTCTCGAGATGTGTCTTTAAAAAGTAAATAAACGTCACTAGCCTCGAACAAGGCCTGTCACCAGTTCTTTTGAGAAATATTCTCTCACTCTGATCTCTGACTGAGAGTGCTTTGCTTTGGAGACGTTATAAACTGAAGGGACTGAAGGGTTGTTTTATATTACTTGTATGCAGTGCACATGCTGCTGGTCATAAACAAATATTCAACAAGGCTGGCCCTGCACTTCACCTTTAAACAGTAGCAGAACAATAACAAATGTAAATGGTTAACATTTTGGTGAAATATAATCAACCTAATTCCTAGCAGAACTCACAACAAAAAATAAAAGGTAGATTATTTGGTTTATACTGTTTTGCTGTGATCAAAACAATATTGTTGAGAGGCAATATTCACAGTTGCTGATTAAACTAATCATTTGCATACTTTCCTCTTTTTCCAAGGTAATATTTGCCATCAGCACTGCGTCAACTGTGTCTTACAAGGTCAAGGCTCTGGGCTACACCTGCGCACTTATGGTCACATGGTTAACAATTCATCACTTTAATGATTCCTTTGAGATTACGCACGAATGCATTGATACATTATTTATTATTGGAGTCATTTTTGTGAATTTGGTTGAAGGACATACAATAGGCTAGCTGTTTGGTATTGTCTGAGTTGCCTGTGGCTTTGTTGTAATGAAAGTCCTGGCACTCACAATATATGGTGAAAAAGAATTGTGATATTTCAGTGCTCATCTGATTTCCCCCACTCACCTGGGCATTACTTGTTTGCTTTCTTGTGACAATCGAGGTCTTTTCTGGTAACGTTCGAAGCTGCGATACTACATCAAATATCCATCACAGAGTTTTCTTGGGATGTGAAGTGAAGATCTTAAGATGAGAGGCCCAGAAAGCAGAGGCGTATTGATGAATCTGAGTGCTAGACTTTAATAAAAGTACGTTCAGGGTCATTCAATTAAAGATTGTATTGTATTTTATTTTATCCATAAACTTTCAGAATTTCAAGAAGTATGCAAAGACTCTACAACATTAACCGTCTTTTGAATCTGAAGATTGTTTTGTGACATGGTTTTCATGTGTTGCCTTGCTTCTCACAAACTGTAAGTGAAAATAAAACTTTTTTTGTGATCTGTAAAATAAGATGATGTATTGTGCCAGCATGACTCTGTAGATGTGACCTGGAGTCTTGCAGATATGATCATTGGAACTGATATCATTTCAGCCAGCGTTGTCACAGTTAAATCAGCATACTAGTTTTTACGAATCCATCTCAGTGAAAGGACTATACAAACTCAGATTTGCCGAGCATATCAACTTATCTTATACACATAGAACAACTCATTTGAGTGTGCCCACGCTTTCATTATGGGTCTCAAATGGATTACTGGAGAGAAAGCAAAGATTAAGGCTACTGTATGTATATTAGCATACCACAGTACTCTGGCTTCAACCCATTATGCAACTTCCGTTCCCTGTTCTCACTTTCTTCCCACAAGTCTTACTTTAGGGACATTAATAAAAACAGCAAATAGAATTATAGCGTTTAATTGCATTGACTTTATTGCTGTGTTGTCATCACTAAATTTGAAAGTAGCATGGTGCGGGGGCTTTAAAAATAGGCCTATCAGGATTAAAGCCAGTATTGGCAGAATTGAATATATCCTTTACCATGTAAAGCTGTTGTTCTGGATGTTACAAAAGCTATTCTGTCGCCTGATTCACCTTTCCAGAAACATATTGTTATGAAAGCCCTTGCTGTTGGTGTTCATTCTCCTCAACAGAACGAATAACATCGAGCAATGTCAGGCTGACCTGTGATATAAAACTGGATGTTCCAATCAGCCCTCTAATTACGAACTCTCAGTACGTAAAAAGTAACTTCACAAGGTCAGGGTTGAAAAACAACCCAGCAGGAAATGTCCACTTCCAAAATTGTATTGCTCTAGGAAAGCTGCACTAACTTTTTTCAGCAGTGGAATAAGACTTTTCTGTCCTGGGTTGGCCTGAACTATACACTACTGTCGTGGATCCTATACACTAACACTCATGATATTAGAATATAATGCAATGGTAACAGACACACAGGTGAGGTACAACAGTACAAGATGCTGGTTGTTTTTTCCCGCCTATATGGCACTTTATATTGGAAGTGTCAATAATAACAGGATATTGTTCTGTAAGTTTCCCTTAGCTACTCCCATAGGATGTTACATTCTTCAGCAGGAAATACACTGCCAGAGAGTCCTGGTACAAAGGTCTTCCTCTGTGAAATAAATGAATAAATCGCAGTTAGGTTGTACAACAATTGATTATATCATCAGGAAAGATTCTTTCAAGACTACTCTAGTTCTTGGGCAAGTTTATAATGATAATATTAAATAATAATGGTCAACTAGCAGAAGTGGCTGACATGCAGGGTTACACTTTAGGAAGCTCACTTCCCTTGTAGCATTATAATAATTTCTTTAGTAAAACTTTGGTATGACCTGATTTAAGTGTAATGAAAAACCACAACAGTGCTTGGAGCTACTCTTGAAAGTGACCTGTTCCCTTTCTGCTTATTTTTTGTGCTATTCCCCCTTGTGCTATGTGTTCTTGTGCCTCTCAAGAGGGAGGTTAGAGTTCATGGTGCAGAGTCAGACACAAAGGCATTCCCATGTAGTTGGGAGGGATTCTGTGTCGAGACACTTAAGCGGGGCAGGTTACAGAGCTGATTATAGGACGGTCCCTCACCTCCAGGCCACCCGTCTGTCCGTAAAGCTTACAATGACCTTTTGGAATGTCACACCCCAAACTCCACCACTGTGAGTTAATGGGCTGCACTGTCACAAAACATAGCGTCAAATAAAAGAGAAGAGATGACCACCTGTCATGGGAGGCTTGCCTAAAAAAATGAACACGTAAAAAACGTAATCCTAACATGAACAGATCAATATTCAATCTGTCAATCAATCTCAGGCTAACAAGTCTATCAATATTCTGACACTGGCAATGATCCAGACACTTGACCTTTTCCATGGCTTAAAGCTTGAAGCATGGTAGACGGCAGCGCTGAGAAGGATGAGATGAATCACAATTTGGATTTCATAGGCAGGGTCCCAAATTAAGAGGAGTGACAGGGGAAAATACACTTGAAAGTTCAGAAAATGCCCGTGAAATTAAAAATGAAAGGGACGACCAATGGTTATGAATAATCTCTTTTGTACACGCCCCAATCACTTTATATTATTTTAACTGTCAAGTCTTAGCATGTAAAAGTGCCTGCTGGGTGGATTTGTGGTGATTTGTAGCGACCTACAAGAAGGGGATTCTTTCCCATGCTTATTGGACAAGAATAATAGAGCTGTTTCTGATCAGAAGACAACAAGCAGGAAATGTTTGATATTTACAGTTGATCTGATAGTATATTCTGCTGATGTGGAGTGAATATTGACTCTCCTTTATAAATGTTTACTCCAAGGAAGTGATGGAGATTAAGAGAAGAATACTCTAGTATTTAGAACAATTTACAATAATTGAGACAGTGAAGAAGGGAAGGCAACTCAGTATCAGGATGATTTCCCTACAAATATAGGCAATAATTTTATAGTTTACAGAAATCCCCACTGAAAACAATAAAAAGGGTGTGGACAGGGGGTAGCAAGATCATGGGGGAAGGGAAAAGGAAAACACCCTGAAACGACAAAAGGACTCGAGAAGGATGGCAACGATTCACTATCAGGCAAACTGAGCCATCCGACTCACTTGTATCGCTACCTCCACACCCAGCACACCAGATTTACAACAGTATGCTTTGATTATTCTAGTTTTTACATCAAAATCTATTGTTGTGATTCTATGGGAAAGTGCATCAAATCACTGTGGGTACAATTCATTTGGTGCATAAACTGATAGATAATCTGTCCATAAAATGTAATGACATCATAAATATGCATCTGCACATGCGAAACAAATGAAAGCAAATATGGTCCTTATATCAGCAATGAAGATATTGCAGTAAACAGAAGAATAAGATGTTGACAAGACCACAGAATAAACACGAATCTGCGCAGCTTAAACAAGGGTTTGCTTTGTACTCAGATATAATGCTTATACTGGGAAATTAGCGTCATCTTGTATATTCACCAACATTTGCACAATCACTGGGATGTTTTTTTATTCTCAGTTTTCTTTCTTTCTGTCCGTCTTTCCTCTTTCCTTTGTTCACACCTTGACAGTGTCCATGTGACCTCATGTTTGTGATCTTGTGTGGAATAAATGTTCTTTTAAAAGCATCTATTTATATAAATCCTTTATATTACATGGACAGGCAACCTCTATGAGCTCTTTGTGAACTGGTTCTGTATTTTCCACAGTACAGTGTAGACCATGTCACTAACGAGACCAATTTAAATAAATTGGTTCTGCGCAGGCAAAGAGACACACAAACACACACTAACACACACTAACACACGCGCAGAAACACCAGAGAGCCACGAGACAAATGCAAGTAAATACCCGATATGACAGATCCAATCCTACTTGTGTAACATAAACAGGGATGGATAGGTGCAGGCCCAAACAAAATATTAATACAGAGTTGTGGTTCTGAGATGTGACGAGAGCGCAGGCCTTACACTCATTCATCTTTCACTTTGCTTTTCCTCCCGGCCATAATATTTCTCATCAATCAGCAAGTTAGGTGTCAAGTGAGAACAATTCAGCACAAAGTGAATGTCAAGCTCTCTTCACTGCCCATTTTCCAATCTGGCAAATGAATGGCTCTCTGGTGCTGATGAATATGTATTGATAGTGTGAAGATGGTATGCAACCGGGGCCGGACGACCTCCCGTGATAATAAGCAGCAGACATCTTCCCTCGCTGGAGGAACAAATGAAAATCTTGTAATTTAAATGCAGGGAATTTAAATGCAGTGCTTATGCAAACGTTTAAAGTTTAGCATCATTTTTTGCATTGCTTAATGTCTCTTAATTACTGTTCTTCTGTACATCTTTATATGAATGCAAGGCAACACAAACGTGCTGTTGCTGTGCTCATTAGTAACTTTGCCCTTAAACAAGTCTCACTGTGATACGTCAGGGATGACATTATTGTTTAACTTTAAATTAGCAAAGCAGAGCTTGTTTGCGCCTGTGCTTGATCGTCACTTTTTAATTATGTTTTAATGTTAACAATTAGTAATAAAGTGGAGTCAGCAACACTTGATTGGAATCCTTCACAAACTAGGCTGTCTTAATATGTCCTATTGTAAAAGTAATTAAAAAGAAAAAGTATTTCTTAACGGTAACTATTTGAGAAACAGACTGAAAAAACATTTGAAAAGAGGATTTCATTTGTTGTTTAGTTTCACAAATCAGAATCAGAATACCTTTACTCGTCCCACAGAGGGGAAATTAGCATTTGTTACAGTAAGAAAAGAGCCAAAGTCAGCTTAATACTAACTAAGAAGCATGCATAAAAAGAAGATTAATGATAAAAAATAAAAACAATTACACAATTTACAAAATATCTGTAACAGTTTGAAAGATATAGCAGCCAGGTTTATATTGCTGGACGCTTTAGAGTCAGAAATTAGGTCTCTCTTAAAATGAAAAAATAATAGTATTAAGTAGGCTTTGAACTACAAGATACTAACATGCCACACATTCATGACTTATGCACTACCGTCAGCACTTTGCAGAGTATATGAATTATTGTGCTGTTTACACATCAAGTCCTGACAAACATCAATACTTCATAACCTGAGAAATTATTTGCAATCTATTTTTATGGTGCTTACGCTGTCTGATTAAGCTAAAAGCTGCTGTCAGTGGACAACGGCCCCTAACATCTTCAGCTGAAGCCTTTCGTCATATATCTTTGCATGGAGACCATGGAGTCCATTGCCCTATCTCCTATTTATAAAAATCATATCTCTCCCTGTATCCACTACGGGCTCAGCGTTTATGTGGCAATCCATAATATACATTTCAAACCAAAGTGTAAATGTGTACCTTGGGTTAGCCTTGACCGTTCCATGCACACCGAGCCATATGTACAATCATTCTCAAATTCCATTTGAGAGATCATTTCTTGGCTGTCGGCAGCACTCCACTAAAGTTTCACTCACTACTCAGAAACACATAAATTGGAATAGGAGGAGAGGATTGGTCATTTGATGCTGTCACTTTTTTTTACACCACCCGCTTATTTCTCATCGCGTCACTCCGCAGAATAGCAAAGTAAGTGTCACCAGTGAAGGGTCCTCCTCCAACCTAACCGCACACCCACCAGTCCACCCACCAATCCATCTCATTCATCCATCCGTCCGTTCAGCCATGCAATATATGTCATGCGCAAAAAAAGAGAGAATTATCTGACAATGACATGTCGACCATCTGTAAAAATAGAGAATTTATTGCGTGTGGCGATGGAGATAGTTGTTAAAGTGGAGGTTATGTGGTCTTGTATTATTCAATTTCATTTTAGGACAGGAGGCAATCCATAACATTGTACAAAATGAAATAATAATAATAAATCTATCTATATATCTATCTATCTACTGTAACTATCTAACTGTCTGTCGATCAATCCATTCATCCATCTAGATAATTTAGAGCACCCGACCACCCCCCCACTAAGTACCCCATATACATATGATGTAATGTATAATTTCATCACGCCTCTTCATTCCAGCATGTATGTGAGAGTGCTGTTGTCCAACAAGAAATGCAGGTTTGGTGGCAGTTAAGATTAAGTGCAATGATTTTAATTCCATCAGGAAATGCTTGCTCTGTCTTTCTAGCACAGGCCCTGCTTTTGATGGCCCATTTAATTTGTCACTTTTTCTCTATGCTCAGCCAATTTCCATTAGGTTGAGGCAGAGTGGCCCTGGCTGACACGCGTACTAACACCCGTTTCTTGTTGGCCATCATGTCCAAAACATAAGCATCTAGTTCGTATTTCCTCCCTCTGCCTCAGCGTCTGCCTACCTCGCTCAGTCGCTCAACCATGACAGACCAAATCTCTCTTTTTGCTCATCTTCTCCACTTAACTTTAATAGCGTGAAGGAATCATTTGCATGTTTGAGATCAAGAGATCATGAGAAATGCCAAAAAACAACACGTACTTGCTATCTATCCCATAATACCTTGCTGTTGCCAGTCACCAACGTAATCTTCTTTCCTTGTTTTTCCCTCCACTCCCTCTTGTGACAGAAAACTGGACAACTCTTTAACTATGTATAGTGTTGACCAATCGTATTCATTGATTTTTTTTTTATATTTTCAAGGTCATTTTCAGGTTGCTTATACATTTTAATGAGAAATATTGATGGCTGAACAGATGTACGGCTCCACCATAGACACTCTAAGTATTAGAAATGTGAGTAACATTCAGAAAATAAAAAGAGAGGTTACACTATACATATATAATTGCTGGCTCCAAATAGCTCCTTATTAAAGCCACACCATGGTAAATAGCGATAAAATTCTTTGGATAACTACTATGCATTTGGAGATCATTTGTATACATGCTTGTTAAGGAAAGGCTTGTTACTGAATCCAGTTATTAGTTACAATGCACAACAACAAGTGTCAGAGATTCATTATTATCGGGAGCGGAAGGCCTGTTCGTTTTAACTGTCACATTTAAATTAGGTATGAGCACAAAACAATTGTTATTATCCAATAATTATATAATATTTAAATCTTTATGCTCACAGTTTCCCCCTGGGTTAAAGCTTTGTGAGAGAGTTTGTCTAAATTGGAAATTAATCCAACAAAAGTTCACTTTATTCTCTTTCAAACCTGCTATTCACATATTTCATTTGAGCAGTTTTACAATGTGTCAAAATAACATGCTAATCTTTATGAAAAAAATCCTGTGAAAGTTAAATTCTACTTTTTGGTAGAAGTCACCTTTATGCCAAAAAATGAGTTTATAGCTGTAATGTATT
Organism: Dissostichus eleginoides; assembly: GCA_031216635.1. Classification (NCBI taxonomy): domain Eukaryota; kingdom Metazoa; phylum Chordata; class Actinopteri; order Perciformes; family Nototheniidae; genus Dissostichus; species Dissostichus eleginoides. The sequence goes on from CM062271.1 coordinate 17,894,518, forward strand.
TGGCATGTAATCCTCTTTGAAACAGAAGAGAGAGAGAGAGAGAGAGAGAGGCAAAAGCATCTCATGAAAGCTAAGCCAATCCCATTGGGATTTTGCTTAAAACCTGGCACAAGTCTAACAAACTGACTAATAACCGCACCTTGCGTTCAAGTTTCTCTAAGGACATCAAGCGTGTTGAAGGAGAAACCCCACATTCAGCAGATTAAGCTCAACTCTTGAGGCTCAGTTAAGAGTTCTGATTCTATTCCAGGATATTTCACAATGTGGAAGTCTCTTTCAGTACCTTCTGAATAAACTTAATTCACAATATAATGTGCAGAGATAGGAAATCATTATTTGGCTTGAGTGTTTCCTCGAGTAAAGTGCTCTTATATGCAAAGGACTGAGTTAACTTTTCCAGGAAAACAAAATGTCTGCGTGTTGTTTTGGCACAGTTTGTCTGCAGTTATAACGCCATGGGCATGCTAGCAGGGAAATATCCTTGGCTCCTTGTGCTTTCTCAATTGAGTGCAGAGTATTGCATCAGGCAAGGCCAAAGGCCAAGCAAATATTGCCCATTTAATCTATTCCCATGAATTATAGACTAAATCCATTTTGAGCACAGCTGAACTGGCTGATATATATATATATATATATATATATATAAATAAATGTGATGGGTAGTGTTTGTAGGTAGGTGTACAGAGAGACAAGTCCATCATGACCATAAAAGCAATGGGCCAAGTATTTAAATATCTAAAATTGCTATGATCGAAAAGCTCGATTTTGCCTCCAAAGAGAACAGTGGCATTTTCTTTTGTAATTGAGAATACCTCAAAGATGTTGTCAGAATAATACATTATGGCATAATTCACAAAGTTCTTATTTCTAAAGGAAATAAATCAGTGTCAGCGATAAATGCATGTACTGTCCAGAAACCTCATCAGCACATTTCAATAGCGAACTAAAATCGCCTTATTCTTTGGAGTTCTAGGTGAGAAAAGATATACGTGGAACCTTTTCTCTGCTTCACTGGTTCAAGATAACTATTGTGGAGAGCAATGCTTTTGAAATCACCACGGTTGCCCTGTAAGACTACACCAATACTGCCGAGTCTCTTGATTTAAGAGCTGACAGACGAAGTGAATACAGCCAAGCCTCGCTGTTCTCACTGAGCCAAGAATAGAAAGTGTAAAGCTTTAATAAAGATGACCATTCATCAACTATTGATTGACTGTACTGGGATATTGATTATTTTCAATTGAAATAAACAATGTTAGTTTTAGTGTGCATTCTTAAACTAAAATAGGGTAAGTCAGAAAACACATCTCCGGGAATTCCTGGTCACTTTAAATGGTCAAGTTTTCACCTTTCACCCTTCTGTACATGTTGAAGTAGTGACTGCACAAAAGAGACATTCACTGGCACCACAAATCTGGTGATGCGCAGTAAAAAAAAAAGAAGAAGCTTTGTCCTTTTTTCCTATTATGAATGCAGAGGCTGGATTAGGAGCACAATAAACCAATGCATAAATCATTTTGTAATGTGGTGTATATGTATGTGTAACGTGGAAATGTGAGGTCAGCTTGGTAAATGTTTTTATACCATCCATCAATAGACATACAATGTCCTTCATGAAGTGCAGTGCAAAGTGTTGACCTCTGATCCGTCTATGTCAACAGAAGAGACACAAAAGGTACAAAAACCCAAGAAATCTGCTCTTTATGTAGAGTATTTTTGTTCTGCCTTCGCTCAGCACACACAAGGTCAAACAATATGCCCTTCCCTGGATGCACACCAGGAGACCTCGATTGTAGATCCAGCCTCGATGAATGTGGATGAAGATAGCCACGGCTGCTAATCAGCATCAAACTGTGATGTTTTTCTCTGCAACCAAGCGAGTTGAGGATGAGGTGAAAAGAGCTCCTTGAATTGTTTGTGGTTTTATAAGTTTTATAAGTTTGAGGAGGAAAAATCATAACACAGACCGCGGTGCTTAAGGGTGAGAGTGGTGAACACGCGCAATGCTGTTGGGGACCTAAATTTAATAAATTCAAAAGCTGTTTTGTTGATATTTGTTCCAGCAACGCCAGCCCTCAAGTAGGCTGAGTAGGGACAAATGTCAGTGTGCCTCCAGTCGCGTTTTTAATGAAAAACACAGTCCTGAAAGCTATTACGATTTTGTAATGTGTCAGACAAATCGCTGCAATGGTGCATATTATGTGCAAATTAAGAAGGAAAAAGTGAAATAATCAAATCATCATCATCAATCATTAGTGTCAAACACTAATTTTTGAAAAAACAACACCTATAGATGTTTTTCTTTGTGTAATATCAGAATCTAATCTTATGTTGTTATTTATTGTGCTCTTTTACAATGTCAAAAGCCCGGAGCATTAACATTTGAAAAAAGCAGCACTGAAAAAGAGAGAACTTACCAAGAGTGGGAGAGACAGAGATGTTTCCTTGATTTCTAAATGATACATTACTGTTAACATGATTTTTAATTGTTTGACTGTTGTACCAACCTGTACAAGCTTTGGCAATACTGTGTTTTGATAAAGGTATTCCAATGAAGCTTCTTTGAATTTTGGACATATCAGTCATTCAGGAATAGGTTTACATAATACTAACGTAAGGGTTGAGTTGATAAACTAACAGGGAAACTGTGTCCAATTGACTTCAAATTAAATGTGTAGATAATCACCACTAATGGGATTTCTGTACCGAGTTTGTCTTTAATGCATATAAATGAAACCTGTTATATCTTTGCCTAAATCATTAAAAAGAAAACGGTTAAAAATATTGTCATTGTTTTTTAAATGTATTCAAATGTTTTTATAATAAAAAAAAAGTGTGACACAAACATATTGTCACATAAGGTCTTGATCCACAAACTGTGTGTCGTAACTAAGACCACAGCAGCACCTAACACAAACAAAGTAATGTTTCAAGGTTAAAGGTGTCCTGTCATGCAAAATGCACTTTTTTATGTGTCTTTTATACATAATTATGTGTCGCCGGTGGGCCAGGGAACTCACAGTGTAAGAAAACAAAACTCTCTCTCTTTTCCTCCGTACCGAAATCTCTAAAAACGGGGGTACAACGGAGCTGATCCAGATTTGCGTCCGATATGACGTAATATCGGAAATGTGGACCCACAGCACTATCTGAAACGTTGCTATCAGAAACAATGCTCAACGTGTTTTGGACGTAATATGGCCTTTGTTTACATTAGCAAGCATCGCTAACACTCAGAGCTAAGCTGTACTGGAGAGAGTATGTGTAAAAAAGCAGAAAATTAAAAAAGTGGTAAACACGCAAGAGAAAAATCATTTGAGCTCCATACTGTTTCAGAAATAATCCTTGATGTGATTTGGAACATGCTATTGTGTTTAATCACGGCAGCATTTAGCTGCATCTCGTAGAATTCTGAGCAGGCACAAGCTCCCCCTCTTTTTCTTTTTTTCTTCAAGCTAAGGACCCAGATCAGCAATTCTCTAACAGGGCTTGAATAGAGGGATATGAGGGATGTCTAAAATGCATGATCTGTTTGGTATTTTGAGCAAAACACATCATAGACATGTTTTTTATATTTTTATATATCTGAGACCCATAATATATGCCTAAAAATAGCATAAGACTTTGAGTCAGGAATTATTTTGCATGTTTAGGCTAGAGGTATATTTCCTATATAGCCTGCCTTTCCCTCCTTTTCAAACACGCTCACTCTTATTACTTCTGCATTTATTGTCTGTGGCTGTCAATCCTGATATCAGCTGTCATCTTGCTGCTGTCTTTCTCTGCCTTTAGCATGTTTACGCTGCTGTTCCGCACGCCCCTCCATCTCCCCGCCCCCGCCCAGTCTTTGCAGATTCATCAGCTTCATCATTTCATCAGAATCTGCTGCCACCTCCGCCAGCTGTGTCTGGACTCCATCGGGGGATTTATCTTGCTGCTGCCCAGGGAGGACGCCCCCGATTACATATGTCCCAGTAGAGTCTAAGCGCCAAAGACTTTCTGTCAGGACTTTATCCTCACATATCATTTGTTATGATAAACAATTATCTTTTCTTCATTCACTTGCCTCTCCTGAGGAAACTGGCAATAGCAGGTCCACGGTGAAAGTAAGGTTGTGCAACAGCAGATATGTACATGCTGAAGCAGAGAGAAATTATTTTGAATTTTTATTGAACTTAACACTTATGAGTAAGAAATATAAGGCTTATAATATGAAGATATTAAATCAATAATTCACTAAAACACAGCTGCTAGCTTTTCACATCACTCTGCATTTGCTGACTGGCTGGAACAGCTATTACTTTCATGGAATGAACTGGGTTTTCTGCAATTCTACAAATTCTTAATTTGAGTGCACAATTTGTAAGTAATGTATGCAAACAGATTATTAATTCAACAAAATTACTAATTTGTACACATCAATTAGTAATTTTAGAGACACATTTACAAAATATGAAAAATGTTTATACACTTACCTTTACAGACCAACTCGACACTAGGTTATGTTCAGGAAATGTATACCATACATACATCATAAAATATGTAGCTTAGCTAGGTAAAAGTGATGACTGGAAAAGACTGGAAACGTTATGAATCAGAAGCACCTAAATACCATGGAATTTATTTTTTGTTTCCATGTTGCAGCTGTGTCAACGATTTGAAGCCTTAACTTGAGCCATATCAAACGTTCTCCATTGACAAGTTATTTTTATAATCTGGGGCTTAACCCCTTTTATCAATCAATGCTTTACCAGGTGTAAACAGTAAAATGTTGTTGTTTTTCTTTCCAGTACACATATTAAAGCTACATTAAACTGAACAGTCAAGGGATTTCTAAAACGGAGTGTAGTTAACAAATTGACTCCTCAATACCAGAAATCTCAACAGCTGCAGTAATCATCGACTCATTGGTATTGATTAACAACCCTATTGACACGCTGCAGGTACAGTGTGGTCAGTTTGAGGTAAGCGCACCGTAAAAAGCTTGATGCGTGAGAAAATATGAAAGTAGTTTCACTTTGTTGCCGTTAGCTGATGCCGCCGATTCTGCTGCACTTTTGCTGCTAAGCATTGTCCATTGCCTCTGATGATCCAGTTGTTGCCAAAAGACTACTTAAGCTTAATGCCATGAAAGGAGCTAGGGTTGATTGATTGACGAACACAAACGTACTCCACAGGATAATGACCTCAGGTGTGTGTCTGTGTGTGTGTGTGTGTGTGTGTCTTTTTTTCTCTGCCATGAATTCTTCCAAAAAGTCATTCCCTTTTGACAAATGATCAATTGAAAGAAAGTACTATAAATGTGCCTACTTTCCGACTAGTTACATAAAACTATACCTTTCTTCTCATTTTTCTCATTTTGACATACACATTACACTCCGTTTGACCTCACTGACCCCCCCCCCCTCCCCTCCCCACATGCTTTTACACACATGAGTGGAATAGAAAGTGACATTTCCCAGCATGCTTTGTTAGCCATCAGTCATTGTTAGTGTGTCATGGAGAGAAAGCACTGAGGGAGTCTAAGCTGGGGGGGGGGGTTGGATTGTGTGCGAGTTTACCCATGCACACACCCACAGACTCCGGCTGAAATTGGCAAATAATGGTCACCAATTGGCAGAAAAACTAAATATGAATGTGCCTAATCATATATTCTATGTGGAAGCTAACACACAAAGAAAATCGCCTTAAGACAAAGTTCACCCTTATGTAGTAGGTTTCAAACATTAATTAAATATAATGTGATGCATGAGCCTTGTTAATATCTTGCTTTATTTATTGTTTTCTCTTGCATCATATTTACAGCTTATTTTCATCTGTATAGCCTACCTTTCTCATTTCTTACAGTCACAACTTCCTCAGGCATTTGGCCAATGTTTAGCATTCAAAATCTAAAGCTCTACTTGTGTTTTCTTTATACTGCTGTAACATTTTATGTGCATAAATAATAGACGCTGCAATTCTTCATGCACTGTTTTAACTGTGATTACTGCATAATATAACAAGGCCATTTGTTTTTACAACCTTTAATAGTATAGTAGTAGTATAGCAAGTCACTTTCTTTGCTTTCTTACAAACAACTATTGATCTTTTTTATTGGCATAGAATTCACTAACAGTATTGTAGCCTAATATATATTGCTGTTATATTGACCATGACTTAAGATCAGAGCGGTCTTGAATGTGATACAAATGGGTGGTCTGCCACATATATAAGTTCAGTTTATAAGTTATATAAAATCAATCAAATTCACCAATGCTAAGCCATGTTTATTTAAACAGTTTCAACTGTCCACAGAGAACCACTGACGTCCAGGCTTCAAAGGAAGAGGCTTGAAATTATAAAATCTAAATATTTCAAGATATGCCTACATACTCTGAACACTGCAGCCCACAGTTAAGTATTCTGAAAATGTCCTAAGACAAAGCATATATTGGTTTGCCTAATTAGTGATTAGCACTAATTTGATGCATGTGGCCCTTTAATAAAGCATAACAACTCTCTGACCTCTTGGAGACCACGTGAGTCTCTCCCATGCTTTGTTAGCATGAACAGCTTTTTCCTTCAAACAGTGGTAGGCCAACATTGCCAAGTAACCGTCAGCAAATATTGGCAGCTTGATTGCTGTGATAGCCTCTTGCTTGTTCATTCTCTCCGTGGCGCGCACTCGCCCCTTCACAAATGAGTAAAGCTGTGCTTACCAGATGAGGTAAAGGAGGAGAAATACATTTATGATTTGAACATGCAGGGAAGGGAAGAGTGTTGTTTGTACAAATAACACTGAGGAGGAAGAGGAGGGAAGGGGATGAGGAAGGAGGCTTTAGACAAAAAAAACAGTGTCTTTGTATTTGTACATTGTCATCACAGCGGTGACAGCCGAGAAAACAATACAAATATTGAATTCCATGCACAGACATTGCTAAATTAAACTTGGCAGACATGTGGTTTTTTTTTTCAAGCCCACATTAAAATGTCCATCCCTGGTGATGGTTAGATTTTTACGAGGGGTCCCGTTATAGGAAATTAATGAACATCCTTCAGCCGGAGTGGCACATTCACCCAGGCCATGTTATAATGTAAAAATATGTTCTGCAATCAATGCATATGCACACTGCGATAACTGTAATGAAAATGAAGATAATAGTTCAGTGTGAAATGAAGATGGTGTTCGGATTGCTGCCTGACCAGATCCTATCATCATTATGGCACCTGCTAGAGAGTGAGATTGAAGTAATGCGAGGAGAAATAGATTGTGAGAGACAGAGAGAAGAAGAGAAAGGAAAGATGAGAAGGGGGGAAAAGGGAGATCTACAGAATCGACATTATTGTTAAATACATACAATCAAAGCCAGAAAAATGCCCAAAGACCTGCTGGAGTGGCAGCACTTGACTAACCACTCTTATACCCCTCCATCCCCCCAGAATTCACTTTCATAGCGGGTGTACTAGTGCATAAAGTCTTCCATGGCTGAGACCTGACAGCCTCAGATGCCAAAAATCCATCTTCCAATGCAATTTAGCACAGAGGGAGCTGGGAAGATGGGGAAATTATACAGGACTTGAGTTAGAGTTTTAAGGTAGCATTGGAGGCCCACAGACACATTTGAAAAGATGACAGGTTGCAAGGATCTGACAAGTCAAAAGTTAGTGACTCCAAAAATAGAATTCCAGTCACTTTCTTGAGACCCCTGTGACAAAGCAGAGAATTGACTGCTGCACTCCTTCTGTTTGTTTCCAAATGCTCAAGACAACTAGCCGTAAGACCAATTTAACTTTCATTCCTTCTCATTTCTCACCTAACTGAGGACATATAATAAGAGATATAACAGGAGATAAACTAATGCCAATTGTAAAGAATTGCACAGCTGAGTCCAGATATATATATACTATAACTGTATGTATATATATATTTTTTTTTTTCGTACAGTATGAGCAATTTATATAAAACAGAGGCTGCATGAGTTTTATATGCGGATGTATTTTTCAGAAAAGCAATTTGTTTTCATTTTCCTCCATTTCTCAAGGTATTGTGAGTTGTTCTCTTGTGTGAATGCAGTTAAACATGTGTGATATGAATAATACCTTTCTTTTTTTTTTTTAACTCAAATAAACTTTTTAGGTTTTTTCACATCAAATATTTACTGTTACTGCAGAAGGGAGTTTCTTCTTAGGATTCTGAGAAAAGGTCAGTCTGGAAAACACTTTTGGAAAAGACTATTAACCTTAACCTAACACTCCCTCAGATGTATTACAATGTGAACATACTCCACACGCTTATCCTGATCTCAGCAGAAATCAGTCTCTCAGTTATAGTTATCTCTGGTGGCAGATCTCCTTTAAGGATAAACGTTTATGTATCTGCTCGGGGAATTGCAAAAAAAAGAGGCAATAGAAACATAATACATACCAAAAGAATGACAGGGGAATCTAGTAATGATAACACGATTGCTTAAATAGTATTGTGAAAAAAAACATTTTTTTATGGGAGTAACTGTATGGGATGAACTAGCGTTCAGTATACTGCAATGCTACATCATTGCGTAAATACGTTCAAAAAAGGTAGATCCTTTGAGTTATGGAAACATTTTGTGATGTTCTCTCAGCTTCCTTGATTTTTTGCAGACATGTTCAAAGTTAAGGTAAAAATATAAACTATTTTCTCCATTTGTAATATTATTTTAAAATATATTTACACTGTACTTTGTGTCTTACATCGAGTTTTTCACCTCACACCTTCAGTGTACTGCATACACTGACATATTTAAGACATCCCTGAGAAACCTGTAAAATGTCTCTAGATAACTTGAATGTTAAATATGTACCAATGTGGACATTGTTGAATATATATGTTCATTCACTTAAGGTTTTCTTCTAAAGAAATAGTATCAGTCGAATACATTTATTTAAAATTAAACTGCCTATTTTCATTCTGAAGATACCAAAAAGTGTTTTTATTGCCGACAACAACTTAATTCTTGTGTTTAGCCAATTACTGCAGATCACAGCCAGAGAACCACATCTTTTTACATAGCGGATTGCTGAATTGCTGAACAGAATTTAACTTGATATACAACACGGTGGTGGTAAATACATTACACTTAACCACAAAAATCAAATTGATAACCCTCAATGTACAACAACGAACATTTCAATGGCTTTTCATTTTAATATAAAATACTTAGCTTTCCTTCGGGGGCTCAACAGAGCAATCTGTGAGAAAGCCAAGTGTAATGTGGGCAAAGTGCTCGTGTCCCTCAGAGGCACACATGACCTAACTGTCAGATGCCAAAATGCCAACGGCTTGATTGACAGTCTTGTGTTAAACTGCATGTTTGAACTCATTAGCACATTAAGGCCTTGCTACACGGAGTACCCCCAGTCATTGTGTATTAATGTTGTACTCTTGCTTGTTTAAACTCGTCACTCAACGCAGCACCCTTGTGGGGACGTGGTAATGTAATGGCAATTTTTAAAAGCCTACAAAAAGGTGGATATCCATTGATACTTATATATCAGACATTTCATTTATTTGCCAAAACAAGTAGTTTCATATAGATTTCCTTAATGAATAAAGTTGTGCTGTGCCCAGATAGACACATTTACACAAAGCACATCAATCAAGACTCAGTACGGGCTCTTTCTTCACAACAGCTGTCTCAATCAGAGCACAGTGCTGAAAGCTCAACATCAGTCAAGTCCACCCACTCCTATTCTCACATCTGTCACATCAAACAATCATGTTGAACTTTAGAGTTCAGAACATCTTTAAAAAGGGATACAGAACATTAAGGGACATACAAACTTGTGTTCATACCAGGCTTGTATTTGTCGTCAAAAAGGTTAGTTTCGGGACAGAAGTGCAAAAATACACTGATGCATCCTAATGCGTACACCGTAATACCTTGATACTGCGCAGGTTACAAACAGGCTTTGCTTTTCAAAGATGAGTGCTTGCATTTTTCTTTTTAAGTTGGGACTGTCACCATAATGCATCTTTCATGAAAGTGATTGACGTATGGTGTTATCATCCTCACTGGCATTCTAAAAAGGGCTAGTGGCAGTCTCAATGCACTCATTTTTAACTAATGGGGACAGCACATGGCTGTAAGCTGTCGCCTTGTTGGTTCCTGTTTGACACTGATGCATTTGTGTCCAAACTGAAAATTCTTGGTCAATAGCCAGCCTCTGTATACTGTATACTGTGCATATGTTAGCATTTTTCCTGGTGTCCTCATAGTTGTCGGTTGTGCAATCAGAAAATAAGACATTGTCCTCGTATTCATTGCGATATGAAATATTCTCATGTCGACAATAGTCCTAAGGAGGATGCTCAGACAGTTTAGTCCATTGAGTGACAAGAAAATACCCTTTAGCATATTGAGACTTTGACAATTAAATTCCACTCTGACACACTTTTCCACCAAGGTTATAAATAATGAATTTGAAGAAGTAAGCAGTCAAGAGAATGTCACGTCTCATTTGGTTGCGCTGAGCGACAATGACGAGCCTGAAACATGCGGCTTATAAGATATTATTGGGAGGTTGTTCAAGATATCCTGTTTCACAGTGACACTGATGTTAGTGAATCTTAGTAAGAGAAATAATGTTCAAAAGCAGGGAATTTATTTTGTCAATTCTGATAGCATTCGTTTATTTTTTTATATGCTGTGCACTCTCACTTTTAAGCTTCTGAATCAATGAGAAAGAGACTAAATGCCACAGAAAATCCTGAGGAAAGGTATAGTTTAGGAGAGAATTAATAGAAAATGACAAAAAGAAAGTTGTTATCTGAAACTGCAAGGATGAAATTCACATCCTATGAGGCTTGGCAATGGAAGATTATGACATGCAATCAAAGGCATATAAAATGCAAATTGTTACTAATGTCCTATACAGTGTATTTCCTCATAACAATTCCAACAAGTATTCTTTGAAACAATCTGAGGTCTAAACTGACTGTATTGAGCCTTTAATATGAATATAGATGAACATCCGACTAACCCTCAATTGAAACTGACTGTATGATGCAAGTCAATGAAAGTCAATATTTTACTGGATTTCACTGAAATTACCATGCATGTCTTACAGGGTCAACATACTCTAAAAATCCTATGCCCTGCCATTGTGGACGGCAGATTCTCCTCCAAGGCCTTGCAATTTGGTGATTGAAATATATTCCTCTTCAGGCTGACATGGAATATTGTACAGGTCATATCAGTCTTTTGATCCAGCAGCCATTAATAATCATGGGGCATGAAAAACTAGACTTGCATATAGTCAGTCCCATTAATAAATGATAGCTCTGATCCAATTAAAAGGCCTTGCAAAGGAGGGTTTCTCAGTGTGTCCTCACAGAACATTTTTTGAAGGCATGCAGGCCTGTAAATAATCAAGCCCAGGGCGCTCCCCCCTCAGTGCCCAGGAGATGCAGGCTGTGTCAACAGCGTGGCACTGTGCTGTCACCACATATCACTCCTGAGCCTTCTCAGAGCCCTCAGTTGTGTGAAAACCTCACAGCCCTTATCTCTTCCCTTCTTACCACTCCACCATGTTAGCCATAGAGCATACACACGGAAGCCAGCCAACTAGTCAGACTTTTTTGTATTTTCAAACACCATGTTTGCCATCTCTATTTGGCTTCCGTTCTGTAGTGTTTTGTGCTGTTCAAATAGAATACAGTGGTTTGAATTGGCAGATATATCACCATGAATACAAGCAGAGGTATTGTGGAATTCAGCAAATCGTCCCCTCTCTATTACCATTAATCCCTTCCAAATTCACAATAAAATGTTTAAATGTATTACTGTGATCAGTCACTCATTAATAAATACATTGTTCTGGCTGTGTCTAAGCCCCTATTCCTGCTGATATCACTAAGAGCTTTAACTACAATAGAAGCTTGACACTGTTCTTGCATCATCATAAAACACGTATTTTGCCCTATTTAAGTATTTAATTAAAGCATCAGACTCCTCTCAGCTAAAATATATTGTCAACCACTGAATTTGTGACTGAAAATGTGTGATTAAAGCCATTGTGGTTGTTGCTGGTTTAGCTTTTGTGGCGCGCAGACTGGCCCTTTAAAAAGGAAATGCATGGAGATATAAGCCTTAGATGAAAATGAATGTGACTTGCCATCATTAGTGGAACGGACATGCTCATCCAGGTTTTCGTTTAGCTTTGTGCCCGAGGCTCGATGATGCCCTAAAATATGAGCCATGGTGTGTGTAGAGCAGGCTGTGACCCTCTTACACTGAAGCGTTAATACACCAGAACAATATGATGGACCAGGGGAACACAATGATCTTAATTAGGAAAAGGACTCATTCCATCTGACACCAGCAGAGTCACCAGTCGACCAGTCTATTCTCCAGTACCTTATTATCACATAATGACTTCCATTGAATTAAACATGTCAGCCTAACTTAAATGCAGAATGAGGGACAATGCTGTATATAATAGAGTGCTTGGAGCTGAAGCTGCGATTGGAAATTATTAGGTATGAGCAGTTTTTGTGAAAGATGCACTCTGTAATTGAAAGGAGTATGAAGCATTAAATATTTTATTAAACATGCAGATCATTAGCATTTTGGCACTACTCAAAAACATGAAAATATATATTTTGAGCTGGTAAGGGCTGACTCGTCTCAGGCATCAATTTAACATTGTAAGGGCATCGTCTTCATGATTCCCAAGCTTCGTTTGCATTCTAATCAGTGTTGAATGGCAAGAATCCAAGCACTGAAATTTCCTTGTTTTTTAATGGATGAATACATTTAACTAGAACAAAACCTCCCTCCGGATGGTGATGATTAAGCTTATAACTTTAAATTATAAAACATTTAATGACAAGAAAAAACTCAATTCCCGCCGATTTGTTTGAGGTGAATTGAGTTTACATAACAATAACATATATCTTTTCCTATACACCCTTGTGAAACTCATTGCAATTCATGTGATTATATACCTGATTACAGAAACACACAGAGGTGGATATCTAGTACAATTAAGATGCTTGCTGTTCACTTATTTGCCCCATATAATAATTGACAAATCCCTAAAGTGCAAGCAAAGCATTAACTCAGGGAGGACAACAGACGTGAATGTAATGTATTTATTGATGAAATAATCATCGAGCTACACTTCATTAGAGCCTGCTTTATGTTTCGGTTTTAATTATTGGCCCTGGAAGATATAACATGACAGCATCTTTAATCACCTGAGACAGACGCTTGCTTCAAAAGGACACCGTGCTGACATGCTGAGCAGGGATTGTGAGTGCAATGCAGATTCACTGATCTCTATGAGTACATGTGTCACATCACCTTGATAATTAACAAAGGGATGTGTCAATTACCACTGGGCTATCAGGAAAGCAGAGGCAGCAGGTGGGTTCGAAGGCTGGGGATTTCAGTCAGCGTGCAGGCCTCGCTGCTGCCAATCAAAGGTGTGCTCACCTTCCCATATAGGTGGGGGGGGGGAGACCCTCAGCACCAGCAGCATTCCCACAGCAAATATTCAAAGAAGGGCAAATTGGACTCAGCTCAGTGGAGCAAGGAGGGCACAGAGTGAACCCTTCTACTGCCTTGTTGTGCACATGCGTACCGAGCGTCTCCTGTTCCCACAAAGATAATCTGCATTTCAGCATCATAAGACTCACCTAAGACTAAAAAGGTAGATGACAAGACTTATACATCTTAACCAGTTTTGAAATGCATTGCATCATACACGATGAGAGATTCCACAGAGAATAACTGCACACAGAGGGATACAGGTAATAGTGCTGCAGTACAATTGTAGTTTATTAACTATGGGAAAGTAGTGTCTAAAATGTTTCCCATTTTAATTAAATCAATTATTATAATTGTCACTTAAAATGTCTGTGTCAATTTGTAATCTGGGCTCTTGTCACTGAAACAAATCTTTCCGTAACAAAAAAAGACAGCTGTTGATTCGGACTGCAATGCTTCAGACAAAGGCTGTGATTGAACAGAAACGCACAGTGGATCCCATCTGTGTCTTTGTGATGGTTACATGCTACTGCCTGTACACTATATGCTTGAATATCTTCTGTACATTAACATTCAATCAGGATGAGTCTTTTCCCGTCAATTGCTGCAACCCCATCCTGTATGCACAAGCACCAGTGTGCATATTTGGTGCCTAACAGCTATCAGGCATTATGTATTTCTCCACAGGCATAGAGGCTGATGACCCCATGGAGTCGGTAAATTAGAGCATCCCTTAGTGATGTCATAGTCTTCGAACTGAAGGTTGAACATTGATGACCGTTTTATCTCTAATATTGTCTTTACTGTGAAGAGGTATGTGGGTTACCAAACATCATCTTGTGAATGGCTGATTAATCTGTAACATGTTGAACACCAGCTATAACCATTTAAATTAAATCAATTTCGGGCATACATATTTGATGGATTGTAAAGTGACTAATTTTCTAAGCTGATTTAACAGACCGTTACTGTGCATGCATTATGCTTTGTACAAAACATACATTACAGATACATTGCAGACATACTACTTACTAAAGGATATCTAAATAAGATATTTGATAGGTGACATTTGCATTTAACTACAGAAGATAATAATGAACACATGAGAGTCATTTCTGAGATGATAACACCTCAGTCGTTTTGTTGTTTTTATATTGTGTTATCTTCCAGTCTTTTGTTATCAGAATGAGTTTTCTGCAGTTTACTGCCAAGGATTTGTATGTATGACTGGGCTCATGATGACAACAAAGCAGTCTGAGGACATTTTGCATAGTAGCCATGCAAGGACATATACTGTAAATTGTTATTTACCATGTAACACATCACCTTAAGTTATTTATTGGACAGTGTTATCTATCGTAATTGTATGCAACTATCTAAACAACATAGTAACTAACACATGTGTGGGACTGCAGTTTGTACATTAAGAAAAAAACAAATAATTTTACTGGGAAAGTTTAGCTTCAGTCAGAGCTCTGTCGGGAGGGGAGGAAGACATGCGAGAACAAACGAACCTTGGAATTTTCTTTTTGCAATTTGTCCAGAGGAACTGCCAAAATCAACACAAAATAAAGGTTTGTCGTATTAACTGAAGCCACTAATTTCAGAAAATACATAATCAATACAATGTGGAATCAGTGACTGGATGTCAATCATTTATTCAAGATGGTTGAGTTAAAGGGAGCATATGTGGAAAAGGATAAACTTATTAAATTATTTGAGTTAAATGCTAGCCTTATAGTGTCATGTATTGTGTGTCATGCCTGAAAACCTGTC
The DNA here is from genome assembly GCA_031216635.1 of Dissostichus eleginoides. Lineage (NCBI taxonomy): Eukaryota > Metazoa > Chordata > Actinopteri > Perciformes > Nototheniidae > Dissostichus > Dissostichus eleginoides. The sequence continues at coordinate 17,909,805 of CM062271.1, forward strand.
TGCATTTTAAATGAAGGCAGCTTATCTGATTACCTTTGTGAGGGGAAGTCATGTGTCAGTGATGAACATCCATGGCATACTTTTCACAGTGATGCCTGACAGCTGGATAAACAGACATAATTAACCTGAACTCTAGAGTCCAAAAAAAGAAGAAGCGTTGGCGTACCAACGGACTATGCACTTTATTATCGAGTACACTTGTTAAACAGGACACACATTAATATACAGTGTGTCCGGAAACATGATGTTCAGTCTTATGAATATCATTTGCATCAAATTGAATCAAGAAAACAGCCTCTCTAAGTATACTTTCCATTATTCTGTTATCTACTTTCAGGAAATTATAGAGGCATTGCAAAAATCTTTAGCATTTCATGTCATAAATATTAAATCGTACACTTTAGTTCTAAACAAATCAAGCCCTGAGACACATTTCCAAGAATCTCTCTCTGAAGGCCTGGGTGCTTCAGAAGTGCAGAGCTGTATCTTTGAGGAGAACACAGCCTCCTGTACTCATTCTGCTTCAGGGGACAACAGTGAGCCGATGCAGCTCCCCATCTGAAGTGACAATCCTGACAGAATAAAAATGATGGCAGCCCTAAACAGTGGGCAATGGATCTGACAAACATTTAGATGCTATCTCCCAGTTACAGTGAATAACTGCGCCGCCACTCCTACCACACCAGTGTAGCCACTGGCAACACCAGCCAGACATGTAATCCCTTTGGACAAGAGAGCACCTCATCAAGCACAGGCCCAAATCAAAGTAATTGACAAAAGCGGGGAAATAATGAATAGACCCCGAGTGTTTAAGCAGGCATTTTCACCGGAATAAAGCCTTGGGCTGCTCGTGCTATGCTGTCCAAGTCAACAACAATGGAAGCTGGGAATTGGGAAGTTAACACGGGCAGAAATGTTATTTCTTTATTTGTTAATGCATATATCCATATCTGACTGAGAAAATATCTGTTTTATGAATATAAATATCAATGAAAAATACATTAAACCCTATAGGTTTATAACAATGTTCCGTTTTCAAGTATATCAGTCAGGCATTTTACTACTGCATGTTTGACTAGTCGGCTTGTTACCCTTATTGTATTGTAGAAGTTGTAAGGCATAGGAAGCCAACAATATTTCTTCATCTCATTTACTGGATGTCCCCTCTGGGCCACACTCAGTATCTGGGCAATGACTTCATCACATACACAACCTATTTACAGATGCAATTTTATCCCTGCTGCTGCAAAGATAATTCGGCTTGCTTTATCGTGTTTTCATATCCATTTCCATGTCTGCACAGCCAACCCTCCATTCCCCTTGTGTGTCAGTAAGAAGAACTGAAACTACATTTTAATGAGGTCAAAAAGTCCTCAGCAAAGAGGAGGATTGTGAGGGTCCCACACTAGAGACATTTTGGCCATTTAAAACCAATTTCCTGCAATTTCACAATAGATCTGCATATTTTATGTTCGTCACAACCTGCAAAATGGACTTATTGTGCAAAAGATCCAATCATCACAGCAGCCCGGTGCTTCGGTAATTGGTGTGCCATTTGTTCTTGAAATACTAACATTATTTTTGACACCTCTCAAAGAGTTTGGCTCTGTGTGGTTACATCATATATTAAAAATACTTTTTTACAATACACTGCACTTAGAGAAATTGAGGTATGCTCTCTTGACATACAGATTAACCCATTTTCCTTCCCAAAGAAATACAGTGTGGGTTTGTTATGAAAACCAGGAAGAACCAGAGCCACACTTTAGGCTTTTGTGCTTTATTTCAGGAATGTATTACAATTACTTCCACTTGTAGCAAATAAAAAGGACAGGTTTAATAATTAAACATCTACTTTTACTGCCCTCTTTAGTCGGTAGAAACGTGTGCCATCATTTTTGCACTATGCATCGTTGTGGCCTTAGCATTGCTTGTCAAAACAGTGTTCTACCCACTCGTAAAAAAAAAAAACCTTACTTACAGCACCAACAGTGGTCAAAAACTCCACAGGGACCCTTAAATGGAAAGTCACTCCAGCACTTGGCTTTAATCGTAATCCAGTTAAGCCAACAGACAAACCCATAAAGGAAGGTCCCACTAAGTAAAGTCTATAAAATACAAATCTAATTAAAGCTAACATTTACAACAATAGCTTTAAATAACTGAACAATTCCTCACTAGGAATTCCTTTTTATATTAACATTTAAAACATAGCTCAAGCTAAAATTAGTTTAGTAAAAACAGCTACAATATAGTCGAAGGCTGGAAAAAAGTTTTAGAAATGTAGAGTGTGTAAGCATTAGAATAACATTCAATTATATGTCTGCCTGTACTCAATTATTGCCATGTGTCTTAATGATAAACAATATGGGCATATTGTGTAGTGGGATTTAAATGACATCCTCAAGGTTGCACCTTTCCTCAAGAAAAGGAAAGATGACAGAATATAAAGTAACCTTGAAAGAGATATCTAAGTTTCCTCTGTCAGCAAGTGTAGAGATCACAGGGGTTGAGCAGTCTCACTTGTTTCTCTGCCTTCAGTGTGGCTTTCATGCAATGTTTCACCTCATTACTGTAAACGTCCTCTAACAACTCCAGCAATCAACCCATTTCTGTCTCTAGGCACGCTCTGGTACAGTAAGTTTGATACATTTTCCTTGCAAAAGGCTCATGCGATGCAGTTGCCTCATCTGCCCCAGTTTCAGAATTATCCCTCCATGGTCTAAATCATAGAGGGGCCAAGAACAAACATAAGAAATATTTTAAAGTAGGCTAAAATATTCATTTTGTAACGTACTGTTGCAGGGAAAACCAAATTAACCAAATACGTTTATAGCACTTTTACTTCAGTAAAGTACAAGTGGTTGTCCATAAGACAAGGACAAGTTTACTTTTTTTAACATTGCATTCACTAGGGCCTAAGTCATGAGACTTGCAGCCTAATGGCTTCACAAACATTAGAAAGCTCTGTTAATGGTCACCTAACGTTTTTAGCTCCATTTAATAATCCACCATTTTAATTGCTGTATATAACAATTTTCAAAAGGTTTTATTAAATTGCCTTTGCCTTTAGGGGCATGTATTTGAAAACAAAGGTAGACATTTAAATAATGTTTTCACCTAATGGTGATATATGTATATATGTAGTGAAAAAGAAATCCTAAAATGATGATGGTGGAAATAGGGCACCTCATCAATATTGTGAAGCCTAATTTTGTTCCCACATTATGATATTAATTCCAAAGTGGACAGATGGCACCATTTGCATGTCTACCAGCACTCTTAGGGATCAAGCAACAATTTTGCACTTCAGTGCAACTGTCTCATAAGAAGGTCAGCCATTAAGTTATGTGCAGCTTTAAAAGCCTTTTCATGTATTATGAAATTAATTTTGAAAAGAGGAAGCATGCGTTTCCTATTCTTCACTGGACTAGCTGTACTCGAATTACCACATTTAGTTATTTTCTTCGCTAAAAAAGAAAAAAATATTATAATACAACCATTAAGTCAGCCATAACATTAGCTTTATTCCAGGAATGATACTCCAACTCAACACACAGGGCATTGCTCAGGTTTTGGAAACACCAAACTGACCTTGAGAGGACGTTTTGACTCAATGTATCCACTGCAGCTCTGTAGGGGGCAGCGTTAAGGTCGTTGGCTAATTGTCATTATAGAGGGGAAATATTTGGGGGGTCATCTTCATCTCTGATTTAATGATGCATAGTGAAATCTTATGAGAGTCACTTATGTCCCATAAAAATCCCTGGACAAAGCTGTAAAATCAATGACCTGTTTTGTTACTTAATGAGTAGCTCAACTGCGGAAAGGTTGGACCTATCTGATTCTTGTGCCCCACCCCTTGAAGTATAACATTTGCTGTGTGCCATTGAAAATACAGTTCCATCATGTATGCTTTTATCTGCAAGTTGTGCCTGTAATGGCCTTAAAGACACACTAAACTGTAGTCTAAGGTTGCATGATCACACAATTCTTCAAGTGATAAGGTATAATCTTATGATCATTTTCCCTATTATAAACTGCTTTATGCAGGTATGGATACGTTGCTGGCCATTGTACAGCACGCTGGATGTCTTCCATAATATTGTACCTTCTAATCTCAGTGGGGTATTAAAACTGGAATGATTGGTATGCAGCCTTAATGTGGGAGAGTTAAGAGTTAGGGGTGAGAGAAAGGATATAAAACCAACCAGGGGAAAAATTAATATGAGGCAAGGTAGTGGAACTGATAGTATTCTATAATGTGTTGGCACCGAGATTGGAGAAAAAAAAAATGTCACCAAACATAAAGTGTTGAAAGTTGTGAATTGTTTGGAACCTTTTCTCATAGCACAAGAGAAAATGCTATGAAGCTCACCATAAGAGAAACTCTTAAACGGTATGATGATATCCAGTTGGTCTATTTTCTGAATGTACTTCAAAAAAGTTAATTACATATTTTGATTTGCTTTCTTTTTCAAACTATCTCAGTGAAAGTAAAAAGGCACACAGTGAAGCTGTACATCCAGGTGAGGAGTGATGATGTATTCTACTCCATCCTTGTGAATCCATAATCATTAACATCTGCTCTAGCTTTCTTTATTGAACTATTTTGCCTATGTGTGGTCCACTTATCCTCGTTAACTCCAGTTTAGCCAACTCAGCACATAGATCGAAGGATAGATAGCAAGGAAAAAGAGGGAGGGACAAACAGAGAGAGGAAGACGGAGACAGAAGGGCACCATTTAAAAATATAAAATATATAACTTCTAGTTTAAGCTTTTAGGTTCAGGCATGCACACTATAGAGGTGGCTTGCTTGCCTGTATTTTGTCCCAGGAACTAATTCCTTAGCCTCTACTGTACTTTGACAACTGACCCATGGATTTGCTGTCTGGTTGCAGGATGTCTTGAAATAATATCTATAATTGCCTCTCTAAAATATTGATTCAGGCCCAAGGTTAAAATAAGAACACAGCATGTTTATTGAAAATGTGTTGACTCCTGAAATTAAAAACTCATTAGAAATCCCATTGACCTTGTCCCTTTGATAACTTTACAGCAAAGCTACCTTTTTGAGACAAATACCAGAACTACTGTGCTAATTTATTATAAATAGTACTATAGCAGCAACTGTTGCAGAAGTATTACTAGTTCTAGTATTTCAGGTGTTGTGAAATCCCAGTGGTGCACCGGACACCCAGATTTTTCAAATCACACATCACCCTGTATGACCTATTGATATCAAGTGACACAATATCAATATGTCCAGGCCCTGTCAATATTAACACCCCCCCTTACAGAAGATGAGTCTGAGTACATGCATGCAAAACAATCTAATAATTACACTTGTATGCTGTCATTTTGTAATTAAATTTTCAGGGCCTTTTGCAGACTTTTCTGCAAACGCAAGTGCAATGTCAAGGTCATACAGCAGCTGAAATGTGCAGATGCTGTTGTTAAAGAAGGAGGAAATGGGTTTTATACTTTTGACTTTTACACCTGCCTTCTGGATTTATCCATACTAGAAGTCAACATTTACATTTTTTTTGTTTAGTCATGACCCCGTATATTTGCCTAACCTTGACCAACTGCTTAGATTTTCCAACCCGTTAACATTGACAGAGATACTGTAGAAATAGCCAAATGATAAATGTTTCCAACATTTTTTTTTTACGGATCTGTATATTTATTTTAGGATTATTATGTTGAATAAAAAATGATGTAGGTGTTGTAGTGATGGCAAAATAACTGCATATGTAGCAATGGTATTAAAGAAGATATAGTTTGTTTAGTGACAAACCTAGTGTTACTCTGTGAAAGATTTATACATTTTAAAATATAAAGGTTTAAATTATATATAACAAACTGTAGTACCACGTAACTTTTATGGTTGTCCAGAGCAAAACACTTTGATGTTGCTACTTTGATGTTGCTGGACTGACCAGCCCAACCCTCTTTTCCCAAAAAAAAACATCCCCTGTTGAACTAACACCAGATATAACAGAATGAAAGCTGGGCACCATCAGAGAGGCAGAGAAAAAAACTGCAGATTTTCTATATAAGTATTAACTATTTAGTCACAAGACCACAAAAGTCCGTTCATAGTTAATAACTGCAAGCAAATACCAGTAAGATCGTACAATCAGAAAAGGGAAACAGTTCCTTACCACGGCTTGTACAAAAAGCACAAACAACAAACAAAAGATTGGTTCTCTTCATGGAGGAATTATTTTTTCATCAGCTTGAATAACATTTGCATTGTTTTACTTGGGGATAGAGAGATGCAAAACATTTATTTATCTCTCCTTGTATCGGACACAAACAATTTACGAATAAAACTGAATGGTTGGACGTAAGACCGACTACCCTACTACATTTTTTTGAATTATTCCCCCAATGGAGTAACATAATTTAGTCCACATTTTAATACATTTTGTGTCACATTTAACCTTAAAGGCAATTATAGGACCATTGTAGCTTCATGTACACTTCTCTTAAAATGCTTCTCAATTTCCCCAAAAACTGGTTTTGATAAAAACACATGTAATTACCCTTTGCAGCAATCCGCTTCAGCCTATCTCTCCCAGTCGCTCAACCTTTCTAGCCTGCGATCAGGGCCATAACTAGAATATTATTTACTGGATTGGCAATGTTAAAGTTAATGTTGCAAAAATTCCCTTTCTACAGTCGGATTCCGGCTCTAATGAGGCTTTACGGATATAGCGTTGATGGCTCTGCAGAGGAGACGGGCGCTTCTGGAGGAATGTCAAACACCTCTACATTCTTGTGTACCATCATTAGGGTCATTTAGTATTTCCATCGAATCGCACAGTAGAAAGTGGCAGCAAAGAGCAAAAAGTGCAAGAAAAATCACCTTGCGCATGGCATGTGCGAAGAACTCAAAGTGTATTTGCATGTTCGAGAGGGAGAGTGCAGGCTGTATCTGCCTCCTGAGCTCTTAGTGCGCACGAATGTATTGATTTTAAAGTCATTTCCGTGATCAGAGTCACTTCAAGAGCAGCATTACATACCATGAAAAGCTATTTGGAAAGAGTCTGGTATAGCAGAGGAAGGATTCTTGCTGAAGTGATTTTCATGTTTTCTATCGGCTGGTTGCTTTTAGTGAGTTTATATTCAGTGTGGTCCTCTCTCCATTGTATAGTGTTTCATGTGAAGAAAACCTTATGTGAAAAGTGTTTCAGGTATCGTGATTTATTGAAATATCTCCACTTGTTTGTTTTACGTTCTGTCCATTTGATCATGTGATGGCATTTTAAAGTCCTCGTAGAAGGCATTGCTTGACATCTCAGGTCTGCTGGACTGTCATGACATTTGCCGCTGACAAGTGGTAAATCTCTGGGGAGGATTGTGAGGCCGCTGACTGACATTACAAATGAACAGCGCCTGAAAGAAAACACCTCTTGATCAAAAAGTGGACAGATGGGCAGTCCGCTACAAAAGTAATGTATTCTCCATCACTGCTCACCTTTTTTTTGATTGAGTTTTAGATTTCATTTTTCTATTCACTTTCCATGTATTTGAAGATAGGATTTTTTCTGTGCTGAACTCCTGCTGGTGTGTAAACCAGGGACCTATATGGTTCAAAGTAAAGGAGAGCTTTAGATTCTCTACACTATATTATTTGACAGGTAAGGTATAATCTAAAGCAAAATGTAATCGTCTGTGACAAAATCTCAGTAAGGTATAAAGATCAAAATATGTTTTATAGACATGACGATGACCAAGGCTTCCAAAAAACGATCTCGGTAAAAGGTTTGGAAATAATCAAAACGATCACCGACACAATTACATTTCATGCCCTTCAGATCTCCTATTCCTTTGAATATGGACGACCTAGAGGCCCCAACCATGGGTGGCCCTCCCATCCCACACACTCACTCACATTTTCTCAATTTGAATACTCCCACACCACGAAATCCATTGAAATTAGCTTCTGTTGTGGTACTGCAGATTAGAATAAGCATTCTTGTTGAAAACCTGCCAGGAATATCAAACAAGTGATACTTGTTGAAACCGTTGAATGTAATAAAAAACTTGGGACTCCGGCTGAAACCAAACTCCCTTTTCCTTTTATGTGAAACACCCATCAAAGAAACTGAAGGTCAAAATGAGATGTGTTGTCTCTGCTGCTAATCAAAAGACCATTGTGCAATCTTAAACTAATTATTGTAATTTTGTAATATTGTAATATTGCAGTCTTCTCCCTCCACATAAAATCCTCCTGACTCTGTATAGCACAGATTAAAGCTGGTCTGTCTTTCGCACACAGACTGTGCAGGCCGCACAGATACATAACGGCTGCACAAGTATATCTGGCGACCCATTTCAGCATAAACAGAACAATATTGTTTAAACCTACGACACACCAGAAAAAAAGGTTCCTCCGTCAATGAGACTGTTTAAATAAAGGATTACTGTTAGAAAAATATCACTCGTCACCGGCTTGGTCTTCAATATCAGGATACATGTATTTATTATCCTTGCAAGAATGGAAGTAGTCATCACACACAGAGCTTGCGTGGGACAAATAGTTCCCAGAACAGTGTCCTTCAGATGCTTTATTTACAAGAGAGGGTGTTACAGTCACAAGATGGAGAACACCGGTTCAAAGCAGTATTCAATGATTAGCTAAGGCCTGCATAAGCAATACACATGACAGTCATATGTCTATCTCCATAGAGGCTGAATCATCATGTTAATCATTGTCACATAGCTATCATATGCCTAAAACAGTGTGACCTGAGGCTTTTCTAGGTAATCACCTGTTACACAGCTACGTAGGGCCTTTGTTATCATGTGCTACTCTGATATTAGAAGAGTACATTCAGTATTTTCCCAACATATGTTATGAGGAAATTTGTAATTTTATAAATTCATAATCATTAGTTTAGATTAGTGTTAATACAGACATGTTTTCCAACAAGCATTGCATATAGGGCTGCACGATATTGGAAAAAACTGACATTGTGATTTTTTTTCCCCCTGCGATATATATTGCGATATGAAAACATACAGGAATTGAAGAAAAGACAGTTTTTTTCCCCGCAAACCATCCTTTGTTGAACTTTAATGCTATACAATTGGTATTTTTTTAACTTTATTTAACCGGATGAAGGATTTTAGTCACGGACGTCTGGATCATAAGTTATCAGAGCAACAAGCTGAGCTAGCTCGGTTAGCAGCGCCGAACTGCCCTGGAGAAACGCATGAAACTACTTTATTCAGTGTTTTTACCTTTAATCACCGGGTCCGTTTGCTTTGGAGATTTGATTGTGATTGGTGGTTTGCTGTGCATGCAGAGCCTGCACGTCACTCACTCAAGTACCCCTGACATGAGAGCCGCGCAAGTTTTCCTTTTGTAGCAAGCAGCAAAATAATTGTAACATGACGTGTTTGAGTTAATTTGCCTACTTAATATCGCAAGTCCTAAAAAAAAAAAAAAAAAAAATGAAGATACGCATGCGCATATCGCGATTATCGTCACGACACGATATATCGTGCAGCCCTAATTGCATAGGTTATTTTAAAACGATGTCACCTCTAACGTTTCATCAACGTTATCATAAAACATATTTTCCAAGTATATCATGAATAACATGATAACGTTTAGAATCTATATCATATTTAAAATCCTCTACTCATGAATTTTGCATTAGCCTTAATAATGAATGGCTGGTCTCTAAAGATAAAAGCTTAAGATCAGGAGTTTCATTAATTATAATTTCAGAATATCAGAGGACCGTGAAAGTTCTGTATGAAGAGGACTTTGATTGAGGTGGGAATATCTGCGTTAAGATACAGGCTGAAAATGTTCCACCACTTTCAATAAAGCAGCAAAAATCCATATCCCAAAGCTCTCCAAACTTTTACCTGCTGGGATCTGTCAGAAGCATTTAGAGTTAGAGCTTTTACCCTTCACAGAGAATTATACATTGGGTTTTCAACAGTGTAGGCTTAACATCAGACAGACCTAATACATCTATGTTAAACAGTTGTCAAGATTAACACTGCCAAATATGTTTACATATCTTGCCTTCGGCAGGGAGGGGAACATCTAAGCTAAGGTCTCAGGGTGTGTGACTTTGTGATGTCTGTGATATTGCTCGGCATCATGGGAACTACTCCGTCGGTTGATGAAAAACTGCCAAATCTTTCATTTTTCTCTTGAAATGTGCGGGCCTGAATTTCCCCCCTCACTCTTTTCATGTTATCTGAGGGACTTGTGGCCAGAGTGAATGATCTTGCCTCGAGGCAACATCATACTCTTATGGAAGTTTGAAACTTTTCACTAGCAAATAATTTTGTTTTGGACAGGTTAATTTATATCCATATAATCAACTTTTAAAACCCATAAAAGGCTGTAAGTGTCAGGAGGGTGTGTTTAATGTGCATGCTTTTGTGTGTTTGGTTGTGTGATTTTGTGTGCATGCATGCCCTACAAAGAATTCACTTATACCTCATATGCCCAAAAGCCATCATCACATATTGTGTTCTCATTGTCTCTGTCATTAGTCATACGTTTCATAAATATTCAATAAGCCTGACTAGCATCCCAACGCCAAGTTTAAAAAAAAAAATGTCACCGCACGTTACATTATTTATTTCTGTACCCTCTTATAAATTATTTTTCTTGTTCAACTATCATGCCTTCCTTTTTTATGTTTCACTTTCCTGAATGTAAACCTCAGCAAAAATAAAAGCCAGATCTGAAGCATGCTTCTGGTTATGAATTGAGTTGTAAATTCATCTGTTGTGGGCTTTTGAATGTGGATGCTGCTCTGGAAGTTCACATACACTTTGTGATGTATACAGGGAGAGGTTTGGTTTACTAGGACACATGAAACAATGCGATGCTATCAATATTTTACTTGCATATAAATTGAGGGAAAATAATATTTGATTTGTGTTTGTTTCATTGCATCAGGCATACTACAGTATAGAAGTAAATATGGGACATTTGCATGGAATACAAATATGTACATATATGTTTCCCATGTTTTCCTTTTTAAATAAGCCATATCTTTACAAAAACAAATACAAAATATTTAAATACGATTTGCTCTTGTTTGCTTGTTAGCTCTGTGTACCACCATCAGTGGAAAACAAACACAAACCTGTGTTCAAGTCTGATATTCAGCCTAGCAGGTCATCAGTCCCTGTCTGTGCCATTTGTTATATTAAAAAAACCATGTACTTTTCATCATTCAGCCCATTTAAGCTCCATTTTCCAAGTCATTCTTTCGGTGATGAATTGGCCCAACAGTGGCACTTCAATCAGGCCTGATTTTCTATAACACGTTAGAAAATGAGAGAGAAAATGATATGGAAATAAATCACATTCTGCTACTTGATCAGAACCACAGTCTGAGTCTGAGCCCGAGCTGCTCTCTGCCGTGAGTCAATTACTCATTACACACAGCTATTGACCTTTCTTCCAACAGGAAGTTCAGTGAATATCTCTGCAAGGATTGTAATTGACAAGATGTCTCTTTTAATAGAAAAATGCCCACATTTCCTCACAAGTTAATTATAAATTCAATAGCGGACCCAACGGCCACAGCCACTGAGAAAGGTTAGTATAGACATTTGTACCTGCCAGGCTGCCCATACATGAACACATAATTTATGCCTGACAGGGAACCCATTAACACATGTACTTTCATGCCATTTAATACTTGACAGTGTCACAATTTGAAAATTCCCATCCATATACAGTACATAATTTCAGGTGCATGTGACGTGAAAATAGATACTTTTAAGTCATTTGTGCAACCGCAAGTAGCAGATATACTGTGTCCACACTGAATGGTGCGAGTAGGCTTGTCAGCACAGTGAATACTTTATAGAGCTCCAATTTCCAAAGTGAAAATGATGTAATCGTAGAGCGATTTAGTCCCACATTATGGGACAATTTAGAAGTGGCAGCAAATCCGTCACCATAAGGAAAACATGACAAGTCCCTGCGATAATGCACATAGATCTGCCCTTCATTTGCCCTGGAGCCTTTCCCTGAACTCTGTTGAGTGGTATGGCAATCATATACATACAGCAAGTCCAATGGTAAACACTTTCTTGAAAGCAGTTCATATTTATCTGCTGAAAATGTGTGATACTTCCTGACACGTGAACTCCAAGGGTGCCTTGATGTAAATAAATCTCATAAAATGCCATCACCTTTCAACTTTCCAAACCCTTTCCATTATCTAAAGTGAATTCAAAGGGACACATGAGATTTCAGCTTTTTTTCTTTCATTACGAGACACACATACCAGCTGATACATTTAAAAAAAACAGCATTTCATTCTTCAACATACAATTGTAGATTCTGCAGTATTTAAAAACATTTTTCTACAAACACTTTTTGTATTTTGAAGTGGAAAGATAGAAAAAGGCACTTAATGGTATCATTACGATCATAAAAGAAGTCAGCCTAAAGACCTACAACTGAGAACCACTTAGCTGACAGGCACCTCTGAATTCTTGTAATAGTGGAGGGGGGAAATGAAAAGAAAAAGAGCCGCCAAAGTATTTTCTACCAATGAATAAAAGCCACATAGGAAGGCATGACATTAATCATCCTTTTTGCTGTAATCACCAAGAATGACATTGAGCTATACTGCCAGTCTTCATCATTTCTCTTCTTGTGACTCACCTGTTTCAAATTATTTTCAGCAAATGCACCAATAGATGTGAATTGGTCTGTAAATGTTCTGTGGCCTTCTGTGTCTCACATTGTAAGATTCCATTCTGCTTTATCAAATATCCTGCTGATAGATACCCTTGTCAACCTGCAGCCATAATTCATCCATGCGATGTGAATAGGGCTCCATTTTTTTGTAGCGGCGTGGTATGGTTTACCATTCCGGGAATCATTTTGATATTTGGCAGCAATTTCTAAATGGCACATGAATCAAAGACGGCAGAATGAATAATAAAATAAATTTGGGATTTGATGGCTGTATTTGTGACATAAATAGTTGAGAGGGAATGCAGATTGCCAGCTGTCCCTTGGAACAGTTTTACCTTATGCCACATAAACCATCCAACTCAACGTCTCTATATTTACATGGTCAATAAACAACAAATCTACCACGTTGAGGAACTATTTAAGATGTTTTTTGTAGAAAAACATTAGACTTTATCATATAACCCATGACACAATGCAGCCATGACCTTGCAGAGTTCAACTAAAAGGGTTGCTGTGGTTACAGCGGACCAAGAGTAAAAAACACTGCACTAAATTATTGGAAATACAGATGACATCTTATCCCTGCGGTTTCAGACTGATGAAAAGACTAGAGTATGGAGGAAAATCCACATGAGTACATGCATCAATCATGCCCCACATCAGGCCGTGGCACAGTGATGTGTGGTCTTTTCTCCATGTGGAACATATTTGGACCCTTGATAAAAGAGAAGTGATGGTTCAGTGCCACGGGATAGCAGAGAGCTATTGCCAATCAGGTGCATCCCTAACAGCATGAAGCACTGCTGCGGAAGGGTTTTTGCAGCAGGGTAATACCCCATGCCACATGAACAGAATTGTCCAGGAACGGCTCCATGAACATGACAGTGAAGTCAGCCTTCTGCAACAGACTGCCCAGTCACAAGATTCCAATCCAATTGAGCATCTGCTGGATGAGATTGAACATTTGGAGTAGAGATCTACTTCCAGTCAACTTGATGCTACTGTGGGTAGCACTAAAGACAACATTGGCTAGCATCCCTGTGGAACCCTTTGACAAGATGTGGAGGTTATTTCCTAACAAGCTGACACTGTGAAGGAGGTAAGATTGGATGTGACTGAACATTAATATCATCTTCTAAGTGCAGCATCTAGAAATAACTAGTGGGAAGACATTTGAAACAATAACGCATATTTTGCGACTATAAAAGTAAGTAAACCCCATATAACATTTCATATGTTTAACTGAACATTCTGTTTTATAAAGCAACTGCAAGAGAGCATCTATTCATTTTGTTATGAATCCCAACCAGTTAACTCATGCAGTATGCCAGTGATTACACTACAGCTGCCTTATTCCTACTGTACTTGTATTATAATAACATCCAACAACAGAGACTAGTCTCTCAGAGTCACTTAAGTGTGGTAAAGTGATGATGCATCAACATTAATCTTTCTTTTCAATCCTATACTCTGGAAATGCATCTCTTGGGAAGTTTAGGGAACCTCTTGACACGCCGTTTCCTGTTCATTACCCAACCAGCTGTTGTTCCTAATGAGCCTAAAGGCAATCTCTCATTCTCTTATAGCCATGGGTCTTGTGCAACTGGTGACACATCGTCTGCCCACAGAGTGAGGGCCAGCCACTAGAAAGTAACTTTGTTGTTTCCACCAATTATTCCAACATTATTCCCTAGTATTAAAAGGAATGAAGAAAGTGGTTGAGTGGACTTCATAAACTTGATTCCAAACACCAGCAGTGTGGAGTAATACATTTAAAATGTATTCAAATTGAAGTAATCGTCTGAGAATTTTCAACATTTCTTTAAGAATTTTACAGAAATGTGCTTGAACACGACAAAGTTAAAAACAGTTTAAATTATCCTAATTAAAAACATTTAGACCCACTTAAATACTCTGATTGCAACGGCCATGGGCCACAAACCATGGCAATAAATAACAAGTCAAAGGTGTCTTCATTAATTTTGCAGCATGTTGATGTATGTGTTTGTTTTATTTCACTTAGATTCCCCTTAATGATGAGCATGAGCTGTCCAATTTAGCAAGATGTGTTTTTCTTTTTGTATTTTTAGGCATATCCTTCATGTGCAATTTACTTTTAGTAACAATGCCATTCTCTGGTGTAAGGAACAATTCTGCAAACATTTTTTGCTGAGTAATCATTTATTATAGGACAGAAAAGTTAATGGTGTGATGATTTGTATATGGTGTGTAACAGTCCATATCAGTCTAATGAGAGAAAACATATAGGTGCACAGCCCACTAAAGTCAATGTAATTTTGAGTCTCGAGTAAAATCGCTTAATGCTGACACACTCAAAAAAGCGTAATGGTGCTTCGTCCTGCACCTCATTGTTTCGGTAAAAACAATACTCCCTCATTTTATCTGACAAAATCTAAATGAAGGCACAAAGAGAATATTGTCCTCTGTACATCAGAGCTTCAAAGTCTTTCTTGGGAATATTAACACTTGGGCATTTTATCTGCATGTAGTCACACAGGTCTTTGCAAATAATCAGCACTGGCCCCTGACAGGCTGCAGAAGGTGTAGATTAGCTCCCACTCAGATTACAGCCTCATGAATCCTCATAGATAGAGCATGTATCCTGACGGCGAGTGAGTGAAACTGCTTGTGCCAGAGGAGAATTACTCCCCTGATGTATCACATTAATATGTGATAAACAACCTTGCATTGCCAGATTACAATAAATAATTCACTGCCCTTCAGAGGATGTGATATGTGCCTGCACAGATTATTTACAGTTTTGAAATTATTCTTTTTAATCTCATACACCAGGTGAACCTGGAGTAAATAATGCATGGTTAAAGTTTATACCTGCTTTATACTCTTTTTGTCTGATTATATTTTATATTATTTTTTTGTGAATGACTGGAGAATTGTGGCGGTGTGCGCTGGGTGTTTTACAGTGTTTCTTTATATCTAATCGAGTTTTGGATAATTTGTGGGTTATTTAATATTCTTGTGAGGCGCTACACAGGGTTCATGCTCGGTCCACAGCTAATAGAAGGGTAGAAAGCTGAATGAAGATGCTCTCTGAAAGAAAGTGTTTTGTGAGGTTTTTTTCAACAAAAACCCATTTTTGGGTTTATAAAAGTTCTACTGATTATTGTGCTGCACTTTACAATTATAGAAGAAAGGAATATATAGGTTCAAGTGTGATGTGTGCTGAATATCAGTATCTCAACTGGTGATAGAAGAAGTTGCTGTTTGTACCACTCATGTTGATGGAGTAAGGCATCAAAATATCAAAAGAATCCTTTAAGTGCTTCTATTTGACGCATATTTCAATGTGCATTTTCAGTCAGTGGGAAATAGGAAACAAGCTTAAGTACAAAAAATATAAATATAGGCGTCAAGTAAGTTGAAAAGAGATGAAGTGTGTGAAGACGAAAAGCTCCTTTTTGCGCAAATAAAAACGTTACACTTTCATGGGCAAGCTACAAACATCAGCAGGCTTTTTGCCCCCCATCTTTAAATGGCAAGCCTCCACCTCAGGAGTTCCTCTGTGAACAATTTGGAAAACATAACAAATGTTGTTTCTTCCCTGTTGAGTCCAGGACAAAGGAGGCCAGAGAACATCTGCTGCCTGGCAGTCAATTGTAATCTTGTAGCTCTACTGCAGACATTGTGATTCACAGCTGGATTTAATGAAATTCCGCTTTCTTCCAGAGCAATTAAGAAACAAGTGGAGTCAAATTAATTTATACATGTGATGCCAGGAAGAGGACGAGAGAAAAGTATTGGTGATGCTCGTGTGACGGTGAAAAACTGCACTGTATTGAAACCTTTTTCATTCATCATTTGAATTGATATGGACCCATTTGGCCCTTTGTTTTTCTTCATTTAACATCTAAAAAATATATATGTCTTATTCTAGCCCTTATGGATGGTTCACTCAATTCATGACTGAAATAGGAAATCTGGGAGCTTTTAGATTTCCGTGGATGTTAAAGTACCAGCTCCATGGCAACTTGCAGGCAAGGAACATTAAGTTGACCCACCGTCACCGCATGATCAATAAAGCTGAATATTTTTTGAGATTAGTTGATAAACTCTAGAACATGTACACAATATTTGCAAAGTGCATTTCATCTGAGAAAACATTAATAATAGAAGGTTATATAACATGCGTCTCCCACATTACTATAAAGTGACTTGTTCTGGTCAACTTATGCATCTCCGTTATACACCACAAACTGTAACCCATATTAGAAATAGTGGTAGTTTTTACATTTACGTTTGCTTATCATACAATGAATGGCGTAAGAGAGCTCAGACTGACAGGTGAATACAATTCAAGGTAAAGCTTTACTGCCACTAAAGCCGTAGGCTACTCGGGCTTCTCATATCACCCACCCCGAGAATCTGTACAGCAAAGCACCTTTACTGTTGCTTTTTTTTTTTATGTACAACCACCTTGGTTGTTGGTGCCTTAAGCTACCCTGTTTTAACTTCAGGAAACACTGCAGCCATGTTTCAAACCTTTAAGATGGGAAGATTAGTGTGATAACGCCTGAGGATTACAGTCAATGCTCCATCAGCAGTTCCCTGTCTGAAGCCATTTACCTGCATACTATGAGTGTTCCTCTCTTTCACAGGAATCCACACAACAATAGAACTAGAAATTGACAAAGGTCGACGCAGATCTTTACATTTTAAAAAGTGTTACATTTTTTTTTCTGCTATCAAAAAGGTATTATAATGGTCTGCAATTGTTGAAGGGGTGTCATTAAATCTGGGTCTGGGGGGTCTGTATAGCAGGGCCATCTTGGACCTCTGCCTTGCTCCCCACTGTGGCTCTGTTGAAGCACCCGAAGGTTTTTGCCCTGAATTGCACACGTGGCCATTGTTGTTTGGGCCTGATGTCATTTTCTTGGCAAGTTGACGGCATTGCTGTGCTACGCATTTCAACCATCAAAAACTGGTACGCTCCAATATTCCCCTTGTTGAACGCCATGGGCCTTTCAGCAAATAGGACAACATGTGTATCTGTTGTGTCAAATCTTTTTTGTGCCAGTCAAATGTTATTTACGGTTAGACTTGGACACAGCCAGAAGCTTATACGCACATCCAATTTTATAATCAGGACATTTTTCAAATATAGAGCTGCTTTCATGTTAACTAACATGCTTTAGTTATATAACATGTTATAGTTGCATGTTATTTGATTCAGGGTCATAAATATGTGTATCATTCAAATGTTGTTCTCATTCCTTTATAAGACATAACGATAATAATAATAATAATATGAACATGAATATGAATAATAAACCATGATACAATGTGACATTTTTATTTTTTTTGAGTTTATTGTACAAGACAAATCTCATACGTTACAACTCAAGTTTTTAACATAACCACTGTCTGGAAAGATCATTTCACATTTTTTTTTTACCTTTCTTTTTAAATATTACAATATTTTCCAAGTTGAAGGATTTTTTAAAGAAATATCATGCTTATAAATGTATTCTTTAACAAATATTTGCATCACATATCTAAGTCTAGATACTGTATCTTGCACACACATCATGTTTTTCTCTACTATCCAGCATAAAAACCTTTTGTTTGAAAACATTATGCTTTGAGTTCAAATTCCAAACAAAGTTTGATGTATCAAAGCTATGCGTACCTATCATGGATGTATAATAAGAACTTGATACAGCGTGGGAGGCGGGGCCTCGTTCATTCCTATGAGAGTTGCTCATTGGCGCATGAAGACAAAATGGCCCAACTTTTGAGAGAGCGAAACGTCACGAAAGCATTCATATAATCATATAATCCGTTCTTATTGTGCATCCATGGGTAAAGGTAAAACTCATGTAGTACTGAACACGTCACATGAACGTGCCGGGCGGCGCGGTCCCGTGGGTTAGATCTGCGTTCATTATGCCGAGGAAAATAACTCTCAGAATAACGTTATTAGCACATTTTACACTTCCTGGGGGCTTGGTACCCATTCATCTGTATTACTGTTCCGACACTTGGAGACAAAAAGTTTAAAAGTATATTTCGCGAATGAGAATCGTCCAAGGACATTTGCAAAAGATAGTGTGTCTCAAAAACTGATTCAATTGTATTTTCATGTTTTATGGAAAGCCAATAAATGAATTGCCATTAATACAAATATTTGAATTACTTTTATTAAGAGTCATCACCATGGAGCACTGGGTTTTTGTTCATGAACTCACAGAAGGAATAACAACCTGAAAACGTTTATACCTCTACCTTATGACTATGTGTTATGTGAGGACAGCAGTGTTGACAGAAATATATTGTAACAAAAGCAATAATAAGCTTGATTAACCATCGACTTGACAAAATAAGTTAAGCTGAACAAGATGTTAATGGCAGGTCATTAGAGGGGAAATGCCTTTTAAAATATGGTTTAATTAACCCTTAAATGCACAAGTGACTGGACCCTACACTCTTCCATAAGTGGGTCAAAAAGGACCCGTATTAGAATAATATGTCTTTTTATGCCATTTTGGTTAAGAAAAATCACTTGTATAATATTTAGTATTATATTTTGGTTCACATTAGAAATATTTTATATTTAATTTTTCACAATTTATAATTTTAGACATTTTTTTTACATTTTGAAATAAAACGTTTTGAACATATTGTCCCAAAGATCTCCGCTATTCTGAGACCCTCACAGTATTCCAGTCCCTTTTCAAAACTCATCTCTTCTCCTCTTGTCTACTTATAGCCCCCCCCCCATCAATCCATGCCGGTTGATCAAGTTTGATAGTCCTATACCCCCCACCCTAACCTTCCCTTATATTGTAAAGCGATTTTGAGTCCTTGAAAAGCCCTATACAAATATAATGTATTATTATTAATATACTGAGAGGTATCAGATCTTGCTGTGTAAAATAATCTTCCTGAGAGGTGTCACTTGTAGTCTGTGTGGCCTACAGTGAATGTATTCCTGACAGCCACAGGTGATAAGAATCAAAGGTTCCCATAGGATTCCATAGAAAATGCATGTGGGTCATTTTTGACCCACTTATGGAAGCTTGGGGTAGTAATACAAAAACTACAATTCCTTAAAATGTAAATTTAAAATTTGAATGGCATGATATCCAAAACATGTTTTTTGAGGAATCCTGGAATATGAAATGATAAAAAAAAACGTAATTACAAAGATACTCTAAGAAAACCACCTCACCGGGTCCAAAAAGACCCACTTATGCATCTAAGGGTTAAGGAGATTTTCGAGACTGTTTTTACCGGTACCAATACTATGTTTTAAAGGGGCCGCATTATGCGTGTTTCACAGTTCATATTTGTATGTTGTGCCTCTAATGTCACATGTTTACATGCTTTAATGTTCAATGTGTGCTGTATTTTTCTAATACTGCCTGTGCTGAAGCACCTCTTTTCACCCTCTGTCTGAAACCAGAGCCCAGTCTGCTCTGATTGGTTATTTGGTCTGCTCTAACAGCTTAGAGATGTCCCGCCCCTTAGCAAATCACTTACAATGTGTTAGAGCTCTAGCCAGTCGAAGAGTGAGTATCACATAGTGATGTCATTATTTTAGGGAGGTAAACAAATAACAAAAATCGAGGCGTTTCAGGCTGGGGGGGGGGAGGGGGGAGTGCGTGGGTGCATTCATTCTTAATGCCTTGCCGTGTTGAGAATAATGACTGTCCTATCAAAGGTGGCAGCCGTGTGATGTCACACAAGGTAAATATGTGAGACGTCTAATGTAGGAGCTCAGGGTGGATATTTGAGGTCATTTTTCCACACAAGCAAGATCTGCAAGCACTGCACATGCAAGTTTACATGATACGTGAGACATGTATAACAATTAAACATGCCAGTCTTTGATACTTATTCATCAACTGCTGACACGAAACATTAATTCCCTTTGCCAATTTTAATTAGTCATCTCTCATACTGCCATGATAACACGCTATGTCTCTTTTATTAATTCACATAGGTTCCTCTAATGTCAGCATATAAAGTCTTGACAGGGGAGTCATGTATCACTCGGGACTAAGGCAGACGGTTATTAAAGGGATATCATTCATATTGTCAAGTGGTAAGAAATGTTAATTCAGCGTTTGGTACTTAATGGAGGGAAATTCATTTCCTTTAAAGGCTAGTTCATCTGATGATATGCTACAAGACTTGTATCTCAGAGATACAAATAAACAGGGTGTAATGTTTTGTTGGTGTCTTGTGTATTTTCTAAGACATTATTCTTCAGAAGCCCAAGGTGTATTATCTTTGTGTGACATATTCTGTGGCTCAGAGATTACTTGAGGAATAATGTACAACAATTCCAGGATTTATTCTCAGCCAGATAGGCCAGGCAAGACCATGCTACTTCACAAGACAATTTGCTCACCTTAAAAAGAGATAGGAGAATGGTCACATCTCCAAGGGCTTGACTTCTCGCCGTAACCCCCAAAAATGATGACACAGTAATCTGTGGAAAATCCAGGACCTCAGCATTTTTCTTAGTGTAACTTGAATTTGATGGTAGCCTTTCACAGTGTGACAATACAGCAGGGAGTGATCCGTTTAGATATGGAGATATGGAGGTAAAAGGAAAAAAGGGCCTCTCAGTGATGTCATAGCACACCTTTGCATCCAAGTTTGGGGCTTGATACAACATGTGTATTTATAAAAACTTTTTTCAAGAATAGATGTATTATATCATAATATGTGAAAAGGGTGAAAAAGAACCATAGATTGACATGTCAAGTTATCTGCTCCATATGACGTTAATATTATTTTCCATCCGTTTATCATCCCATCATGTATTTTATGGGTTTCAGGCCTGAGGGCAGGTGAAGAGGACTGCTCTCTGACAGATGATTGGCCGTGCTTTATCCCCATAAATCCATCTTCCTTTAGTCAGGGTGAAATGACAGCTGCATGGGTTTACTGGTCTTTCTACTCTTTTGTGATCACTCGTTGAGAATCATTAACAAAATCTACTCTGCTAAAACTAATATTCAAGGGAAAGCATTGTCATTGTCAGTTTTTCTTGGCCGGAGTACTTTTGAGGTTATTCACCCACAGTTGCTTTGTAGTCATTTTAAATCACAGAATTTCATTGAGAGAATCATACAGCAAATGGATCAATGTAACGTGCAACGCAGAGCAATGTTTCTACTCTCCTTCACAGCCGTTGCCGGGATAAGACGGCTGACGGCAACATCCATACAATCTTCAAGTACAAATACAGCTAAGCCACTAAGCTTATGATTGGTGTGGGAACACAGTATGTAAGCAAATGACTTTGAGGAAGAGAGGGACCTGCTGATTTCTCAATTATACTTCCTCCTCAGGGTTGGGAGAAACAAAAAAGCTAAACTGCATCATTGACAGTCAACAGGGCCAGGCCAGACTCTCGCCCTTAGGTATTGTGGTCCAACAAAAAAGGGAAATAGGGCTTGTTCCATGTGAGGAAGGCTCATGCTGCTGTGAGATCACAAAGAGCAAGGTTACACAGTTGAACAATGAGACGACTGCACACACTGGCTCTCACTTTAAAGACAACCTTCATCTTTTGTGGTGCATGGAGATGGAATGATCTGATGCCGTTTCTCCAAGAAATACACACACACATAAGCATCCTACAGTGTTTGTATTGCACAGGAAAAAATTGCTGCTAGATGCGGGCAGAGAACAAGAAAACCATAAGACATTCATCTATCACAAGATAGACCTCAAACACCACTAGGCATACAAAAACACGTTTTAAAAATTAAATATGGTAATTTTGTTCTTTCTATTTTCCCATCATGCCCCTCCTCAACAGAGACATATGTGCAGGGAGGAGACGTGTGAGATTCCACTAATGTTTTAAACATTCCGGCACACTGTAATAAACATCAGCATTTGACTTCACACTGTGGTGATAAGTAGGTTACCCTAGAATAGGAATACATCCTCTGTGGTGCACTATTGTTGTTAAATACTTAATGGTGCTGCCAGTATCTTCAAGGAGCACCTGTCCCGTTGTTTTGTTAGTCTGATTAAAGTGTGAAAGAGCTTTAGGGAAAAATAATCAATGGGGAGCTCCTCGTTAAGTCAACTCTGCGTGAACATACTTTAGAAATGGCATATTTGTTTCTACAGAAAAATCCCCCCACAAGTGTTTTTCAGCCATTATCTCATTAGGCACTAAACAAGGCATTGTAAGATAATGCATTCTACGAAGTGATTATAGTCCAGAAAATGATCCAAGGTCATCACCTGCGAGAAAATAAGACAAGTCTATTGGGTTTGTGCTTTCTGATGTTTGTCCTTGTAAAAAAGGGATGTCAGCAACTAGTGTACAATCTTCATGCCAGGTTGCTGAATATCTTATTCTCTTGCCAATTGAACGATTACCGTCTATTGTTATTACTAAATGATAACAGTCACACCACCAGAGTTTACATTGGCATGCACAGAGTGGGCTATTGGCCACGCTTTAGAGTCTATTCAAGTTTAATTATACACTTGTGCCTTTGATAATCGGTGATGGGGTGCACTGCTGCTGTGAATACACCCATTAATAGTGCAGTCATTTCTACCTGAGGTGCTCCCTCCATGGGTACAACACTTTAGTGGTTCAGCTCCAAGCCAGACTCTTTGAGCAGGAGCTTAGCCCATAAATTACATTTATAATCCCAGTAGTAACAGAAAAAATTGCTGTTGGAATGTTTTTGTTGACATTGAACTGTACCCATAATGCTGTGCGAATCTGATTTAATAAAGACAACAAAAAACAAGGTGAGGGGAATAAGACTGTTCATGTCACAGTAAGTAGTTTACCAGGGAGAGATGAACATCTAAACCAGGTTTCCATACTCAAAGCACAAGTTATTCTGCAGTATGACCAAGGCCAGCTTACTGCAGTAACTGGGTTAAGAGCTGAGTTTTTATGTGAATGTAGCAGTGGAACAGCAGCAGCTACACTGAGCTCACATCTGAGATGTAAGCAGTCGCCCAACTGGAATCGTCTTAACATGTTGCCTCAGAATAATCCAAAACACGTCTTTCAGTTGAGCTCCACGTGTTCAAGTGTGAATAGACGTGTGTTTGTAGCTATTCAACAAATCAAAATATCATTCAAGTGTACAGAGGTGCAGAATGCAGAAACGCACCATTCAAACCCCCAGTAGAAAGTACCTGTCATTCTCCCTCTGTGAGGGTGTGGGAGTTCTTCCTCCCTGCCGAGCTCTTGTCTATTCTCAGTGATATAGTTTCCAAGCCAGCAATCACATAATTAAGGCCCTTCATCATATTTATTCATCCTCAAAGGTTTCTGACAACCTACAACTGTTTTCCACCCCCACTGCTAAACCTTGTACAAACATGAATACCCTTGGCAGTACCTTGATAATGTGATGCATTTTGTCTTCGGCTTGATTTATCTTTATTATTTAGCATGAAAATGCTAGCTCGTACTGTATATTGACATTCCTAATAAACAGATGAATCAAGGCCTTTTCTTTCCATTGTCTCTGGCAATGCACAATAAAGTTGTGCAGCATTTGCATGACAACACTCATCCATTCTCAACTTGAATGTTCTGTAGGCAGAACCAGCTTCTCTGAAAGCCTCACACTCAACTAGCTGGAAATGATTTCAGTGGAAGACTAAGGCCTTATGATTAATGCATAATGCCAGTATCCCATCAGAATAATACGCTATCATTGTGCTTATTATTAAAAGTTTATAAGCCTGTGTCTATGGCCACCTTAAGAGCTTTTGTGTATTATTTAAGCTATACCCGGGAGCAATAGCCAGGCCTATCAACCTCACTCCACACAGTTGTATGGCGTCCATCTGATGGCCCTTGCATGTAAAATATTGAACTAACTTTATAATAGACTCTGTGGAAGTCTCCAGCAACAGCCAGCTGCAATCTGTGCATCTTTTATGCCTGAGTGCTGTGAAAACCGGGAAAGAGATGTGAAAATGTCTTACTTCAATTTTAGTTCAATTTGAGGTAGAAATGGGGACATTTATTTAAAGCAAAGGAGAGTGAACAGCGAAAGTGAAATCTGTGGGATAAATGGTTTAGACTTCTCTTCTCTCTGCCTTTTCTCATTGTCTCTGGTCATGATGTAGATGCTCAAACATCATCATCATTAAAATATTTACTTGTAATAGACACTTACGTTAAGTGAAATAGACACTTACGGGGCCTGCTTGGTCAGCAAATGAAATCAAACATGTCATGTTACAACTTTTTTTAAGCTTTAAAAAAGAAAGCTTTCACTGTTCTCATCTTCCATGGCTAATCAAGCATTTCCCAATCATGTCCTACAGTAGGCCTGCTACAGTTTCCCCAAGGCTATAGATCCAGGTTAGAATTGGTTTTATAAGGAGCTATATAAAGCGGCCCTTGCCCAGACCTTTCCTCATCTTAGGCTGAGGACTTAATGCTAAAAAATGGTTTATCTTGCCTCATAATTTTGCACTCATATGCACCCAATTATTCAACTTTCAGATGTATTTGTACATTTCCATTTGTAATTACATATGTAATTCATATTGCGATATGCATCAACATTAAAATATCGCAATGTCAGTTTCTTACAATATTCTGCATTCATAGTGGGTGTGTGAGAAAGCAATGGCTCTATGTGTTCTGCATGTGTTAGGGATTTTGCTTAGCTCTTAAAGGTCACCTATTGTGCAAAATCCACTTGTTCATGTCTTTTATACATAAACATGTGTCCCCTCTGTGTAAAGAGATTCTGAAAGTTTCAGGAACAAATATTTGCTCACTTTTTGTCCTGATCCATTTATATAAAAACCTGTCTGAAAATGAGCTGACCAGATTTTGTCCACTTTATGATGTCATAATGGCTTGTGTAACCATTAGCCAATAACCAACCAAGGTAACCCCCCCCACCTTATCACCTGAATCTCCTCCTAGAGCACCATTGTGTTATTTTTAACCAAATATCTCTCAGAGGGGCGTGGGGAGTGGCTCCTTATTTTCATCTAAGGTAACAGACATAGAATCAGCACTTTTGGAACAGGGCTGAAACAGAGGGGATTATGGGATGCTACAATGATCTGTTTGGTATTTCAGACAAACACTTCAGAGACATGTTTAGTATATATCTGAGAACTATAATATATTGATGAAAAACAGTATAATAGGGGTCCTTTAATGGTCCTCGTATTGGCCTTCATACAAGTCATCAAGGTGTTTGTAAGATATAAGGCAGTGTTCATAAAGCTGCAGCATAAGTCCAATTAAAGGACAATAGCTGAGTTGGAGGCAGCGTTTCCGCCAGGGGGGCGTCTTGCCGTCATTTGACGCCCTTATTCAGCTCGGAACGCCCTGAACTCGAGCTGAGGGCGTCCAAAAAAATTAATAATTCGAGAGAAGATCGAGTTTTTATCGCTTGAAATGACGAAAAGGAAAAAGGACAAGGACATGATCCCTCTGTTGGAGGGGCAAAGGAGTCTGGTGGGATTATTTTTGCCGCCAGCAAAGCGTGTTCCTGTGACGGAAAGTACTGCCGGCGAGCCTTGACGGGGGATGCTAGTGGAGCACGCGCGTGAACTGCGAGCGCCGGAGCCTCACAGCGGCAAAACTGAGGCTCCGTGGTAAACTGTGGTAACATGAAGAGCCGTTTAGGAGCCGAAACAGCCGGCTCTTCTTAGTGAGCCGGGCCAAATGCAGTGTTTCCCACAGATCTGAAATATACTTGGGGGGGTGTTGGTAGCGGGGGGGGGGGTTTGAGGTGACGTGCCTTTGTGACGTGCAACAACATTAACCATTAACATTAACCTTTCTGTTGGTCGCTTGTTAGCAGACACTTCACGCGATGGCAGAGCGAACAGGTACAGGCAGGGCCCATAGTGATAGCCCTATAGTTCAAATCTACTACCCACAAATAAACATATGGACATGGGTTACTATTTAAAAAAAAAATGGTAAATGTATTTAGGAACCTATCCATGTGAGGTGAGGTGGGGGTGGACCTCAAATCCTCTAGGGGGGTCCGGGGGCATGCTCCCCCGGTAAGATTTTTTTTAAAGTTTGGAGTTAAATGCATCAATCTGGTGCACTTTGAGGGGAAAATAAAGAGACTAGATCTATGGGAACACCTATATGAAACAGAACTGTATACATTTCAATAATCATAAAATCATGGCCATAACCAATAACATATCCAATATGAAAAAACACTGAAACATGTTTATTTATTTATTTTTGGTTCATTTATAGTTGTGAGTGTGTCTGGGATCCTGAATCAGCCTCTCCCTCCTCTCCCTCCTCTCCCTCCTGCTCCTCTTTGAGGCAGCAGCAAAGACTAGTTTTAGCTCTCAACAAGTTTTAAAAGTGTATCTGACCTTTTTTCACCTAGTTAACTTTTTTATTTTGTATTCATGCATATTACTAATCACTACCCCCTCAAATGGAAATATGTGTTTACATAAATGGTGACCAAACCGTTTGAGACCCACTGAGAACTTAGACTAACCACTGAGAACTTACCCCTAGATTCCACCGGGAGCGTCTGCGCTGCGTTACGGCTACGCCACGCCACGGCGTTTTTAGCGATCGCGGCCACTCTAGTCAATGGGTGCTATTCCACCAGACCCGCTGCGCCGCGGCTTGAAGCGTCCCAGAAGCGCCTCGGCGCAAGGAATTTCTAAAATATTCGATGAATCCTATTTTTGACGCGGCGCAGCCGTAGCGCAGGCAGGAAGTGGAACGTTCATCCGGCCCAGGCCCATCCCCCAAATAAATGTCCAGGAAATATGCCCAAATCAACAACAACTGCGAGCCTGCACACACGACGCTCCGCTTCCGCAACGTTTTGAAACGCGCCCGGTGGGTTATGACGCAGGAGGAGGTCGTGGCGTGGCGTAGCCGTAACGCAGCGCAGACGCTCCCGGTGGAATCTAGGGGTTAGACTAAGTTAACTATCTAAACACTAAGAGAGTCCTTAACCTCACCTGAGCTGAGGTTATCCCAAGCTTGAATGACACACAGAGACCAATCAAGGGCTTTGATTTATGATCTGTATGACAGTGGCCATGTCAGCAGGCCACATCATGTAGACAGCCAGTCACCCTGTGTGAGGCAGGCCACTTAACAGGCCAGGCCATCGGGAAACCCCCCGGTCCTCCCGATGGCCAGTCCGGGACTGGGTACAGGAGGCGTAGAGCGAGGGATCATTGTCCACAAGTTAATCGATCGCAGATGGCGTCGTGGTCGCGGACGAATAAAAAAAAAAAAAAAAATTATTTAAAAAAAAACAAAAAGGGTCGCGAAATATACTTGGGCGGCCGTTAATATACCTGGGCGGCCCGCCCAAGTAAAGTCTATGTGTGGGAAACACTGAAATGATCCGGCTCACTAAAAAGAGCCGGAATTCCCATCACTAATACGTAAAGAGATAGTATCTATAACTTAAAGGACGGCTCAATTCAAAATTCAAGTCGCGTGACACGACGTGACGTCACACTCCCCCAGCTCTCGGGGTGGACGCCCTCTCAGCCCTGGTCTGGCGGAAACACTGGTTGGAGGTCTGGGACCCCCTAGTTGGGCCTGAAACCCAGAGCAGCTGCATTTCAGTGCAACACTTCAATCATCTGTGAAACCATCAGAGGAAAGGCCTCATTTATAACATCTAATGTAAACAAATTAAAATCCAAAGAGCAAAGGTTTTTATAATTAGTTTAAGTAGATCACAGAAAAAAGCTACACACATGGCACTAATGACTGCTGGGTAAATGACTAAATGAATATGCAACGTTTAAAAATGAGAGTGGGTTGACTTCCAGTTTTCTAGTGTAGTGCACCACAGATCTGGTGGCTAGGCATGCTGCCAGCACAAACTCATAAGGGTGTTGTGTCGTTAACAAACAAGCCCCACACAGCTCCATTCTTTGCCTCCTACAATTTAAAACACAAGATGGGAGAGTGTGCCAATGACAGAGCAGGGAGTGATGCCAGAGACTGCACAATGTGGGGGGAGTGCTAATGATCAACAGTTGCTCCTAAAACACGCAGCTGGAGCGGGAAGAGATGAGGGAATTGTAAAAAGATAAAAAAATAAAAAACATGTCTTGTTCAAAGCTATGAATTGATTAACTTTTTGTTGTAAAAATACTCTCTATTTGCAATATCTATCTGTCTATCGGTCAACTTTTCTTCCTTGCGTCATATAGTATGCCGTTCTGCATGTGCATCTTTGTGTGTGTCTTTAATGAAGAAAAGAGAATGGGTATACTAAAGGTGTCACGATTCTCCAAATTCAAGATTACTTTACATTTTTAAGGTCACCCTTGATTGGCTGTCAATTTAAAAATGTTTTACCATAAGGACTGCTATGCCCTTGTTGGAGTCTTGATTCAACAAGATCAAGAGATTATTAGTTATATGCCAGGATAAGATAAGATAAGACTTTATTTATCCCGAAGGAAATTGTTGTGCCAGAGTTACAAAAATACAATAAACACAGCAGCATAAGAATAAAACTGTACACTAACAGTGCAGTGAAAAGAGCAATTAAATAACTACAGGAAACATAGACGGTCACATAATTAATGTAAAATACTGTACAGTGACGAGCAGTATTGAGTAGTGCAAACAAACGTAGTGGCAGATACGTAATTGCACGTTATTATAGAACAATATTAATAATAATAATAATAATAATAATATTGCACATTATTGTTATATAGCAGAGAGTGTTTTGTAATGATGGTAATGGTATTTATATTGCACATAGTGGTGGTGTGGAAGTTCTCAGTTCCCTTTACTGAAGGGTGAAGAGACCTCCTGTGGCGCTCCGAGGTGGTCTTCGGTGGTCTCAGTCTACAGCTTTAAGTGCTCCGGTAGGAAACCAGTGTGGCATGCAGGACAGCTGCCATTTACATTTAAAACGATCAAGGCCATCAAGCTGATAAATCCACTATATGAAATGTAAAACGCAACGCTATACTGATGAAAGTGTTGTTGTACATTCTTCGAAGGTGTGCAAAAAGGCTGAAAAGAAAAAAACAAAACTGGAATAATTGCCAATGCTGCTTTTTATTCAGAAGATCAACAATGGGAGATAATTTCAACATATTTCCAATTATAATTAACCTTCGACAAACTTATAAATGTTTTATTATTTTCAGTTGCCTTTATTCTTTGGCGTTCTGATTTAACAGACTCCATAAACTATGTTGTTGCATGATGTGTTTTGTGTGAATCAAATTTCAATCCATGACATAGAAATTGAAATGTAGCAGCACTCCTGTTCTTAATTGACCCCATATCACTTGTGTTTAGTCATCTCTCTACCGTCTGGAGCAACCTAAGGCAATTACCCCGGAGGACAAAAGTGTTTTCCAATACAAAACAAAGTGAATTGCCTTTGTGATGAACGAGGCACAATTCTCCAAAACATTTGATGCATAAACACAACGTCTTGGGCCACTGACTATCGTAGCAAGATTAACTAATTTCGAACTTTGAGAAAAGCAGCATTTAAAGATGTGCAAGCTGTACCACCGACATTCATATGCTCTTTTGTCTGGAGTTGAAAATGACTATTGTGCTCTGAAAGCAAATCTTGTCATTGAAATTCATTTAATTAGAAATAAATCATCTGTAAACAATTTGCCAAGGTATTCTGTACAAGGGACAGCCTTCAGAGTAAGAAGGGCTCTGAGTTTACTCGAAGAGATGACGGTCTTTCTACTATCTACAAAAGATTATGAAACTCTCCGCTTCACGCCAGAAGACCAATAATGTGACATGTCAATTTATTACCATGATAAAGTATTTGAGCTATAACATTTATCTGTAAAGACCCAGTGAAGTGTGCGCCGGTGCATGATCTGTTATGCTAATACGTATAGTAATGACCAAAATTGTCCATTGGAACCCATATCAAAGATGTTGGAATAGCAACGAATTTGACGAGTTTTGAATTTTCCGCTGGGAAATCCGCAGCCGACCTCCGCCTTCGTGGGGTGGCTTGCGATCTACTGCGTGACGTCAGAAGATGGGCCCAGCCGAAGTGTTTACATTCACCACCGTTCATTTTGTCTCTGTTTCAAAGTCAAATTTACCAACGTTTTTGAGCGAGTATTTTATTGGAAAGTGTTTCGCAGTCGACTGGAAGTGATTGCCAATCGAGAAAACCTGACAATGGAGGCGACAGTGAAGAAAAAGGGAGGAAAAACACACGGGAAGCCATGCATTGCCGCTGGCTGTGGTAATGTCAAGTCTGCCGAAGTGGCGATGTTTCTGTTCCCAAAAGATGAAGGTGAGTGGCTGGTGTCATTGTTTCGTAGATTCGTAGATTGTTTATGAAAAATAAAGGCCACTGTGTTTGTGTTTACTAACAAGACTATCATGGCGGCGGCAGAGCTCAAGTCGAGTTTCTCCGCCTGGAGATATTCTCACTATTTCACTTTTGTCGAGCACAAAGAAAAGAACGTTTTAGTTAAATGTAAGTTGTGTCTTGGCGGGTCAAAGATCCTATCGACTGCCCAAAACAGCAATTAAAATCTGTTGAAACATCTGCAGAAACAACATGCTGGGACGAAGCTAGTAGCTAAGACCACAGACCCAGACTCATCCGACGCCACTCCACCTCCACCTATTCCCATAAGCTACAGATAAGCAGAAAAACAGGGCTGGTCACCATGGCGTATGTTTTAATTCAATGACCAGAAAGATCCAATTCTAGTTTAATAATACTCTAGCACATGACATGTACATAAGCTAATTATTTCCCAGAGGCTGAGCCCAAGCAGAGATTTTAAACAAGGCAAAGGACCCTTCAGTCTTCACGCCCCCCCCCCCCCTATTTTCCAATTGACAGTGACAGCAAAGTCACTGCTAACCTACTAACCATTCAGTGTTCTGTAGCCGGCCAATGTCTTCCCCATCGTCCATGTCGTCGCCATCATCCTCCCCACTTGACGTCCCTGACGGCTCAAATCTGTAGGGTTTAATGATGTCCTGCGCTTCCTCATCGTCACTTCCATCTTCTGTGCCACTTTCCTCATCTATCCTGTCCGAAAAGCTGTCAAAATCACTCTTTTCTCTCGCACCAGTATCACTTTCCGAAGTCTCCGCCATGTTTACAATCACAACTGGGCCCATCTTGTGACGTCAAAGCCGCTATCATCTGCAGCAGCGGTAGGCTCAGACGGCCGTTCACGGGATGAAAAATTTGCGATGTTTATCTTGTCCCTCGCACTTCCTAAAAAATTATTTTAGCCATGAACAGGTACAATGATATGTAAGAAATGAAACTGCCATTTCATTTTGGCGCAAAAAAATGCACTTCACGGGCACTTTAAAGATCTGCATGGCATCTTGGTAAATCAATTTTATGTCATTAAAAGTCACTCTCCTTGTTACCGTGAGAGGCCTCCTAATGTTGCATTTTAAAAGTCAATTACACAATCAATAAAGTTGTAAATGTTTTAAACAGGATATTAAGAAAGATAAGATGCCTAGCTGTCAATATTATTAATAGCAATTTTGCTCGTAATAATATAGCCGTGTCCCCATGGCACCAATATGAAATGCCCTGAAACATTTCACTCTTAAACGGCCAAACAAGTGTACAAACAAGGATTTGGATGCCTTAAAAAAAACACTCAAGCAAAACTGATTTTCTTAACTCTGTGTGGCAGCTCGGCATTGGCCATGATTATTACTGAGGTTTTTAAAGCAGCTGAGGTCAGGATTCTTCCTGAGCATCAAGTTTAATTAGTAGGATGGACTGGGAGTGAGGAATGAACTTGTGTTTAAGAGTAAGAGTGTAATAGTGACACAGTCCTTGATCCCTGGCCGCGGTCATCACCTGAGGGAGTCGCTCTCTAAGACACAGGAGGTGAGAGAGTCTGCTGATTGCCCTCAGGAGGATCACAGCGGCCTGCCTGCAGGACCGGACATCTTGTTAGGGCTCAGTGGCTCACGGTGAAAATGAATAGCCCCCCACACTTGAGTGGGAATCTCGGGGATAGGACCCTGGCTTTCTAACGAGACAATCACAAAAGCCAATTAGGACCTGGAGACACAGAGATTCCAGGGCTTTGGCAAGTGAATCTAGACTTGGTCTACAACCTGGAGGAGAATTGCAGTGTTGTCTGCAGGAGAACAAAACTCCAGCTGTGGATCAATTTCCCCAGTGGATCAAATCAGATTTCCCTTGGTCCAGTGTGCATGGAGTGAATGCATAATTACTTTACTTAACTTAGTGTTTTGAGAACTTTCAGAAGCATGTCAACCGTTTCGGTTCTGTGCATGAACTTCAGTTCTCAATTGGTCCTTTTTTGGCACTGTTGGAGAAAGCACTGTTGGAGTAAGTACAGTGGAGCTGACGTGATTCATCTTAATGTGATCCATTACTCAGTCTTGTATTTCCTGACAATTGATATGTGTATATGTGTAATCGAATGCAGGTATATGAATCATCACACATCACCTCAGGTTGCCCCAAGGGTACTAAAATGACTGGTAACTATTTCTACTTAAGTCTAACCTCCTGAAAATGTGTGACAACTCTTCTTGAATATCTTTTCAAAGTATAACGTTTGGCACATTAGAAGAGTTTAGGACACATACATGCAGTATGTTTGTTAAAAGGATTACGTTTACATTTTCCAAAACAAAGATAGAGAAAGTTAGAGTGCACAGAAACCAAAAGCAAGAAAGCGAAAAGACAATCTATATACCTATTACCTAGTTTTAGCACACCGAGATTTAATTTACACGACAATTTAAATGAGATTTTCTTGAGTCACACAATCTGTAAGGTGTGTCTGATACTGTATACAATGAAACCTTTCTTAGGTGTCGTATGCGCCCAGAAACAGCAGGAAATTAAGCTCTTCATTGCGGTGGGTGGTGCTCAGACCATGTATGTATTGTAAATACACATCTGGAACGAGAAAAAAACTGGTCCTGTACTAACATTAAGGTCTTGGGGGATCAAGTGCCAAATGTACAGACGGTGGGTGATTCAATCCCTTTAATTAATATGTTTCCTTAGTTGCTTTTAAAAAAAAAAAAGTCAATATAGAGTAGGTATTTTTTAGTTCTCAACCTTTTTTAAGATTATTTTACCTCGTTCAACACATTCTTCTATTATTGGACAATGACTCAACTTATTTTGCTATAGTTTGAATATTAAAATCGAAATGATCCACACAATTGATCCTGTTCAGTAAACAGCTATATACAGTATACAGCTGACTAGAGCTAATTACGCTTTTGTTCATCATATAAACAGACATTTAGATCTGCTGTAAAATATCCCACAAATGTAATGGCTATAATGTGACACTGAACGGTTTTAAAAGTACAGTACTCAGTACTTTTTCAGATGTTATTTACTGTATAAAATATTGTTATTCAATATAGTTTATCCACAATAATGTGCACAGGGGTTAAGAGCATGCTTGGTTCTGTTTCTGCTTTAATATGTTTTCTTTTTTATAATAATAATTTAGAAGGAAGTGAGGCCAACTGGTCTGAAATCATTACAATCTAAAAGGGCAGCAGCTTTTAAGTTTCGGTTTTACTAAAACCTTTTCGCACAAAGCAAATGTTAAAGACTCTATGATAAAAAAAATATACAAGTCGCAGCCGATAAGCACAACACTCAAATCAGTTCACTCAAATTATGAAACACAAACAGAGAATAATACAGAACTTCCCTTTGGTATCTTTCAATTATTATTTTAATTTGCCAGGTGGTAAGACAGAGAGACTACTGCTGACACCACAATACAATCAAAGTTATTCAAAGCAATATACCTGCCCCATGTCAACTTGTGGCCCCACGCAAAGTTATGTGATGAGGCCCTCTGTGTCGCGAGCGTCGGGGTTGGGGGGTGCTAGAGGAGCGAAGTTGACTGCGAACACCGGAGCCTCGCAGCGGCGAATCTGTGGCTAGCTTAATTGCACCGCATTTGAGGCCCCCTCCGCAAGATGAGGCCCCACGCAGTCTGCGTGATCTGCGTGTAGGGAGGGGCGGGCCTGCTTTCCAGAATGTCCCAGTCATTCAGAATAATCCAGACCCCAAACCCCCATCCTTGACACCTACTGCTCATTCTTATCAGTGGTGATCTGCCACCTGCTATCACAGCAGCTCCTAAACTCCAATGATATGCTGTTTTGGAGTCCAAACTACTCCTGTTTCCCTGAAGGCTGTTGCTGCTGTCTCACCTTCCTGCTCATTCTGTGATTTGTTTGCAGCTTGCTTGCTGCTGACTGTGAACCTGAACATGGACCACGTTAATCGCCTATGAACAAATCTTCTGTGCCAGCGTCGGCACTAACGTACACTCACTGCTAGGTTCATGACCTGCTATAAAGAAGGAAAATATAACTACACTGAGGAAGAAGTGCAATGAAACAAAAAACAGTGGTAGAAATCAGAAAATAACAAAACGGCATACTACATGCATTGCAGACAAGGCTTCACAAATTCACAGGTGATAACATCTGTTGAGCAACTGAGGGGGAAATTATGAAACTATACGCATACGCAACTTCTACTGCTGCCGCGAGTCGAAAAGGTCACAATATGTACTTGTTGAAGTGTGCAGCTTTAAATGCTTATTGGTGCACTCTTAAGGCTACATTGAAAATCAGAATTATTTTTGATTAAAAATGAGATCACAGTTATTTTGATATAATGAAATTGCTTTATTTATATTTTAGTAGGATGATACTAGGTACAAGTGCAAACAAAACAACTAGGTACAAGCAAAAAATGAAGACTTTCAATTTGACTTATTATTGTTATTATTATAATAGCCATTATTTTATTATATAATGATACTTTTTTTTCATTCATCGTTCCTATTCCTGCTTGTACCAAATTCTGTAAAGAATAAAGAAACGGTTAGTTGGTAATGATTCATGCTGCCATATATACGGTATATACACAGCATATAAAATTAGAGTAGATTGAGTTTTTTCATCTTGTTGTTTTAAGATTAACCTCTTTAGGGTAGGCTTTATATTTTCATGAAGGTATTAAAGGTAAATGACTCATTGGTGCCTGCTTATATTTTATTTATGCTGTTAAGGTAGAGAATATTTTAATTTTGGAATCAGCTGAAGCAACAAATAAGATGAGCTTGAAGCCTTTCCTGTTGATGCCACACCACATTACCCCTACTCTGGCGGTGGATTATCCAAAACGTTGTTGTGGACCATGAAAGCAACTCAATCTTGTTATCGCTTATGCTCTAACATCTACTTAACAAAAGACTTCCCAAAGCCTTTGCCATGGTTTGATCTTAATAGTCTTAGCGGCATTAGATTGAGAACAGCCACAAAAGGAAGATCACTTGTCCCGCCCCCACAATTAAAAAAAGATTTGGGTCAATGCTCCAAATCCACTGCATGTTTACACATGCTCTACTAAACAAGGTAATGTTGACAGTTTTTTCTTGAAAGAGGTCCCTATATTTGATACTATGTGTAATTAAGAATGTGCACACCATGCATTCTACTCTTGGTTTAATAATTATCATATTTTAGTTCAAACCAACATGACAAACACCAACAAAGAGCTTTTTCCATCACCAGGAAAATCAATTAGTGACCAAAACCAATGGACATACTAGACCTTTTGGATGAGAGTGCTTCAAAAGGTGCTTCCAATCCTTTCAAACGTTGCACACATGGAACATTGTAGTACTACAGTATATCGGATTGGCGCTTCAATTACAGCTGACTCAAAGCAGAACACTACATAGAGAATGAGGTCCCTAATATTGCCATTTCTTGCACTTTCAGCATGCAAGCAATGCTTAACTTGAATGACAAATAAGATATTCATGTATGATTCAATGTCTTTTTAGTGAAAATACATGGTTGCTTGGTGTATTGTTTGGGGAAAATGGCATGGAGGTATTTTACTACTCAGACATAGTATTATAGTATATACATGCCTCCTAATTTTGTAAATAATGAATTTATCACTGTAATGTTTGTAGTTAACTTAAAGGTCTCCTATTATACTACTTTCAGGCATATATTATAAGTCTCAGATATAAAAATATATATAAAACATGTCTATGAAGTGTTTTGCTCAAAATACCAAACAAATCACCCATTCTAGCCATGCCTCATACCGCTCTATTTCAGCCCTGTTAGAGAAGTGCTGATTCTGGGTCTTGGTATATCATGCTTTTTTACACATACTCTCTCAAGTACAGCGTTAGCTCTGAGTGTTAGCGATGCTTGCTAATGTAAACAAAGACCTTCCATAAAGTTGTGCATTGTTTCTGATAGCGACGTTTCTGATAGGGCCGTGGGTGTAAAGCCAGCCCACATTTCCGATATACGTCATATCGGCAGATAATCTGGATCAGCTCCGTTGTACCCCCGGTTTTAGATATTTGGGTAAGGAGGAAAAGAGAGAGGGTTTTATTTTCTGACAATTTGTGAGTTCCCTTACACACCGGGGACACATATTTATGTATAAAAGACATACAAAAACTCAGAAGAAAGACTGAGTATTGCTTGAAGAAGGGCCTCATTTACTCCCTGTTGGCATGTGGAGACAAGAGGGTTTAGCATTGAGGCTTCCATGTAACTTGGCCGACCCTTTCTGTTTGCCGTATGTCTTCTGTAACCTAGCTTGTAAATGCAATGCTGTTCTCAAATCAGAGAATATAAAAAGCCTGTTTACTGTCACTGTTTGGAAGCTGTTCTGATGCAGCTTTCTTCATATTCCAAACCATATTAACGATCAAATTTGTCAGATAAAAAAAAAAAAGGTATGATAAAGTGGTGTGGCTGGATTACATTTATAAGGTGGTTTATTACCCCATCACACTTACATAAAGCCTCCTGTAAATTACCATGTCTGCCTCTTGTAATATGCAAATGTAAAAATGAAGTCTTCCACAATGTAGACTGTGAGAATAATACTTTTTATTTAAAATATAAAACAATCTTCTTTGCCTCTTACTTTTGTTAGAATTGTTTACAAGTAATGCCAGATAGAAATTACTACCTATCTGAAATAGTGATATGTAAATTTTACCTTCCTTTTTTTGAACTATATCACAGCAAATGAGAAGTTTTAGGGGTATAGGATTTAAGAGATTAACACCCTATTTGTGTACACACACACACACTTAGAGAACAGAAACAGGCTCTTATTTGAAAATGCATTCATTAAGGTCATCACTAGTTTTTCCCTTTTTAGGTTTCAGATGATTTCTTATGTCCAGCGCACAATTAACAAGGGGATGCATCAAAAGGACAAATCAGTCCTTATATATAAGCTGTATAGGGTCTATCATTATAGTGTGTACACATCTATACTGTCTACTGATTTTAAATGGCTGTAGCCTGCCCTGTCTCTCCATTTGATCAATACAAACACACAGGTGCAGCTCTTTGTAATGTAGGCCAGCATTACAAAAGCGGAAAACATGAAAGGGTGAGAACTCTTCACATTTAATTGAATATCATTTTGATCATATATACACTGAACAAATCACTTAGTTTGAATGTCACACAGCACAAATCCCAGGGCAATATCTACATTTCTAAAAAGGTGCAACATTATTCCTTTTATACACATTTTAATTCAACGGAAAAATGTGTTGTATACTGATGCGGCACATTAGTGTTTATAACCCTTGTTACAGATATTCAAAAATAATTTAACACAATAAAGTAATTGCATAAATGACTGAGGACTAAAAAGAAGTGCTTGGAGTTTTTTTAAAAGCAGAGATATGTACATAAAGAGTTTGTAGATTGTAAATTGTGTAAACAAAATTATATTACATTGCACTGTGCTGCTATTCTTATTTTGTTTAAATACTATGTCTGCGTGTGCGTACGTACGTGCGTACGTGCGTGCGTGCGTGCTATACTGTACTAAAGTAGCCCGAGTGGAGATGAATTGACACATTAGTGCCGGGGCTCTTTAACGATTTGTCAAAGGAAATTAGAGCGACTGCTCTTTATGACGGTGCTGCATAGGAAAGTAACTGGGGGAGAATAATTTAGTCTCAATTCATTTTAAGCTGAAGGCAGGT
The DNA here is from genome assembly GCA_031216635.1 of Dissostichus eleginoides. Taxonomy (NCBI): domain Eukaryota; kingdom Metazoa; phylum Chordata; class Actinopteri; order Perciformes; family Nototheniidae; genus Dissostichus; species Dissostichus eleginoides. The sequence continues at coordinate 17,948,574 of CM062271.1, forward strand.
CAGGGTTGAATTGCACCATTTGGCTTTCGAAACTAATGTCCATGCATATCTTGATTGCCTGAACAAAAGCGCAGGGTGGCCTTTATGGGTCCTGGAGGACGGGTGTGGGGAGGGCTCAGCTCGTAATGCTCATTGCCGGAGATGATCACTGACAGCTATAACCTTAAGGCACTATTACCACCAGCAGCAACCATCATTTGGATATTACATTCAACAATGTTGTTTAATGGGTTTGCCGTTGTAGCTGTGCTACAGTATGCTGTCACACTAGGGTAGGCAGTTGCTACCATCTTTGATTTCTTATACAGAATAGCAAGCAATACTATAATATCAAAGGCATTCAGATAAAGATAAATGATAGATGTTCCATATTATAAATAACATACTACTGGAGCTTTCAACAGCTTGTTTGCATGTTAAAACTGTTCAGTGATGAAGGTGTATAATCATTTAAGATTCTTTCAACAACCTTGAACAATTACGTGGCTGCAGGATCACAAATTAAGTAAATCACAGTAAAGATATTACATTGTGCTTAGGAGTCTAAACATTATTTATAGCACACATAGATTCTCAAGCTTTTTAAAAGCAATCTGGGCTCTTGTTCTTTCTGCTTGAACCGATTTTATTTGGAAGATGAGCCTTCCCTAGCAGGACCAATGCAGTCCACGATTAGAGTTCATCCTTCACATGGTACAGAAAAGGGTGATATTGACTGCTTCCACTTCACTGGAGTTAGATGTGATTGACACATAATGAAAGCACAGCGGGGGAGGGAATACAAGGAAAAACATGTATGCTTTCCGTGGGCTTTCAAACATGTGATTTCTTTGCCATTAACTGTAGTTTGAAATATGTCCACCATCATTTCAAATATAGGATCACAACATTAGTGAAATGATATTTAGCCCTCTAAAGGCCTTATAAGCCACCTCAATAAGTCATGTGGAGCAGAAAACTGATATGTTCATGTACTTGTTTGGCTAATCAGGATATTGCCACTAATGCACACAGGTAAGGCAAGGCAAGTTTATTTATATAGCACATTTCAACACAAGGCAATTCAAAGTGCTTTAAAGAAATGAAAGATACATGAATAAAAGTTACAGTGCAGTGTGAGATACACACATCTGAAATGTTTCGGTCTGACTCAATCATTGCTAACTTTTTTGCAGAAATAGTTTTCTATCACCTCCCTTTCTTTCTACTTTCTTGTTTAACTTGTCCTTTAGTTATTTCAAGTGTTTCATGCTAAACGAACCCCCCTTTGGAAAATTCTAATCTGACCCCATGGTACCTTTCGCCGAAACTATTCCTCTTTTCTTTTTTAAATGCACATAGTTAAGTTTACATTGTCTTTCTAGGACTTTTTTGGTATCCTCCGTGAACCAGGGTCTTGAAACCAAAACAAATTATTGTACCCCATGGTAGCTTTTAGTTTTCGCCAAAACTATTCCTCTCTTTTAAATGCACATTAGTTAAGTTCAAGTTGTCTTTTCTAGGACTTTTTTGGTGTCATCCGCAAACCAGGGTCTTGAAAAAAAAGGTAAGGGGTGTTTTACTGTAAAGGGACATGTTATACGCACACCAGCAACAGAATCATCCCGTCAACAGGGACCCTCCAATTTCACCTTGTACGGACAACAAGTTAAGGTCATACAGGCCTCGCAGAGTGTTACTGCCATGTGTGTTTATATATTGTATGTATATTGTGTAGATTTACACTGCTGTGAAAATGAATTTCCCCCTGAGAACAATATCTAATCTAATCTAATCTATTCTAAACAATAACTCCTAATGCAGTGGACTATATAGGTTCAACTAATCACTGATACTGATTTTACTGTAGGCCTATAAGAAATCAAACTATCTTCTGCTCAGGGCAGGGCATGTGCTGCTAACCTGCAAACAGTGCTGACATATAAACATTGAGCAGGGCGCTGTTGCTACTGACAAGAGCTGTGAGAAGGTAGATTTGGATATTAAGATATCTAACCATCTCTTCTCCACTACATGAGACTATCTAGCTGTAGGGGCTGGGGTTGGCATTAACCAACATGTCTTAATCCACATAACTAACACTAGACTGGCATCTCTTAGATTTGCCTGACTATTGAAGTGAAGTAAAAGAAAAAAATGGCCTTGGGCTTTTTGCTGCAGTCTTCTTTCAGACTTACTTGACCACCAAAGCAGCATGAAACACTAACATGTTCTAGAGTCTGTCTGAAGTCACATATAGCCAGAAACATGGAGACAAGTTTGGGCAGACATCAGTGTGCTGGCATGGCTTCTTCTGTCACTAAGATATTAACTAGAAAGTATTTTGCATGGACAGTAGGGCAATCTGAAATCTTGAAGGGGTAGAGGAAAGGAAGGGTAGAGGAAAGGAAGGGGTAGAGGAAAGGAAGGGTGCCTTGCTCCCCACTTCAAGGTCATCAACTTCTGTATGACAGCTGGATATTTCCAGCAGGCATGGCTTGTTGAGAGGCCTGAATGTACAGTGAATGTGGGCTCAGCGAATATTACTTCAGAATCAAGGACACCATATTGGGCTCTAACGTGTACAAGCAAAAAATGTCATAACTTTACACTTACAGAATTCTTAAATCAGCAAGTGAGTAATTATTGTGCTCAAATTAATTAGATATTCACTATCAACAACTTAGAATGGAGTGAATTGGAAGCCTTACAAGAACTACACCATATTTTTCATTAATGTTTTATCACTCTATCAGGAAACTGACCTGCTGTCTCAAATTACTGCAGATGATATAGTCTGAGGTGTAATTAAAAAACAATTAAGAAAATGTGGCAGGCTAAAAGCACCTTCACCTCCCCTCAGCTAAATTAGGCCATTAAGCATTCTGGATATGACTTTTAGGCAATAACCAGGTGTGTGTAGGCAGAAACCATCACAGTCCCACAATTTATCTCTTGAATTCAGAGCCGCAAAGCATAAAATGTTCTAATATTAGATGATCAAAACAGACGATAAAAGCATATTTGAATTTGATGAAAGTAATAAAATTGCTCTTGTTAAACTTATGATATATTTGTTGTTTAAACACACTTCATTAATACAGCATAGCAAGTTCAACATAAAAAATAGGTTAACTCTTTATATTAAGATTATTTAATAAGCATTAGTCAACGGAGACCCGCGCGCCCCCCCCTGAAATTCAAGGTGTTTTTTTTATATAATACATATTTATAGCACCAAATTGCTTCGTATGCATTGATGTTGAAGTAGGCTACTTAGGATACGCCACTTTCGGGTCCCGGGGAGCTACAGCAGCGCAGCAGCCCCAGAGATAACTCTTTCTTCATTGTTTTTTGTGTATTCAGTCAAGCGGGTCAAAGTTACAAAGCACTTCACATCTTATTAATGGGCCTAGTTTCACCTTACCAGTGCAGTGGTAAAGTAATCTGTAGAAAAGCACTGTATTTAGGTTAGCGTTCATAGTAAGGCTACATTAAATGTTATAATATTCATCGTGTCCTTTCTACTGTATATATTCCTGTCTATTGCTTTTATTTGTATTTAATGTTATTATGTTTATACTTGTTTCCACACATTTCACAATTTGGGGGGTGAGATTGAGAGAGAGAGAGAGAGATATATCGTTTATTATCCTAGCCCCCTTTATAAAGGGGGTTAGGATAAGTAGGATACTTAGCACTAACCTAGGTTCCCCAAGGCGAGCCCTTAGGACAAGTCACGCAGATAAGAGTAAAAGGATGGCGGTATCTATCTATTTTATCTATCTATATCTATATCTATATCTATATATCTATATATATATATATATATATATATATATATATATATATATATATATATATATATATATATATATATATATATAGATATATATATATATATATATATATATATAGATATATAGATATATATATATATATATAGATATAGATATATATATCTATATATAGATATATAGATATATATATATATAGATATATAGATATAGATATAGATAGATAAAATAGATAGATAGATAGATACTTCATTCATCCCAAATTGTGAAATGTGTGGAAACAAGTATAAACTTAATAACATTAAATACAAATAAAAGCAATAGACAGGAATATATACAGTAGAAAGGACACGATGAATATTATAACATTTAATGTAGCCTTACTATGAAGGCTAACCTAAATACAGTGCTTTTCTACAGATTACTTTTAGTGGGGCTGATATGTAACAAAAATTGCTCGAGATGTTCACATCCGGCAGAAAGTTTGAAATTTTGCATACAGGGGTATTTTGACATGCTGAGTTCAAAAATTGGCGGATCCAAGAGGTCTGACCAATGGACCGGCCGCCATCTTGAATTCCAATATGGCCGCCATGACGAAACATTGAACATTACTATCTTGGGTTCCAAGTGACCTATGGCCCTGAAATTTGGTACACAGGTGCATTTTGAGATAATGAATTCAATAATGGAAAAATTTGAAATGTCTGACAAACCTTATGGCCGCCATTTTGAATTGCAATATGGCCGCCAAGACGAAATGTTGAAAATCCCTATCTTGGGTTCTAAATGACCTGTGGTGCTCAAATTGTGTACACAAGGGTATGTTGACATGCTGAGTTCAATAAGGCAATAATTTGAAATGTCTAACAAATGGTATGGCCGCCATTTTGAATTCCAATATGGCCGCCAAGACCAGATGTTGAAAATCCCGGGTTCTTTGCAAAAGCAATACCAATTCAATGGATCCCTAGTTGACGAATCATATAACAAGTCACAAGTAAATGACATAAGGCACTGGAATTTGAAACACAAGTACATTTTATTATGCTGAGTTCAACTGTTCAATAGTTCAAAAGAGCTCATTTCAAAGTATATTTCGTACCAGTTGGCAGCCGTAACATGCTGCAAGCTTTTTTCCATCCGTTTTACTTCTCCTACTGCTCATCTTGGAAGCATTGTCCAGAGCAGGAACATAGTTCTGTGCATGGTAGATTAGCAGCGGAACATTTGCAATTTCCAGCACACCGTTTTTTACACTTGCACTTGATCAGCTCTCGGCACCCTTTTGACGCCTCTGGCATTACTGTCCAAAATGGATGCCAGACATCATCTGCATTTTTAGCCCATCCCCAATCTGCAGGTGAAGGCAGCTCTGGGTTAGCAATTTGGGACTGTCCCCAGATGTGACCGGCCTGAAAGACTGCCCTCTTCACATGTTGACGCAGTGCCTCTTTTGTCGGTGGAATATTTTCCGATTGCCGATTTCCCTGAGCAAACAGCTGCTTGCGTGCTTCGTTCACTTTCTTCAGAGGGGAAGTTCTACTGTACAGAACAACGAAGAACCTCTCTATGTTGTCCATGTCATCATCTGTTACTTCCGCTGGTGCATGTGAGAGATGATTGAAGACCTCCCCCAAGTTTGGCATGGAATTCCATATGCTCCACACAGTCTTTTTGCCAATCCCACATATGGCAGAAACAGTATCGCATCCGGAAACAGTATGCAGGAATAGAAGCCCCCATGAGCGTTCAGGGCCAATGTGAGTCGCAATAGTGTGAGCAGCAATGTGCCTGAAATAGTTTCCATGTCCAAATGCCAACCACATTGCACAACCGTCCATAATGCTTGCCATTGCGATAGCCAACACAACCACATCCGTGTCTGTTGCATGAATGACGATACTTCTGTACCCCTGCTGATATGCATGCCAAGCATGTAGCATCATTCGTGAATCAGCCTCTTCATGCGTACATGGTTGAATTTGAGAAACATCAGAAGGGGGCTTTGATTTAACCTCTTCTTCAAAGGTTGTAAGAAGTGTTTTTCCCTCTGGAATAGCCATCGTTTGCAGGGCATCAGCAAGGAAACTGAATAATGTCTTTTTGTTGGAATCTACACGAAGGAAGCTGCTCCAGTTTCGTGGCACGGATGTCTGTTCAGTCACATGGAGTGGTATGCCAGTGCCACGACCAAGCCTGGTGCCTTCTTTGAGACTGTCCGTTCTGTAGGTGTCCCACACCACATCAACACGCATCACAGTCCCCTCATTTAACTTTCGGGCAATGTACGGAAGGACCTGTTTCTGTGCATAGTCACCAAATGTCCTGATCACACTGTTGCACTTCTTAGGCTCCAAATGATGGACTAAGGCAGCCCCATCGAAAATACGAACTTCTCCTTTGGGCGCATCATGAGGACGTTGTGCTAAAGCTTCCAAACAGGGCAAAAGATCAGCCTTGCCGGTTGGTGGGCGCATTGTATTGATACCTTCAGCCAATGCAGGTGGCCACCCATGACACTCATGTTCAAAAAATTTGTTAAGATCACCATCTCTAGTTTGGCAAGAAATGTACATTCGTGAGAAGAGCTCCACATTACTTTTCATACGTGTAATCTTCGCCTCAGACTTTCCAGGTGTTTTCTTGGGCTTCGATTTGAACAGTGGCAGATTGTTCTTTGAAATGCTATCATAGAAATTGACAGAAGTATCCTTGATTCGTTGCCCCACAAATCCGTCAAATTGTGTTTTGCCAGTGCCCTCCATGGATCGCACTGTGGCTATCACTTCATCAGGCATGATGACCTTTGTGTCAAGCACATACAAGTCATTACTGTCTTCCGCAAACGGGTTTCCAAGTTTTTCAAATGAACTGATTGCATTATTGAGATCTGATGCAAAGTATTTCTGGACACTAGGCAATTGTTCGTGGTGGCGGACATCAGTTTGCCTCTGTCTTTGAAACTGGTCCTCAAACTCATTCAGGATTCTGGCTATTTCTGCACCAGCTACCATCCACCGGCGAAGAGCCCCTTCATTCTCAGTAATTCCAATGACTCCACCATCACCTTTCACTATAGCGTTCTGCTGTTCGTGTATCTGATCGTGTGCCATAGCAGAGAACTTGTGTGATGACTTCTGAGTGACAAAGTTCCCCTTGACAAATTCACGATGGATATCCATGGAATCGTTTGAAAGTTCCTGAAGGTCTGTTACATGCACTGTCAACCATCTGGCGTAATGGTCCATGGCAAACATCCACGGAATACACTGTGCTATTAAAGCAATGAAAACATCGATGTTTGTCTTGGCGGCCATATTGGAATTTAAAATGGCGGCCATACCGTTTGTCAGACATTTTAAATTATTGCCTTATTGAACTCAGCATGTCAACATACCCTTGTGTACCAAATTTCAGCGCCACAGGTCATTTAGAACCCAAGATAGGGATTTTCAACATTTCGTCTTGGCGGCCATATTGGAATTCAAGATGGCGGCCGGTCCATTGGTTAGATCTTTTGGATCCGCCAATTTTTTAAATCAGCACCCCAAAATACCCCTGTATGCGAAATTTCACACTTTCTGCCGGAAATGAACATCTTTTTCACATATCAGCCCCACTATTTACCACTGCACTGGTAAGGTAAAACTAGGCCATTAATAAGATGTGAAGTGCTTTGTAACTTGACCCGCTTGACTGAATACACAAAAAACAATGAAGAAAGAGTTATCTCTGGGGCTGCTGCGCTGCTGTAGCTCCCCGGGACCCGAAAGTGGCGTATCCTAAGTAGCCTACTTCAACATCAATGCATACGAAAGTGCTCGATATGCTGTATTGAACAAATAAACGAACACAAACTAACTATCACTATAACATGATGATGATGATGGTGATAAAGAATGCATCTAACGTTCCGCTGTTCATAATAATACAAAACAGTGCATTAAACAAACCATCATGCTCTTACTTTGAAATCATGCGGAAGTCGTCATCGGCAGGCCATCACGTGGTTTCCGAAAATAACCGAGTGACACGAGTATATTTTAGCCGAGACCGGCGGAAAGTTTGTCTCAAAACTCTGTGTGTGTAAAAAGACGATCCACAAGCAGAGATTTCAGATCCACAAGCAGAGATTTGAGATCCACAAGCACATTTTTGGTTGACAAATACAAAATGGATTCACAAATGCCCGATCGAAAGTTGTCAATGTTAAAGAGATATTCACAGATTTTTTTTTTATTTGTGAAAATATTTAGCGTATTTGCAGATCCGTTTTACATTTGCAAATGTATTTGTGAGTTTGCAAATCTTTTCAATGCATTTGTGGATGGTGTTTTACATTTACAAATCACATATTTACACACAAATTATTTTTATGTTCACACAAATAATTATGAGACAAATCTATGCCCATAGACTTGTCACGTCCCTAAGTTTGAGAAGGGAAAAACAGTTGTGCCAATAACGATACTTGAACCTGGTTGGTACACAACAGTACAAAAATGCAAAAAAGGTATTTGCAAGGGCCCTATTTCTAATTCAAACACAACTAAATGTCTATGAGTACCACTGACATTGCAACAAATTATCTTGAATATAAACTTCTTAATTAACCGATTGAAGTGAGGTTTTGCAGAAAGGACTAGAACAAGCAGTGGATTAATAAGGTTAAAAAGAATAAAAAGAGTACGATTGAAATGTAAAAACGTAAAGCTACATCCACACACAGTGAACTAAGTCACAGTATATAGGCAAGCATGTGCCAGATTAGTAAAAATGTGCCATTTTCTGTAACCAGTGTTAGTCTAGAAAAATAAGCAGGCTATAAAAACAGCATTGTACAGCCACAGTGGACATCAATAAGTTCATAGAAACAGCACTGCACAACCACAGTGAAAATAACAACGGATTCATTATAATATGAACAAAGCACTGCAAAGCCAAAGTGAGTATTACCATAGCTTCATTAGAATATACAGTAAAGCTGCAAAGCCACAATGAATATAACAACAGCTTAATGTATGAAAGCAGCACTGCAAAGCCACAGTGAGTATTACAGAAGCTTAATTAGCATATGAAAACAGCACTGCAAAGTCACAGTGAATGTTACATTAGCTTCATGATAAAATTAAAACAGCACTGCACAGCCACAGTGGCGTTTTACAAGCGGTTAATTAAGATATGGAAACAGCACTGCACAGCCACAGTGATTATAAAAAAACTTAGATTATGAAAACAACACTACTGCACAGCCAAAGTGATTAAACCAATAGCTTCATTCGACAATAAAAACAACACTGCACAGCCACAGTGGATATTACAATAGCTTTATTAGACAATAAAAACAACACTGCACAGCCACAGTGAATATTACATTAGCTTCATTACAATATGAAAACAGCACTCACCTGCTGCTTGGTTTCTCCTTCCTGCGAGTTGCCTTTCGCTGGTAATCGGCTTTCCAAGGCTGTTTATCATTGGTTTCGGCCACAAATTCCATTTCCAATACATATTTTCCGGCCTTTCCTTGTGTTTGTCTCCCTCTCGTCTCGTTTGTCCCTCGGGTCTGCTGCTGTAATTTCTTACTGTCACGTACGCTAATTAGCGCGCTAGCTGAAGTAGCATTAGCTAGCTACACCTGCGGCCTCGGCGTTAGCACTTCGAAAACAAAGCTGTTACTTTTGGATCTTTTTCACCCTCAGCCACAGGACTTCTTTGTCAATTCCTCTTGTTTCGTGCCGCGTTTCTGGATTTCTTAAATTTGGTAGCCGCTTAATTTCCTGGTTCCGCCCACACTTGACCTCACTTGTTACATCAAGAGGATCATGGGAGAAAAGTTTTCTCAGAAAATGTGTTTAAAAAGTTACATGGTAGCCTACAATATGTAGGCTACATATTGCATGTTTTGGCCATCATAAATAAGAAGTTTTGAAATACAATCATCAAATACAAAATTATTATTATTATCATTATTACTATATACAGTACTTTTTTTTAATCAATGCAGTTATTTTACAGTTATTTACAATGCAATAATGATCTATTCTGAACGTGTAATACTTTTGCTAAATAAAATGGTAAAGTCTTGTGTGATCAGAAGCAATACGAAAAGTATACAATTGCTTTCATGATTGTTTTCAACAGCTGATATCATGTTGTATGTCTTTTTGTTTTCACTTTTGACAACGCAAAACAATCAGGTCATTTTACAATTGTGGGATACTGTTTCAGTAGGCCATCTTGGAACAGACTATAATTGACAGGCTGATCTGTTTTTCATAATGGACCTGTTCTTACAATTAATTTTGGGCCTACACTGACAGGTTTCTAAGAAAACACAGAAAAATCTGTGTCCCTTATAAATTAAATATGGAATAATTAGCAACCCTACTTCCATTAAACTCAACTCTTTAATTGCAACAAAATCAGTCAGCTCCACCTGTATCAGCACACGCACAATTCAGACTCAGCCTTTGAGGCGTTTAAATTAGTTTAAATATAACAAAGTGAAAAAGTCTACTTAACTGGAAGATTCTGCCAGTGTTGAAACATCTGAGCATGCAAAATACCAAAAAGATTTTATTTGGATGGATATGATAAAGATAGAAAAACAACTATATTTAAGGCTTATCCTCTAACAACAAACGCTTCTGCCTCCTGTCACTGCTTTTGTTCATTTATTGGTTATCATTTTTAACACTTTCCTCAAATTAATAGTTATAGATCGTTATTTCAGCAATTGTGTACCATCTCTTGGTCCGGTCATGGACAATTGCGTTAGACCTTTGGGTTAATAATAATTTCCATCCACATACGTTAACTTTAGGTTATAGCTGTTCAACAAAATTCTATTTTGCTTTTGACATCCTGGTAAAAAGGCCTTACCTTTTTTTTTTGTCAAGTGGTTTGCACAAAAGAATAAATAGCATGAGCATATTACACAATTTGAGGGTAAATAGTATCAAACATGAACAGCATCACAGTGTTCGAAGTATCAAAAGTTTTACAACCTGCCACGTTCTGTATTTTAATATAAAATGCTTCTTTTTACAACTCCAGACAATGAAAAGTAGCTATAAATATAAAAGCAAATTCATAATTCTAGTCACTCTCATGCATTGCTTGAAGGCATTTTAAGAAATCTTTAGAGACGTTCTGTTGAAACCAACTTCCTTTTTGCCCTCCATGTTTAATTTCTCATCCCAAGGAAGTGGAGAGTAAATGTTTTTTTACTCCTTTTTTGTCTGTTCTTTTTGTCGCTGTCTTACCCTCCAGCTCCAGCAAGGTCCATCATTTTGCTGGTGTATAATGCAGCCTTCTCTGTTTACTGGCAGTTCTTTTAAATTAAAAGTTACAATCTGGCTGCCAAGCAATTGTTTCTGCCTTGTGGCAATAAAGTCATCAAGTATTTTAAGTGAAGATGTACCCTCTTCCCTGTGCGATTAAATGGCAATTGTATGCCAATATAATTTTGTATTAATTAGACTGTAGTTTGAATTTGGTAGAACACAACATATATCCTCACACATTCCGAGGCACTCATTGTCTCCTGTGTTGGGCTCTGCATGCTCAATACACTTTCTGCACTTTCCAATGCAGTTTTCAATGTCACACTTCTACCCACTGGCTTTTTGCGATATTATACTGTGCTGTCTTGTTTGACTTCGGGTTGGCTTACAGATCACAACTTTTGTCAGTGATGTGTTCATGCCCTTTAAGCCCCTATTCATCCACGCAGTGTGACCTGCAGTATTCTGACATGACAGTGACATGGCTGCAGTTTCACAGCAGGCGAACAGGCCTACAGGGAAGACCTCATATCACTCTACTTTTAAACTTTTTCTGATGCTCAAACACCTTGCTTATTTGTTACCTGCCCTTAGTCCAGTATTTGTTAAATTAATTTAAAGTCTGTGGAGTGCAAAATAATGTAATAAATATTATATTTTTTAAAGGAATCAAATAATAATTCAATGAGATGTATTTACTTACATTCATTTTGGAGCTGATTTTAGCCTTTGCAGTAAAACCTGTTTTTTTGTTGTTGTTAATACTAACATACTTTGCAAACTACAAGTGAGGTTTGTGGGTTATTTCATCTTTAAAATCTGATGGTCCAAAGAAGATGAACAATACTTCAGTGCTAGTTCTTGATTGAAGTGATGATTACACTTTGTGTTGGTGGTACTGAAAACATATTAGTGCCATTATATCAAGTTTGGTTGTTGGCTGGAGGATTTTATAACGATAAAACTTCTGAATCAAACAGCATATTGCTCCGCATTACATAAATTCATAAGACTCTTTGAATTCTTTGCTAGTTTGGTGAATGGTGTCAGGCATTGGAATCAGGACGAGCAAGGCACTACACTTGTTGCCACGGAAATCATGCAAACAGAAGCACTGAAGAACTGAGTGGGAACAGGCAAAAGTCTTTTTTATCTCATCGTCCTTTCATAGAAGGCTATAGCAATGTAAGAGGATGTGCAGCACACACAAGACAGTAGAAGCTGCCTCTCAAGGTTATAGAACATTTGACTGATGCCCAGGCTGTTCTGCAGTGCTGGTGAGACATGCAAACCTGTGTGGGATGTACTCGGACACTTCCAGGACTAACAACACAGTGCAGAACAACAGGCTGTAATTATCAAGCGTAAACATCTACAGAGTTACAAGACACAGGTACTTGCATCATGTTCTGCAGCCCAGTAGTCAATTTCCCAAAGACATTTAGTTTTACTCCAAAATAAAGAGAAACAATGATTTTTAATGGCCAATAGCAATTCCTGGTCTAAGAAAGGAAAAACCTTGCATTTTGATATTTGTATCTTTAAAAGCATTACCCTGCAATTGAGTATCTCTTTGTAAAAGGCAATGTTTTGCTGTGTGTGCTTTTAATTCTCTCAAATGTACCAGCGAGTTACCATATTAATGGACAAATTGGGTTATCCTTCTTTCAAGGTCTCCAGTCTTAAATTAATATGACATATTTGGCAATGAAACCAGAATGGCTTTTAAAAGAATTTAATAAAAAGCATCACTGATGAAATTAGCTAATGCCCATTGACATTTTATCCTGCGCATTATAAGAATAACTGGATCCAGTGATCATATTTCCCATGGTTTCTGATGCTCCCGTCTGGTGAATCTTAATTTAATTTGTAAGTGAAAAGATACTCTATAAGGTCAGGTGTGGCACCAAGGCTTCTTCTGAGGCGAGCGATAATGCATCAATACGGCACGGAAAAAGAAAAAGAAAACAGTTATTTGTCTATTATACTAGCTTTGGTTTTTCTTTCCCAATCCCGAAATATTGACAGCAAAGTATGCAGGGTTATTTTCCAACTCAGAAAGACACAAAATATAACAAGTGAGTCTTTGTCTGATATGATGATGCAGTACATTATGATCTTTTATAAACAGTTGCTTTAGTCACCGCTCACAGAAAACAGCAATCATGAACACGGGGTCCCTGCTATCAGTAGTATCTGAATATGCTTTTAATCTTACATTCTCTTCTCACTAGACACAAACTTGTACACATCATTTTGCCTGTTTCATATCACATGTCAGCTATAATGATGGAGGCCTACACAGAAGATTCCAGCAGTAACCGTATGTCTCCGTAAACCCACGAGAGCAGCAGCCTGTAAAACAAAGCAGCTTTCACTTTTATGTCCTTTCATTCTCTCTGTGGCTGTTGGTAAAGTTGCAAGCAAATTTGCCATTAAAATGGCAACGAGAACAATAGTTTCTGTGCATCTCTATCCATTTGAAGAGTTCTTGCTTGTTTATAATGGTAGACTTTTTATATGCAATGCTGTTGCTCAAGGATGGATGAAAGTACTGTGCTTTTTATAACGTTATTTATTTATTTCCTTTCAAATGTATTTTTCTCACATTATTTGTACAGAAAAAACCCGTGATCTGTTCTACAGCTTGTTCATTATAAAAATACACTATTGTTTTATTATGATTAAACTGGATAAGGTCATTATGATGAAAAGAAGTGATACATTTAAAGAAAAATGCTGAATGATATTTGATTAAATATCACGACTGTTCTGTAACAAACCTTTGATGTCAGGGTCACTTTTGAGTTGATGTATTTCTTTTGTGCTTTTTCAAAGAATGCACACACTTTTTTGACATGTAACACTCTGTTGTCAAAATTCTGCCAATATAATATAACTTTACAACATCTAATTGTATTGCTTCACTATTTCTTACATACTGACAATGTTTAAAAAGAAACAAGAAGTTTGTCCTTTCAAAATCATCACTCCTTTCTTGGAATAGTCTTCAAGGAGACCCTATTAAAGCACACTTCAACTATATGGTTAGCTGACTTTGAGTCATCATATCAGATTTTGACAACTCCCCTCTAAACCTTATTCTACAGTCACTGCCTCGCTGAAAGTCCAATTAGTAACAAGAAAAGAATCCTACATCACACTGTCAAAGAAAGCATCATAAAATATTAAATCATAATAATACGTTTTCAGCTCTTAAAAGTGTTTTTGTTACTCGTTTTTTGTTCAAACACATACCAGGATTGTGTATATATTATCCACAATGTTTTTGTCTATAAAGCAGCGATTTTGCTCTAAGTATGCCTTAGCATTCGATGTGACCAAAGATTAATACGATACGATGCGATACGATACGATGCGTTACGATGCGATGCGATACGATGCGATGCGATACGATGCGATGCGATGCGATGCGATACGATGCGATGCGATGCGATGCGATACGATGCGATGCGATATGATGCGATACGATGCGATGCGATGCGATGCGATATGATGCGATACGATGCGATGCGATACGATGCGATGCGATACGATGCGATACGATGCGATACGATGCAATACGATGCAATATGATGCGATAGAGCTTTTTTTCAGCTCCTTTTGCAACATTAACTAGTACAAACATCATGACAAGATACAAAGAAACAGACATTTAAAATTGCATTACAGTAACTGAAGATGATATTCAACACCCTTTATAGCCTTTTTAAGACGCAACCCAGGGACTGCAGATGGAAATGTGGGGAAACAAGGGAGTGGGTTTCTTGTTTCTTCCTATGCAGCAGGTGCATTTCCAATAATAGGTCAATCATCAGTTTCAATCCTTTAATCGACTGCCAATCTGTTCAGTTTATGTCAGGGGTGTTATGTATCCTTACCTTCTGCCTGGTGCTTTTTGGAGCCTACCTCTACCCCTTTAACAGCCAGATCCTGAATAATAAGCCTGCAGAGAAAATCAAGGAACATATGGGACATTGAGGTGTGTTTCTGTGATTAAACTAAAATAAGTATTTCCTCAGGACATTTTTGATCTTTTCACAGAAGAATCCTGCATAAATGTAAACATTCTTTGGGCCATTTTCTCTTTCACTTCCATTATTGTTGGACACTATCCAATTGGGCTTCTCTTTCGCTAGTGTAGAAAAATAAGAATGTTACATTCAACATTAAAAAGAGCAACTATAGTGATCCCCTTATGCACATACATACATTTTTAAATAAGTTTAAGGTTCTTGTTTTCTTTTTAGAAGAAGAAAAGCTGCAGTCACACTGTGCATGTGAGCCCGTTATAGTAATGCAAATCAGCAATAAATAGATTACCGTGCAGTAACACTTGAGCTCTGTCTGGCCCCTGTAGTACAAGACAACACATCATTAACACCAGTGAAAGAAAGCAAGGCACCCTCAAAGCTGTTATAATTGCTCATGTGAGCACATGCACATCCAGCCAGATAATGTGTTGCCGCGGCACCAATGAGTGGCGAAGTGGCTTTAGGTTAACATGGAGGTGAAGGGATGTATTTCTAATTATGCTGACCCAAAGAAAAGCAGTCACACAAACACAGTGACAGTGACTTAAAGTTAAGTGAAACACTTGTAGATTCAATTTGTCTAAATGTAATTTTTCAGAAGAACAGGATGTTATTAAAAAACACCCTGTGAGTCTTAGTAGGTTAGTCTTGATGGATGCGTAGCTTGTGCAATATTTGGTTTTTAGGTAAGACAGACTGCTGCTTTTCAGAGTGAGACTACGTATACATAAAATAACCGTAAACTGTGGCAATATCTTGACTCGAAATGAAATGCACATCAGATGTTCTGATTAAAAATGGATAATCCCCAGACCTTGGTTTGATAATCCAATTAAAACCACTTGCAATTATGCTCAAGGGTAATTGGCCCTTTTTTGTTAAGCATTAAGCATGGGCTTACAGTGTTTCAGTGCGCTTTGGTAAAACCAATTTTCTAAAACAGCATTTGATACTGAAGATAGCAGAAAAAGCAAAATAATCCGATCTTTTGTATGTAAAACAAAAAGTCAGTTTATTACCAAAGAAATTACCGATATACTGTATGTACATTATGTTAAGTACACATTTCAGCCTGGTGCTAACAAACAGCAGGAGATGAAAGGTCAGAAAGTCAGAAAACCTGTTCTAAAGTGCTGTCTAGCTACAAATAAATAGTACATATCATTTAGGGTCTATACATTTAAACTTAAGACTGATGTTTTTGTTAAGGGTCACTTTTTTATGAGGACAAGAAGCAGTCCAGCCACATTTTACAGCACTTTGGAATTGCAAATCTACTGTGGCCATGATATGTGAATATGCATAACTTCTGTCAAATCTGGGAAGAATCTACTGAATGTGATGGGATAAAGTTAATGGAATGGAAAATGGTATTAAATATGTTGCCATCATTGTACCCATATGGTACAGTCTGAACTGGTTTGCATATGTATTATTGTTTGGCTTGTATGTAAACGGATGGGGAAAGAGAGAAGCTAGTGCCACAGTGATGAGGATGCCAGCATAAATACGACAGGCTTAATAGTCGGAGACAGCGGAACATTTTTGGACTTCAATATCTTTTAGTTGTTTATACGGGTCAGTTTTATTGTTTATTTAGTCTGTGTTTGTGAGTTTTTTGTATTCTTTTTTTAGACATTTCATTTCGTCTCCTTTGCTGAATGCAAGACGCAGGACAACTCTAACCAGACGTTGGGGCTTCAGCTTCACAGAATCTGAGGTCATATTTCTTTGTGCTCATCTTGCCCTGGTTTTCTAACAAAAGCAGATGCTTTCAGAATCTGCAGCAAGATATCAGGTGTAAAGGTAGTATTACATTTCAGAACAAAAATTACAAGAAAGATATAAAAAAAAAGAAGAAAGAAAAAACAAGAAAAATGCCTCTGGGCAAATGTCTGTTTTACACAAGCTGAGCCTCTAGGTTGCTGCTGGCAAGATACTCGACAAATGACAGCACTCGGTTGGTTGTATCGAGGCCATTTGCCATCAAGTGACATGTTGTGTATCCTTCTCCAAAATCTCAAGAATTGACTTGGTATAAGCTTCTTCTTTCTTTCACAACAATCAGTAAGGGATTACATGGAAAATCCTAGTTATAGTTTGTGGATGCATTTGCCTTATTTCCAGTGTACTGTATTACAGAACAGGATTCGTGTTTTGCTATAACTTCAGGTTTAAACCTATAACTGTGCTCTTACAGTTATGTTTGCGATGTCGGATCAGCTTATTTAAAAACACTGCTTACTGACCAATAGAAGCTCATTGATTATAAAATAGCGTCATACAAATACCAAGAATGTATATGCTAATAAATCAGTATCAACACAGTAAGAGGTGCCCAATGAAGGAAGGACAGGCAAAAAACTTGTATACTGTGAAATTGCATAATTGGATCTGCTTATTATTTCTCTGCCTTATTTAGGGCGAGAGTATATCTGACTATAATTACATGTTTGTATGTATTAAATGAATGACTGATTGCATTCATTTGCAGTGTTCATGAAGCCAGCACACAGAAAGATACCCTGGGTCTGTACACTGGGTCAGTTGCAGCACAACAACATTTGATTTAGGTCTGCCCTGTAAAAGTACAGCTCATAGTTGGTTATAAATTCGACTGCAAAGATCACATATTTCTGCCAATCAAAAGAAGACACTAGGGGCGAAGCTAGTAAAAATGTGGGGCTCAGTTCTAACCTAGGGGGCTCTGAGGGAATGATATTATGGGGAGATATATTTTAGTATAACGTTTTGCAAGCCATTTGATTATTTAAAAATATCTCTACATCATTAGGGAATGACAGTTTCCAATGATAGTTGCCAAGAAACAAATAACATCCAAGCTTACACCCTACGGTTTAGATGGAGGTCAAAATGTTCTGTTTTTACTATATTTTATTTACATAACATAAGTAGGGTAGACATTTGGCATACATTTTTTTTATTAATCTTTAACCTATTTTGTTTAAATGACAAATCTGCTATATTTGAATCAAAGGGCTGTAACAAACTGGGCTGCTATTATTGCTAATAAAGTATCCAATGCAATACCAAGGAAAAGGCTAATTCAACACTTTAAATTGAATATGTTGCCCACAGACGAACATTTACTCGATAAAGTTTAAATGTATTCAGGGAAGAGCAAAGTAGGATAAACAAAAAAGGCATTTCTTATCATCATACTTTATTTGATCTACTTTGGTCAATCTATTCTCCTTAATCTTCTTTTGTACCTAACTTATTCCACTCTCTCAGCTCCACTCTTTTATTTATGAAAAACTTCCTTTTTTCCATAGTCCATAAGCTAGTTAGCTAGCTACCTACTGTAGCAAGGTTGCCCCTTGAAGTGACACAATTGAATGAGACACAAGACACAAGACAACAACACCCCTATCACAACATTAGGGCAGACCTGGATGACGATCATTTCCCAGTAATAGAACTATTGCTTCACTGATATGCCTGTCCAGTCAGAGACAGAGAGACGACAGATTTGAAGGTATTTTAAAAACCAAAAAGGTTCATAGCTTTTAAGAAAACATTCAAGGCTTCAAACCTAAAAGCCCAACCCTCGGAAAACAAGGCCTATTTTTAATCACCAATTGAACAATGAGTGGAGCAGATGCCTGTATAACATCATCAGAAAAAAAGATCAAATCACATATTTCAATCAGTTCTTCAAACATCAGAAAATCTAAAATAAAGATGCACATATGGTGCCACGAAGAACCAAAAATGATTCATCAGGATTTATGCTCAAAAAGCCAAGCTTGAAGACTCAATAGAAGCCTAAAGTGGGACACTGTAGGCAGCAACAGTGACCATCCACCAGCAATAAATTGAATCATGGTTCCTCAGAGAAACTGTTTCTGCTTCTGTGCTTCTGTCTTTCTGTGGAAAACGTTAGATTTTATGACCTGGCAAAGGTTCTGCAAATACCTCCCCTCCAGTGACTCACTTACACACATGATGTCTGCAATAAACAGGATAAACAACATCCTGAAGCATAGAAGTATTTGCAACAGCCTAGCATGTGCTTTATGGTATTGGCTGTAATCATAAAAAGTATGTACATCTACATACGGTAACAATGATTTATTACTCCAGCCTGTTTACGGTCTTGTGTATACAAATTGCTGAATTCTTATGGAATATTCTACCAAAGAAATATGTGTGAATTGATATCATATGTGTTATTTTTCATATCAAATGCTATTTTTTGGAAACGTCAGATATTAATCATTAACATTTAACGTCATAAATCTAAAACATATTTTGAAGTGACCTGTTTAAACTTTTAAATGCACAAAATACACATGCCACGCTGTTTTAGTTCTGAAGAAACTAACTCATTAGTAGCAGCGCAATGGGAGGCAGCATTATGAAGAGACAGCCTATTCATTTGTACTCTATTGTAGCAGTATAAAGCTTCCTGTAGCTGGATAGAGAATTAGCGTCTGACACGGTGCTACAGTGCAGTGTTCATGCCCTCTCTTTTTGCCGCGTTCTTCAGAATTCTATCCTCCTACATGTATATTATATTCATAAAACTGAGACACAAGCATGAGTGCTCCACACTGGTTTCTGCACATCTGTATGTAAACCAGCGGGGCTCGGAGTGTAGATAAGATAGACGCACTGTAGCCACAGTCGCAGCTGTGGGCTGAGTCCCTCAGGGAGCGCTCCACCAGCCACCCTGTAAAAAAGTGCCAGAGCACATCTGGGTCCCAGCAGGTGCTCTGCAGTCCCATGATAGAATGTCCTTTACAGCTAAACCTTTGGACTGATGTCCTTGTGCCATGGAGCTTTTCATTTAGTTTGGAATCAACTTCAAGAATTGGGAATAAGGCCAGAAAATTAAGGATTATTTATGGATAAGGGTTTGAATGCAGCAGCCAATAACAATTGCTCAGGGAAACATGTTATAATTGAGAAAAAAACATATCCATTGACGATTTTGATAATGAGATGCAAGTGTCATTCTGAAAGTCACTCTAGGATGCCTGAAGGACAAATATCAGTCCTGTAACAAGTGCTTTTTAACACAATATTCTTTGTGTGTGTTTGTCTTTTTCTTTTTTCTTTAAATTAAATAATCAAATGTGACATGCTGTCCCCTGCCATCCATCTATGTAAATTATAAAACTGTTGTGTCATCAGTTTTTGGCCTTTAAGGACAAACTGTAAACATTGTTTACATTTTTATTGAGGTGCGGAAAGGACAAAACAAGGATAGCCGAATGTCATCCTGTCTCATCATTATTCCGTGCTGCAATGTGCCAATATCATCAGAGATAAGCAAGTGCAGAGTAATTGCAAAGATAACTTTCATTTAAGCAAGCTCTAATACTTCTCTGTGGTTCTTAATTGTAGATTTACTCTGCAAAATGTCGCTGACCTTCGCATAACCGATTGTTTATCAGTTAAACCATCATATGATATTTGACATTATCTGTGAGGAGCAGTGATAAATGATTGGTTTAGGAGTCACAGCATCTATTTACTTTCTATAAAAATAAGAAAAACATGTGGGTGATGTGCAAGATGCGCTGCTGAAGAAAACACAACTCATCACAACAATGTGTCAGTTTGTTTGTTGTTTAGTAACATTACCGACCTGAAACCTTGGAGCTGTTAAATAAAATGTAAGTGTCTAAGTAAGGGTGTACCACAACATTTGCCATTGTTTTTTTGTAGCTTTCAAAACAGCACCTAAGAGTATTTGGCTGTGCATGTAGCTGAATAGATTAACAAGTAGATTTCAAACTACTTAAGCATCTGTAATGCCTATTGTTCTGTTAAAAAACACATAAATGCACAACATAAATTAATCAAACGTTACAACATTTATATCATCGCAATCATCACAACAAGTACATTACGAAAATGTAGACTGTACAGTCAGAGCTGGCAGCTTGCTGCATTTTATGTGATACATAAAGTATTTATTAAAAAGAAAATTGTTTAAACAAGTTTGCTTCTGCCTAAGACAGACAAAGAAAAATGAGTTTAAAATCAATAGAAATAAACTCTACACACTCAATCTAAAAACAAAGATTTAGAAACAAAACATTAGGTTAAGATGCATTTCTGGCAAATGAGGGTTCAATCAGGAAAGAGAAAACAAGTAAACAACAATGCAGATGTTGGAGGTAAATAATTCAGGAGTCTTTGTCGTCAGTGCCATTGATGAAATCATGCAAAGATCCCCCTGGGGCAGCCGTGGCCTCGGGCCTGACGCGCTGAGGGGATCAGGGAGAAGAAAGAGCAGAGCAGCATTTAATGCCATGAAGCTTAAGAGACGTAAAGGCCTCTACACACCGGCCCGACTTTGGGAGTCAGAGGCCGTCCGAAGCCGTCAGAGGCAGTCGGGCATTCGCGTCGCACTACTCAGGTTGGTGTGTCGTCTCTTTACGGCACATTTTCAACCCTCCCGCCTCCTCCCGCCGCCGATTCAACATGTTGAATCGGCCGCGGGAGGCCAAAGAACGTCGGGACAAATCAATCACTCTGATTGGCTGTTCAGCTTAGCGAATCAGTGCATCAGAAGTGAAGCGGAAGTGAGGGACCAAAACAAACGATAAGAAGGCACACACAGACGGCTAATCTTCCTCATTTTCATCTCACCCGGACGCAAGAGTTTCTTTTTTATCATGACGGCATGGAATGAAGAAAGTGAAGACCAACTGATCAACTGCTTATATTACTAAGTCTGTTCTTCTTCTCTCGGTGTATAAAACGCAGTCTGTCTTCCGGTTGTTGCCTCTTTTGAATGACGAATACACACTACCGCCGCCTGCTGGTAAGGAGAGTTATTGCCACTCGTCGGCTGAAGTATTTGCGGTGTGTTCGTAGGCGGGCGGGCTTTATCCGACGAAGCCAACGAAACCCGACGTAGCTGACGTAAAAGTCGGGACGCCTTCGGTACGCGTTCTTTGGTCTCAGGTTGGTGTGTAGAGACCTTAAAGTTGGAGAGCTAGTAAAAAAAAGAAAATCAGACTATACTGCGCTGAATGATTTATAAACATATAATAGAAGAAGCAACTGCAAAAAACGACGTTCTGCTTGGAAACCAGGTCTAGATCCATCATTGTCATCCCAACACCTTTAGTAAAGAGAGGATTGTCTACCGATAATCATCAACCTACCATATCCTGTCCAAACTAGAGAATCATGTGCAGTTTGGGTCCTATTGTAAAATATAAATAGAGCAGTGAAAAGGAGTACAATACACAGTGACACATTTAAATAAGAAAAAAATAAGAGGTTTGGGATTGAATGTCAAATAAAGATAACTCCTAGTCTGTCTTTTTATTGTGACATTGACATTCTGATATCCTTAAATGTACACCTTTAAACTTTCACATGACATGGCTATCTTAAAAAAGTCAATCTGTGGTTTGTATGTTGATTAGATTTGTTATCTTTGAAGAGACATGCATGCCTTTCAGAGACAACAACACCAGGTTCACACAAGTGGGTCAGTTACAGGCTTGGCCGTCCCACTTTGAGGCAGAAAAAAGGTGTTGTGAAAAACAATTTTACATTGAGAGCAGACCCAAGTTTGAAAATAGCTAAGTGGAATATGATTTGAGCTACGTTCTTCCACCTCCAGGTCTGAGAAAAACACAGTGTATGTTTGTGCATCTGAATCCTCTTCCCTTCAACTTGTCTGGGCTTTGATTTCTTGACATATTCCCTTGCTGCTTTTTTGCTTCAGTGCTCTGTGCACTGTCTTGTCTACCATCTTTCTTGTATCCGTCTCCTATCTCATCCCACATGTGCTTCCAGGCAACGCAAGGCTCAGAGCCTGCTTTCCATAAAGATAACATTGCTGAGTTAAACAGATGGGGTATAAATGTTTCTCAATGATAAGTACTGGCTTAGATACACCAAAAGATACAAAAGATTATTCATAGTATCTTGAATTCCCAACAAAAAATTAAAGCTTGTCTACAATTCGCTGTCTGAACATGTGTGCATGTAAGACATGTTTCATGTGAATACTTTCATCATGAATATCAGCATACATCCTAATAGGGGAACATTCTCACTCTCTCTCTGAAATGTTTTTTCTCTAATGTGTGTATCTCTTCTAAATCTAATAGACACAACACCATAGCTCTAATATGTAATATATAGTATATATTTAAGCTAAGTTAATGTAAAAAATACGCATGCATGTTCCTCATATCAAAATGTTCAGATAAAATAGTATATAGGGGAATTTCTTGCTGACAATGTGATGTATTTTCTTCATGCATAACACTTGAAAAGAAGAAGAAACATGAATGTAAGAAAATATGCAAATAATGGGACAGTTGGTATGATTTCTTTTTTTAAAGTGTTAATTTAAGATAAGATTATGCTTTAAATCCCCGCTGTGGTGGCATTTTTATTCCACCCCGGTAGTTGTAACTGAATTCTAAGTGTTACTGAACTCCCTGTCAAACACTGTGTGTTGATGAATCTGCTAGTTATACCTAAATCAATATGGGGGCAAGGTAGTGGGTGAAAAACCTTTATAATCCTTGCCCTCAGCAATCCTTTGCACGCAGGCCAATTTCAGTCTGGTTTTATCATTTGGACCTGACAGTTTGCTGTATGTTGAGTGGACCCAATCCATATTGTTTGATATCACTCTTGGCCCACACCCATAACGTATTCCAATCAAAGTTGCGGAATATGCTTTCTAGTTTCAGAGGAAAACCTCGTTTATTTTTGCACTTGTAACATTTCCGCATGGAATATCAATGGAGGAGGCAATTGAGCAACTACTAATCAATTTTATACTAATATGAAAAAATTCACGATAGCCTCCTTAACGACAGGAAATATGATAACTGTACATTCTTAATGTTATCATTTAATTACTTCCAAGACATAAAACAACACCATGGAAATTAAAATATCTATAGAATTATACATCCTTGATTAAGGAACACAGAACATTATCCACTGGATGTTTTCTTAAATGACATTTAAAGATTTGGTTATTTTTGTAATGTTTCTAAATCAGTGTAATGCTAACTAAGTAACATAACAGAATACTTTGGTTCTGTCTCAATTCTATTGATAGTGTTAGAAAATCACACATCAGCTCTCGACATCTTGTCTAGGCATGTCTATGGATGATATGTTTTGAAACCCACCATCCAGATCTGCTGATAATATGGTTATTATTTTTCCTGTTTTCACCCCAAATCATTCCCATGTAGCCTTGTCTCAGTTTTTCATTATTCATAAATTATATCACATTTGTAAGGGGTTCTAAAAGGTCCAACTAAATTAAATGTCATTTGCCGACAACCTGCAGTAAATCAGCAAAAACATTAAAAAAGAGGCGAGGCAAAACATAATGGCAGAGCATTTTTAACAATAAAGTAGTTCACAGTTAGCATGAAGTTGTCAACGTTATCAATTAAAGAATTTTACTGGCGCCAAAGGACCTAGAAGTTGGGCCAAATTGATGGCAGCATAACATATATGTCTCTCAGTTTTATATTTCTCGACTAAAACAGATATTTGAATTATATATTTCATAGGACACAGCCGGTCGATCTGCAGCAAAGGAAAAGCTGCTATGGTTAAGCTTAGTTAAATTGTCAAAATTAAAAAGTTTTTCACATAAAGTGTACTGATTTAGGGATGGTAAGTCAAGTATGTAATGGTGTATCTATGATCCCTCTAAATCCCCTGCAGGAAGACTTCTGATATAAGTTCAATAGCTCCTTTCAGACATGTTGTTAACATGGGTTAGAAGATGGGAGCTGTTAGGGAAGTGCATTTACTACTTTTTTCTCCTGCAACACATCAAAGTAAGTGACAAACAAGACAATGCTATCTCGCCAGATGTCAAAATGAGACAAAACTCCATCACTTTTGTCTAATGTAGATTATTTTCAATTTGGCCAGGAAGGTTTGCATGTCTTCAATGTGCTATATTGAACATCATTGGGACATCTTGTTAGCACTCCTTCAAATGAGGCCCATCTCACAGGTTGCGGGAGACAGAAACAATCTTGAAAAGCTCCTCCCAGGTTGCGAGAAGCAGCATCAGATGAGTGAAGGATCAGCACACCAGCAGTTAGAGGGAAGCCTCGGGGACATGTATAAAATTGGATCTGCCATTTTCTGAAAAATGTGCTGTTGATTTGATACTTTTCTAGTCCAGGTTTTGTTCCTGAGGATGTCCATAATGGTTGATGAAGATAAATTACAGGTGCTTCCCTCCAAAGGAAAAGAAAGGAAAGGAAAAGAGGAGAAAAGAGATCTCGGGGGGGTTTCCTCATCTTCTTGTACATTCAGAGAAAACCGTCTACATACTATACACAGAGCATTAGCCCATTGCAGAATAGATCATAAGAAATACTTATTAAAGTGCAATGCTAGACATTTTAAATCTTCATAGATTATTTTGATGTCCCAGGACAGTTTGTTCGATGTCTGTGAACTTGCATCAGTCCTTCCTGAAGCTAGAAATCAGCGGCCGAAACCTTGAAGTTGTGATGTCACTGGGGTGTAAATTCAAGCCAGGATTTTAAGGGCGTTGACTGCGTGCAGCCATGCTAAGTTCACACCAAAATGAAATTAAAATTCAAACTCTGTGAAGCAGAATGTGACCCTCATTTGGGTACAAACATTTACGACTGCACAAAGTCAGCACGTTATTCAAAGTCAGCTTTCGACTTAACTTTCCAAAGGCTAAAGAATAAGCTTGGACATTTCCAAAATGTGTGACATTACTCTTTGAAAAACACAACCATAAAATGAGTTTGTTAGTTTTGTGTACTGTTAAAAAGCACTAGGCTTCCTTTTAACTAGCCCAGTCGATGCCAATGGGGGTTAAATTAAAGAGAGATGATGCCCTTATGATACTTTAAGCTAAGACTTAGTTATTCTTCAGAAAGGGTTGTGTTTACCCATGCGAGCGCACAGATAAATCCTTATTTGTCTGCTTGTGCATGTCTCTGCCTTGTATAATTTTCAGTGCTGATGTGTGTGAGTGAGAGTCTGTGTTGTCCTGTGGTGGTGGCTGACAGCCTTATTGGCATTTTCTACGGTGATTTTTATGAGCTTACTCTATTAGAATCACAGAGGGCTTCCATCTAGTCGGCAGCAGCCTGCATGCAAAGGAAGGGTCCCTGGAGCCTCTGTTTACCAACCAAGTCGGATTTGCTGCTCTCATACGCAGCCAGGCTAAAGCTCAGCTACCCAGCAACCCCCTCCAGTATCCCCCCCCAAACACACACACACCCCTCGCCCCTATCCGCCGGTCCTTCAGGCTTTCATTTTGTCGCTCATCCTTAGTTTGCTTTATGCCAGAATCCGTTCAAAACTTTCCAGACTGCGGGCTTTTTATGTAAATCTTGTGGCACAAAAAACGCAGCCATGGTTACAAGCCAAATCGGCATCCTTAAAAAAATAAAGAAACATGAAAAAAAGAGACACTTCAAAGAGAATTGTTTAAGTCTTCAAATAACAAAATTGAAAAGGGGTTGTATTGTTGCTTTGACAAAGTAGAGGGAGGGACTTCAACAGCTTGTTAATAAACATTGAATTCAAGCCATTTTGCCTGAATAAAAAAATCCTCCCTATGCTTAAAAAATAAATAAATATGTTTAAGTTATTTTTCATTCACTGACGTGTTTGAAGAGTCTGAGTGTGTGGCGGGATTTGCCATCTGCGCTTTAAACTAGTCTTTATTTCTGTCTCAGGCGCTTTGATGATCCCAAACAAAATCTTTCTCAGAGTGTGAAATAAATAGTTGTCTCTAAGAATTGCTTCTTGATGATACAGAAAACAATCCAAAGACAAAACAACAGGGGAATGTGTCTGTCTCATCTACGCAGCTCTTGGGGAAAGAAACTTCTTACTGTTAAAAAAGTTATTCAACAACACTGTTCTTCTGCTGATATGAACATGTCACTTGTTCCTTTTCTTCAGCAAACATACACCATATGAGTGAATAGACTCACGATCAGATGTGTGGGTGACTCACATGAGAATATAAAAAACAGCGGTCAAATTTAAAGCATCGTCTTGACTTTTATTTTCCATAAGTGCACCTGTAGTGTCAAATGCCAATAGTATAAAAAAAGCATTTACCATGCAACAGAAACAAACTTCAAAAGCGCAAATGAATTCTACACTTCACAGTAAGCTTTGCTTATCACTTCCTTTTTGGCAACCAATGTTTGGAGTTTAATTCTGCAACACAAACTTGGCTCTGTGTTCATTCGCCCCGGCCTCTCTATTTGCTTTCATTATGAAGGTCGGACCTGCCAACATATTGAAAGCAATGAAAAGTTAACATCAACCGTCAATACGTCAGGGATGGCACCGTACCAGACATCAGAACAGGACAAAACTGATACCATCATTTTCATTATTCTTATTTTTTTCTTGTTGATTTGTTATTTCTTGGCAAGAAGATTAATGCAAATTTACCCGGAGCTGTTGTCTTCATGGATCGGCAGACTGCCACAAACCTGGCATAATGCTGTCATTCTTCTGATCAAATAGAAGTTAGAAGATAGTCATGAGTTCAGTGATGTTACGTTAACTAGTTGGCACACTGTGTTTGTGTGACATTGTCAAGAAGAAATGACTCTCTGTCTTTACGGTAAACATCTGCTTGATCGTTTCTCTGTGCGCCTTCAAAGCTGTTTCTCTTTCAGCCTCTGTCTGTCACCAAACAGAGCTACGTCACCGACTGTCACTTCCAGCTGCAGTCTTTGGGCTCACCAGACATGAAATCAATACTCAACATTTTCCCTCTGATGGACACATACAGGGGGACAGACAGATTCCCCTCACCAAGTCTGCACTTGATTGAGCCCCACTTAGATTGCTAATGTGACTGATGGACTGACACAGACAGCTCTACAGGAAGTAACTGTGTGATCTATCGCGGCAATCTCTTGCTGACAGCAAGAGAGTGCATTTGAATGAGTATGTGCTGTTGTCTCCAACTGTTAAATGTCTCCTAGAGTGAGGTGCAGGGTAGCATGGGAGACAAAACATCACGATTGGCAGGGAGTTTTCTTGCAGAGTTTAATTTTCCACCTTAAAAAGAGAAAACATGAATCAAAGAAAGAAAAGGTCTCCTGACTGTTCACACGAGTACATGTGCTGCAAAGCAATTTTGTTGTCTATTATGTTTTATGACGGATGGCAACCAGCGCCACCTACCATGTTAGAGTGTTGACCAGAATTGTCTTGCCCATTATAACTTACACGCAAAACTGTAATTCTTTTCTAACCAGGTGTTCATTTCAAATAATGGGATATTCTATTTTCTTCCTTGTTACCACATCTCTCCTATTCTAGTGACATATAAAACATTTAAGCCCGCCTTCCCAGTTCAATCAGTTCCCTTCTCCAGAATGAGAGTCGAAGGTTAAAAATATACATTGTTTTTTCACCTTTACAATTCCAACAAAGCCTTAAATAATTATTTAATATATGATCATGAATACAATACCTTCAAACAATTGAAGATTTAAATTCAGTTTAAATGCTATTGTATGTTTATCTGCCTTTGATGATGGGCATTACAATCCCTAAATTAAAATACATAATGTAAAGTGTGAAATGTCTACCTTTCTGAACCAAAAGGGCTTAGCAGGAAGTTAGTGAGGCAGTTGGTGCTCCTTCACAAAGTGCTGCTGGCTTTTGTGTCTCTTCTAAGATGTATATCATGACATGCCAGATGGTCGGGTTCAAAATCTGAAAACGCATCTAACAATGTTTTTTGTGTTTTTACCATTGTTTACTTTTTATATGTTTACAACAACATTACAACAAATGAAATGAAGGATAAAGTGTTCTAATGAGGGCACATCTTTAGCTTGATCTAATTGATTATAAGTTCAATAATGAAATGAGTGCATACAAATGCGACGTAACAACACAGGTCTTGATCTTCAGTAAAGAATATTAATTGCATTGCAAAATCCATTGTTTGAGGCATTAAAGAATTACAGCATCTGGTAGTGTGGGATGAGGCCATGAACATTTCTTTAAAATTGCCTAGCATACATTTTCAAATCTTTATGCAATTGAACATTAGCCGTTAGATGTGGTGTGTTTTATAAATATTTGAATCAAAGAACTGTTCTTCTTTTGCAACAAATGTAATACATCTTACAAAATATTTATTAACCAAAAACTATTCAAGAAAGCAATGCATTTTGTTCTATTCTTTGTGCTTCACCACACAGCAACAGCTACGTTTATGTGCCTCGATATACAGTAAAATTGCAGTTCCTTATTCCAAATGATCTTTTATTGGTTACAGATCCTGCACCTGTATTTAAAAGGCAACCTATCCAGGGTGTACCCCGACTTGCACCCAATATCAGCCAGCCTCTACTACCCTACAGTGCTTCTCAAAGTGTGGTCTGCGGACCACTGGTGTTCCGTGAGCGCCCCCTAGTGGTCCGTGAGTATATTGGTAAAATTTCACATTTGAAATTAATTAATTAATTAAAGTTTTCCGCACTCTCGCGGGAATATCTCCGCAATGGAGCGAGCTTAACTTTCACTTTCGATTCCATGATATAGCCCCGCGCAACACCTTCATCACACATGTTGTCACCTGTTTGTACCATTTTCAGGCGATTTGTAATCTGTTCTAGAAAAACGATGTGTTTTTGGATATTTGTGGAGTTAGGTGGTCCGCGAGTGTTTTTTTATTGGTTAAGTGGTCCTTGGAATGAAAAAGTTTGAGAAACACTGCTCTACAAGGATAAGTGAGTATAGCTAATGGTTGGTTGCATGATTTCAGCACAGTTTAAACCTCATTATGCATTTTCGACACTTTATTTAAAGTGCAATGAGATTTCAGAATGACAGTTTCACTGACTTTGGACTTCTTGGATTTAATCTTAATCAAATGGTCACATGAAAGGCTAGAGGTCACATGGTCTACAGATGAGTTTGATCCTTGGCAAATCAATTAAAACATTTTGTATTATAACTAATACATTTGGAAACATTTGTATTAATGATTGATTGTCATTTTCTCATGGTTTCATTATGGAACAATTTAATTTGTCATCTGTTTCAAGCTTAACATTATACTTTAAAGGTGGGGTAGGTATTTTGGAGAAACCAGCTCGAGTGCGCTAGAATTTGAAAATAAACAGCCGGAAAAAATCTGCGACTTCCTTACAGAGCCCCTCCTCCAACACACAAGAACGCGCGCATGACCAATGAGGGCACGAGATAAGTTTGTGCACATATGGAAGGCTGACAGGCAGGTAGGCCATCCAGTTACTTTAGCCGGGCCGGCTAAAATGATTGGTCGTGCTTTTTACAGTACTACGGCTTCCACAGATGACATTTTTTAATGGATTTTTTGTCAAAGCACTTAAGATATTCATTGCTATCGGGATGTTAAGAGCATTCATGGAATATAACAAAAAGTGTATCTCGAGCCGGTTTCTCAAACTTACCTACCCCACCTTTAAGTATCAGTAATATGTTCCTTTGGTCCAGGAAAAGTTGATTATTCTTTATATAGCAGAAATGACACAGAACACGTTATTTTCATTACATAGTTCTTCTTAAGTAGATTGAATATATTTCCTGGAAACTCATAGTAACGTGACTCTTAGAATAACATGGTACATGCATGTTATTGGACGTTAATTCGAGTTGCCATATGCATGTGTGTTTTAATTCCACCATTATTTTGAGCTGCTTGCATTCTTCGGTGTTGACTTCAGAGAAATATTAAATATATAATTTCTTGTTCACAAAGATTATCCTTTCAGTTGGCTTTAAGACTTTAATTACAATGCATACCATCAATTTGTATGAACACGGCAACACAGATGGCAGCAGTGTCCCTGAAGCAAGTTTTTCTCTATGGCAACAACAATCTGCAAATACCGTGGGTTAGGACATTTTATTCATTTGGTCATCAATGTCCTGTCTCTCCATTCTGTTACCGTTCATCTTCAGATTCTATTCCGTCACCCTCCTGCTATGAGACCATGTCACACTAATGTTGGTAGTTTCTTCAATGTTTGGCCTTGGCTGTGCTCTAAGCTGGCATCATACAACAGTGGTTTAGAAATAACCACTTGCCTTGGTTATTAGGGAATATTTGACACCCCAATCCACTAAGAATGAGTGACATTACAGTACAAAGACAATTCATGTAAAACATCTATTTTTGACATGATAGACATCTCAGTCAAAGGGTCTCATAATATCCGATGAGCCTCATCTGGCCTGCAATACCTGTCTGAGATCTCAGACGCTGCTGCTGCTGTCCAATACAGTAATGGTTGTTTGGATTGGAAGATGCTGCCCTCAGTCTTTACTTTCCCTTATGATCGAAATGGAGTGATGAAACTTCCAGAGGCATGTTGACACTTTAGACTCCATTGTCGACAATTCAAGCTCACACTTAGGCCAATCTCAGAGAGAGAGAAAATACAATACATGGGTGAATGGAAAAGGGTGCTGTCCCTTCCTCCAGCAGACAAAAGCCTCCGACTTGGAAGAATATAATTTTCTCTTGCAGCTCGGATACACTGTAGACTTTCCCTTTCTCTTTCAATTCTGCACTCCTGCTGGGCAGCAATTAGAATTTAGTCTGGTAAGATTTGCTCCTTTCCCCCACTCCTGGCTACCGTCAGTCCATGCCGGAGCAGGTGAGACCAGCCATTTTGTTGGAACCCTCTTCTGCTGACACTTTCTTGAGCCAAGGCAGAGTGTTCATACTCAAATTCTGTGAAACAAACATGCTTTTATTCTTCCCAGGAGAATCTCTGGACTGCACAGCGACACCCCACTGGCTGTTACAATAAAGAGAGGCTACTGGGATCCAGAGCCTTTTTTTTGCTGCACATACATCTCTACCCATTTGCAGCCATCAATAGTCAGAACAGAATTTGATGCAGACAATGTGTGTGCTTCATGCCGTAATAGGCTTTAAGTTTGTTTGGCAATTTTTGGCTCTGTTTCTCTTATCGTTGGAAAGTTTTCCTCTAAATACTAGTGGAGAGTACCTTCATTGTTTATGCTTTTAAATCCTATTTGGGGCTCTCTTTTCAGTAATCCTTTCTTGCTTCTCTTTGTTCAGCTAGAATATATTTGTTCAGCCAAGTATCTCCACTGCTTACTAGTCTCGGGTTTGCTGGTAAACTTGTATCTTCTGCCACCTTCTTCTTCTTCATTTTTGAATAGCAACTATGTGTAGCAGCTGATGTCAAGCTGTAAATGTATCAAGAAACAAATCTGACTGACTCTCTTGCTGTTGGTATGCACACAATTCTACTGTTATGTCTAGAATTCTTCCCTTAATGCACAATAGGGATGATGCTTTGTCTGGTTGAACACATCTTGGCTGTGAGATATGTTTTTGTTGACGGTCTGCAACTTTACACAGCTAGCATTTTTCAAGAAGCCGTAGCTTCATAATGTATTTTCTTATAGGTTTTCTTTGTTTTATAAAGGTTTTATTTCAATAATAAGTATCGGGAAAAACATCTATTGTTTCTGCTGTATTTCTTCTTAAATGTCTTTCATTTTATTTTGTAAAGCACTTTGAATTGCCGTGTGCTGAAAGGTGCTATATAAATACACTTGCCTTGCCTAGTAATATTGTTGCATCCTGTAATTTTAACAAAGATGCATCTATGAAACTGCAGCTTTCACATGAGGAACAGGGCACTTGCGACTCATGGGGCTGTAGTTACTGAATGAATGAAAATGAAGGTCAGTGTTTTACAAAGGTGCTGCGCAAAACCATTTGCTTGCTTATCAGTTAGATGTTGAGGGCTGAGAGGGCTGGCCATCCTGGAATAGTGTTCTCCTTGAAATGGCAACTTTGATTATCTTCCTAGGTCAATGCTTGTGTGTCTTAGGGGTTCCCACATCCATTTGTCAATCAGGCCTGCTCTCAACTGACTGGTACATATTAATATGTCATGTTGATGTCACAGCTGGAGATGGCAAATGTCAATCTCTTCCACAAGCCTCTACTGAGCATGTTACAGAACAAAGCCTAGGTGAAATGAAATGGTTTATTGATTGTAACCTAGTCTTGGAGCACATGCAACTGCACTAGTATATGGATAGTATCCTGTGTTAAAAGAGTGGACAAGGCGTATTCTGAAGTGTATGCAATGTGGTCTCAGCTTGTGCTCAACTGAGTAATAAGTCAGGTACTCAAGCAAACTCCTAACCCATGGAGGTGGTAATGCAGCAATCCCTTGTTTGCCAACTGCATGTCATATTAAGTCGACACAATACCATTCATTTTGTCTTGTTCTGACCCCTGTGTCGACAGTGTTGGTGTCCACCCACATTAGAGTCGTTGTCTCGAGTCAGTAATTATTTCATGCCTAAGAGAATCCAGAAGGAAAGACCTATCTATAGCTCTTCTTTACATTTCACGTTGGACTGTTTATTTACCAAAGTGAATGTAGAAAAGTGTTTGACTCTTTCACAATCTAAAGAGCAAACAAGTTTATCCATGAGGACATTTAATGCTGTCTTTTATGGGATTTCAGACGGACATTTTATGGACAATTAGAACCATTTTGCAATCTCAATTCCTGTAATACACAGATTACTTATGCACATCAAAATGCAAGCACTGAAGCATTTGCTCCCATCATTACACTCCACCTTGAATTTAAGATTCATTGGATAATTATTCTGCACATTTTAGCTGATTCTTTTTCACCCAAGTGGCTTTAACAATTTCATTGTCGCAAGGGAAACAATAAAAAAGTGTTGGTTAAAGTGAACTATGTATTCTAGGCATAATGACACCCGTCCTTCCTCACCTAAAGAAATTGTGAAAAATGTGTATGACTGATGATTAAACATGCTGATTCCCTCCTAAATGCTCTCCCTGTCAAGCTATACTTCTTCAATCTGGCTTTGCTGTCACTTACTCTTTCTGCTCCACCAGTCCCCTTTAAGAAAAGTTTGTGCAGTGTATCTCCTCTATGTGAAATGTCCCAGACATAGCAGGGTAATTATTCCATTGAGAAACACCACCTTAACTGTACTTAGCAATAAATTAACATCCTTGTGTGACAGTAGTAATGGAAGCATAAACCATTGAATCACCTTGGGGGCCATTATCAACTGGGCTTTGCATCAGTACCATTCATACATTAGATTAAATAGGCCTCTACAGTACAAAGATATCACTCATGCAGGTTTTAATTCTCCAGGAAACATGAGTAGGAGAACTAGGTACCAGATCCAAATAGGGGACTAGCGAAAGTGGCCAGATTCTGTTTGGTTGGTTGTGGTAGCTGTAAATATCTATATGTTATGGCATGGATAATCATATCAAAGCGTTTAATAGTTTAATCACAACAGGAAGTAGTCAAAAACAAGCATACACTTCTTGTGAAAGTACAGTACACACTGTGTTTCTTGTTTATTAAATACGTTGTTATGGATGACTTACTGTGTTGTTAACTGTTCACTTATGCACTATATTTATTTTTGAGTGGCATAGCCATAATCAAAGATATCGTTCCCAGATAATCTTCAGAAGCTGGTAAACTCTGACGTGTGTGACTGATGACAAACTCTTTCCAAAACTATAGCCATTGATATAGAGCGATAGAACCCGCCAATTTTTTGGTTAATATGTTGTCTTGCTACAGCTGGTGGCTTCCATTCGGCTATAAGAGCTTTAGCAATGATCTTTGTTAATAAGGCTTGGCTAGCAGTCGTATTCATTTTCATCTGAAAGATCATCAGTAAGGTCTTGCCTCTGAGCAGACCAATTCAGTTTTTGATAGACTTAATTTAGTGGACTGGGGGCACTGTCATGTCAATGCCATGCTGGACACTAAATAATTAAAAAGTACATCAATCAAAAGTATGCATGTTCAGGCCAGAGGGTACAATGTTGGCTTGTCCTCCAACATTTGTGTGGACATTTTTAAGATAAGCGCAGGAAAAGCTAGAGGGATATGTGTTCTGGGTGCAATGTTTGGAAAACGAATATCTGAAATACAGTGTGACCCTTCCCCGGGACAACAAGGCTATATAGATGGTTATCAATGCTGGATGAGCTGATAAATACATTCAGTAGTTGGAAGTTTATTGATATTGGTCATGTTTCATGTCTGGTGTTCCTAAAGTATTTTTCTTAGTAAAATTGTGTACTAATAATAATATATAAAAAATGTTTACATTTGTGGTAAAAGGTTATTTTTCTTCAACTATAACAGCATTGAAGCTTTACAGCATATAGAAGGTGCCAATTTTTCCCCACGGTATTGTCCTCTCTACACTTTCTTTCTAAAGCCTCAAGCTAAGGGGCATAAAGTCTCAAGAGTGCAAAAGAGATGTCTGCACACATTGTCTTGCAGTACCATGTCTTTGGCAAAGGGGCATCCACAGTTTACAAGGCTTGCCTTCAATTTTACTCATCAAACAATGGGTGTGTACACAGCCCATTCAAGGCAGGGAAAATGCAACACAACGTGACATGAACATCAAGCATTTGGCCATCTGGGGAGGAAGAGTGCCAAATAATGACCCCTTGGTGATTATGGAAGCACTAATCTTTTTCTCTCCTGTCACACCAAAAAAGAATAGTTAATGAAGGAGAAATATGTGGGACTATTGATCTTACCATTCGCTCCTGTGACATTGGTCTGATTCTCCTTTTCTGTGTGAAAAGGAAACATGACATGACATTTTTAACATTGAGAGAAATATACTGCCAATTCAAAGGCTTTCAAACCCCTCCACCACCCAGTCTCTGACCCCGAAGGCTCGTCATTAAGATCGAAATCTTCACCACATTACATTTTATTTGAATCAATTCAGTGACCTTCACCATGCAAAGTAAAACACATTGCCAAACCCATCCTGATCTGAGGCACTTTGTTAAACAAGTGTTGCCTATCTT
The DNA here is from genome assembly GCA_031216635.1 of Dissostichus eleginoides. Classification (NCBI taxonomy): domain Eukaryota; kingdom Metazoa; phylum Chordata; class Actinopteri; order Perciformes; family Nototheniidae; genus Dissostichus; species Dissostichus eleginoides. The sequence continues at coordinate 17,984,611 of CM062271.1, forward strand.
GATAAATGAATTCTCTTCAAAAAATAACTCAAACTTCATCACAAGTGTTTTTCTTTGCCTTTTTTAAGGAGTTGTGTTACTTAGTCAAAGACCATTTTCATCAAAATAGTTAGTATTTTTAGTTAATACTATTATTAATCATAGTATAGGAATAGCGAGTGATTCGTTTCAACAGTCCAAGTAACTTTTCTAAAGGATTTTATGCAACTATTATGCATGAATGAATGCAAAAATGCACACGTATACAGGGTGTGACTTTATTCCGCTGAATGTACAGAAGACAGCCAAGAAAACCATTCTCGTCTGACAGTGTTGCTCCCGGCTCTGTTTCACAGTAGACAGATGGAAGGAAACATCACCACAGCATGTACAATAGCCTTCATCAAACAAAACAAAGAGACTGTTTTAACAGTAACTTTTTGGGAAAGAGAAAGCGTTTCAAGAAATCAAAATTATGTTTTATGTATCATTATTAAAAAGGAAACACTGTCAAGTTGATATCCGTTGATGTTCTGCATGTGTTTTGAGCCTTAGTAATATTTGTGTTTATTTTGAGCAAAAAGTGACGGATAAAAGTGAACAGGTGAAACATTTATTATTCTTTTGCTCTATAAATTGATCTTGTGCTGTTCTGTTTCAGAAAGCAAAGGTGTGATGTGAATGAAACAGAGCACGACAGCAACACAATACTAGTCATTATTCGTTTTCCTCTGAAAGATGATCAGTAAGGTCTTTACATATGTTGTCATTAACTGACACTTTTCCACTCATGCATTATCATACAATAATCACATTTATTGTACACTATTTATAACACTACATGGAGCATGTTATAGCACAAAACCCTTTTATTTTTTTACATTTTATTTTCAAACCAATAACCCTAATCCTTTCATGACCATTCTGCTTTCAAGACTAAGATGACTATTTTTCGACAACAAAAATAAAGTATTTTCTGTCAAGAGCACCTCTTGTTAGTTTACCAAAAGCATTTAGCAGTCCAGCACCTGTCAAAGAAAACATGACATGACAAAACCACACAGATTATCAACGGAATATGTACACGCAATTTGTAGTTTTCAGGCAAGAACACACATTTGAATCAGTCCTTGAGTAACAATAACCTGTAACACACACACACCCACACACACGCACACGCACGCACACACACATTAATTTGCCAGCGGAACATTAGGTGAGGACATGTCAACTGACAATAATGGTGGTTCACAGTGCTGGCTTTAGTATAATTGGTGTGTTGCAAATACACGTCACTCAACGTAAGACCCTTCATTAGTCTCAAGAGTTCTGTGCCTTGTGATGAATTCTGCCTCATCCTGCTTCAGCCAAGCTTCAACTATCCCTGACAGAATGTTATTGACAGTGCAAAAGAATTAAGATGAGGAATTGGTTGATTAAGAAAAGGAAATGTTTGATGTTTCACACAAATATATCAAGGATATAGAGACCATGTGAAGTCCTTTACTAATAATATCAATTTGAATTCCAACTACAGCCTTCTATTGGTCTGAACTAACATGAACATATGAAAATTATGTTGGATCTATGATCATTTAGGATGTTTGTCAGGTTTCTCAGTCAAGATATAAGTTTACCTTTTGATAGAGCATCGACCATTGGATTGAAGCGATTGGTAACTGTTGGTCTCTTATTGATAACTTTATTGAGCGCTATAATATGAAGATTTACTCCAAAGTGTAACTATGGTCAGTTAAAGTAGGGAGGCATGTAGTGCAGTGGGTTGAGCGTTGGTGTTCGGATCAGGGGGTCACAGGTTCAAACCCCACTGCAGTCAGCATGTTGTTGTGTCCCTGGGCAAGTCACTTCACCCCAAATTGCTCCTGTGGGGATTGCCCACAGTATTGAGTATGTAAGTTGCTTTGGATAAAAGCGTCTAACAAGTAACATGTAATATAATGTAAAGTAACATTTAATTCCTCTCTAAATCCCATTGCATGTTATTTGTTACTTGGACTTCTTTTGCAGTAAACACAAACACAAATTAGGCACAGTCTAATAACGTGTCGATTCACTATTATTGATACAACACTAAATATCATTATTTGGACATCTGTTTTAAATACTTGCTAAAACTCCAAGCTCAAGTCTGATATGGCCTACCCTGAGATACCTAGGGTTTGTCTCTGTGTCTATTACTTATTTAGCCTCAGACAATATGGAGTGTCTTGGCTGAAGGTTTTTCTTTTGCACTATCTACTGCTCTGAATGGAACCAGTGTCATGCATGCTGCATATTCATACATGAAAAAATTCAAATATTATTTCATTCAAGGTATCTTTTTGTCTATCTTGCGTATATATCATTTTTCTGAAATTCTACCTCTGTTGCCAATAAGGAAAAAGCAAATATTGAATTGTCCTCGCTCTGCCCACTCCATCTTTCTCAAATCTTTTTCTTTCTCCAGAGATAGTTGAGGACGTGGGAGAGAGAGACACAGACAGGAAGAAACGAGACAATAGAGACAGCTTTAACTCGTTCTGGTAATTCTCAGTGGTTCTTAAAAGTTGCCATGGATACAAACCAAGCCTTTATGAATAAGATTTGTTCAAGATGTCTCTTAAACATGTGCTGTATTTCTACAGAATATTTCTTGAATAAGTTTGCACTTCTCTCTTTCTAAGTTGTAGAAGTTCTTAGTTTTACGGATGTTCTTAGTTTTATGGATGTACGGACAACATCAACAATTTAGGCTTGAATCTCACAAATACAATTCTATCTTACATTTGACGGAGTGATCAACTTGTTGATGATAAAAATTGTTGTTTCTTCGGACAACGGCAAAGGATAGTGACTTTTTTTAAATACACGGCAGTCTTGCAATTTAGCTTTCCTTCACCAATCCCCTTGCCCTGCCGTGTCTGACTAATAAGGAATATTAGTGAGTGTCCTCTTTCTTCCAACTATTTATTTTACATGTGTGCATAACAAGTCATGGATTCAGTGGGAGGCCAAATAGCAAACATGATTAAAGGCAATGCTGAGAAAAAAGGTATTTTTGATCATACCTTAAGAAAATCAAAAGCAAACATTGCTTTTATGCATGTCTGCAATTAAGTTGCTTAGCCATTCTGATTTGTTATGTGGGAAGAAGTTGACGTTTTTTGCGGGCAGAAGACACGATCAAAAGATGTATACATGTCCTGCATTAGCTTCTCATATTCAATTACCCTGTAAGGTAAATAGAAGAAAGTATGTTCCCTGGACAAATGTATCAACTACCTAATGTTTTTAAACTCAATGTTGAACTGTGTTTTTTCTTTTTCAGAACATTTAGCAATGAGCAGCAGAAAGTAACGTGTTGATACTGAACACTAGGAGAACAATCTCTGGGAAAGAAACGGGAGTGTACCTTTAAGCTAATCTTCTGCTTTGGTTAAGCTGCTGCAACATTAAAACTAAAGATTTCTTCATATGAATAATCAATCAAGGGTAAAACAGTAATCTCCACCAGTGCCAGACAGGTTTTACACACATACATATCTATATTTCACTGTGGTGATTTTAAACAGCCCACTGATGCATTCTATAAAGTCTCACACATGTAGTTCAATTTTCCTGCAGTTTTTTAGAAGTTTTTACTCTGAAACTTGTATTAAAAAACATTCTAAATATCCATATGTATAATGCATGAAGAATGATGGCCATCTGACGGTCGGATCAGATTAGTTAATTAAAAAACTCAATCATGCATGCTGTGTTTTTAGTCACTTTTAGAATAAAATAGGATTTGACCAAAACAAAAAAACAACCGCCCGGCCCTAATCCTGTCCCTTTGTCTTCAGGGATGAGTGTTGTACCATGTGGTGGGACATGGTTAACAGGTGAAGGATGCTGATTATTAAACCTTGCCAGGGGCTAAACTTGTTATAATGCAACCTTTCAGCCATTTGTTGTATGCGTTGATGGCAAAGGGATGAGGGTAATCAGCTGTAACATAGCGACAGTGTTGACAATTTGACCTTTGTGTGACCATAACCCTTTACGACCCCCATAAAAGCACCTGTTAGAATCTACTTTAGGGTATTTGAGGACAGAACACCAATTCAATTTGCCAGAGCAGAAAAGTGACAGCTTGATGGACTGTGATCAGTGATTTCTGAGCCAATCGATATGTTTCATTGATGGCTGCATGACATTGTGCCCTTGAGCCGCAAGCAGATTTGTTGATGTTTCACCTCGATATGTTTTACGAGCAGTTTAGCACTCTGCAGATGCTGAACATCCGAGTCATAATTTAGTATCATTGTCAGGAGGAATTTCAGTTACCTTGTCAGTTTTTTTTATTCAATCACATCTCCTTTATTTGTCCAGGTAATTGCTTGTAGCTATCACTTCTTGAATGTGTAAGTATTATATTGTTCATGGTAAAAAGCTGAACAGCAATAGACTCACACATCACAGGAATTATTTGACACCATTTTATATGTGGAAACTATGGTAACTGAGAACAAACCCATTTCAGGCTAATTTCCCCTCTTATCCCTGATAAGCGCTCTGCCACGGCCTGTTGACACTCTCAGGAATGTCTCAAAAGAATTTGAACCTCATCATTATTCAGAGGTGCGAGGATACAGTATAGCTACCTAATTGGAAACGAGAAACAGAAACAAAACTGGGTAGAAATGTGAACAGTGCCCCCTTCTCGCTTTCAGGCGGATTTCTGGAGCACTGTTGCTACTGCAAACAGCAGAGGCATCTGTGGTCCACACATACCCCGCCATCCACCTACATCTCAGCGCAAGCATCTCTCCAACGCAGTGCGGCTTTAAGAGGACCGGGGCTCTTAAATCTGCGGTTGGCTCCTCCTTCCGCCATGATGTCATTCGGAGGGAGAGCGACAGCGAGAGGGAGAGAGGTGGGCAGCATTGAGGAACTGAGTTCATACAATACTACTGAGACATCTACAGCTTAGCAGACAGATACGGTGAACCGCCTATCGCGGCTCCAGTAAGTGATGCTGCACTGAGGCACACTTTGATCCAACTCCATTGGGGGGCGATGCGCTCTCTGCATCCCTCCTTCAAGAGTTTTTGGGGAGCGTGTACAACCTCGAATCAGTCAAAACAAGTGATTATAAAATAAATTAGGTTTAAGCTTTCTGTTTTTCATCAGAAGTCTTTTTTTTTGCGCTCTTGGATTGAAGTTTTACGCACGAGTCAAGAAGCGTTTAGAGCACACGCGTAAGTTTAGTGCCAGAGATTTGAAGCTGGTAAAACAAGTAGGAAATTCAAGGCAGTAGGCTAGGGATACAAAGTTAATGTAAAACAAGCTTGGATCAATGCGTATCACCAGCCGGGGGACTGCGAGCCCAAGACATCCGAAGAGGAATTACAGCGTCCTTTTCAAACAAAGTTGATCGCTGTGCACGATTTTTTTTCTCTTGCACATGAGGACCATGTTTTATTAGCGCACGGATAAGTTTTTGTAGTGGATATCGTTATTTTCTACTTGCATTGCTTTTTGCTGCCGCTGCCGATGAGGATCCTTTCCCCCACTTCAGTTAAATTCATGGCACTTATTTTTTCGTAAATCAGTGATGTCTCCACGCGACGGTATTGACGGTTGATTTTACACCCTGTTCGAGTGGAAAAGGTAAGCTTTGCTCTAAATAATCACTTTACTGTTGGGATCAAATTGTGTTATACTTTAGTGGTCTCTGAACATGTATACAGATGACCGGTATGTTTCTTGAGCGCATTCAGAGACGCTGGAGAGCGCCCAACAGCCTCATTTATCCGGTCCGTATACAATCTAATTGATGTCTCAATACCGGCGAGTGTATTTACAATCACTGCGAACAACATAAGCTTGGTGAACATTTAGTGACGCTTTGATAAATCAGTGCGTGCGATAGTCGGTCATGATGCTGTTCCGTGGTTTTCCTAGAGCTGCTCCACAGATATAACAGGCGTCCCCCCGCACCTGATGTAAATAGAAATTATTCACGGCCACGGTGCAATGTAGAGATTCTAAAATGAGTTGTCGCATTATGAATGTGGACCGCGCGGCTGGGCACGACTTCGGGCGTTATTTGCCCAACACTGATCGCTAAATAGATAGCCCTACTTCACAAGAGCATCCAACTGCAGGGACTTGTCAGTGCAGGTTTCTCAGCAGTTTGGCCGCTGAGCTCGCTGCGTGGGTGCGCGGTAACAGCGCGTTCCTGGTCTAGCGGTTCAGCTGTCACCGACCATAACCTCAGGGGCTAACAGTCTGTTCACGCTCAGACTCTAGGAAAAAATAAATAACTGCATCAACATATTGTTTTAGGAATAGTAGGAATAATACTAGGAATAGTTCAAATTATCAGGACGTAAATCCCCGTTGGCCTGAAGATTAACCGCCACAGTTGGTTGTTTGACTTCCTAATAATGTTACCTGCTCAATATGCAATAGATTATTATTGGGCCTGTTTTTTAAAGAGTCCCAAAAGGCCTATTGAACTCAATATTTGCTGGAGAATTAAATCAAACAGTAATGTGAGCCTTCCCAAGGTGAGCAGAATATTTTGGCTCTGGGCTGAAGCATTATATTAAAAGTAGAGTCAGTGAGTAAATTAAAGCAAGCTAAGTATTTGTGAAATTCTAATTACATTTGCAATAAAGTGTCTGCTTGTCCACATCTGCATTTCAAATGCATAAGTAGGTAGAGAGCAATCGACCATAGTGTTTAATGTACTGACATTGGGTACTGTAGGCCTATCTCCAATTATATTTCATGCCTCTGATGAATTTAACATAATATTGACTACAAAGGGATGAGCTTTGGTGTCATTACCTTGATAGGAATCTCCATGTCTTCTTAAGTGTTCATAGAGTAATTAACATGTAGTCTCATACACCCTACCCAGGCATCAAATATTTTGAAACACTGACATATTTGTTGCTTTTTTTTTCATTTTAAAGTGTCTGTTGCATTGTTAATATTTAAGATTCTTCAACAACTCAGTCAGTTGAGCTGTTTGTCTATAATTTATCTTTAATTTATATCTTCTCCTGAAGCTTGACATTTGCCAGTTGCATTGTCCTTTTAAATTCCCACAAAGGATAATATATTGAATAACACTCAACATTTAATTTGCCTATATCAGTCTCCATGCTGGTGACTGCAGCGTAACTCTTACTTGAAATATTCCCACACTGAAAAATATAATACAAATGTTTTCTTATGTGTTTTTTCAGTATCATCAACACATAACGTTGTTAACACAGCTTTTCATAATCCACTGTACATGAATAGATAACATTTTCATACATTTTTCTTTGTTAAAATGAATTGCATGTTTTCTTTCTTGTCTATAACTTTGCGTTTTATTACAATATATCAAAATTGATAAAAAAATAATGGAGTTTATAGCCAAAGTTAACTTTAACATGTATTATATACTGTATTTAGCATTAGGATTATATTTGCATCCATGGACTGCCCTCTTGAGGTCCATAACTCCAAATATCCTCAATTTGCTAATGTATGATTGGAAGAAAATATTACGAAGCCAGCATTTCATTTTCAAAGTAATACAGCTCTTCATAATTTAGGTCTATACAACAATTAACACATTGATTAAAATATGAAAAATATGCTGAGTTATGCATCTTAACATCTTTGCCAGATTTAAAGCAAACATTGTGCTACAAATTGTTTTAGAACATTGATCGATTCATGATGTGAAAATCCACTTGATATTTAAACTTAAGTCTATGTGTTTTGAAATCTACAGTTAACCTTGTCAATGTGGCCGTTTATGTTAAGCAACATTTGTTATCGCTCTTTCTCACTTTGCAGCTCGACTTAGGGAATATAGTCATTTCTGAAGTTCCCCTAGAGAAAACAACTTTCATTCCTCCACCCTGAGAGAACAGTTCTGGCTGTGTGGATTGAAAAAGAACTGACTGATCTTGACAGAAACCTGGTCTGTCAGGCTGTCAGCGATCTTTAAAGCTGTTAAAAGAGAAAAAGCCCAAGACAATCAAAAGTATTACTTCTTCCAATACCCTCTTTTGAAAATCTCTTTGGATCCAAAGACAATATTGATGGATACAACGGTGGAGAAAACCTGTCTTTGACGGTTAAAGCACTCCAAATGTCTTGCTTCCCAGCCTCAGATTAACTACACTGAAAGTTTCCAGTCGAGGGTAGGGTGAAGGTAGGGGGTGACAGTACCTCTATGTCTCCCCTCACTGCTGCCTTCAGCATGCACACACCAGGAAGGCCTGTCCATCACACTGTTGTGTAAAGTGATCCTGGGCCGTCCTGCCCCTCTTCACTCTGTGTCTCCCAAGAGGGAGGCTTGAGTTTGCCTACTGGATTCAACCCGCTGTCTGGGGCTCAAAATAGCATTTCAGGAGACTAGTGAAATGTAAGCAAACGAGACACTCTGACTGACACCTAGGATTTCTTTCTCCCCCCTCTTACTTTTTCCCCCCTCCAGCACAATTTCTTCTCTCACCTAGCCTATCCCTCATGGACAGGCTTATAAAGAGCTATGACATGTGAAACGCCATGCAAATGTTGGAAAAGCATGGTTATGAGAAAAGAGCAAGATAGATAAGAAAGATAATAGAATATGAGAAGTAAACAAGGTTGGCCGCAACATCGTGAAGAGCATGTATCTCTTGCCCATTCATTACCTGACATCATGATTTTATAATTTTAGATTATAACTATCTACTATTTATACATCTAATATATGATACTGTATATATCTTCTGCTTGTATAATAATGTGTGCCACAGTGTCCTTGTTGTACTCTTGCTTGTACTCTGAGCCAAAAAACATACACCCCTTCATCCAGCGAAGCATTATTGTCACTTACAAGGAAAAGGAAATCTAGATCATGCTTTGATCTTTTTCAGTTTTTTTCTCTATGCCGAATCACATCCGATTTAAGGATGTAATTTAAACTTCATTATGCGCCGTGCGAGCTCAGCCTTGGACTGCCTAGCGTTCATCCCAGTATAGCAATTGCTGCTCACTCTCAGAAAGATGCACACTTCAAAGTAAAGTCTGTCACAGTCACTAATGGGATATATCTCATCAATATTTTCACATGACAGGGCAACATGGCCTGAGCAATATGTGTAGAATTAATAACCCTCAACTGATCAATGTCAGCCATGATTTTTCCTGTCCAACTGTTCTTTAATGAGTCTCATGTGACTGCTTCATGAAATGTGTGAAAATAAATCTGTCTTACAGGCTGCATGAATGCCTTGCAATTGTTGCTGATTCAAAACCAGCTTAATTAAACTCTTATTTTCAATCAATTCCTCTTTGTCGGTAGGCCGAGAGCTTCAATGGCAATGAACGCTGTTGCCTTGCCAATTTAGAGAACCCCTGTAGAGCAGTTTAGGTAGTCTTGCCTTTTCTACAGGATATTGTTTGAATCATGTTAATGGATGGAAATTTCATAAAGTAGGGAATATTACTCTTCCCAAAGAGCTATTTCTGGTCCCCTGTTGCTGTGCGTACATATGCGTTTTCAGCAGCTTTATATCGTTTCTGTGATGGCTGTCATATACTTTTGCCATATTAGAAGGAAGTGGACGTTTGACTTCAAGGCAGCTGCCTTATAAATATAAGCCAATATCTTGAAGAAAACCATATGGTTGATAAGCACTCAGGGGGGTTGGTGAACCTAAATACACAGTGGGATATGAGTAATGAAATGATATTCGTTGTTAAATAAATTGTGCTGGAATACACAAGGGGAACCAGGATTATTATGAGAAGCGGTATACCCCTGCATTTATGGCTTTAACCAGATTTGTTATTGCACATTCTAAAGAAATGTAAGGCCAGTAGTGTGTAATTCTGTTGTTCTACTGAAAAAAATCTACTGAACATCGATATACTTTGATAATATCCACATTACCAACACTGTAATTGCAAAAGCTATTTAAAGCATGCATGGCGAAAAATTCAAATAGACCAGTGTGATTTTGATGGGAATGATAAAATGTCATTTATTAAAGATAAACAAGATTGGATTAAATTAATAAATAAGTCCAAATGTGAGTTAGTCAACCAAATGAAGTAGCTCCGCTAATAACTTACTAAATATGCTATTAATTAACTGGTGGAAAGCAGTCAATATTTCATGCTAGCATATCCTGGCAGGGAAGGAATTGCGGAGCATGACTCCTTCATCATCTTCCAATGACCTACTTGGGTTTTGGCAAATGGGGTCCTTGCCCTTTGGCAAACATTTGCACGAGTAAAACAGTTAAATATTTTTGTAAACAACTGCATCAAATAAAGCGGCAAGCAACACAAACTGATTTATTAATGACTTATTTTCAGTGATGGTAAACCCATGCAATGCATTTCACTTGAGGCTTTTATTATAGCATCATTCAGCAGAACAAGTCAACTGAATTTTGTTTAAATTTGATGTTGGAGCAAAATTAATTTGTCAGGGTGTAATGAAGTTATGTTTACATTTCACTAATTTGACTGATGGCTGCTCTCGTAATAAATTATTTCACATTGTTGTCTCCTTCCGGAGCAGTTTCTCTAAACAGTGCTCTTATCATGCTGTGTATGTTTACACACATGGGCGTTCATGAAATATTTGAGAGCTCAATTGTTTGCATTCAGAGAAAATTAGGTTTTTCATTAATAGCTGCTGTCAAGCGGTACTATTGCAAGTGAGTGTGTTAATGTGTGTGTGTTTGTGTATATGGAAGCACTAAGGCTCAAGGCTCAGTTCTGCTGCCTCTATATCAGCTGAATTCTGGATGTGGGGTGAAGTTTATGAAGACACCATATTGACTTACATTGAATCAGATATGAGTTGAAGTTCTTTCACTTCATCCCATTTCCTTATGCACAGCAGTTTGTGAAGCTTTTAAAGCAAACTATTATTTTGCAACTTGACTGCTTTCATAATTTTCAATAAAAATATGAAACGGTTCATTACCGCAATGAAATGGATTGACGAATATGTGAACTACTAACCTTTACGTGTCCACTTGCTCAATGGATGTTATTAAAGGTTAATTGTGTAAAACCGCTGTTAATTTGCTCTCAAAGACATGCGAAGGATGTGGGCTCATAACTAGTTAGAATGAATAGGTCAAGTTGAAAACTATCTGCGAGGGAAATCAGTGCAAATTGCAAGAGAACTTGAATGCCATGTCATTTTGTGCACTGACATTGAATGTTCTATTTTTCTCTTTCTTTCTCTCTGTCTCACCTCTCTTATGGCAGAATTGCTGCCGTTGAAGTGAAGCTCCCATCCACACTTGAGTATGGACTTACCAAGTCAGGCTCATGTGCTGGTGGTCTTGCTCACCTGTGTGGTCTTGGTATGCCGGGCCCAGGAGCGGGACTACACGGTGAAGGAGGAGCAGCCAGAGAACGTCCGTATCGGGAACCTGCGCAAGGACTTGGATCTCAACCTGGACCCAAACATCAGGCTATCCTCACCGCTGCAGTTCAAGCCTGTGTACAAGACGGGTGATGTGCCTTTGGTGAGGGTGGAGGCCAACACGGGGGAGATCTTTACCACCAATCACAGAATTGACCGGGAGAAGCTGTGCTCAGGAGTCTTCGCTGAGAAACGCTGCTACTATGAGATCGAGGTGGCAGTTCTGCCTGATGAGATCTTCCGATTGGTCAAGATCCGCTTCCTGATCGAGGATGTAAATGACAACGCACCGCTTTTCCAGTCCACGGTTATAAACATCTCCATCCCAGAGAACACAGCGATCAACACCCGATACCCGGTGCCCTCAGCATTTGACCCTGATGTAGGGATCAATGGGATTCAACATTATGAACTTGTCAAGGTGAGACCCACTCCTGTTTCATCTCACACACTCATATAAACAAAATAATCTTTGTTTCAGGGTGTCCTTAGTTATCTTAATTTCGTATAATAACATTACATTACATGTTAGACGCTTTTATCCAAAGCGACTTACATACTCAATACTGTGGGCAATCCCCACAGGAGCAATTTGGGGTGAAGTGTCTTGCCCAGGGACACAACGACATGCTGACTGCAGTGGGACTCGAACTTGCTATCCTCTGATTCGAAGATCAGCGCACTAACCCACTGTGCCACACGCCTCCCTATCCCAACAATAAGTGTTGATCGGTCCATCTATAAAATAAAACATATAACTGAAATATAGATATTACAATCTCTGAGCACATGTCAGTCAAACATCCCTGTTCCTTTCAACATTGGCTGAAATGTCAGCTGTAAATGAATAATTAAGACACCGAAGTACCTAAGGCCGAATTTTTAACTGAAGTTGATAGAGGTTATTACTGTACGCAATATCATGCTTAAACTAAAATGCATCTTGTACAAATTCATTTAGTTCAATAATGAATGAGTGAAAGCTATTGATAATGAAATATAAAGGCCTGAACCCTCATCGTACTGGTTCAGTTTTCAAGTTAATGGTTTTCTTCACGGACTTAATAGAATAACATGCTTTTAGTAAAATGATAACATTTGATGAAGCAAAAAACCCTGTAGCAATCTATTTTGAAGAAACACTAACAAATGGGAAAGCGAGCATAAAATGAATTGTCTTTTTAAATAACCATAAAGATGTCTTCAATGCAAGCAGAATATCAGTCAGCACACAGTTATTGATGGATCTCGTACACACTGCGATGCCTGCAGCATGCCACCTGTCTGCACCAGGACTGATGGGCTCAAATCATTGAGTGTTTACAACATCATTTTTTCTTCAGATTTTTCTTCTCATGGCTTACATGAAATAAAGATTCCCAATCTGCATTATACTGTAGCTTTTCCTGTAAACCTGCTATATCGCTGTAGTGTACATCAATAAAGGAAATTAATTTTAATGCGTTTAAAATATGACCTACTTTTTCATAATATGGAATAAGTCATGCATCCGACAATGTTTTATATCAGCCATTCATATTTCCATGTTCTTTATTTCATTATGAGCAAAGGCTATAAATAAGGTGAAGTTTTCATCAAAGTAATATCGAGAAAAGCAGTAATTTGCACACACAGCATAAACTGCATGTCCAATTTCCAGCAACAGGTTACATGTGCTGAACACTGTAGATTAAAGCAAGTGAGAAGGCGAGGATGGTGTTATATTAATAGGTGTCTCTTGCAGAACTTGGGAAGCTTTTCTTCATCATCTAATTGATGCTTTATTAAACTGCGGTGCAATATACTTTCTCGCCTATACTAATGGAGTCAGCCCTAAACCCAGAAAATGTAGGATTTTATCATGCATTCTTCATTTACAGTCTAGAAAATACTCTATGCTTTGTGGTAGGATGAATATTGTAGATGACATGAGCCCTTACAAATGAAGTGTAATTAAAGAGTCAGATGCAAGCACTCTGGAGGAAAGCCCAAACATTATAAATAAAGAAAGATTACTAGATTTTGAGAGCATGGTGTGAGACTAAAATGGCAAGTCCATTTTGGATTCTTAAATGAAGTTAACACTGAGTCGGTATGAACAGAATCATTGCTGTCCGTCCCTGCCCTGAATACCAATTTGCATTTTTAAAGAGTCCCACTGCCAAGGCTTCTCCAGCGCAATGTCCTGAGTTGTTCATGCCTGGAAATTCACCAACCAAATGTTCTGCTCATTATGATGATCATCTGCAATCATTTTCTTTGCCCTTTTTACATTATAAAGCTTTACTAAAACCCTCGCCTACACTGTGGTTGTATTATCATTTGCAGGAAATTCTTTTTAGAGCATCCTATGCACTGTGCCCCTGACTTAGTTCTTCTCATTACATTCTCATTGTACTCGAGATTAATTTCCTTGTATTCCAGGTTCCATGTGAGTAAAACACAGGAAGAGGCATTTAAGAAGCCAGAAAAAATTGTTCAGAAGTGCAGTAGAAAGCCAAGGGTTTACAGGGGAAGAATGTGCAAGCATTTCCTAGAATAGCTCTTGGCCGCTAAGCCACCCTTGGACTATCTTTGTATGGTCCTCAGAGATTTGTCTCAGAAGCTCCCTCAGAATGATAGTTTACCCATTTTCCTTGTGTTGTAGAAGGCACGTTGCTGAAATTGCTACCATTGTGTTGCACAGTCAGCCAGGCTCAATGGTCCACCACTCCACATGTAGCAAGCCTGAATTGTCAACATACAAAACAAATGAAATAAACATGGTAGCCTCTTTTGTTCAATTTCTTCCTTTTTCAAGCAGGACAATGGGTAATTTCATTCAACACTGTGCTCCACACCTAACATAATGATTGGTAATCACACTTAAAGTGAAACTCTGCCATCAGTCTAGTTGTATGCTACGTCACCTGAACTGCAGAGAAGGCGTCCTAAGAAATGGTCAAGGTCACTGAAAGCAATAACATGCATGGATGGAGGAGGATGTCCCATGAAAGCCGATTCTATCACTTTACGTATTCACAGGATAACTTGGAGGCCCACAGGGAAACATACTCAAGCCTAAAGGAGGTTTTGCTGTTTGTTTTGCTCCTGATTTTGGCTGTTCACGGACAATGGTCTCTTTTCCTATTCCAGTTGTGTATGCGTTTGCAGCATCACACACTACATTAATCCACGTTGTATCTATGTCAGCATCTTCAGACACATTTAAGATGGGCGTCTTGTTCAAGTCATTTCATGTAGATCCATGTTCTGCTGCTGGCTGGGGCATGCCTTACTGATAAAGTAGATGATGAAGTGGGTGTCTGTATTTGACTTGGGCAATCCAGAGAGCTCTTAGACTTAACCTTTTGCCTCTTGGATTTTTCCTGGCAACACTATCTGAAATATTCCTTAGATGTTTGATTGGATTTAGTGGTCCACCAAGTCTGATATTGAATAACTTTATTCCTAGGATTCCAACTTTGCATTTGAAGATGCAAAAATTATTCAAACCCTATTCCCAAGAAGCAAGAAAGGTTTGATTAATGCATTGCATGCTGCCTATAGGCAGTGAATAGATATTTGAGGCAAAAGGCTCACTTTCAAGCATTTCCAGTTTTCATTAGCATTCCATTTTGACACATTATCCACTCTAGTGATTGACAAAAAGAGACAAACAATTTACAGCTTCTTTTGTCTTAATTATATGCATGAGATCATGGCCAGGGGCAAATTTGGATGAGGGATGCAGAGAAAGAATGAGGGAGGAATGAGAGAGAGAGACAGAGAGGGTGAGTTTTTTCAGCAGTATAAAAAGGTGCTATAGCTTGTGATGATGAATAGCCCTCCCCAGTTAGTCCTATCCATGGGCAGCACCGTGACTAGAGTCCTCCTGATATATTCACAGCCCAATCTCAGTCTCCTCTTAGTTTTAATAAGGTCATCAACTTGACTGAAAGATGCATCCACCTATAATCCGAGGCCCTGTCTGCAAAAGGAGTTCAGAGACATTCTTCCCTCATCATCAGCGTCCTCTATTTCTGTCATCATCCCTCAGTATTTTTCATTTAAATTAGCCAACTCGGATTAGATTATATCTGACATATACAGTGACCTGACCCCTTTCTGATCACTGCAGATATCTATAATGTTGAATTGAAGGCAAGTCATCAAAGTTTGAGAATACCTGAACAGTAGATGTGTGCTGAAAGAGTGAGTGCACACTCAGTCATCTAAAGAACTACGTCCTTCTTGGACAGCCTTTGGGTTTCTAGTGAGTGATTCATGCAAGTATTTGGCCTTTGCTTAGCCTGCCCTAGATCGTATCAGAATCCACCAGACTAATTTTGCATTCAGGAGAAGGCACAGCCTGAGAAGATAGCTCCCTTCAACTTATTGAAATGCGCTGTGTGCCATCTTGTCAGTTGTAAAATTGTGTGAAACCAAGACAAAAGCATAGAGGAAATGCTCGCTCATAAATCATTGTGCAGCATTCCCTTTGACACATCCTAACTCAACATCCTACTATTAAATCAGGCGTTGCCAAATATCAGTGTGCAGATACTCAGCTACTGTGCCGAATCTGTGAACTATTCAAACAACTGGGGATTGCGGAGCTCTGTGCGGATGGAGTAGTGCTTGGAAGTAGAACCCACAGTATGTAGTCTTGGACCTTTCAGTTATGACAAAAATAGTTCTGCGTCAAGCATAACGATTCGGCACAGTTCATCCATAGGGTTGTCTCTATACGTTTCCACGCATATTTTATGTAACATGTCTGCTTATCCGTTTGACTCTTGCTTGCCAGAATGATCACCAAATAAGGTCTGAAAGATCATTGCTGCAGCGTTGGCTGGTTTAAGTAGTTCTGTCAATCACTGAAATGTTGACAACATTCGCTCAGCAAGCAGTTTTTCAGAGTACATAATAATTTACATGCTGCAGCTGCACGTTTCCTTGTGTCAGCTACAACACTATGCTGGCACGAGGGCGGTTCTAGATTTTAAAACCTAGTGAGGTCTCTTGTGCTCACAATTTGGTTGAAATATTCCTTCCTTGAACGAGGAGAATGTATATATCTTAATCTCATTTGATAGCTGTGCTTAGACAGAGTAATCTCTTCCAACATTATGTGCAGCGTGAAGCTTATCTCTTTAAAGAGGATGCTTTTTCTTGTTTTACCATGAAACTGCTTCTGACTGAAAGAGCTTCAAAGGGCTTCTTTGTTTCATAATGTGCATGCAGCTCATTCATGGGCTTGATCTTCTTCTTATTTCCTCCCCCCGCTCTCTCTTTCTCTCCTTTTCTGTCACTTCTCTCCCTCTCCCTCTCTCGCCTTCCATTCCTTCTCCTCCAGCCTAATTTGAGACAGTCATGGATCCATACCCAGTCTGAAATTGTAAATCTTAGTGCTAGTTTTTTTGTTGTTGTGGAAGGCAATTACTCCTTATAGCAGTACAATTTCCTCCCGTTTCTCATTTGGATTACTTATGCGTTTGTTTTCATTTTGTCCAGTTTTACTTTTGCCTAGATACAGCCCTTCTAGAGGAAAATGCCTTTTGTAATATATAGGGTTTTTAACTTTATTGTCTTTATCTGAGGTGATCGGATTTTGTAGTGCATTTAAATTGGAGCTCAGTGTTGTGTCTGCATTTCAAGCTTTCTACCTCCCATTAGACAGATAAAATGTTGCAAGGCTGCTTCTCTATTCTAACTTGACACACAACAGGAAGGTGGAGTGAAATGTAATTTTAGTGAAGGCAGAACGAAATTGGATGAGAAGGCCTATAAGGTAAAGGAATCCCTTCAAGAAGTAGTTGCTAGGGGGGCGGAGGGACTTGATTTACTACAATGATTGCTCACATTTGCAAAAAGGCTAAATAACTTACATTGTATGTCAATGTTTCTAGGGCAAGTATTGTAAAATGTAAGTAAAACAGGAACAAAAGCTAATGATTAGCAGGTTTGGAAATGCTTTTGATTAAAAGGAAAATGAGCAGGGCAAAGAACCAACTGCCTTGTTAAAAAATGTCCTGGTCTGTTTACTTTCCTCTTAACATTAATCTCTGCCTTAAAGCCTGGTCCGTAGAATGGTTACAAATGAACCTGAGTAAACTAAGAAAATACCCTAACAAGCTCTTTGGCTTTCTAAGACAATTGACAAATCTACGATCTAAGAACAAAAACAGGAGGAAGAATATCTCAGAATATATTAAACATCACTGTATCGATCTGTACCTCTTTTTATCTTATTATCCCAAATAAAATGTGATATTCTTACTAATGGTATTATTTGTCAGTACACTTGTGTTGGTAAAACTTGTGCTCAAAAGAATAAAAATAACTCAAAATGTTGTCTTGTCATTGCAGAGTGTCAGCGAGTTTGGCTTAGACATCATAGAGACTCCTGAAGGGGACAAGTGGCCGCAGCTCATTGTTCAACAGAACCTAGATCGCGAGCAGAAGGACACCTTCGTTATGAAGATAAAGGTAGAGGATGGTGGCAACCCCCCCAAGTCCAGCACTGCCATCCTGCAAGTCACCATCTCCGATGTTAACGATAATCGTCCCGTCTTCAAAGACACTGAGCTGGAGGTCTCGGTGCCAGAGAATGCCCCCATGGGAACATCGGTTGCTCAGCTGCATGCCTCAGACGCAGACCTTGGTTCCAATGCGCAGATCCACTTCACCTTCAGCAACCAGATCTCTGCCTCAACCAAACGTCACTTTTCCATCGACAGCTCAACAGGACTGATCACTGTGAGGCAGTCTCTGGACAGGGAGGTAACTCCTGTTCACAAACTCATCGTGCTTGCCAGTGATGGCAGCTCTACTCCCTCCAGAGCCACAGTGATTGTTAATGTAACAGATGTTAATGACAATGTACCCTCCATAGACACTCGCTACATTATCAACCTGGTTAATGGGACTGTTCTGCTATCTGAAAATGCACCTCTCAATACAAAAATAGCCCTCATCACTGTTACTGACAAGGATGCAGATCTTTTTGGCAAAGTAGCTTGCTACACTGAACATGATGTTCCTTTTCGGTTGAAGCCTGTCTTTAATGATCAATTCTTACTAGAGACAGCAGCCCCCCTAGATTATGAGACGACTCGAGAATATGCAATTAAGATAGTGGCCTCGGATAGGGGGACGCCTCCTTTGAACACTTCAGCTATGGTTTTAATTAAAATCAAGGATGAGAATGACAACGCACCCATCTTTCCCCAGCCGGAAATCCAACTTTCCATACCGGAGAACAATGACCCCTCTACACAGTTAATAAAAATCACCGCCACTGACGCAGACAGCGGACATAATGCTGAGATTATTTATACTCTTGGCCCTGATGCGCCTGACGGGTTTAACGTAGACAGACGGTCAGGAATTCTCTCTGTTGGCAAACGACTGGACAGAGAGAAGCAGGAGAGGTACTCATTCACTGTCATAGCGAGGGACAATGGCTCTGCTTCCCTGCAGAGCAATGTCACCGTCAGGCTAATCGTCCAGGACCTTAATGACAACAGCCCAGCTTTCACACACCCCGAGTACAACTTCTATGTGCCTGAGAACCTGCCTCTCTATGGAACTGTGGGCTTAATCACAGTGACGGATGCAGATGCGGGAGATAATTCAGTTATAACCCTGTCTGTTTTGAACGGAAAAGATAATTTCATCATCGACCCCCAAACCGGTGTTATCAAACCCAATATAACGTTTGATAGGGAGCAGCAAAGCTCCTACACTTTTATGGTTAAGGCAGTTGATGCGGGGCAACCTCCAAGTTCCTCCTACGCCAAGGTCACTATCAATGTAGTCGATGTGAACGACAATCGCCCTGTGTTCGTGATCCCATCCTCCAATTACTCATATGACCTAGTGCGAACCACCATCACCCCTGGCGCTGTGGTCACCAGAGTGTTTGCCATTGACAATGACACAGGTATGAATGCTGAGCTGCAGTACAGCATTATCAGCAGCATCATCATCACATCTAGGGTCTCCCCTCGAGGTCTTTTCTCCATCGACAAAGCGACGGGTAACATAACACTGCAGGAGAAAATAGTGACAGCTGATCAGGGACTGCATAGGCTGGTAGTCAAGGTCAAAGATCTAGGTCAGCCTGAGTCATTACATGCTATTGCGCTTATTCACTTGTTTGTCAATGACACTGTGTCAAATGCTACCTTTATCCAAGAGCAGCTGAGAAAAAGTATGGAGACACCTTTGGATCGTAACATAGGGGAAGGTGAGGTAACACCTCAAGCCAACGGATATGTTATTGTTGTCATAGCAATCATAGCAGGGACCATGACTGTCATCTTGGTGATATTTGTGACTGCCTTGGTGCGCTGCCGACAGACACCCAGACATAAAGTGGTACAAAAGGGCAAGCAGAGTGGCGAGTGGGTGTCCCCCAACCAAGACAATCGTCAGATCAAGAAGAAGAAGAAGAGAAAGAAGCGATCCCCAAAGAGCCTCCTCTTGAACTTTGTGACAATAGATGAATCCAAGCCTGATGACCCCACCCATGAGCATGTTAATGGTACACTTGATCTCCCTGTGGAGCTAGAGGAGCAAACCATGGGGAAGTACAACTGGGCCACCACGCCCACCACCTTCAAACCCGACAGCCCAGATTTAGCCAAACATTACAAGTCTGCGTCCCCTCAGCCTACATTTCAAATCAAACCTGAGACTCCAGTGGCCCCAAAGAAGCACCATGTGATCCAGGAGCTCCCCTTGGACAACACGTTCGTGGTGGGCTGTGACTCACTCTCCAAGTGCTCATCGACTAGCTCCGACCCGTACAGTGTCTCAGAGTGCAGCTGTCAGGGGGGATTCAAGACTACGGGGCAAATCTCCACCCGACAGGTAATTCATGACTTCCTTCTTAAACCCACCCACACTAGTCCCCACTCACACTCCCCTTGCTGTCCCATGATA
Source organism: Dissostichus eleginoides (assembly GCA_031216635.1). Classification (NCBI taxonomy): domain Eukaryota; kingdom Metazoa; phylum Chordata; class Actinopteri; order Perciformes; family Nototheniidae; genus Dissostichus; species Dissostichus eleginoides. The sequence goes on from CM062271.1 coordinate 18,004,955, forward strand.
GGTGATGTGAATGGGGGAGGGTGGCAGCATGGAACCATGGGATTTTCCCACACAGACCATGACCATGTCTACATGAATGTCATTTGCACTTAAAAAGCGAAAGAATACAAGATAATTTTTCGTAATTAATAGAGAAAACCTTTCACTATACTGATTGTTACTAATTCATATATTCACCCTCCTTCATTAGCAATCATAGTTGCATAATCGTTTACAAAAATACATCTGCAGGCTAATTTCATATTCAAAAACTTGAGAAGAGGAGGCAGTGCAATTAGGATGGATAGCTATTTTAAACTTCACCGTGAGTGGTTGGTTGCAATGTAGCCTGATTCAGAAGAGCCTGGGATGGGTGGCATTGATTGAATTCTCTACTGATGTATTTGAGGTCAAGGGCGAATGATGCTCTGTGTTAATATTTTTGACTGACTCACTGGCAGTGCTAAGATAGCACTTAATATTTGTTTTTAAGAGGGCTAAGCAACAAATACATATTGCAGCCACAGTGACACTTAATCCTGTATTCATCTGGTCAAACATTTTTGAAGGTAATAGCAGAAAGAACAAACTGCTCTTGACATGCTTAAACAACTTGATAAACAGTCCCACTTTTTGTGGATTCTATCCTCAAAATATTAAGTGCTATCTTAGCACTGCCAGTGAGTCTTTGTGGGAGAGAGGCTCATTTGAATGCCAAGGTAAAGAAAAGGGCTTATGATTCTGTAAGAGATATATGCCAAATGCGAAGTGCCCCAATAAATAAAAGCTGGCCAGGGAAATAAATGTAAATCAGAGGTAAGAAGAGGTGGCCTTGCTTAGTGCTGACAGCCAGAGCAGAGCGCTATGGGGAAGACTGAGTACTTCTTAGGGCGGGGGGAGGGGGTCACAGGGATCAAGGTGACGCAGAGCCTTGAGACCAATATACTTAAACACCAAGGGAGCAGTAGTCCATAAAAAGCCTGCCAGGCCAATGTTGCTTTTAGCCCATAAATGCTCTACTTTAATGACTGCAATTATTGTTATAAACGACATATGTAGATACGCATTCTTTACATTCTCTAAAATACGCCACATAGGAGAGGCAGAAATGACATCACAATAAAGGCGTGCCGCTGTTGTAGTTTGTTAGAGATTACACTGAAGATCATTGTATCTCTAATACATTGCATTTTATGTACATGTTGATATTTGACCTGCTATCACCAGCACAATTGAAACTAATCAAGGCTGAATAGTTTGTGCATGGGCTAACAATATATCGTATACATGGATATATCCATATATTCCCTCAGTGTCGAACCAGATTCAACCATTTTAATGTTTTGCTTTTCGTATGTTTTTGTGTCTCTTTTTTTTGAGGGTTTGGTTGTTTCATTGCAGCATTGGCTTTTGTTTTTGTTACTGTTTTGTTCATGATTATTACAACTGCCATTCATCCAATTCTGGTTCAATTTCATAATATTGCATCAATCATTTCTTTTGTTTGATGATGAGGGGCTTGCTTTTGTTTGTGTGATGCCTGATATTGCAGACATTTTTAAGATCTTGGGTTCATTTCTGTCTTTTTGCTCCCAGTATGTTCTGTGTGACATCCAGCAAACATTTATTCCTCATGGCATAGTTTTGATAAATGACTTTTGATCCCATGAAATATTGTGCTTAGGTTAATTTATGAAGACACCCACACAGTGTTGATAGTCATTCCCTTCATCCACCTTTTATTTGAAATCCTGGTTAAGAGCTATGCTCTGCCATTGTAAATTACACACCAGCCAACATGCCCGTGGTACCAACGATTTAATTCATAATGTGTTCATATGACACACTGACGAGATGCCAGGATGATTTTCCCCTCTTACTGGTAGTGACTGCCCTGAAATATGCATAAATATTCTGTCTTTGCTTTCCAATTCCAAATTATTATCCGTCATGAATGCTATGCATCAAGGATTTAAATTGATTTTCTCTTATGTGGCTGATCAGACTGGAGTATTTTTGTCAGAATAATTTAAAATCAATGAATATATGATTAGTAAACACCCTGCCAAATATTCAGTCTCTGTTTAAGTCAGTTTATTTCTAAAGTACTCTATTTGTATTCATTTCTCTAAGAGAGGTCAGATTTAATATTGTCATATTTTGGTTTCACATGCTTCGCAGAATTTGAATACTATAAAAAAAGACCCATGGGTTCTACTCACCAACCATATCTCCAAGGATAATAAGCTGATAATACATCTTTTTTTTTTTGTCCCCTTAAGCAATTGACAAGTGATGCCTCCCACTTTAGACATTAGATTTCCCACCAGTTTTAAGTGTGCTTATTTAAAGCCTGTGTCATGGAAAAAAAGCATGAAGCTTTGCGTAATGAGAATCGGTGGCTGCAAAGGTTAATTAAATGCACTAAAGGGTTAATCACTCGTAATACAGTATGATTAAAATCACCGTAATTAGGTTTCGTATGAAGCTGATAAGAAAGAAGAAAAAAGGCAGCCGTCCTTTAAGATTATCAGCGATGCAACGCACTATCCACGATTCACGTTCTCTACATCCAAGCGATGTGACAATAGGTGATCGGCTGTCCTGTTTGTTGAAGCTATTATAATTTCCTCTCCTCTTAATATTATCTTCATGTTTCTTTAAAGCAAATCTTTTTTTCCAAAGTCTAAAGAAAAACACTTAAAAACAGCACTCCTCCATAGTGGTTGTTGCTTTCATCTGAGGGGGTAAAAAAAGAGAACACTTGAGAATACTCTAGAAAATCAAGAGATTATTTCAAGTGTGGCTGTTAAAACAATAGCTGCATTTGTTCTGTCAAGGCCAGCAATTGATTCTCTCTTGAGCCTTAACCTAATACCAGAAGTCAAAAAGTGAAGATTACAGCCAGGTTGTCATGTTTTATTTTTTGTTTATCAGAGTGACAGATGGTGCTTTATTGCCCTTAGAGTGATCTCTCTTTGCCCAGCACCCTCCTACGCTCCTAAAGCAGCTGAACAAAAAGCAAAGAAAAAAGCCCACCTATCAAATAACGATGTGGAGGGCACATACGAGGAGATAATTATGGTTGAAGGTCACCAAAATGTTTTCAGGGACTTTACAGATGTAGCTGATAAAGACTAAAGCTTGTAAAAATACTTCAGAGACCACAGATTTGTGTCACCATATGGCTTCATTATACAGCGAGAGCTGTATTTGCAAATAAAACCCCTCCTCCCTCCTACCCTCCCTTCTGAGTTTTCACACATCTCATCATTTTCTTTTAACCCCTACCCTGTGATATTAGAGGTCAATCTGCCTCCAGTGATGAGGAGCTCTTTAGAGAGTATGTGCTTTAGTGGAGGCAGATCAAACGGGTACCCCCCGCCTGAGTGATCTCAGACATCCCCATGCATATGCAGGGAATAAAAAGGCTAATACATTCTCTAGTTTGGCCCGTAATTGTGGGCCCACAGAGCATGTAGGGTCACCGGTTAACGAAAATCACCTATGGCTTAGTGTAAAGTAGGAGAAGCTGCTGTCAGTGTTTTTGTAGAATCACGCAAGAATACATCGCAGTTTTATTAACTACCCCTTAGACCATAATTGTTGTAGTTGTGCCTTATTCATATATCCAATTTATCATACTGTCTTTATAAAAAGATCATTTAATGAATGCATTAGAAAACAAGGGCCATATGGAACAAATCTTTGCATACGTTCATTTATTTGTGTGGGTGATGGTATGGGCCTCTCACAAGCCACCCATGGTCTGATGACAATATGCTATGCTGACTCATAGCATTGCATAGCCAAGGGTAGAAGCATGATTTGAAAACGCTTGTTAAACAATCTAATGCTCTATTTTTTCAATTTTTATTTTATCACCACTGTTTAGTTTTTTTTGTTTTTATATTTATTTTGAGTCATTGCATCACTGTGCCTTGCTAATGTAAGCACTAAACGTTCAGGTTATTCCCAATTCAGATACTGGCAGATTTGTTGCTCTTAAGAACAGCAAAATGTCATATTCTGTACATATCAGAGGACCCACTGGCAAGGGTCCGAAAGTAAGAGTGGGCCTAAATTGATCCAAATGGCTTTTTGAGGGGAAAGGAAGAGTGCTGCACTAGTGTGGTGGGAGACAAAAAGACAAATTGGGAGTGATAATTGGATAAGATTGCATGCTCTGATAAGTACAGGAAAAATGCACAAGTTTGAACACTTGTAGCATTCTTCAAGGATACCTGACAAGATAATGATTTGATTGCCAGCCGTGCCTTGAAGAATGCTTTTTTTTTTATCTTCTACACTCTCTTCGGAGATTTCTTATTCAGTGTTCAGGGTATCCTCACACTGATAAGGCTACAGCTTAGGCTTCTCAGAGCTCGATGATATTGTAACTACAATCTCCCTATATCTGTCTGTCTCTCTATATTTCAGGAGACGTCACTGAAACCACCACACTATGGCACACTCTGTGGCACAGGTACAGCTCGCTCCCACAGGATTAAAATCAATCTCTAGCTTCCACTACCTAAAGCGAGAAAAAGAGAGAAAAGAGAGAGGGCAGAGGGAGGAAAGAAGGAATGCGAAAACTGAAGAGGTGAAACAAGTACTTTATGTCTCTACAGCCTCAAACCCCCACCTCTTCATACAATCGACAGAAAAGATGAACTTGGAGAGGGGGGGGGAGGAGGGTTTCTCATAAAAAAGAGAGACGCTTCATGTTGCCTGCCTGAAACTTGACAAAGGTCCTCCTGTGAATCTGTTGGAAATTTGAAATGCTTTATTGAGTCCTATGCTATTACTTACCTGTGTCAGTGAGGACTAAACTGTATGCCCTGACCCTCCACGAGAAATGTCCCTCTGCAGCACCCACTTTGTAAAATAGGTGTCAAATACAGTCAGTAGTTCTGTAAAGTATGTTTATATGTATGTATGTATATCTATCACAGAGTTGATGGTGTTTATATTTATTGATTCCATTTCTTTGCCTTGTTTTCATAACTGCCTGGTGGCCATTTTATTTTCTTACTTTCTGATTTTTGTATTATTTGACGTTGCTCTACCTGGGCTTGCTCATGGAATTAATGATTTATAGTGTATTTATGCTGCAAAGTCGACAACCTGTAGACTTACATACGTATTGAGCCCGCATCACAGTGGACCTTTCTGTCCAACTGTTGCCACTGATACAATTGTTGTTGAAGAGTGTGGCTAGCGCTACAGAAATATGCATGGCCCCACAAAACGATCACATTTGTAGTGCTTCACTACCGTGCTACCGATCGCCATGCTGTTATTACAGCGGCAGGAATTGCAGGACAAGTTTAATACTTTCGGCTAAGCCACATTCACAAGGGACTAACTGCCGGGGATATAATCAAAAGCTGTTTATGTAGGGCAGATTTGAAGAGCACTAAGCCTGACCTTTTGTGTTTCGCTTTCAATTCGGAAGTGATTTAACCTGTAAGATCCGCGTTAAAATGACTCCAGATGAAAAAAATAAATAATAATCCTCTGGCAGTCTTTAAAATAAATTGTTGGGTTTAAGCATAAATTACTTGACTATGTGCATGTATTTGCACTGACAAAAGAAATGTTCTGATGAGAAGAACATCAAACACCAAAATGAAAAGGTAATCCAGGCTTTGGTTTAAAAACCGCAATAAGTTAATATTTGACAGAAAATCCACTATGGTGCACTTACTACTACTTCTTAGGCGTTTTGTTCAGAGCATCCTTTTGCTTCTACCGTGTCTACACCTATAGAATTATTAGGTACAGTATGTCCTGCTAGAATAATCTCTACAGTATACACCCGTAAATGGCTTGATGGGTTAGCAGCATTGTTGTTCAATAGTCCTGTTAATTGGTGAGCTAAAGACCGCTTTGATAAGTAAGGCATAAAAGGCACCTACAGTGCATACATATAACCATAGAATTAGAATCATTAAAATGGACATAGCCAGTGTAGTCAGTTAGAAATGTACAGATGGACTGGACCAGAGTCTGTTTCTCTTCTTGTGACTGACTATATATAGTTAAATGAAATCACTTCACGGACCAGAAGCCTTTTGGATTTAGTGCCAGTCTTAATATGTCATGCTACTACAGACTATGTCTATTTTAACGCTTTTAATTTTATGTGCAGTGCCTCTTTGTGAGGCAGGTTGTTATTATTGAAGGAGGTATATTCATGTAATTATGGTATCAAATGTATTCACTACTGCGTAGGGGCCACAGTATGAAGTAAACATAGCATCCTAGCACTGTGTAATGATTAGATTTGCCTGATCTTTGGGGAAAAGAAAAAAAATACTCATACATGGGGAGAGCTTTTTTCCTTGTAAGGGAGACAGAGAACCTCACTTTTATTCAATGTGAAGTACAATATGCACCTTACATGATCTTTGTAATTGACTTTGATTTGCCAGTGTGGAGAAAACTGTAAATGTTTTGTTTATGTATGTGTGCGCTTCTGAAATTTATTAAAGTCTTTTGCATTGTATTGCACATTTTGACGACTCTTTTTATTCATTGCCTTGAGCATCCAATATTAGTCTGCATCACTCAGTCAGTTGAGTTTTCTGCACACTATGCTTCATGAGAACAGTAAATCTAAAAATAAGATAAAAACATGTTGTGGAATAATCATTTGTTTTTCTCATGTATAGATAGCTAGAAGCATATAGTACATGTCAAACAGGCTTATGGCCTGTAAAGTATGTGTAGCGGTGTTTGGACACCAGTAATTGGCTCATTTCAGCGTTGGAAAAACTGCCCATGCCCTCTTTTCTTCTACATTTTGCAACAATATAGCATTTAACAGGGAGAATGAGACGAAGAAATGGTTTGGATATACATCGCTCATTAGGAACAGCTTACAGATAAAAGTTATGGAAATTTGGTGGCAGCACATCCTTTGAAGTACACAGACAGTACAGCAGTAGAAAAAGCTTTTTTTGGAACATCTTTTTTTTGTATTTCTCCTCCATGAGAGCTGATAATTATCATTTGATAATGCTAACCCTACTATTATGATGTACAGTTATACACAGACACAGGGTTTAACACATCTGAAAGGAAGATTGATGCTAGAGGGTGCAATAACATTGTGTTATGCAGTATTTATGCGGATTTGATCCAAAAATACAGACTTGAAAGGCATAAAACAAAGCCAGAGAAGAGACAACAGAAAATGTTTAATTGCTTATCAAAGTTACTTCGTATTTTAAAACTGAGAAAGAGCTAATCAGTTCCCTCGGGAAATGTGTCCTTGGTGATTTGAGAAAATGGTGCGCTCTCAAGTAGAGCATTCTCTTATAGAGGGAGCATAAATGTCAGCCTTCTAATAATAGATAAATGTAAACCCGCTAAATGCCTCGTCCTTACTTAGAAAACACAGAGCTTTGGTAGATCTTAAGGTAGTTGTATCTCTTTGAGCTTGATAAATTATGATAAGATTTTTCATGTTATGCATAATTAGGTAATAATATGTTTTCAAATGAGCCGTAAAACTAAAACACCAACAAAGCCACAGCACTAATGAGTATTAACATTTGTGCATGAAGAAAGAGTAGGCGATAAATGGATTTTCCTTCTTCTTTGGAGTGCAAAGTCAAAGGTGAAAAAGAAGGGATGATAGGAAAGAGATACACATTAAGTGGAAGCAGGAGTTGCCTGTCGGTTTATAACCGAAAATGTCTTAGGACCATTTTGTTGTTGTTCCTCTGTTTCCACAGGACCGGCAGTTGTTACGGGTCTCAGCATGTGCTTGTGATTTGGTCAGCTCACATTAAGTGCATTTCCTGGAGATTTTTTGCATCTATAAAACGACTTTTAAAGGTTGTCCCGTGGTTGTATTACAGTATGTGACTGAGGGAAGTGATTCCAGATTTTCTTTGCTGACATATTGATTTATGATTTATGAGGAAGCAGTATTCAATTTCATCTAACAGGCCAGGAAGCTAGTTACTTATATGTAGTAAGTTTGATTACACGTAATGCAATAAAATGTCTGCTGATGGAGCAAAATATACAGAACTGCACAGAGGAGCTTACACAGACACAAGCAGCAATTCATTGTGCTGTCGTATGGCGGCAAACCATATGGTCTTCATTAATTGTATTTTTTTTCTTTCTTTAGTTTCTTTTATTTCACCATTCACAGTATTGCTTTGGGCTTCCTCAGTAAAGCATGTTGTGCAGTTTACTGTCGTATAAAACCTTCAGATGCACTGCAGTTATCAAGCATTAATGTTTATTACTATGAATAAAAACCTTTAAGCCTTTTAACCACATGTAAAGTTTGTCATTGTGAAAAGGAGCACACAAAGTTGGCCCGGTGACTTTTCCCAACCTTGAAAGTGCAATCAGTGCAATCAGTACCTCATCCCTGATATCCATGCTTCCCCTTTGATATATAACATAATACTAGAAGCTATTAGTTATTCATGTAGGTAGCATTGCAAAGTAGCTGTTGAGATGGCAAAACCCATTTTCTTCACATTACATTGATTTTACAAGCCACATTTTCTGCTGCAGACGGTATAGAATAACAATTCCAGATTGCAGATGATTTAAAAATAAATCTGCAGTTGCAGCTAGCTTTTATAAAAATCAGTGTGCAGTAAATAATCTGAACACTTCTAGTGGTATTTAATTAGATGTCTTTAAAGTTGTAGGAAATCAGTGAAAAGAAGAATGTATGGATTTGTTTCCCCCTCTTTACACATTATGAATTAGAAGATGTTGGCAGCCAGCGATATCTTCTTGTAAATCCTAACACACCTGTTTAATTTTAGTAGAGACATCAGGTGCCCTCAACATGGATCTTGTATTTTGGCATTCTGTACTTCTACTTAAAACCATGTATATGTTTAATATTAATATTGATTTAACGTGAAATGTTTTAATGTGATGATGTAATGCTATGGGTGTCTATAGTTGAGGTCAATTAGCCTAGCAGCAAGCATTTTCAGGGTAAGATGTGAAGTTGTCCTGAAGCGATACTGACTGTCTAAGCAGGGGCTATTTATGCATGTGCTGTGCAGTGGTGCAGGAAACAAGAAGATGCTGTCTTTCAGTTGCACTCCACTCAAGGCAACACTCCACACAATTGCTGCCAAATCTCTGCCAAACTGAATAATTCAATCATCCCCCATAGCTGCGGTGGTCTAGCTACCTTTGTGCGTGCAACAATCAAATCAGTGTGGAAGCCCGCCGAGTGGTTCTTTCTGAGACACTGAGTAGCTCTACAGCCCGGAGATTGTTTTCATTGAAAACAATTCTGTTGATTAAACGAGGTGTGACTGTGGAGCGAGGATCTGAGGAACATCGATTGCTTGTACAATTGTTTGTTCCTTGTTAAAAGTGTGATCTAAAACAGTAGTTGTTGATAGTGTGCAAGGGGCATATGGTTTGCCAGTGTGCCTGCGAGACAGTTAGTCTGTCACTGTCCCCTCTTAAAACATCCCGTTTAGAAAAGTCCCCTCATGATTTCCAGACACACACAATGTTTAGAGATGTATTTGCTAGGACATGGCTTTGTCAGGGCTTGATTGTTTTGTTGAATATATGTTACTACAGTTGTTACAGTAGGGATAAGTGAGATTTACAAGCATTCTTTAGTAGACACCCCATTTCCCTCACCCCACCGCTCTTTGAAGTAATCACAAGGTTTCAACCTTAGTTCTCCTAATGCAGATTTAACACTAATCCCTGCTGCGTACAAAACCAAATACAGTAAAGAGAAGGCGAAATGCATTTATCATTGTAGCTACCAGGTGCATCTGCATTCTGTGGACATCTGACTAAGCTACAGCCCAAAGAGGTTATTTGCATTGAAATGTGGCCCTGATTGTATCCTCTTTGAAGCTTATAGAGGAAAACCTGTCCAGCAATCTATCATGCTGTTGGGGCTAATAAATGCAGTTTTCGAACCTAGGCACATCCCACTGTGGGTCATTGTTAAACAGTGATTCTGTCAATGTCGTGTAAAGAAGAGCCTCTTTTCTGAAGTGTAACAGAGCGCCAGACTAATTGAGTTACAACAGTCAAAAACAAATGCATTTGAACACTAGTGCTACATTAAATGTGTGGAAATTGGTGAACCGTATACTATTGATAACAAAAACGACCATTCCTGAAAGTGATGTTTTAGCTTGAGAGAATTAACCATATTGTGGACATTATCATGACAGATTGGAGCAGTTGCATGTCACCATGCTAAAGGTAGCCAGACTGAAAGGCAAAAACTTAAGACATTGTCCAAGGAGGGCCATGTCTTTGTCCTTCCTAATCCTGGTAATCCTCGTACGGAATTCTTGATTTGCTTTGGTAAAAGAGATTGGGACATGATAAGATGCTCTTCCGCCTCCTTAGAATAGCTGATAATCTGGTTTCAACAGAGGACTCAGGGGGTATTTAGCCTGCCTTAACATTTGCCCAAGCAGATGGCGCTGACGGGGGAAGGCGCAACCTTAGCGTCCAACCCCCTCTCTGCATGGTCCACTTCCAGAAAAAAGAAAAAAGAACAGTGGAATGATAATCAATGTTGTTTATTTTGCTACTTGACTCTTTAAGTACTTTCAGCCAGATTATAGGCTTTTGTAGGGGATAATCGGGAGACCGCAGACAATTGCCTTTTTCCATCCTGTCAGTATCCCACAATGAATGCGTAAAGAAGGCAGTTTAAAGTAGATGTCTACTCTTAATTCCTGATCAGTCCCATTGCAAACCCTGTTAAAACGAACTGGACAGTGTGCTAATAACTTCATTTCAAACACCCCCTGTACTCTGAAACTGCAAGAAGGCATCCCAGGGGTGATATCTCTATTACCCCTTTCACACCAACGCGGTTCCAGGGCCGGTTCGGAGCTGGAGCTTGAAAAGCACCGGTTTTTCCTGTTCACACCGCAGCAGAGCCGCCTCTAAGCTCCGGAATCCGGTTCGTTTCAAGCTCCAAAAAGTTGTCGGTCTAGAAAGCAAGCACCGCATACGTCACGCTTACGTCGGATCTGGGCTGTGTCCAAATAACACGCGACATCCGCCTTTCCGCCAGCTTCAACATGATCTGTGGAAATAACATTGAGAATCAGTTTTAATGTTATATCATAGTAATTAATGCTGCAAAGCTGGGTATTTTGAGCTTGGCGCATGCAGAGGCTAACAACAGCTAGCGAATAGGACGTATATTTACCTTCTTTCTCCTACGGAATCGTTGTTGAATTTGATGATGATTGTAAGAACTTTTGAATGTAGCATGTAACGACTGTAAAGTTGGTAGTAAAGTCGTCCCATTTCTTCCATTTCGTTTCGACAGAGCAAAACCAAAACGAGTAGCGCTTCAATACAATCTGCCATTGTTGTTGTTGTCGATGTGAGGGGTTTCCGCACGGTTTGGCTTTATGAAGCAGGCACGCAAACGGTTACGTCATGACGCAAACGATGATGCAATGACGCAGCACCAGTCGGGCTCTGAGCGGTGTGAACAGAGCGGGAGCTGAACTGAAGAACCGGTTCTGAACCAGAAAAGCTCTAGCACGGAGCTAGAACGGGAAAAGCCTTGGTGTGAAAGGGGTATATAAGTACTGGCGTTTGAAGCTCCTTGTTCCTCAATGTGATGACACTCACACTATGAATGCAGAGATCTACTCCAGGGTATCTGCAACACTTCAGGACTGAGCACTGTGTGTGCTGACCTCTTCTGACTTCAGATAGAGGCAAGCCCCCCTCCATACTATGTTGTACAGTAAAAAGAAAGACAGAAAGAAAGAAAGAACACTCGCATTTAATGCAGCTGCACGGCCGTAGGCTATTGTAACTCACAATAGATGTCAAGGCAACTCCTATTTGCTGGAGTTGACTGCATTTCATTTCACTGTTACAACAAGATGCCGTATAATGTCTGTGGCAAAACAATACCTCTGATCACATGCAGTGTGTAAGCATGACTGCATATAAGCTATTACTGTAAGTCGTTCATATTGGTTTACTAAGCCCACATCTCTAACCTTAGGCCTCCGGCAATCTTCTAAGCTTGGACTGGACACCTGCAACAAAGCATTTGTCTAATGAGATCAGCCCATTAACTAATTAGAGCTTCCCATGACATAAGTAGGATGACTGTGGAAATGTTTAAACGTATGGAAATAAAAGCATGTGATGTTCTTCCTTCGCTCTGTGTCAGCGAGGTTGTGTTCTCTAACAGGATCTGGTACATGGCTGTCAGGCTCAATCTGGGGCAGAAACACAAAGACTAGCAGAGGCCCCAAATGCATCCCGCTCAAAAATGTAGACAGTGCAAGTTAATCCAAATGTACACAATAGCATGCTGATTTTCTTTCTGCTCTCTCACTTCATCCAGTGACAATCACAAGGGTTCAACATGAATGCTTGAAAAACACTCAAATGTGAATATCTGATTACATTCAAAGCAGTTTGCATGAGAGCCACAAACGTTTTGCGTTGTAATTGGAACTACATCTAGGGCTTGATATCTTTGTGTCATACTTGCTATGATTAATGCACTAATTACATTTTTCCCCTGTCATCAATGCTGTGCTATGTATGTGCTTCTTTATAATAGAAACACACTGAATGGGCTTGAGATGTGTATGAAAACCGGTTGCATTTCAGCTTGGAGGTATACATTGAGCCATTAGCAGAGAATAATAGATGGGGAACCACCAACAGCTAATGCTACTCAGTGGTAACACACATTGTACAGCTTACTCTAATGGCTTGGATCTCTACCTGTATATCAATGATAGGACGCTGTTGGCTCTTTGAGTGGAAACTACAGCATTAACCTGCACAACAGGAGCAAACATCTCTAAGATTTTATCACATTTTCACCAAATCACTTTTCACTATCAGAAGCAGCTCTGCTATCTTCAATACCTTTACTTTAATAGCATTTTTCTTTTATGGTAGATAGCAACGTAAAATATAGTTATAGTGTTGGGGATCATATTCCACTGTGAAGTAAAAGGATAGTCAGAGCTTTAAACATGAAAGCAGAACAGAAACAGGTATATTTTGAGGAGTCTTCTTAAATAATGTGTGTGATATTCACTGATGGTCATAAAGAATTGATGTGCATGCAGTCTTCAAAAAGAAGCAACCACTGATTCCGAAGATCAGTCACTCAGATTATTACATGTCATTTTCTTTCTTTTTTGTTGGAGAGGTCTTTGTTGCTTGACTGGCCAGACAGTCATTATGGAGGGCTATGGCTTCATGTCATGCTGCACCATGAATTTTAGAGGAAATTGGTGCTCCTCATACACCCCTTGAGATGCTTCTTTTTTTAACAACCCTTTGCAGTTATGTCTTGGTTAAAACTTTATTTTTAAAGAACTGACTTCACTTACAGTTTCTTTTGGGATGGTATTTCTGTTTTTCTATCTTTTTGAAGGGAAAACTCATGATAAAAGAACCTGAGCACTTTCAAAATCATTTGTTGAAGGTCTTCTTCTTTTACAATAAATATTTTTTTAGCCAACCCAATGTGATTCGAATAGTTGGATCAGAACAACTTAATCCATCTTCCAATAATAAGGCTATTGTTATTTTTCTTTACGCTACTTCTTTCTATTTTTAAGAGTCTATGTAAACAGTTCATACTTCGCAATTCCCACTATGTTCTCTCCAAATCCGTTTTTTTCTGCTTGTGGTTACCTGTGATTGGGGTTATATTCTCTGTTTCCAGCGAAAGAAAAAGACCCGGGTATCCTGGAGAATTGCACATGTATTACAGATAAATTCACTACATAAATTACCGATGCTCCACACATATATACAGGCACTGCTTGTGATGGAGCACACGTGTTCAAGCCCAGAGGTAATGGACAACACTTCAGTGAATTGTGCCGACCTTATTGTATTGTGTGGATGATTGTGTTATGCTCCCTCAGATAATGACTGTGCCCTACTTTGACTTTGAGGCAGTGACCTTAAATAAGGCACACAAGTGAAATCCGAGCCTGGATGAACCTGGAAGTGATTAAGGTCACCCAGACACACAACATTTATTTGACCCCCCCGCTGACTCACATCGACCAATGTCTGCAAATCCTTGGGAGTCTTTTGTGGGATTTCTCCTTAATGCAAACGTTGGCCATTGATAAAATGTTTGGGAAGAGTGTCAGGGTGATTAAATACACCTGCAAGAACAGACACTGATTATTTAGTACCCTATTGTCCTGAGAGGTGCAAAAAACATGTTGTTCCCTCCTGACATGACATAAAGGCTATAGATTTCTGGTAACAAATCAAAGTTCAACTCGACAAGTAGCCAAATGTATTTCTTTATAGACATTTTCTTAATGCAACCAGTTCGCATTATGTGATCCACAAGACTCACTTCAATTGGCCTTCTTTTCAACTGTTCAACAATAGGATATAGAGTTCAATTGACGAATGGTGCACAGCTTGCTGCGACTCACGTGTCCAATATTGCTGTGTTCTCGCTATGGGTGCTGACTGTACAGAGGGAGAGTCACTGAGGTCACAAATAGTTCAATGGCAACTATCAGTGGAAGTACATAGTAATGCAGAGCAATATCACTCAGTCAATGCAATAAGATGAATAAATAATTATTTATAGTTTCTGGGGGAGTATGCAAATACATCTAAGTACTTAAAGTGCACCTATCATGCTATTTTTAGGCAATAGCATAGGTCTCAGATATATAAAAATATATAAAAAACATGTCTATGAAGTGTTTTGCTCAAAATACCAAACAGATCACCCATTCTAGCCATGCCTCATATCCCTCTATTTCACTTCCTGTTTCAAAAGTGCTGATTTGGGGTATAAAGCTTTAAAAAAAAAAAAATTGATACAAAAAAAAGGAGGGGGCTGAGCTCATGCGGGAGATTCTACCAGCAGATACTGCGGTGATGGTCCTGGATTATCAAGGATTATTTCTGAAACAGTATGGAGCTCAAAGGCTTTCTCTCTTGCCGGTTATACCACAAGGTGAGTTCCTTTTTATTTCCTGCTTCTTCACACACATGCTCTGTGCACTACAGGTTAGCTCTGAGTGTTAGCGATGCTAATGTAAACATGCACCAACCATATTACGTCCAAAACAGTCGGGCATTGTTTCTGATAGCACGTTTCTGATAGGGCCATGGGTGTAAAGCCAGCCTACATTTCCGATATTACGTTATATCGGACGCAAATCTGGATCAGCTCTGTTGTAGCCCCGTTTTTAGAGATTTGGGTACGGAGGAAAAAAGAGAGGGTTTTATTTTCTGACGCTGCGTGAGTTCCCTGACACACCAGGGACACAATTTATGTATAAAAGACATCAAAAAGTGCATTTTGCATGATAGGTCCCCTTTAAGTATGCATCACATACAAGCAACATATAACATCAAGTGAATGGAGCTGAATGCATCAGAAAAGATGATACAACACTGAATCCTGGATTCATCTCAAATTAAACTCCATTCGGCTCCATGATACATTATTTAACATGGGACTGAAAAGACTGTGTTTCCTAGTCCAGGTCTCATTGACATGATATATATATGCCTCGTTGCTTTGGGGGAAACATGGATAACATGGCATCATGTCTGTCTCTTGAGGGTGGGGTAGATTGAGTGGATCTCCGGCTTGTTTTTGTGCCTTGATATTCTGCTGGGGATCAGTACACAACTCCTCGCCAAAGCCATGACGCCCAGATAAAAAATCCTCTTCCTCTGGTGTGCATGTAAATCAGAGAGTGGGGGATATAATGAAATAAAGAAATGTGGCTGCTTTT
Organism: Dissostichus eleginoides; assembly: GCA_031216635.1. Lineage (NCBI taxonomy): Eukaryota > Metazoa > Chordata > Actinopteri > Perciformes > Nototheniidae > Dissostichus > Dissostichus eleginoides. The sequence continues at coordinate 18,020,713 of CM062271.1, forward strand.
TTCAAGAGGGACCATTGGGAACCACTATTTTTAGACACAACAAAGAGATTGCCAGGGGTGTCCAGTCTCTCTGGTTAAGTTATGGAGTTTTATCCACTTGTCAATGTACAAGCGCTTGTCTCAGGGCTTAGACACATGCTGGGAAGAAATGGAGGCTGTTGTGTCCCCGTAGACAGTGTCAATTAAGCCTCTGTGGTATTCACTGGATGTATGTGTCCATGGATGATAATTATTTCCACCATGATAAATGGTAGAAATCATCAATATGATCAAGTTTTTTTAGTTATGTCCAGATCGTATCCATTAGCAACAAGCATGATAACCCTGAAAGATGACCCTTCCTGCCAGCAGGAAATACTTTGTCACTCAGTCAAATGTGGCAGATGAATAATCAGCATGATCCTGGGGTATTTGTCATCTGGTCTTTCTAATGGGTTTACTGCTGATGATCCAGGTCAGAGAAGGGCAAAGTTGTCCACACCAGAAGTTAAAGACAGATTCTTAAGAGGGATCACAAGACAGAAAGCTCACCTCTTAACCTTCTAGATGTCATACTTTAAACGTTAATCGTATTTTCACATTACCTTTAACCCAAACTCCCACCAAATCTTATCCCTTTTGTTCGTGATGCTCCTCTAAATCTTGCCAAGGTTGCGGCTGTCTGTAACACAGGACATGCAAGGGTGTCCCTTCTTTTATCACTAAGGACTGACGACCATCGATTTATTCTTCTGGAACTGTTTAAGAGATGCATTCCCATAATTTATTGTAACACCATTATCTTTCATATTCTGGAATTCAACATTCAACCTTGAAAAATGTGAATGTGCAGATGCAGCGAGACTGGATCTTTGCAAAGTCAGATATGTACTGGCATTCTTGGCAAAGAGGAGGGGGCAGTAATGCTGCCATGCTTGTCTTTCAGAGATAACACCTTGGAGGTCATTGAATGACTTTGTATAATGTGGGGTCATATGGCCGCCTTAAACGCACTAGGCAACCGACTTCCTGGCATGTGAGATATTTCCTCTCTAGCAGGTTTTTTTTATGTGACTGCGGCTGGTTGCTGATCACTCCATAGACTATTTCCGGAGTGCAGAGCCACACATAAGGGCCCGGGTGATAACAGAAAGGCCAACCTGTGCACATCAACTTGGTTAAAGGTGGGGTAGGTAATTTTGGAGAAACCAGCTCGAGTGCGCTAGAATTTGAAAATACACAGCCGGAAAAAATCTGCCACTTCCTTACAGAGCCCCTCCTCCAACACACACGAACGCGCACATGACCAATGAGGGCACGAGATAAGTTTGTGCACAGATGGAAGCTGACAGGCAGGTAGGCCATCCGGTTATTTTAGCCGGGCCGGCTAAAATGATTGGTCGTGCTTTTTACAGTACTACGGCTTCCACCGATTAATTTTTTTATGGATTTTTTGTCAAAGCACTTAAGATATTCATTGCTATCGGGATGTTAAGAGCATTCCATGGAATATAACAAAAAGTGTATCTCGAGCCGGTTTCTAAAACTTACCTACCCCACCTTTAAGTGTGAAAGTTATAGCAATGTCTGTTCTCCGTCTATAGGATTTCTCATAAAAAATACTTTATGTCAGAAATGGAAACCCATAAATGTATCCTTAACATTCAGGATTAGAATGCTTCCAAAACTAACTGTCCTTGACTACTTTAAAATGAAACATTAAAGGCAGTGCTTGTCAAGACACACATTCCCAGCAAAGTGAAAACTCCTGCCTCTTATCTGTTTGATTTTGCACTTAGGGAATTTTTTCTTCATCTTTTTTCTTCAAACATCAAGTACCAAAGTCATTTACATGTGCTAGGGGCAACCAGAGTTAAAACACAGACATACAACTTGCTGCTGTCTAGAGGCAGTCTATGAGGAAAATAAGGAAGGTATAAGGAATGGGTAAAATAAGGAAAGATAAGAAGGGTAAAATGGAAGGAAAAAATAAAGTAAAGGAGGTGCAGAATGATGAGGGAAATGAGGAGGGGTGAGACCAGTGAAACATAGAGGGTAATTCAATTTGACTAAAACTCTCCGTCGCTTTATACAACTGCATGGGGGATTGGCTTAACCACAAAAAATGATTAAAATTCATGAACTATTGAAGAGTTAGCCAGTCGAAAGTCGATAACATGATCCAATGTTAAAGCAGGAAATATATTTATATATATATTTTTCTAATTACAAATAAATTAAGCCAATAGTTTACCTTAAATGAAAAGCAGGAGAGTTCCCACAGAGATATCTGATCCCATGTGTAACTCATTTAAGACTGATTTGGGCTCCTATTGAGCTGGAAGGCATACTGAAATTAGCGAAGCAAAGCATCTCAACTGCAAAGCACTGTCTAACTCTTGCTGGCTCAGTGCCTTTTTTCCTAGCTTGGAAACACAGCTGACGATTCTGTACTTGAAAACCAGATCTTCAAGGTACAATTAGGTAATACAAAAATAAAACTTCTGGCATGCTCAGGCCTCCAGACTCCATTTTGTATTGTTATACAGATTCATGAATTTCTACTCAGTGGTATCTGGCACTGGGAAATGCACAGTCCATTGTTTCTAATTCTTCTAAACCAGCTGAATCAAAGAAAAATCCAGTGTTTGACTTACATCCATCCACAATGTAAATAACTAATGTATCAGTTGTGCTTAAAGAGGCATACAATGGGCAGAACAGAGAACATTGTGTAGCTGGGATAATCCCTTAGAAGATTTATCCTGACATTGCCTTGAGGGGAATGGTGGGAGCAAGAAGCAGATTCCATTCCCTTCCTTTCTAACTCTCTATCTCTCTTTCTTTGAATACATAGTCACTATCACATCTCCTGATCAGCCCTGTTTAGTTATATTGCATTGTATTCTTTGATATTCCAACTAATCCTTCAAGTGAAGAGATTTAGCCTAAGATTACAGTGATTCAATGAACTTTTGATGATACACTAGGCTACTCACGTATGAAGCCCTAAGGCGTTTTCTTGATGCATGTTACTTGCATTTGTATGTGTGTGTATGTTAAGTAAGGTGGCTGTCTTCATCTCTCATGTGGGCGATTTTGACTGTTACAAGATAACGAGAGCATTGCCATCGATGGTGTGATAGCTTCCCTTAAGCTACGTGAGCTCCAGTAAACGGTTTGCATTTAAAACAAACATGAAGGACAAGCTAGACATGAACGAGGAGAGCTTGAGCTTTCTTAATGTTCTTTTAAGTAATTTTATTTAACAGAATAATCAGTCTTAAGACACCAATTCCCTTTTTAGATGGAACGGAGCCTTGATCGCAGGTTTATTATATATTTTATATATAGGCCTGAGTTCAAAAGCAGCCACCCTGAGATGAGTGAACTATTATTTCTGTGGTCTGGGTAGTGACCCGGTGACTTAATTTTCGGCAGAACTCCAACAAGCAAGCCACAGAAAGGTAATTGCAATTTAGGACGGACAAGCCCATATTACAAATGTACCATCCGTGTTTTAACCCAAGGTGAGTTGCGCTGCATGGCAACAAAGCAAACAAGCCAGAATACATTTGGATAACATCTGTTTTCTGTTCATGAATTCTATCAGTAGGAGCATTCTGTATGTGCAATTACTCAAACCAATCAAATGCAAAAGCTTTTTCAATCTGGCTCCTTGAGTGCTGTCACTAGTTATTACAGTGCATGCTATTTAGCAAAAGTGCATTTGCAGTTTCAAGAGCATCCCAAGATATTAGTGGCATCTAATTGCATTACCTGGAGGAGACTGATGGCGCCTGTTAAAACGGCTGGCCCCAGTTCAGGCTGTGTTGAAGGCAAGTGCTTCTTTACAGGTTATACGTCATGTGTCTGACTGGAATCTTCTGTCGACTAAGTGATTTTCTGACAGCTTTAAGCCTCCAGTCGCCTCACCAAATACCCCTATTCCCTCTGCAATCGTACATCTTACCATTAATCCACTTTCACCCATGTGAAACCAAAACAATGACAGAATGTTAATGGCAGCTAATGCAGCCACATTTTGATTGCATAAGTCAAGATTTGCACTCATTAACTGGTTTTGAATTGATTCATGCATTCATGCTTGTTTACCTAGCAATAGTTTAAAGTGTCCCAGCAGTGCAATCCATATTAATGCAGACCAGCTGTGAGGCTCACTGCAGCATACTTGTCCATTTAAGCCTTGAAAAAGCCAGATTTCATTTTTTCATCTTTCATCATTCATTCATTTTAAACGACTACCGATCAAATCTGTACATCTCTTTACCGTTTTGTTACACTGCTAATCTCATCTGAATAATAGACAGATATCTCCATACGGCTCTGCTTTGCCAAGGTCACAGTACAGTTTCCATTGAAATAGAAAAGAGTTCTCTCATGGGCAGCTCAACATCATTTCCTGAAAGCCACAGGCAAATCTTGATGACTGAGAATACAATAAGGTGAAAACTGCCAAGTGACCCTCACAGGATATGTCTCTAGCACCTTCTGTCTTCCACTTCTAGATTTAGTAGGGACCGGAGGGTATTTTACCTCACAGTCCTCACATAGTCCATTGGGACCCTCATCTTGGGAATAGCATGCCAGTTTTATTGAGCAGGGAGTGGCAGTGGAGAGAGACGAGGGCCCTCAGAGACGCCTGGATGTTTTCCATATTAAAATGCAGAGAGAGGAGCTTAAGATCTCACTGGTGAAATGACTTCCATTTTCGATATCAAAATGCCAAAGTAGCATAATTATGGAGACTGTGACATATCTATCTCTGTTGTTGGTGAGAGATGTTATCCTACGTTAATGATCCCAGTCCTTCTGATCTTCTCCTATTACTTCTTCCCCACCTACACATTCCTCTCTTTCTCCCCCATTTCTCCCTTCTCCCCTCCCTTGCGCCAGTACCCTTCTTACTGAATCGCAAACCTCTAACTCCTCCTTTTCTGCCTCACTTCCTACTGAGAGTAAAATGTCTATGGGCATTTATAGTCACATTAATATGAGCAAAGGATGTGGGGTAATAAATCCCTTTCTTCCTCCCAATGAGCCATAAGAAGAGGTGATAAAAACAACTTTTCTGTTGTTGTGCGCTTTTGCCTCGTGGAGTGAGAAAAAAAGCTGTGTTTGAAGTTCAGATTAGTCTTCAGGGAGACCCACCTATTGGGACTGTTAACCTTTAGCCATTCAGCTATAAAGCAAGTGAGTTCCATTAAAATACATAATGCATGAAGTGCCGAGATTGCATGCCATTGATCAGCACTTGAATAAATTGAGTTGAAATCCTATTAACATAACCAGTTACACATAGAGTGAGATGAATAAAGTGCAGTATAATACCTGCAAAAATTAGCCACCATCAGTCACAGTTTTGTGATGGTTGAAGTGGTCAGGCTAACTGAAGGCAATTTAGAAATTAACAGTAATGAACTATAATTCTAGCTATGTATGCAACGAGTTGCTGCTTTCTTTGTTATCTCTCAACTGGCATTTTAGCTGCGGCTATTATTACCACTAAACATACGACTGGGGATCTAAAATTATTTCAAATATAGTACATTTGTTAATCAATCACCCTCAAACCCTTGTTGAGACCATTTATTTGATTTAATACAGAACTCATATCAGTTCAAATGTGTCACAATAGCAAAAGTATCATTTATACTAAGAATATTGTTTTTATTGTTTCATCGGTTCTTGTTGATCCCATTGGCTAATTTTGAAAAGTTGCCATGAAAGACACATAAGAGCGGCTTAGCCTGGTGGAATGTAGCATCTGAGGCGGCATCTTGACCTGTGGTGCCTGTCTGCTTCAGTGCATTTGAGAGTCTATGGAAAGAAAAATGACCCCTCCCCCTCCCCCAAAACCACACTCCACTCTTCATCGTGAAGCATGTGCTTACCCCTTTTAAAGCGGTTGAACGCTAACATGTCATCGTGACAAGTAGCCCCCATCTCCTTAAATGCATGCATGCCACTTAAATGACTTTTTGTGGAACAAACATGCCATGGCATTTTATAAAAATGTGTTTCTGTTGCTACTCCCCCTCCTTCTTATATCAGGAATAATTAGGTCAATTAATTCAGGTGGATACCCAGTACAACATATGTGTTTTCAGATTAGGTGCAGGGGAGGCTCTGTCACCCGACCTCGTGCAGACTGGGAGATGACCCAAATTAAATCATGTTTCCTCCCCACCCACTGCTCCCCCTTCCTCCTCAGAACCCCCTCGCCACCGCCCCCAAACCATCATACCCCACCCCCCTTCCGGTGCCGTGCCAGCCTCCCCACAACAATGCCAAGAGAACGTCTTCCAATAGCAGCTCCTTAATGAAATAATAATTGTGACTGTGACTCGCATGCATCAGTTGCTCTCCTGTCCTGTTCTGTTTCATTGCACACTACACAGAGAAGTGTACTGAGTTCCCGCTTTGTAATTTCATTAATGCTCAGTTTCGCACCTCAGTGTATAGTTTGTTTTCATTACAGCTTTACATTAGCTGTAAATCTTTACCGAGCCTTGTGCATTATTGTGCAAGGTCTTAATATCTTAAGAAATGTCGCACAGAGTATACCGCATCTGCTGGAGAATCGCATTTGCTAGAGTTACACCCAATGAGTGAGATGCATGAAGTGCGCTGAATATTCCCTTAAGGAGATGCGTGATGGGATTTTTGTGTGGCGGTAGTAACAGCTGTTCAGAGAGACATAAGAGTGTGAAATATTTAAGATCAATATATCATTTATTTCACTCTGAGTCTATAATGGGCCCGCAATTGTATGCTCCATTACTGGACACAAGGGCCAAGACTGCTGACCAATCCCATCTAATGAAAACAAATGTACTGGCATGCCGAAGAAAATAAATTCACTACACAACAGTTCACGTTCCAGTGTCATTTGGTATGCGAACTGTGGGCCTGGTTAATGCAGAACGGCAGGCCTAACAACTCAAGTGTGTCATTATGTGTGGGCAGGGAGAGGAAAAAGCCAAAAACTGTCCTAATAGCAGACTCCTGCTGAAACTGGAATCCAGAGTGTAGTTATACGTTTTATAGAAATGTTATTGCAATGCCGAACAACATGTAGAACAATGATCAAAAACATATATATTTATCCTTTTTATTTGAATTGCAGATTTTGTTACCGAATTAGAAATTCTGGATGGTGTTGCGATGTTTCAATGAACGTCTCTCATAGCTCTTTCATCAAAAGCACAAATGAGATCAGGACTATTATTTCCAAAGTACCCATGCTGATCTAACATCAGTTTTACCTTTAGATCACGCTGGAAATGGAAGAAAAACAAGGACATATTTAGTGATCCCAGATCAGCACACCTCCTTTGAGAGGAGTTTGATGAGCACAGCTCCCGATTAGATTAGAGGCTTCGCACTGATGAATGTAATCCATCATCTGGTAAGCAACGGAAATATATGACAATTTACTTACAGTTATTCTGTCATAAGCCCTTAGCTTTTAGTTTTCAGAGTTGCATAACTACAAACAGAATAAATGAGTACAAGTGAAGGCTCGTGGGGCGACATGTTTCATAAAACTTAGGGGATTTTGATTTGTGACCATGACAGACATTGAGAATACTACTTTCTACGTTGAAAGGGTTTATTTATTTATAATTGTTTTCATTCTTGCGTTTCGTTTCTTTGTTTCACCTTTTGCCTCACCACTGCAGGCAAAACAAAATGTGTGGCGGTTCCATTTCATCAACTAAACTCGGAGATAAAACATGTAAAAAATGGATGTTTTGTGAATTCTTCACCACTTGGTTTGCGAGACGACATCTTCTTTGAACTTGATTTTCCCCCCATGGTGCAGAAACTGTGTAGCCCATGAAGTACGTAAGCGTATTTGGCACCGAGGGAATGAGCTGATCATCTTCTCAACACAAATCTTTTGTTTTTGTTATTCATGTCATATTTCTGTCAGGTGTGGCAGCTTATCAAGCTGAAATAATGAGGCCATGTTCCATGATTAGTGACAAAACTCTTTAGATATTTATTTGATTATAAACAGTTGCTTTGTCAAATAGTTGATTCTTGCAATTATTCCAACGAAGATCCTACCACCTTTTATTTGTATCGTTTACATTCAGACTGAATTGTAGAATTTTTGCTTTTTGAACCAGAAAATAACGTACTAACAGAGGCTCAAATCAAATTAATCGTAACAAATGTCTGCATATGGTGAAAATTAAAACCATAAATTCAGGGAATGAGTTTAAAAGTGGGCAGGATCTGTTGGGTAACATGATAGAGGGTTATGGGTGGGGAGTTTTAGCTGCTAAGGAGTTTGATGTTTATGCTTTTTGGTTTTATAATTCCTAATAAGTATTCCAATATTGAGTCTTACATTTCCCCTGTAGTGTGGTTATGGTGTAAATATTATAATTAGACCAATATTACACATATTATAACTAGTCACACTGAGTTTCATGGTTTATGTCATGCTGTTAAGAATTAGACACCACTGATAAATGTTGGTAAGTGTTGTCTGAAACATATCACGCACAGTGTGATCAGAAAAAGCCGAGCCTCACATCCATTCAAGCGCTTCAAAAAATAAAGTGCAGGTTTTGGATGAACTCTTTGTATGCTTCCTGCACAGACAACAGCTTGACAGTTGGTTTCAAAGAACATCTCAGCACCTGAAGGGAGGAGTGTAAGGATGGAGAGAATAACAAAAGTAGTTCAGTCATGCACATCACATCGTTCTTGTTTTTATTAATCCCTACTGTACATCTCTTCAGCACTTAAAACAGACTTCAGCCAGCACCCTCTAACTCACATCAAAGTCAACACTTGTTTGTTGTTTCATCTTTAGAAATAGACATTTGCCCAAACAACTCACAGTAACATGTATTGTTATGCAAATAGGCAGGCAGGAGTTTACGTTCTTCTCAGTGTTCAACCAGCACTACCCTAGTGCTGGTTTCACATCAGGTTACAGTTTGAGGAAAAGTGATGAACTGAGTGAATGAGATTATCACTTCCTTTAGGTGATTTCAATAGCTCCAGCTGATCTAAGAACAGATATAAGGATCCCAAGTAGTTCGCTTTCTGTCAGTTAAAACTGCTGAAATCTGACTATACCCAGGCTCCAATACAACCAATTTTAAACAGCGAAAGTGTGATTGCGTCTGAATGATATTGAACAAGGCGTTTCTAATCCAATCACATTTGTTCAGATACTCTGCATGTTTTGTTTTGGGCACTCTCTGAACCATTTACCTTCATTTTACTCGATATTGCAGGGATGAACTGTTGATGTAACTAAACTATGTGTCGCCTCCTGTTTCAATATTAGCTGATTTGAATCACATTCCTCCTCTTTGGTGCACGTGTCACATTAAAACTTAATTAACTCTCCATCCACCACAAAAAGGTGAATGGAGAGTTATGTGAGTCGAATGTGCATAATGCACAGTAGGAAGAGCTTCGCAGAGCAGGGTGGGCTAAAATCAGACTAATTTAAATAATTGACTTTATATATGCTGTGTTGAATAAATAATTAAATAAATAAATAACACCTCCGGATCATAGCTTGGGTTTCTCATTAGGAGGCAAGCTGTGCAACTTCGTGCTCAAGAATGACAGTCAAGTGAAGCAATTGCAATAATTACAGCAGCAAGCAAAGAGTGCGTGCGCTTTGGGAGAGGTGGGGGCTTAACGGAAGGCAATGAGGAGGGAGGTGCAGACTGTCTACAGGTGCCTCTGATTAAGGGTAATCTGGGCAGCCCTCCCCTTTCTTATCTCTGCAATGAGCCCTGCTGCCTCTGGGTGCCTGGAGCACCGTGGCTGCTCGGCGTAATGAGCTCCACAGCCATACAGTGGATGGCCCGCAGGACAGTCCCTGCAGTGCCATAATGAGCACTCCAGTGTACCAATTCCTGCTCCCCACAAAGGGGCCCCCCAAGCCTGCCTCCCCTAAAACATGGGTGGGCACGGCTTGTTCGCCAAACCTCCCGTCACAACCTACCACTTCAACTCCCATTCTGAGGTAACGGCATCCCCTCTGGTTCGGTGTGAAGTTCCCACGTGTGTGGTAGGAGGGATGGCCTGGAGCCCAGGCTTGGCATCAATCACTCTACATCGAGAGTGAGGCGAAAGGCAGAGGCTGCGATAGGGATTGAGTTGCAGCAAAGATAGAGGGGAGGCACGGGACTGTAGGATGGAGTGCCAGGTGAAGAGTGAGGACAGCTGAAGTAGCCGGGGGTAGAAAAGGTAAATGATGGTAGAGAAATGGAGAGGGTGAGGTAACTGACAGATGGAGTGTGAGAGAGGCAACGGAAGATAAACTGTATGAGAGGGAGAGGTGGAGTGAGAGAGGAGTATATGGGTATAATGAGGTCTACAGAGGAGGGTGGGTAATGAGGGGAGGGAGAGAGTCATAGTCCAAGGTGAGAAAAGGTAGAGAGAGAGAGAGAGGCTCTTTTGCCAAACAGCGGTCCCTCTGTTGGTTCTGGGTTGGATCTGTGTGTTTAAGAAACTGCACTGCTGTGCTTTTGCTCTCTTAAACAACCAGGAGGTGGGTGAGAGGATCGACGGGACTGACCACAGAGCAGGGCTTTGAAGCTGCCTCACGCTGAGAGAAACTGTATTGGATTTAGAGAGACTGCCTTTCTCTAAAGAAAGAAAGGAGAGAAACAGATTAAATATAAATATAAATCAGGAATAAAGACAGAAAATCAAAGAGAAATATATGAATCATTTATGTATACTTATAACATAATATATAACATTAAGTTATCTTGACATCCCTCATGTGCTTTTTCTCATCTGTATTTATTTCAAAGATTCGCATAACAATTACAATTTCTCACATAACATTTATCGCCTGTATACAGATAGCAAGATGGCAATCATGAACACGGTGTAGCATTCATTAGGATATTCACAATCATTAATTGTAGTCATGAACGATTTTCCCGGTTAAAAACATCAAGCGGCATTTCTTCAGTCGCATGTTTACCAGCGTTTTGCATTCATGAATGTATTTCACTGTGCGAAAGCCTGCACATGTTTGTGTTCTTAGACTTTTGTGAAGTCCACGAGAAAAAAGGCCCTCATAATCTTTCATCTGTGCTGAATATTTCTACCGTAGCATCGCAGCAGCTGTTGCAGCCATATTTGTTCCCTTTTTCTCTTTTAGAGGTGCAGTAAACTTGATATTCCACAAACTAAAATCTGTTGCTTGTTCAATGGCAGGTATTCAGATCACAACTTCAACTACTGGCAACTGAAAACAATACATGTTTTCTTTCTGCAGTAATACAGCCAGATGGAGTAAGAGTGCAATATTATATACCAATACAGTAAAAATGAGAAAGTTTTGCACTACAATAGCTACATCTGTATCGGAAAGGATTAGCATGGTTGGTAGGATTGTGCAGTGTGTCTTATTTTAATTGCTGTGTATTTAAAGTAACTTCCCATTGCTCTTCTTCTTGAATAGAACCTCTGCGGGGCCAAAAACTGTCTTTTCAGAAAATGGTTCCATCTGGGAATAAGGATTACATTATTATTATTATTATCTTGTGAGGGATTAAGGATTTGTCTCAACCAGTGAGTGTTGCCCTGCAAAATACAAGTAAATCACAACACAGTCTCACAAAGTCTATTGTTCAGATCCTAAAATATATATATAAAAAACAATAAATCTTGAAAAAAGAGAGGTTTTACATCCTCTGAACAAGGGCAATGTGCTGTTTTGACATGTTTTGACATGTTTTGACGGCATGTCATAGAATTGAGGTTTGGAAGAAGACTGATGTTTGGCAGCAGAGTTCAACAGTTCCAGTAACATTTGTCTCAATAAGATGTTGCAATCATAAAAGCGCATTCCATCTCCGATTTTATAAACTTGTGTCACATGTGAGATAGACAACAGATGAATACATTCCAGAAATTGCAAGCTGGTTACAAAAAAGCTTTTTCTGACTCCATAGCACCTATTTCCCTCGATACATCAGCAACTATACACTTGCATTTGCATGTCAAAAAAGAGCTAACCAAGCATGTGCATTGTATTTCACAGAAAATGAGAATATTTTTAAATGTTTAATAAAGGTATGTTAAGTTTAAAGAACACTTATCAGCTTCTGTGTTTCATATTGAGGGCATAACATTGGTATTATGACTTGTTTTCACATCAGTCTGGGCTTCAGTGCAAGATACAGAGAGGACACCACAACAAAGCACTGCCCACGGCCACAATTGACCTTTGGGGTTCTGATCCCTTAATGTGTTTCTCTGTGTTGGTGCTGATAAAGCCTTCATTCGCCTCTGTCCAAATCTATAAAGCTTTTTCCAAAGATGCTGGTAATGTGGATTGAGAGACACAAATATCCGCCCCATTCCATGGTCGTAACCTCTGCCTCTGCCATCGATAGCTCTAATAGGTGTTTAGAAGGCCTTGTATGTGCCTCTCTTTGATAGCTGGATGATGGTTCGGCTTGTCATTCAGAGAAAAATGGTTTGTGTTGAGGGGGAGGGGCAAAAGCCGGGTTACAATTTTAAGAGAGGTCCGTTGAACATCTCAGATACATTTGTAACAACATAGATTTGCATACTTCATGTATGTCCTCCTAAAACACAAAAAATAAATATTGCTATTTCATCTGTGTTGAACGGCCCAGTTATTATGTTAGAAACACATGTGGGGATTGACAGGGCCGCCTGAAGGGCTACATGTTACAGATTGATTTCTGTACCACTCTAGTTATTGACCATGTCTTTAAGACAGTATTTCATTCTAAATGACTGCAATTTGAATTTACTTCTCTGTCTACATTCCCCATACCCCAGTCGTCATTTGTAAGACAAGGCAAGTAGAACATGCTTATGTCGAAAACATTCCTTGTTAATCAGAGTCCCTTTGTCTAACTATCCTGAAGAAGAAGCCACCATTTTACCTCTATGAGTAAAACTACTTTAGAAAAACAGGGCGCAAGTACCTAAAGGATGAATCCAGTGGCTATATGCTCATTCAATATGAGATTGTTAAATTGATTTTCCATGTTTATTCGTTTTTCACATCTTTTTGACAGTTCTTGTATATAATGTAATTAATTGTGATGATGTCATTATCATATTTTTTTTCAGAGCAAAAGCTAGCTAGTTGGATTGCTCTAAGCGATATAATACAAGATAGGAATGATTGCTTATAAATAGAATCAATATAACCTACATTTCTTGTTTTAAGTATTCCTTAATTACATTAGTTTTCTGAGGAAGAGCCCTGGGATCATAACATTATTTACTGTCTTACCCCCTACTGTTTTGCATTGGGCTTTCAGCAGCCAACTACTACTTGGCCAGAAGAACTCTCCGCTGAGGTTTACGAAACCAATGAGATTATTTATGCTTGCATAGCAGCTCTGTCTCTGTAAAATGTTTGAATAGCTTAAACCCCAATCTGCCTACATGTCCTGGTTCATGTGTGGCCGTAACTCCCCAGACTGGGGGTTTGGTCGAGGCGTTTCTGCCTGCTGGTCGTGTGGAACACATGCCTGGCACAACCAGTGCCATGAGGGGAATGGCACACAGCTGGTTTGATTGGGGCTCTGGCCTTAATCGCCCATGTCTCTGCCATCAGTGCTCAAGGAGCAGTCACACACATGTTAACTGTGCTCATACAAGGGAAACTGATTGGAGCCTTCCAGATTCATTCCCAATCAAATACTGAATCTCGCTCAGACAGATAAAATGCTGGTGTTGCTTTGTGAGATGGGTATCAATGTCTAACGAGAAAGCTCGGGCTACGCATTCAACAAGCTACTTCAAGTCTCAATTCTCATGCAGATGAAGGTCTACCAGTCTATTTTCAGAGAGCCAACTGTTAGGAGCAGAATTGTGGATGCTAGTCTATACGCTAAAGATAAATATGTCTTCTTCTGTAAAATGCATTATCCATGCATTGTTTAATCCTGAACCTGGTCACCGAATGCAACATAAAAAACACAGGGGTCTGAAAGGTGCATGTTCGAGCACCTCTGCAGAGAGGAGACTAGACTGCTGATTAAAACAGAGCACCTTCTCTGTAATTTGACAAACAGAATATTATTAGCATACATTTGCCAAATGTACCCCCAAATAGTGACCATTCTTTTGTTCTCTAACACACTGTGATGAATAATCAAAATCTCTAAAGAACTGTATAATTCCGATCCATTTTCTTAAAATGCCAGCAAAATGAGGAAAGTTTGATAAGTGTTTATCAAAACAAAGTTTAGCCTGAGCGTGAGAAGCAGTCAATAACAATGGCAGCTAATGTAATTTTTAATACACTTAATGCTCTGCTCACCCAACTAGAGAGAGAACTGCAGTAGTAAATTGGTTGACTGTTGCTGATAAGCTCAATAGCAAAGCAGCATCCAGGCATTTTATTGAGGATATTAATGGTTGTTTAAAACAGGAACAATTAAGTGACGACTACAGTGATGCTCTTGAGAGGAAGGTCTGCCAATGGAGGACGTTGATTATAGTCACTTCTAAAGGACATCAGCAACAAAATAGTGGGTCATTGAAACTTAGCAAAAACTATAATTTCTAACCAAAAGAAGAAAAGAAAAAGCTCAGCCTCATTTCAGGATAATTGTGTTTTTATATGAAAAGCAGCTTCACACAGATATATTCACTCATGCACAAACACTGCGTCCACACAAACAGACCTCTCTTAATCTTTCTGAGATACACACTCATATGCATGCACACTTGCACACAAAATACATAAACAAGCACAAATGCAGTGCACAAACACAAAGCAAATGTCCTCACAAAGTAGATGAGCTCCACTCTGTGTCGAATTGAAAGCATCTGCAAAGCCAGTTCCTCTCGGCCGTGGAGGCGTGCATCAGCCGGCAGAAGCGCCTGCTTGGTGTCCCAGGGTGGCTCGCGTAACACTTGGCCTGCTCCCTCGCCACTGCCTGGATCAGAGAGGCCCACTGCTATCATCTAGGCGCTGGCAGCAGAGAGGCTAGGCTTAGAATGACAAATTGGTTAGAGGGAGTGAGTGACGAGCGCAGGCCAAGAAATATACTTTGAAGAGAGAAATGCATTCCGGTTTGTGACAAGCATGCCGCATTATATGGTCAAGTGTACAAGTCTGACTCCCGCCATGTGGATTGATCCGGATCCCAAAGACAACTTAAATGAGGCGAGGCTCTCTCATCAAGACAATGCCAAAGTGATTATCTTAGAAAGTCACCCAAAATATTACTGGATTAGAGAGCTTTTCAGCACATAGTCTCTCGCCTCGTGGCCTCAATTTGTACAAAACTGCCCCCTCGTTTCCAAACTATCTAAGCCATTTTGTAGTGTTTGCCTGTTAGCTGATGTTTTAGACACACATTTCTGAATAAACTAATAATTATTTCCAGTCATCCATTGAGACCTCTCCCCTTAAAAAACTGAACATTTACATAACTCACTCAAGACATTCACAGGAATAATCAGCAACACATCTTGTTGCTTGAATAAAACCAGGATAATATGAATCTCTAATTTTTGAATCAGAATGTATTATTTAATTAAATTATTTAGTAAACTCCTCATTTCCAAATGACTTTTTCCATGATTACAGCCAGCAAATAAGGATATCTCTTTACAGTTTGTCAGAAAGTGATATTAAGAAACAAATGTAGTTTTGTTGTTTAGTATTGAGGTAGAGCTTGCACTTTGATACGATTCTTACAAGGTGTAGACCTGTGACCGTAGCCAAATATTACAAAAATAAATAAAGTCACCCTCTGTCTCACTTGCACGTAGTGGAAATATAAAAAGCTTGAAACTTAGAGAACATAGAGACTATGTGACCTGATTTTTAAAGTCATGTCATGGGCACAGAATTGATACAAAAACATTTGTTGAGCTACTGTTTTTATTGTTGTATACAGTATCTCAATATAAAACTGCATGCCCTTTCCGTAGGTATCAGGTTTCTGAAAGCGTAATGTCTAATGCAAAGTCCCAGCAGTTGTATAGGCAGGAAAAACAATATTAAGCTTCCTCGACATATTTTAGATTATCATAAACCCACATGGTATGAAATCCTGTTCTAGTTAATCCACAGCAATATTGCACTTGTCAAAACAATCCATGGTTCCAGGGACTCTTCAAAATCACAGGGACAGAAACAAAAGAACACTAAATCTCCAATGATGAGGTCTGGTGATAGCGGCTGGCTGTTTGATGTTGGAGCTTGCTAGATTCCAGTCTATATCAGGAGAAAAAAATGCAATAGAGGATTTGCATAAATATCAATTCATTTATAAAATAAATCTATACATCTAATAAATCATAAATCTAAGATCGTCTTTATAGTTCACGTTTTGTTTTCGTTATTAAAAATGTATACAATTATACAAACTATTCAATCACATTTCTCAGTCATGCCCATTTGGATGAATGGGTGATTTGTATGTGGTCCTGCAGTATAGAGTGAGTTTGTTCTAAACAGCTTTGTTTGTTGTAATTACATTGTTTTTCTGCCGGATTGTTGGCACCTTGGTCAAAGGCAAGCTCCTGTGTAGCTCCAGGACTCCCTCTCATGTAAATTAGGGCTCTTTCCTTGCCAAAGCAATCATGACATTGCACCGGTGCAATGCTAGGTCTGCAAATAAGCCATGTCAGAAGCACACACACAAGACACCGGATGTAACCCTCTTGAATTTCCTCAGTGAGCAAACTGCAGAGCCGGCATCTCGAGAATTTGGTTTGAAGTTGTAGAGTATTTTACTTTTGTTGTCAAATTGCTTTGCAAATGAGGCCCACCCTGGCACAGTTTCAAAGAGCTTGTGCTATATGTGCAGCTTCCTTCAGGCTCTAGTTTCTGAACCTTCATCATTTTGTATGCATATGCACAGTACTGCACTAAGCTCACATGGAAGACTAGATAAACATGCCAAGCCGAGACGAAGATGGAAGGCAGTATACTTATGTCTTGTCTGCCTGTCTCCATGTTGTTTATGTGTTCTTCAGCTTGACTGACATGGTCTATCTGAAACATGGCAGGTAAACAGTATGAAAGCCTTCAAGGTTTTTACCCATTAAAACGATATTCAATCATTTTTTGATGGGCTTTTTTTTTTGCCTGAAACCACGCCTCATTATGATGCAAGGTTCCAATGCCATTCACATTGAAAGGTTGTGTTGCTTGAAGCCCCATCAAAATAATTGTTTTGATATGCCCCGTTTTTTTTCTTGGCAATGACACTAATAGGGGGTGATCGTACATTGAGGATAAAGAACATTTTTCGAGGTATGTTGACTAAATTTGAGCCACGGATCCCCTGGCTCACAGTTATAGGGTTTTAGTCTGGGCATCATGGAAAAGGCATTGCTTTGCGATACAAGTGTTGCACA
The DNA here is from genome assembly GCA_031216635.1 of Dissostichus eleginoides. NCBI lineage: Eukaryota > Metazoa > Chordata > Actinopteri > Perciformes > Nototheniidae > Dissostichus > Dissostichus eleginoides. The sequence goes on from CM062271.1 coordinate 18,038,086, forward strand.
TATTGCGTGTCCCTTTGATTGCATGTCCAAGTCTCCCTCTAAATAATAATAATGCAGGGATTGAAACACTGCATAATAGCCCGAGGCTCAGAAATTGCTAATGAACAGCAGTGAGGTGCAGTTGGGGGTGCGCAGGGGATCTGAAACCTTACTTCCTGTTTCAAAGGCAAATAATCTGTGGTCGCCTTTTCCTACCTAACACAACTGTGTCATTGCCTCAAAAAGCAGTTGGAAATGTAAAATACATACGTTATATATGGGAAAAAGCTATAAAGGACACCACAGTGGCTAAAATAAAAAGGCATTTAACGCTTACCCGTCTTACATGTTATAAACGTGTTAATACGCTTGTTACATTCTCTTCTCTGACTGCCTGTCAGGAGGTCTTCTCACACTGCACGGAACCATCAAGCCAAGGGAAATCCATGGAGAGGGAAAGGAGACAGAAGGCAAGAAAAAGAGAATATATTTGGTGCCATGTGCTGCAGATCAAAAACATGGCAGTCACATGATCAAAGGCATTTGATAATCCTTGAACTACATTGCTCCTTTAATCCTAGTGCAAGGACTATATTTTATTGGGTGGGGGGGTTAATGTCGGGGTGGCAAACAGAGCTAGAAAAACAAAAAGCAGTAACTAGCTGCTGGAAACACAGTTTACTAAATGTAGCATGCCACTTTTGAGGTATCCGGGGAAAGACGACAGTATAGAGCCCCCTTGTGTGTGTGGAGAATGGAGGCTGAGCTGATGGGGCTGGAAACACAAATGTGCCACAAGTCCCTGTCCACTCAGCACTGAATAGTGCTCTTGTTATTTCATGGGGCTTGTAAGGGAAGTTGGCTTGTTGAATGTGACCAGACTACTACATCTGGCAAATAGAAACAGAAAGGAAGTTACAAGGTTTGGGCAAAATGTATTTTACGCAATATGTAATCTTGGTTGTTTCTGCATTGTACTGAAGGTTCACCTCAATATGTTTTATTCAGCACATACTGTAATTAAGACAATTTGTAGGTTATAACAGTTTTCAAGTGAGAGTAATAATTATGCATTATGGAAGACCATCCTAAGGAACAGCAGGATGGATCCTTGCCAAACTAGCATGTCTCCAAGAAATCAGACAAAAACACATCATGTTTCAGTTTTCTTTCCGTTTCCTCAGAAAATACATGTTGTTGTATATCCTAGCATTCTGTTCTTTGGGCCTCATCAAATTACAATAACCACCCCAAGCCCTCTGAACAGACAAGAACATCAATACATGGTGTAATCCAAGTCCCTCTGTTGCAAGCCTTGTCAATAGTGTTTCCCTATCAGATGCAAAATGTTCCAGACCAAAATGGGTTGAAAAATGGCTGCAGTTTTTTTTATCATAATTCCTTTTCTATTTAAAATGTATCTTCCTATGACATGATCATCATCACATTTGTGTATTCTGTATACATATGAGTTATTGCTCACAAACTGCATGCTTTCTATAATGGTGAGCAATTCATTATTAACAACTACCTTTACACATGTGTGTCACACTGGAGCTTTGTGACAAAACAACATGAAAAGTGATGTTTTGCTCTTTTCAAAATATAAAATGAGATTGCACTGGGCACAAAGAAATCAGAAAAAAATAAAACAACAGTGATTATAGCCTTGGGAGATATTGCTATTTGTTTGTGTTTGAGTCCAGGAAAGGCTTAGAGATTTAGATTCTCGATGGTTGGTATCAAGCTTAAACAGTCTGCCTTATGCATTAAAGCACTGAATCCAAGGAAGTTTTTACAAAATATTTGTGTCCGTAAATATTGCTTCTATCCCATCATTTGTGTCTTACAATGATTGATGGACATGGCATAGAAACACTGTTGTTCACTTGCAGTTTTAAACAGACTTCTCTAAATGTTCTGCTCAGGGAATTTACTGTAGCATATTTGGGATCTGATTTTTGTATACTAATTATACAGAAGATGTTGACCTTTTGCTTTTTAATAGCACATCAAACTATCCTAGAGTGACTGGGAGTTATTCAATTAATTGGAAATGTTTGGTCATTTTTTAAGTGTTCTGTTTTGCTGATGATTAACCATCAGTGGTGGTACAGGGCAGAATCATGTGCATATTTCAAAAGCTCAGGTTCATTTCATAATTAATTTAACTATCCTCATTTTTCATCTATCCCCATTCATCCACAATATAAAATATATAACTCAAAATTGCATAAAACCAAGGGCATTCTGTTTTCACCACTGGAGATCTTACCATCTATTTGCATGCACCACACTCAAAACTAATTCCTTTTTTCTTGGTCTTGTCCCCAAAGAAAATCATTTGTGTTTATTTGTCACATCCATGAAGATATCATCGTTGTATAGACTTCTCAATCTGTAGGGAAGAATTTGTCAACTAATTCCATCATCCCAGCAAGGCCCATTTATCATTCATATTTAATGATACGGTGTTTATGCTGCAGAAAGCCGGGCTGCTTTTTTTTCTACTTTTAGAGGCCAGTAAGGTGTTCTGCTTCTAAGTTGCAATGAAATATAGATGTTAAGAGTCTGGAGAGTTGAGTGTCTTATCTGTCCTGGTGATACCATAAGGCAGGCATTAATAGTGTCAGGGAGCATCAGACGTACCACATGCACATAATTGAAAAAAGCACCTGCTTAAAAACCAACAGGGCTTTCCCAAGAGGAGTCTGCAGAGCCCATCCACACCCCTGCTGGGTTTGCCTCACCCATTGCTCTTTTGTTTCTCCCTGGGGTCAGCCAAAGATGGCTTCTGCTTCCCTTTTTTTCGATGGCATTGTGAGAATGCAAATACTTTGGATCTTTGCATAATCACAAGCAGCAGGACCATCTGTTGTTGGCTTGTTGACTTACCTTGCGTCTGCTTTTAATGCTGTTTTCTTGTATCTGAGTGATGTATTGGTGTATTAACAATGTGATAATCATTTAACCTAAAAAATGCATTCAGGCGTGTATGCAGAAGTCTGAACATATGTTCAGTAAAATCTTCTGACAGAAAAGGATTTATAATCTTTGTAAACGGATAGAAAGCAGGGAAAGTGGAAAACAAAACAAAAACATCACTATACCCACTCAGTGGGCATATGATAAGATGATATTGTAATGTAATGTAATGATATTGTCAAGATAAAGATTTAAAATATGACTGTCAACCAAAGCTGTGGTCTTAGATTAGTGGGCGGCAGACAAGCTTGTTAATTAGAGTCGCTTAACCCCTCTAAAATATATTGCAAAATGCTAATGGCAAGGACTGGGAAATAAGCTGCAACTTCTGTCACTAAAGATTTGCTGGGAGATGCCCTCCTCTGAAAACATGTCCGTGATAATGTGTTTTTCTTGTAGAACCTGAGCCAACACCGGAGAAGTCTTTTAACTCGCCGCTCCCCATTTGTCCTCATAAGGTAAGCTCCAGCTTTCTTTCAGGCAGGGGACAAACAACATTATGTGAAATCATTGAATATATTTTAATAATTACATTTTATTAGTAGGTCTTTTTTGTGTGCCCATTTACATCTTACATTTGTCATTAGATTTAAACCATGTCAATGCCCTTCTCACATATGTGATGTTCTATCACCATATGTCTTTCTCAAGACTCTTCGCCAAGGATGTGCAAATTAATTTCTTCTAAAAAGACAGTTTTTCATATAAAAAACAAGAATATCTCTACGTTCCTGCTAGGCTCTATCTCTGCATTTCATTATGATTCAACGTTCATCTAACATGAGGCGAGAAGGGTAGATTTATTCAATGCTAATTAGTCCTGTACATGCACAGTCAAAGTCATCACTTCACTCTGATGGTCTCGAGTCACGCACATACTGACTGAAGTAACTTTCCCCTTCACTTCCTGCTCCTGCTGCATGCTTCTTGCAAATGTGATAATGTGCTATGTAGTGAAATTCACACAATTTCAGTTCACTTAGCACCAAATGTGTCAAAAATGCCCGTGTCCTTTTCTGGATGAATGGCCGGTATGGTATGGTGAGAGTGGCTTGTTGCAAGAGTGGACCTTGGTAAAAGGAGCCAAAAGAGGGAAGCTGTCTGACAGCCTGTCATCAACTGTTCAAAGCATAACACTCCTCTACATCGCTAATGCACGGCTAGCTGTCTAAAAAGATTTTGGTGCCATTGAAAGTGCAGACGGTGGTATGAAAATAAATAATAATACAATATGATATGTCAGATCACTCTAATGGTGTGTCTGTTCCTTTATTACGGGCTGCCACGTTTCCCTCTCATTCCTTCTTCTCCTGACTTGCTCTCTTTACATTTTCACACAGCTGATCAGGGCTGATGTAATGGGGTAACACCGTGGGTTTGCAGATCCTGTTATTCACGTTTTAGCTGTTAGCAGCGGAACATAATCTCCCTCTAGTCAGCTCACATTAGTCTCCATGATCCGTAGCAACCCAATATGTGCCGCGAATGCAATGGGCCAGCTGGGCTAATTTAGTATGTCAGTCAGCTCAGGAGGCTGGTAAAACGAGTAAATGGCTGATATGATTTATATGAAAAGAATATTCTGATTATAACGGCTCTCAGAATAGAATATCCTCTTTTTACACTTCTCTTCATCTGCATTGTGTGCATCCCCCAGATAGATAGTGAAATGAACAGAGGGCTTTTAAACTGACTGCTCTGTGATTATATTAAGAGTGTGAGAGCGAGCGAAGACAGGGGAGGGAGGAGATCGGGTGCCCGAGCACTAAGTATATATAATTGCTTCTTGACACATTGGCCAAATTCTACAGTGCCAGGATCTGAGCGAAGATGATTAACGGCTGTCCGAGTGGGTGGGCATAGCAGGTCGTTCAGGGCCTTTGGTTTCCATAGCGATCCTAGTCTAAAGGCCATATATTGCATACTGAAAATCTCGGGGGTCCACACATTGTTAAACTACAATTATAACTCACAGAGAGAGCATTGTCTGTCCACCGCAAACTTTCAACCGCCAACAGCTTGCTGCTTTTTCACTCTCTCTCTTTTCCTTTATTTCCTCCTCTATTTTCCTTAAATGGTCTCCTCTAGCTGGCGAGAAGATAAAGAGTGAAAATCTTGCATTCTGTGAATAATTGATGAGTGGGCTCACCTCAGAGCATCATTACAGTACGGCAGTCAGGGTAAGAGGTGAGGGTAAGATCATATTTCTGACACAAGGCTTCGGGCGATAGAAAATTGTGTCAGTTTTTCACAAGGTTTTCTTGTGAATCTACAGCATGAATTATAGTTTCTCATTATAGCACAACAGGATAGGAATTAATTGTTTAAAAGAGATGTGAGGGTTCATACATGTTCCCGTGCATAAACTGCAGAATGCCATTTGTAGCGAAGGGGTAAACAGAAACGGCAATATCTCTATTAACCGCATGTTTCTTTCTGTTACTGACAACATTTTATATTACAAATATGAAATCAAGTTCTTTGATATTGTACAGTAGGTGTTCTGGCCTATATTATAGTGTTTGTGTCTGTACGTGCATAACTTGTGTGCATGCATGCATAAATACATGTTGTGTGTCTATGTGAACAGTGCATTCTAGTTAGGTGACAGATGGAGAGGGCAAGGCTGGGGGTGGGGATCAAGCACCTCTGACAGTATGGGGCCTCCACTGCACCCTGTTCCTGCCAGCTTTGAAATTGCTAAGGTAAACTAAAGCCGTGTAACAACAGGAGGCCATTTCACAGTTTTACTTTCCACACAAGATGAGAGCCTCCCGGTGCAATTTCACCCAACAATGTAGAAGCTGAGTGTTGAACATGCAAGACAGACATGCTGCTCCTTGAATCAAACTTTATTCTGTGAGATTCGAGATGCAAATGTAAACAAGCTGATTGCCACAGATGCTTAAGAGATCCTGTGTGCAGTAGCATTTTTAAGCCAAGGAAAGGCCACTGGATAAGCACATCTTAATGATGATTCATTCTGTATAATAAAATAAGATCCCTCATAGGCATCCAAACAAGAAGCTAGTCATGCAGCAATTAAGCTATGGCAGACCAGGGGTGGTTAGTGAGGCATCTTCCTAAACACATATGTCAACATGCAATGCCTTGCAAGTGCAGGCACACAGACACACACACATTCACTCACTCAACTCGTCTCAGACACACACTCACAATACATATGAGGTAAATGTGATCTCAGAAGACAAGCAGTAACAACCCACGGCCCCATCAGGGTGCCTGGGGTTGCTTTGGTGGCCATCGTCGAACAAATAATTCTTTGTGACTGAAAAAAAGACAATCCAAAAGGTCATTTGTGACCTCTGGGACCAGTGCTGTGCAGCATCTGTCACTAGTAAGCACAACATGTCCGTGTCAAATGGCAAAAGGTATGCGGTGCAGCCAGCCTGCCGTGTAATAAAGGAGGTAGGCCAATATGTTTGTTGCATCACTGTCACAGTTGCATTAACAGTCTCCTGGCTTATCTGCAGAACATCCAACATGCCATTTGGGTACATGATTGGTTGGATAACTCGTAGAGCTGGTCACAGCATGGCTTACATTGTGCAAGCTTTAGATACTTGCATGGTTTATAAGGCCCCACGTTGAACACTGTAAATATGATTGAATTCACATCAATATTTGGAATTTGACTGAAAAATCCGCAAAGGTTATGTCATCTTGTCATGTCAAGAGAATGTTTGACTGCTTCAAATGTACTTTTTAAATTAAATATTTAAACCAATTCAAATATATGCCTTACATAAAGCAGATTACATTTCATATACAATAAGTATTAAGCATGTCATTTATGTCTGTCTGCTGTGAGGTTGAGGTAATCCCAAAGGGAACCACTAACAATGACTAGCCGCCATGTTTGATGTTATCCCTCTTCTGTCACACAATTTTCACAACAAGGGATAATAGCATCAAAAATTCTGGGGAAATTGATTAAGGAATATATAATCCATTCCTCCTTCTCAGTCGGCTCGCCATGCTCATATATCTGCATCAGACCACACCTCCATGTGGAACAAATCAATAATATTCCATTTCGAACCAAATTCCTTTTTTTGAATGGTGAAATCCAATCTTCATGGACACACTAACAAATTGGATATCCAGAAACACAGAGATGGCATGGATGGTTCTGTATAAAACTCTAGCATACATACAAATTCCAACATATGCTGAATTATCTTAAAGTGCAAGTCAGTCTCTCTCTCTCTCTCTCTCTCTCTCTCCTCTCTCTCTCTCTCTCTCTCTCTCTCTCTCTCTCTCTCTCTCTCTCTCTCTCTCTCTCTCTCTCTCTCTCTCTCTCTCTCTCTCTCTCTCTCTCTCTCTCTCTCTTCTCTCTCCTCTCTCCTTCTCTCTCTCTCTCTCTCTCTCTCCTCTCTCTCCTCCTCTCTCTCTCTCTCTCTTCTCTCTCTCTCTCTCTCTCTCTCTCTCTCTCTCTCTCTCTGTAGCAGGATGCCCCCCCCCACATCCCCCACATCCAGCTAAACCAATCAGGGATTTGAGTGCCTCACTTCCAATCAATTACCACCCAAATCAGGACAGAGGCCTTTGATATAGAATCATTTGTCAAATCAGTGCAGATGGCTGGGAGCAGGTACCCCTGTGCCACGGGCCACATCCACATGGAAATCTCTGCTCGGGGTGGGCTCTCCCGATGCTCTGCAACCCATTAATGGGAAGTCATTGTGTGCTCCAGGAATCCTGTCCAACTGCCTGGTCCCCCAGATTGCTATATGTATAAGCATCTTAGCCCCACCACTGGATAATACCAAGACCCAGGGCCTACCGTAATGATTTGGACTATATTTAATGCAGGCGAAATGTGACTTTCACAGATCCTACTTAGGTGTTCATATGAAACATGCAAAAGCTCTAGGAAGTGTACCAAGATGTATTTTTAAAGTGTATCGCGATCTGCTGCAATACAATACACTCAGTAAATGAGCTTCATGCTAGTGCAGATGTTTTGAAGTGTATGTCAACTTTGAACACAAAAGATTCCGATACAATTATACCTCTAAACCCAAGACATGCATTACAGTTATTATATAAAATGAGGACAAAGTAAAATCAATTAATAAAACAAAAAATATCATAGAAAAAGTGGAAACTTAAGATCAAGAGAGCAAGGGGAACAATTATAAAAAAGAAACAATTTAGATGTGACATAAATAATAAGAATGTAAAGGATAATGTCAACTTGCACCTAAACAAAGACAAAATTCAATTGAAACACCGGCCTCAGTCCTCACTTGTTTTATTAGTGTTGCGGTCATGATAAATAATATTGCCTTTTGATAAAAAGGCAACCCTAACCCTAGAAATGTAATTATTAATATCTCCTCTTCGTTTCTGCTCACTTCTTTTTCACAAAGTCAACTGTCAACTCTGTATTTGCAAACTGCGTTTCAAATGAAGAAAGAGTCTAAACATGGAGCACTCCTCCGTAGATTGGGCTATTAAAGCATGATTGGATTATTCATTAAACAGGCTTGGTATAAAAGCAATTTGCCACTGTTGATGTAGTGTTGAATAGTGGGAGGAATCTTCCCTGTAAACTTTGTGTGGTTTTTAAACATAAAAACTCCAAGCAGTTTCATCTAAGTGACGAAAAGTGTATGTAACATGCACGACAGCAACTGACTGATTTTGTTATGCATGTAACATACATAGACTGGTGCTGTGTCAGCTACCCATATTTAAGTGAAAAAAACCATTCAGTCACTTTTTTAGGTCAGTGTGGCAGGCCTGTTCTACAACTTATTTTGCTAAACATTTGCTGCCCTGGCTCACCAGGTGTTGATTTGTCTCTTGAGATTCTTTGCATATTTATGTGGCCTTAATGTCTTTGCCAAATAAACTAGGCTGAACTATGACAATTAAAAACAAATATGTATGATTTGCAAAGTACAAAAAGTGTTGTGGAAAAATAGTTACGGTGTATGTGATAAAGATATATTCTGTAGAGCCAGATAAAAGAAAGGCCCATCTAAAACAATCAATATTAGTTTAAGTGTACGCTATATTTGGGACGTTTTTTCTGCGTCAGCTACTACTCCCTGCAGTAAGACAGTCATTTACAAACAAATCTGTAACATTAAACCAATTTAACAGTCTGCACTAACTGTACTGATTCATCAGTCATTAGCCATATTACTTATTGGTTAAAAGCCCACTTTAAAAGCAGAAGAAGCTACAGAAAAAATGACATGTGCTAACTTTAATGCAAATTCCGAGCTATTGAAATCATGAACAGTGATTATGCAGGCTTAGTTTAAGTTTTAACCACCAACAGAATGAAATTATTATTTAGCTGGAATTCCTTAGATCATGAACAAACTAAAGTGAATTGTCAGTCAAAAAAGATAATTTAACTTAATTCGACTAAATTGTCATTTCCATCTCTGAGTGTTTCACACTAGTGGTTACTTACTTAGTGTAAACATGTGGGAGTATTTTTCACCAGCTTAATAAAGAAGTGCTGAAATAACTTAAATCTAAATGAACTGAATTTTTTTAATGATAAATTGTGGCTAAGGTTTATATTACAGTTATAATCAGTCATCTTTGTTGCCAATACTATTTTACCAGCGTCAGTTGTATAAGTCCAGGATGAAGGCTTAGTATTTTGAATTCTGCTGTATTTTATGTGCTCTTTTAGAATAAGCATTGGTTCACCTGCATCATAAATACAATAAGTTGCAGGCTAGTAAGTAATGGAAATAATGAGTATTATAGATTGTCTTAATGTTAAATGTTACATTGGCAAGGATAAAATGCAGCATTGATCTGTGATGTAGAAAGACAATTAAATGTCAACAGATAAAAGTGATTTGTTTACTTTAATTTAGACCCAAATGACTTCTAATTAAAACAAAACTGATTTTGAGATTGAGGATATATTTTCCAAGACTGAGAAAGGTTTGACTGTTTTACCAAAAGCATCCTTCGGGTCATTTGTTTTCTGAGATGTATATCCCTTAAGACCTTCACTGACTGACTAGTAACACATATGTTTTTTACAGTGATGTTTGTTTTCTTACAGACTAATGAAAAATATAGAGGATGTGGATGGGATGTGTATGCCAGTGAAACAGAGTTAGCTTTTTTATTTATATATACATTTTTTTCATTATTCTTATGTTGTTTGAGTGACCAGTCAAGCATTCTGTATACTTGAACAGACATGAAATTCCCTTGGCTGAAACATAAACAATGCAACCACATGAGTTTTCACTCACATTGATTTTCTTAGCCAGGTTGTTGTCATGTAATTGTTTGCCATTAGATTAGATTTCCATGTTTAATGACTTAAACAAAGCCTTTGAGGCTTCATTAGTTTGCACAGTGGTGCAGACCGAACTAGATTGTCTACGAAAGAGATTTCAAAAGTTAAAGCAAACAAAACTTCCGTCCTCAGGTGATCTGGCGTGCCAAAACGGAAATAAAACATTAAATAATGAAGAAAATATAAATCAATTTATAATTAAAACCTGCGAAATCTAAAAACTTTAATTCATACAAATAAATAATAAAACTCCCAAGATTCACAGTAATAGTCTAACATTAAAGAACATATTTTAATGATTTTATTCATGAGCAAAATACTATTCAATGCCTTCATGTTTCAGTGATGTATCCTGGCCTCTTATTTTTCCCTCCCTACCATTATGAATCAGTGCAGTGCCGTGGGATGACATGGATCCCAGCCAGCACTCAGTTCTTTGCACAAGAAGAAGACGAAAAGTTCTCTGTAGTGTTTGATTCACATTCTTTCAGAGTCTTTCTTCAGATCAACACAGCACAACTGTGTCTCTGGCATACAGAAGAAAAGATCGCCCAAATTAGGAAGGAAAAACAAATCCTAACAAAACTCCTGAGGAGTCAATGACTGCAAGCATACAAACTGAAAGACCTCAGTGGCCGGTTGATATCTGCAAACACATTCTACCCAAAGCCATATTTTAGCAGCAATCAACATAATAATCAGCCTGCTGCATTCACAGATAGCCCAGCGGGTGTGTCGACATTTCTCCAATTTCACAATTTATGGTCGTCATACAAGCAACACTTTCACTTTAGGTGCTAATCCAGCTACATTCCTAATTCTTGTTAATATGTGAAGTGTTTCCCTGGATGTCATCACCTCTGTGTTTTATGAGCTGAAGAGGGTATTTAGTTCTGAGATATAACTAATACATGCTCACACAGCCATTGAATTAACAGTAAAATATTATGTGTTGTCAAAAATATCCCACTACACTACGTGAGGTGCCTTATCGTGCCTCATTATATGTATTTGCTTTAGTCAGTGCACTGTAGTTTGTGCATCATTGCCTAATGACTGTATAGACCATTATGAACATCCTCTCCCAATTTTACTTAAATTGTAAAGGACACAGTTATTATGCTTTCATTCTGTGACACACATTTTATGATCCTTGATATTACTTCCGACAGAACGGAAAATCAAGAAACAAATGGAATAATAATAGGAAATTGCAGTTTGGAAATGATTACAAGCGTGTAAACTCTCTAGGCAAGAACATGCGGCATTGCAAAGGATATTTTTCTCACCCTCTGCCTTTGCATATTTCACACTGGCGTAGTCTTTGGAGATGTAAGTCATACTGAGAGAATTTGACTCTGCATGCTAAAAAGGCATAAATACGGGAGAAAAAAAAACCTAACCAGCAGATGACCTTATTACACTCAGTGTGTACCATGCAGTAGCAATATTGCCTTTATTTGTCATTATTACCCCCCACCATTACTGTGAGTAGACGGAATATCAATTTGACAAAGAGGGCCTCTTGACAAAATGTTAAGGAGCCCCCCTGTCATGTGAGACACATCCCTACTGTTCTGAGTGGGCCGATATGGCTGTGTTTTACTACTTATGGATATTCAGTGGAAGAGCACAGAGCTGGTCTTGCTGTAATAAGGCATTTACCAATGCAGAGTAGCACTGTGCACTGTGAGAACATATGTTAATGCACTTGGCTGTGGCCAGAGAAACAGCAAGAGATTTCAGGAAAAAAACACATGGGACCGGCCTCCTGGAGCACACATTCGCCTTCTACAAAGATATTAATATGACTGCTGCTCAGTGGTGGAAGAGGAAGAAAAATTACCCTGGCAGTGAGGAGAAGTTTGTTTTGGTGATGGTTATGGACCCCAATTGACTGAGGCAGGCTGGGGAAGAGAGACAGCTCTGTGCTCAGTGGCTTTTGAATTACATCAGTGGCACACTTTTAACTGACTGCACTGCCAGAAAAACTGACATCAACATATTTGAGAAAGATATGCGTGGAGAAAATGGGGATATGACTGTGAGCCTTGTCTCTGCGCTTTATCAATGTTTTACCAAGTCTGTGCCACTGGCTTTGCAAGAAGGATTGTCTCTGTTCCCTCTCAAGACATGACAGTTACAGTACTTATTGGAAAGAAGTTGTCAGTTGCAGAAATAAATTCAATCAAATATATGCTGTTTGTATAAGTCACCATTAAGGAACACAGAAGGAAAAATGATGCCATGACCCAGTATTTCATTTTACTTCATCTTCCTGTGAGTTTAGAAATGCGTAACTTCCAACAACTGCTGAATAATTAGCTCGGCTTTCACATTTATACGGGTTAACTTATACGTGCATTTCGCATTTGTAGATCCTTTTCTTATTTTATTTTATCAGTAGTAAAACATATGGTTCTTGTGTTCTTGGTTGATGACATGATGCTGTTATTAAGCAACAACTTGTTCTTTTTTCTGTGAATGAGTCCTTCTGTTAACAACTATGTCAGCCAATCTTATGTTCTTAAGCATTTATTTTCATGTCACTGGTAGAAGGGAACATGATAGCCAATGAATGATACTGAACAAAAAAATCCAAATGTACAATATTCAAAACCTTCTCACAATCGTTTACCTTGACAGCGTCAATGAGGAGTGTGTGGCTTATGTTACATTTGCAACAATGATAATTAGTCCAACTTGGCTATTAAAGTGTACTCGTTATTCATATTAAACATGTATAATGTTCTATGTCTACCAGAAACAGTCCCTTTATTTCGCCAATAATGCTTCGATAATTAGACAATGGATTGGACAGACATGGTTTTCTTTATTATAAAAACAGGTAACAAAAATGAATGTCTTACAACCACAGTAAATGGTATAGAGGCCTATTCTAGATGCAAACATAATGCTGTTTCCTCCATGAAAAATATGATAAAAATGATCTATGTTGAGTGATCAGATTACATATCACTGGAAATAGCAACAAATGAAATATTTTTTGAAGCGAAGACATGTCTACATTTCAGCAGAAAAAAGGATTTATTCTTAGAGCGAAGTATTATCACTGCTTGTTCACAGTCGTTGGAATGTTAATGTGTAACACACTTTTTGTGAAATCCTTATGCTTGTGATGATATGTGAAGAATGGCAGTGAATACATTTTGAAACCCAGATCAAAATGAGCTAAATGCCATTGTAACTAACCATTTGACTATCAGAGAGTTTGTTACAAATTCAAGTCAGAAGCAACTCCCAGTTTTAGGAGATATTTTCCATAAATGTTCTGAAAAAATCATTAATCGGTGTAATCATTTTGCCTCATGTTTGTCAGAGAATGACAATCATTCTCTCCTTGCTTCAAACATGGGCCTGTGATACAGTATGTCATTGTACATCACAGTCTATGGACAATGCCTCTGCCAGTCTCAATGAAGAAAACTGTCAGATGTTTCAATGGGAGATAGATCAAACGGATGAACATTTCACGCTACTAGTCAATCTCAATAAAAGGAAGTTTTGACACATCAAGGGGCTTTCTATTCTCTTTTCCACCATCTTTCCTCTTTGACAGTACACTTAGTGGCCACTTTATTACATGCACCTCCGCATTAATGCAGCTCACTCCTCCAGACAGTGAGTCAAGCGTAGGTGACTCACTATGCAGACAGACAGCATATGCAGACAAGGTTTGGAGGATTATGTTTTTGGGTTGCTCGTCTGTCCCATTTTGTGAACAATACTTCTTAGGACAGCCTTGAGACAACATTTTCAAATTTGGCACAATATTGTTCACTTTAACTCAAGGATCAACTGATTTTGGTTATCAAAGGTCAAAAGCTAAGGTTTCTGATAACGCGCATCTGTTCTCTTTTATTTCATCCATCAAAGACGGCCAGTGAGACTGAAGGAAGAACTTAATACATTGTGGTGGTTGAAGGATGGAGTTCAAGGTCCCACAGGGCTTAGAAAACTATCATCTTGCCATCCCTAAGAATTAATACATTAATTATGACACAATTTCAGACAAATAGTAGAAGTAGTAGTAGTAGTATAAAATTAATAAGTGATGACATTTTATATCCAAAAGGTGGTCAATGTCAAAGCATAATGTTCTGCAAAAACACTTTTCTGGCCATTATTCAATGCCATAACTAAGAAACAGAATGGTAGATTCTGGCCGTATTACACAATTGGATAGTGAATTGTTCACCCTAATCTTGGGTGTCCCCTTGAAACGGCAGTGATTATTTAGAACTTGTGTGCTCTCTGATTTGAAGGTTTGTGTGAAGCTTCCACAATTTAAATGTTTTAGCTTTTTTTCATCATATCATCCATATTTGAAGCATTGTCTACTATCATGACTTTAGCTTTGTGTTCTCTCAGAATCTATTGTATTGGCCAATAACACATACAGAATTTTATGGTGTTTTTTTGTTCTCACTAATCGACTTACAGCGATCAACAAAGCTTAAAATATAACGAGGCAAGTCAAGTGAATGTTACTGAGGTATCTCTATGTCTTAAATCCCCAAAAATACCTCAAGGGGCTTCCAGTTCTAACCCATCACCAGTTCTAACCTGATCATTTGGTTGCCCTTGCTGAACAGCTTGTAGAGATTGCTGACTCCAAACCTTGATGCCACCAACCCACACACCACGGCAAAGCAAAGAGCACTGGCTACTACAGACTAATAGAAGCTCTGCAGGAGCATGTTGCACACACTAGAGGATCTGAGTCACCCCAGGAAGAACAGACTGCTCTGTCCCTTCTGAAGAGGGCTTCATCTTTGTGAATCGTGTCCAATTTCGTTTTTTTCACTATGTGGACCCCAAGGTTCCTACATGAGTCCCCTCTATTCACCTACAGCACTCTCCCTCAATGAAAACCAGCAGGGTGTCTCCCGTTCTTCTGGTTGTCCACCACAAGCTCAATAGTCTGTGGATGTTTAGCTTCAGGTTATTTTTGTAACTCTTATTGTTGTATCAGTCTTCTGTACTTCTCTGTAAAAAAGTCTCTATGTGAAGACAGCATGTTTCTCAAAGAAGTTATAGTATATTTTCACTGGAATCACATATGTTAATATGGTGTTAACTACTGTAACACCAAAAAATATAATTTATTCGCTTAATTTCATTCCTTCAAACTTTCACTATGAGATTGAACAGACGTGGATGTTAAGAGCAAATTGACTACCTAATGGGGTCAAAAAATGGTGGTAATTTGAGTTTTTACTGATTCTGACGTGCCTCACAGGATGAGTAAAACTCAATCTCTTTAAGAGCATAGATAATATATGTTAATGTTGCAACATGAATATGATCAAAACCTGATTGTATGATTATATGGCTTCTCCTATCTGGTGTAAACATCATAGGGTTTTTATTTCATTAATAATTTAATATTTTGTTTTACTTTAATGGTATTAGAAATAAGTGTAATGATAAGAGTTAGAATGTATAAAATAAATAATAAAAAGGGCACTTAAAAAAACTATTTCATGAAACCATGAAACCCCCCTGCTCAAATGGTACAGTCCAAGCTCCCTAAAGCCCATTGGGAGCTCACACTTCCTGTTTGGCAGAACGGACCCATTTCTAGAAGGTAAATGAATAAGATGGAGCTCATTAACAAACTTTTCCCTGTGTCTTTTTAATTTATTCCTCTTCTTTACCCAGCTATGGCTAAAAGGGAAACTTGCTTTTAGTTTTGTTAAGGTAATGCATTGTTACAGCTGCACCTGACATGCTACTACCAAACAAGACACAAATTAACGTACAGCACTCTATTACCTCATTCACACCAACGCAACTCCTGTTCAAGCTCCGTGCTAGAGCTTTTCAGGTTCAGAACCGGTTCTTCGGTTTAGCTCCGGCTCTTTTCACACCGCTCAGAGTCCGACTGGTGCTGCGTCATTGCGTCCTCGTTTGCGTCATGACGTAACCGTCCTGCTTTATAAAGCCAAACCGCGCGGAAACCCCTCACAGCTCACCGCGACAACAACAACAATTGCCGATTGTGTTGAAGCGCTACTCGTTTTGGTTTTGGTAAAAACCAGCGGTTGCCATCTCTTTCTGCAATTGTTGGAGAATTGCTTTGGACTGCGTGCTCCCCTCCAGCTTCCTCTGTACCTCTTCGGAAGACCAGATTCCCAGTAGGTAGCTGGTCTCTTCAGTGGACCACTGCTGCTTGTTAAGTTTCTCCATCGTTGTGTACAAACTGGATAAAACGCGCGCTTTTTGTTGTTGTTCAGGAGTTGATCCCGCCCCTGCCCCTGCCCCCGCCTCGACGTAAGCGTGACGTATGCGGTGCTTTTGCTCTAGCCGGAGTATTTTTTGGTGCTTGAAACGAACCGGATTCCGGAGCTAAGAGGCTGCTCCGCTGCCGTGTGAACAGGAAAACCCGGTGCTTTTCAAGCTCCAGCTCCGAACCGGCCCTGAAACACCGTTGGTGTGAATGAGGTATATGTGGCATGTGCTTATTGAGGAGAAAATCTGAGGCGAAAAAAGCTTTTTTTCTATAGTAAAGAGGCGTCAATGCCGCAAAACAGGGTCCTCACATTGGCATGGGTGAAAATACAGAGCCGAAAGCACATGGTGTTTGATATTACTAACACCAACAAGCGCACTTAAATGCCATGCTTAAGTACTTCTGGTTTAATGCTAATTACTGCCAAATGGGGCAAAAACGTCTGCTAGCAATACCCATTAATGGATGGAAAACATTTTTACAGTACAGTAGCTTTAAGTAGTGTATTGAAACGTTGAATTCAATATTCTTGCACACTCAGATACATACCCTTAGATTAAAAAGCTACAATGTGCCAACGTGACCATAACTAGGATGCAATTCTACACGTTGGTTATCCCTTAAAACAAAGTGTTAATCTCTGCAATGCAATTACTAATTGATATTGTAGGAAACAACTTGGGGCTTAAATTAACTCAGGAAAACATCTTAAGTTGGCCAGGTGTTGGTTTACTAATAACATTTTTGCTTTTTGCTATTGACAGTGGACTTTTTTCCAGTGGGTTTTTCTAGCAAGATGATGTGTCATTTTCTGAAGATGGTTTCAGGAAATTACTTTTCTTTACTACAATGGTGTGCACAGTCCCCAGATCACAGCCTAATAAAACACTTTGGAGAAGAGGTGAAGTGGGATGTTCACAGAATTCACGCCCCTGAAAAACTGCAAAAACTATTCTGTCAAGTCCGGATAGATCAAGATCCCTACAGAACATTTGTGGCCCCTTGTTAAATCAATTCTTCAAAAGTGAAATGACGATTCTGATTTTCAAATAATGCCATATACAGTTATACCAAGGTGTACCCAATACAATTGTCAATAAGTGTATTTACAACCACTTGAGACCTCCGGCTGAAATATTCCCCTCCTCGGCTTCTTAGCATAGACACCATGACATCCTGGATTTGCATAGTAGTAAAGATCAATGTAGCTCTTGGAGGCTGGTGTGCCACTTATTCAAAAAAAGCTCCCCTTCTTTTCCCTAGTGTACTCTAGAGCAAAAAGGGGTTAGCAGGCAGTGATTGATGTGGGTAAAGAAAGTCAGACATTTCCTCAGCCAGAGTCAACCTCAAAGGGCATTTTGTCCTGTATCTTCTTTTAGTAAAGTACCTGCAACCCTCCTCACATCAGTACTAAATCAAGGTCTGTTTCACACTATTTGATGCTGTTTGATGTCACTTGAGATGTGAAACAAGTAATGGAAGACTAAAAAAAAAGCACATATGCTCTAAAACTGGCATTGCATTTTTTTTCTTCCATCTTCATCTTTAAGCACAAGAGTAATCGTTTTTGTAAGCGATAATCATTAAGTTAGATGTCACTGTTATGAAGGATGTCCTTCAAGCCGTGCCTGATTTCAAGGGACAGCTTGACAAAACTCACTTTAAATTTGGTTGAAAGCATGTCTAATTGAATTTTGATACGTAATGAAATCAAGCAATAAATCAGCCCAGATCCCACTGCAACTGACAATTGAACACTCCTGAGCACCACAAGCTAATTATGATGAAGTTATTATCTCAGCCAAAGGGAGTACTCTGAATGGCTCCTTCTGCATCACGGAAAATCTTTTCAACTAGAATGTACTCAACCTTGAGGAAAGGGCATCTCTCGTATTAAGGAACCGGAAGATCCTATAAATGTCACTCGCTTGGTTGGAAATGTTTCCAAGTTGAAACATTGTCCCACTTTGATCAGGTGATTAAAGCCAGTGACTGATTTTGACTCATTTGTACACATCCACATTGATGCAGAAATGATTTCATGTGTTGTAAATCAGCAATTATAGCTGGTAGTAATTTCTGTCAATAATCCCTTGATGTGTAGGAAGTGGCTATATTGATTTAACATGGATTAAAAGCATCGTCCTCATCATCTGGTTCCCAGTCTCATATGGTTAATCAATTACATTCCCTTGCGACTTAAGTATGCTTTAGATGCCATGCACCGCGCATGTAATCTCCTGACATAAGGTATTAAATAAAGTCTAATTATAACTTTGCAGCCATGTGTCATATCCATCTCTTATAATACCTTCCCTAAGAACACAGATTGGTGTGTCAGGAACAGGGTGTAAAACACATTTTGGTCCGCCACATGATCCTTGTAAATAAATAAGCGTAAACTGTGTTTTAATGATCATCATGCTTGAAGCTGCAACATCTTTTACAAACACATAAAGAAGTGAAAAAAGGCAAAGTTCTACAATTCCCCAGATAACCATACTAGATCAAACTGGTATGGTTCCGTATGAATCCTCTGCAACAATTACCGGAGTAGCCACCCTCTGCATAATTTGATGAGCAAAAAGAAAATTGATGAACTTTTTTAATTATTACGCCGCTTGGGATTCTGACACAAGCACCACAGAGAGAGGAGGGGGCTCTCCACTACAGCTGCTAGGGAGTTTTTTTTTCTCCCTTCCCATTTTTTCCTCTTTCCACCTTCCCTTCTTTAATTCACCCAATTTGTCGGTCCAAATGAAACAGCAAAAGGTTAGAGTGTGGAGTAATTAACAGCAGCTAGCCTAATGAAATCAGGAGGGGCCGGTACACTGGGAGGATCAATATTTTGCTAAGAGTGAAGCAAGAGGGGGTGATTGTCCAGGGGAAACACATATATAGAGGACCACTTAATAATAATAAGCTGATGAAAAGGCAACATGTTGTCCAGTTGTAAATCAAAATTGGCTCGAACACACTGTGACATTATTGCTGTCTAGTAATTGTGTTAAAGCAAAGTTGGTCCTTGTGCACACTCAAGAAGTGTAAAGGATTTATACCACTCGCAGCGGTTTGCTGAGAGGGTTTCCCTTTATTGAATGGCAATAACTACGTCAATACACTTTGGACAACTGAACACCAATGCAGAGGGAAACGGGGATTCTATTTATTTAAGGCTACACTTAAGTATATTGAAGACTTTATTAGCCGCTTTTGATGAGGAGGTGTTTTGTTTGCAACAGTTTTATCACGCTCCCTAAGACATGCTGCGTTCGCCAGAAATATAAGGGATGTAAACTTGAACTCAGCCCACTGTTTCTTGGCTGAGATATGCACGTCTCTAGTGAGTGCACACATGAGCAGATGGCATGCACGCCAAAGTTTTTTCCACTGTGAATATTTATATTATGAGTGCATATGTTTGCATGTGGGAATATGACACCTGAAGAAACTGTTAATTTTCTTCTTTTGATATTTTAGCTACATCCAGCTCAGGGATAACCACTTGATAGCAGGCTACATGCTTTTCTCCCATCTCTCAACAAATTGTAGACAGTGACACTGCCCTAATATTTCTGGAGAACCGAGGTAGTGAGCCTCACCAATGAATACCTTAATCTGACTCAAAACAAATGTGAAATACACAAAGGCAATATTTAGCCGCTTAAGAAACTGGCCAGCTATCCAGCTTCCTGTCCCTTTGCTTCACTCAGTGCTTTTCACACCTTCAAAGGTATTTACATTACGAAGTCTACTGAAATGTGGGAGACTGTAGAGATGGGAGTTGCAGATCTCATTAGTGTTAAACTATTAGGAGCATGGGGACCCCAGGGATGAGGGGTTTTAAGGTTTTCACTGTAGCTTGAAGTTATCGCATTATACACTCTTTAAAATTGTTTTTCACAAACTGAAGTAAGCATCTTTAGGCACGTTTTTTTGTTTGTTATACTTTCAATGTATTGCTAATTTAAATAACTCAACTCTGATGTCCTATTCCTGACAGATTCAAGAGGTCAGCCAATTTAGCTAGGACATATATAAACGTTTTTTCTCACTGATTCTATTATGAAGAATACGTATTTGTGAAGCTGGAAATCTGATCATTTTGACACCTGCTCTAGTAATTGCTAAAAATGAGCAGTAGGAAAATGAAGTTGATTGAGATTCCAATGTAATGTTGACATGTACCTTTGTGAGCTTGATGACAGAGGTCAGGGGAAAATCCCATCAGAGAAATTGGAATAACAAGACCTGAAAAATCCAGACATAGTTATTTAATTGGCTGTGTGTTTGAAGATGGCTTTCGGGAAACAGTACCTCTGGTTATTTCTGTTTGCATACAAGTCTGTTTTGTATGTTTTACACACAGTTTAGGGGCTGCGAACCTGTGCTTTTTAATTGTGCTTGAATTCCAAAAATTATGTTTTTAGAGTGTTGCTGTAGGAACACAAAATGAGCTGATATAGCTAAGAATTGTCAATGAATTGTAATTCGAATTTGTAATTAATAATTAGGTTTGCTGTTTCCTCACAATTATTAAGAGATATCTTTCTGTTCTATTCCTTATTTTCTCCCCATACAACAGTACAGGAATTTCGAGCTATGTATGGTAATAAAATAAAGAATTTTCTGGCCAGGTGTTGATATTTGTATTAATTCAGATTATTTTGTATACTATAAATGTAAAGATAAATGCAGTGAAGGAAAATTATTAGCGTATAGACAAAAGCTGATGGGAATTATCTTTTTAATATCGTTGCTATGCACAGTGGATTCATTGACTTTCTCTTGCACACTGCAGGCTCCCGCCATAGATGTAATATTAGCTACCCTCCAGTCACCTACGCACAGCTGGAATGCGCTCTTACCTACCTTCTGTCAAAGCCTTTTGATTATTACCCAGTCCTCCTACCTCTGTGCCAGCCTGCCATGCCATAGCTCAGACCCTCACTGGAGACCAGGGGTTATTGCAGCACTTCAGCCCGTCTCTGGTTGGTACTGTAACTGAGTTCTGGGGAACTCATAGACTGCACTGTATAGTGAGCATGTGCTTCATGCGTGTATAAATGCATTCCATATAATGCTACAGTATGCTATATGATTCCTTAACTCCTACCTACATGCATGTATTCATTGTGCAGCCACTGTATCTCAAAACTGGGATTCATTTGGATACAGACACAGAACACAATAAGGTCTGGTGTTTTTAATCAATTATTTATCCAATATTTTAATGATCAGAGTGCCTGTTGTGATCAAAGGCTCGGTTCAAGCTCCACTGCCTTTGCTCGCTAAGACATCCCTCTGTACTTTGATGTGGTTCACCAACAAATGCACTTATCTTAAGCATAACTCTCTCTCCCAGGCTTGCATGTGGGTGCTTTGAAACCACTAGTTTGAGAGGCGTATAACAGAGAGAGGGTCACTGACCAATCCTTGCTGAGGAGAAAAAATAGATATCTCTCTGATTTATGGGCTCCAGCAATCAGATGTACAACTACTATTTTGAATGTCATCTAAGTACGAGACAAGCATAGGTCACCTTCTCAGATCTCCCATGTACATTATCATATATTTAATTGGTTGGCAAGGTCTCTAACTTGAAGTGTGTGTCACAAGATGCTGAATAAAACATTACTTGGAGAAGAAACAACTGCTTGATGGCAGCCTCAAGTAAAACCCTTGCTTTAAATGACCAGTCAGTGGATGCAAATGAGTTACTCTTCAAATAGACCTGACAATTGTTGGTGTGCTCAAATATGCAATTATTTATATAAAAAAAAATCTCATATACTAAAACACAAAGTTAAAACATGTTACATTCATTATCCTTGTCAATTAATTATTAGGGGTTATTGCTATAGCACTTCCAGACTTAATGACAGTTTGGTGTAGTGATAAGTACGTTATGAATAATTCCAGCTCATATCAAGGTTATAAGAGCTTTTTATATATAACCTATATATGTCACCATATGCACAACATGTCATGTGTTAGATCGTGTCTATATTACATTTTTGCAAAGCCTGCATGTGCATTCTCCCTATAATAATTGTATATACAGTATCAACCACACTAACCATTCCTTATAGCAGAACATTTCAGCATTACATGTTATGCATGCATGACTTTAGTTGTCTAAATGGTAAACAATTCTCAAATGTCTTAATATGTCTCCACACAAACATGTTGTATATATATGTGTGTATACATACAGTACAGTATGTGATAAATACTTTTCAATACAAATGATATCACTGTGCCAGGTAGTTATTTGTCAGAAGTTTGGAGACCTTACTTCTTAATTTAGTTTGGTTCTCCACCCTGAAGCTCCATTTTGTTTTTGTTGAATGGCTTTGGTTGTACCGTTATCGCTCAGTTTGTAGCAACATGAACAATTATGGCGGGATAATCTGTTGACATGAACTTGTTTCCTGTTCATTGTTTTACCGTTCCACCTCAGCAGTCCTTTCTGCTTCTCCCCCTGTCTCAGTGGCTTCTCCCTGCCAGATTTCTTCTATTTTCTTTGCAAATCAAGTCATGTACTTGGATTATTATACACAGTACAAAGAAAACAAAATTGGTGATTAAACATTAAATACTCTTATCTCTCTGTGAGTTATCTCAGTCCCCAGAGAGAGGATGCTATTTCGCAGGCTTGCGGGTGTCTTTTGTTCCCAATTTAGAAGCTTGACGCTGTTTATTGTTAATTTTTGATGCTTCATTTGATATTCTGCTCACTTCCCTTTCTGACATGCAGAGAAAACATCTTTATCAAAGTGTCAGTTGTATGGCTTGTGTTGTCAGGATGTCAGGTTTGCCCTATTCTCTACAGTTCTGGGGAGAGGGTGTGTGCTCTGCAGTCGGTTTGTTGGCGTACCCAGCGTTATGTGCTCGACAAACTCTGCGTATGAGGAAGAAATCAATATGTATCCTAAATCTCAATTCAAACTTAAAAAAAATATATTTTAAACCTCAAAATCTAGGAGGGTGTCAATTTTGAACTCTGACTGACTTTAGGAAGACTGGAAAGATCCCACTGCAGTTTCCTTTGTTTGCTTCACATATCCATTTCTATAGTAAATCCTCTGCAGAGTTACAATCAGACAGTGATGTGAAATGTTCTTTTGTCTTTGCAGGAGGCCTGTCAACTCGGCAAGATAACCTCTGTGAATGTAAGTCTGTTCTCTGCTCCTTCTTGCATGTGCATTTCCATAATTAAAATGTCTATTTGCTTTCTTTTTTCACACGTTACAGCTTAAACAAATCGGCATTTCTCCCCTATGCTATTTCTTGCCAGGAATATACATATTTGTTTCCATTTGAAAACCACAGTTAGAGTTCAATGTTGTAACTTCAGTTGAAAGTTCTGTGGATTAAAAAGAGAGAAACCATCAGGGTTATGAAACACTTGTAGAAACACTGTTTTTATCTTAAAATTACAGTATTATCTTAGAGCAATAACTTGTCTATTTATCTCATTCATGGCATGATCTTTGATTTTTTTATAAAGCTTTTTAAATATGTGAGGTTGTGCGTGGGTTTCTATGATGCTACATATGTACATATAACAGAAATAGATACTGTTAAGTTCTGCTGAGAGTAAAATGCCAATGTATTTACTTTCAATTGGATGTTTTTGCTTGTTGAGGTAAATGTTTCATCTCAGCTGAAGGGCATTTCCCAGTTCCTTTTAAAACATTTAATCCGAAGGGGTTGTGGTCATTCCCTCCCGCTTTATTCTCTTTATCTTGCAGTTCATGTCTGCACACAGGCTCACAGTTCACCAGTCTGAGAGCAGGGCTGTCAGAGTTTCAACTCAAACATTTTAAATTCAGCAGAGAATGTGTACACCGCAGGTTTTGTATTTCGTACCAACTAGTTTTTGTCGAGCAGTCTCAAAGTATCATTCTAAAATTGTCAAATATTTCTTATATTACTTTAATTGGATTTATTCAGGGATATACTTTGCATTAATACTGTCATAGTTCTTGTTGCACAGAAAGACATATGACTCATTAACAGTTACAATTTATTTAAACAATAAATCATAGGTCAAAAATCACCCAGTATTCTGTCTGCCCACTAGCTGCTACAATCACCTCCTTCTTGCATGTTCCCGCTAACTCATCATTTCACAAACAGTGACATATCACCTCACACATAATAGGCCGCGCTGGAACAGCATGTACAAAAAGGAAGGACACACCCACAAAGTGAAATCACTAACAGATTTGTGTGGATGTTGCCCGATCTTGACATCAAGCAGAATAGAAACATGTGGCACAACCCTTTGGGAGAAATACCTTGCCAATGCTGTTTTTATTATTTTGTCCTCCTTATAAGACATGTGAGACATGACAAATCACCATCTCCTCTGAAAAGATTTATGCAGGTCTAGGTGTACCCGCAAGCTGATCCTTATCTGAAATGGCAGAGCCAATCTCCCCTGATTCACTCCTAAGTGGTCCCTGTTTATCACTCAAAGTGAGGTGGTTGTCAGCCAAGAACTACTTCTCTGTGTAGGACTGAAATCTTTGCTGTTTCTAGAGAGCAGTAGTTGGGGGGTAACGTTCATCCTAATAAAACTCAGAGCCGTGGCCTACTAAAGGACATGGTTGTAGGCTGCTATTCCCTCTACGTCTAAATATAACAGACTTCTAATCCTGTAACGTGTGAATCCAGCCCAATCTGCCTATTGTCTGGGTGGTTACCAGAGGGAGGGTTTTGGATTAGCTGGCTTGTTATATAGTAGAACTTGGCATCCATCTCTCCTGTTCATTTTATCTCTGTGTACATACTTCTCAAGGCACTGTTTTATCTGGCTGAACGGGCTTTGTTTGGTCTTGATATCTCTTACCGCAGCTTGTCTTTGCTTTATGGATTTCTGGCAGCTTCTTTAAATAAGTGATAATGCTTAGCAAAACACTCACCTTGACTCCTCTGTGAATGTTTGTTTTTGTTGGTCATGTTTGTCTTTCAACATTGATGTTTTATTCACCTTAGTCAATCCTTCTGACAGCATATGTTTGATTTATTCAAACCCATTTAATGGTGTTTGTTCTACTTAACATTGTAATTATATACGTCTTAGCATTGAGTTCATTGTAAAATCAAATGCGGCTTTTCCTAACATCTTGCACCAACTTGAATGGGCTTGAATAAACAGCCGTCTAAAATGAACACACTCCCTTATGCAAAATGATTATGTCCTAATTGTCACGGACAGCTGTTTGTTCTCATAGATTCTGGATGCCATTGTTGGAGCAAGTTTCCAATAATTAGTCATGTGGAGAGGAAGCTTGCTTTTTGTAGAGCTGCCAACCTTCCATAAGTGGGCTCTTTCTTTTGTTGGAACCTGGACTTTTTTCATGCATCCTCAAGTAATTGGAGAAACAGCTGCCAACGCTGTTTGAGAACAAGAGATATTTAGACTCCTTGAAAAGCGTAGGCAAACATGGCACACATAACTATATGATTTTGCCAACAAGGTATCCTTCTCCTCTCTGTCTTAGGAAATGAATAAATCCGCATGAGGAGTGGAAAAAAAGCTCTTTCATACCGAACCTTAGTAATATACCTCATCATTTGGCAGCAAAATATGCACAAACTGTGCTGGAAAAACAAGATGAATTCAATGAGTCCTGCATAAAATATTTGCAGATTGGTCAGAAATGTGTGTGGTGCATATGAACAGATACTGTACCTCTTTACTGTCTTATTTTCTTAATATAATCAACAGCAACAAAAAGCATTTGTTTTTGAGTTTTTATCTCACACAGGTTGAAGTTTGTGTGTGTTTTTTGGTTTGTTTCTTTGACTGCATGCCCTTTTTTCTCCTTATTGCTCACCTGTCTGTTACTTGGTAGCACACACTCACTCAGAAGCTACACACACACACACACACACACACACACACAGTGATTGGTGGCCTCGGGATCTAGATGAATCAAGTAAATAGAATAATAAGCTAGCTGTTTCAACATCACAGCATTGAAAACCTCTCAGTTGTGCTTTCAGAGTGCTAATTGTGTGGATTTAGGTTAGTCAACCCTCTCTGATAGTTTTTAAATGAAGCTTTTTTGTGCAGTTTTTGGCAGTTTGTCCTTCATTAGTGGCAGACTTTATTTCACTCTCCTGCTCTCCAATTTTCTAAGCCTTATTTAGTCTTATCAAAGAACAAAAATTGCTTTATCTACACACTATAGTGGCTACGGTAAAGTATTTTCACCCAGAGACATCACCTCCTCCTGAGCTTAAAGGAGCGTTTTTTAATCATGGTTTTTAATTCAGGACTTGCATATTGCTCTTCTTGCTACAGCGATGAAGAAAATCAAGATAGTTATATTTGCTTTGAAAAAAAATCTCTTATCAGTTTGAATTATGGGATATATAAAATTCAACGCAATAACCGAAGCTGAGGGCGTAATTATATTTATGTGTTTTATGCTCCTATACAGTGTGAGGCAGTATGATGCTACTCAGGGAGTCATGTGAAGACAGGAATTTAAGCAACAGAATATATCACTATGACAATTTTACCGATATTACCTCAAAACTATGTCAGATCGCCTCGCTCCTCATTTTTTTGTCAAAGTAGAGGGAAATGATATGACAAAAACTGAAGAAAAATATGAAATCAGTGGTATCTACAGAATCCACGGTGCCTCACAAAATGAATGACTGTAACTGTGCGCTTTGTTTTCTGGAGGAATCGCGAACATGATAGCAGACATCGCTCCCCAACCAGGATTTGTTTTTCTTTTTTAAGCTCCAAAGAAAGGTCGCAACATGAACTTCTGTAAACCACCAGAGAAATCAAAGAGGCCTGTACCTTTCAGAAGAAAATGCCCACACTCCTGTGATCCCCAAGACTTTACAAATCAAAGTCTCAGCCTCCACACACATTCCACTTATTTTGTGTCTAAACTGGGTGAGAGGGAAACTAGGACATAGTTCAACCTGTTAATACACATCCAATCTTTATCAGGACGGGAAGTTGCAATTATAAATCTTTTACTGGGTTTAATATCTGGAAAGTAATTACTAAACTCAACAGGCCAGAAATCATTTTTGGGTTATGAGGTCACTGTTTCAATTAGTGCCCCTGGTGATAGGATGCAATTTTGCCATATTTTATAACTAAAAGCAGTTGAAGATGATAGATGCAATGGTTGTTATCGAACAATAACCTCTGATACAATTAGGAATGGATTTCCCTTGTAAATACCATCTCACATTACTCATTTACCCATAAACAAGCCTTGTTGTCACTTCTCATTATGACATTAATAATCTTTGTTTGTCGTTGGTAGTGTTCCAGGACTGTCTTTAGGAGTAGAGAGAACAGTTATAAATGATTCGTAGTTTTATACCGAGGTGCATTCATCTCAGGAACGACAGGACTGGATTTTAAATACTCTCTCTCTGGTGGCCAATACATTTGTCAGTGTTTTGTTGAGAAAAACACTAAAGACAAGCACTATCTGAGGTCAAATCTCAAACGTTGAATTGACGATGACATTGTCTTTTTCAAGGTTGGTCATTCCCTTAGCTGATATAACCCTGCAGTGAGTTACGGTTTTGAATTCCCAGGTTTTGCAATCTCAGATATTTGTGTCCTGTATCTCAATACAATTGAGAAGAAAGGAATTTCTATTGTGGAACTTTTTTTCCATTTACCACAAAGAATCAATGTGTATATCCAGAAAATGTCCTTGTAGCTCATAACTCACTAGAATATATGGCGATGGAACTTCTCTGTACTGCAAACAACGTCCCTGCAAAAACTCTTTTGATAATGTTCTATAAAGTTATCAAGAACACCTTGATACTTTTCAATGTCATATTTCAATGCTGTGAATCACCAAGCATTTCCTCTTCATTTGACTTATGGTGGAAGCTAAATTCTCTCTCAACCTGGACATTTTATTTTATTTCCAACCTTTTTTTCTTCATTGTATTACTGTACTTAGTATTTGAGTCATTACACAATCAAGGGCCCTAGAAAAAGATGTTGTTTGATAATTAGAACAATTATCTTTATGGTGTTCGTCCTTTCTAATGCTTGGGCCTTGAATAGGCGACTATAGGCGTGACCTTCAGAATAACAGCTCCCCATTGGCTGGAGCCGAACATCAGCTATTCCTTTTTCACTCCACAAACTTGTCATGTAATGATTCGTAATGTGTATTGCACTCTTAGCTACACTACACTGTTTTATTTCCTATTTTTGTACACCTTTTGCACATTTTACACAGGGGTTTCTAACAGAACCTTTCTGTTTGTTGGTTTGCTCCAGACTCAGCGCCGCGTGACGTTCCATCTTCCAGACGGTTCCCAGGAGAGCTGCAGTGACAGCGGGCTGGGAGACCCGGAGCCAAGCAGCACGGCCAGCACCACCCAGCCCCTTCCCCTCAGCTTCCCCCAGGAGGAGTACTATGAGCAAACATCACCTAACAGCCGCACCGAGGGAGATGGAAACTCAGACCCTGAATCTAGTGAGTACTTCATTTTACTCAGACAGCAGGCGCATTATGATATTTAGTTTTTCTCATTTTTTCTAAATGTTCTGTTATTTATTTTGGCTGTTTCAACATAATGTAATTTACAAGTGGCCATCTGTGTTGTTATGCAGTAAAATAATTTCAAGGGATTACAGCTGTGTTAGTCATAGGAACATGACTTCCTTCCAAACTTTTAACAAGATACAATTTTCAGTAAAAAACCTAGTAACAAGCTACTTACACATAAATATGTCTGCTTCACATAATGCTTCCGTGAGGTCATTCTTTAGATAAGTGGTACAACAGTTTTGTTGAGTTATTAAGATTTAAAACCAAAAACCCCTCTCATTCGTATTAGAAATGCAAATAAATTGGATTTAATCAAAACAAGCTGCAAATCTGTTGTCATGGGAGTGCACAAATAATATTAAGGGTGTAACTTGCACAACGGTGCATTTAATATCGACAATTTATTTTGCAAAAATGTATTTTTCAAATGTTGTAACATAAGCAATGGGGGAATTATACCTCTGAAGTTGAGACTATTTTGCTCAATTTATTCAAATGATTCAGAAGACAGCTGTCACTGTCTGGCTTACTGCCCAATGATGTTCTACATAAAAAAGCCCAACGATGGGATGCACAACTCTTTCCTCATACATAAACAACAATTAAAAAAAAAAATCATGGCTCAAATAACTGGCTGAGTGGAAAAAGAAATGTGATTAAGACACACAACAGAGGACCCTGGGTTTTTCCACCAGCCATAGTGTGGATCCAAAGCCTGTGAACCAGCAGCATGCCAATGATGCTCCTGAAATGATTTTGCTCCACCTTAACATGAACAAGGCTATTCTGAGTCCCCTATCACTGTCCTTGTCACATACCAACCCCCTCCATTTCAGGCTCTGTATTCTAGTCCTGGTGGGTTAGATTTTATTTTCTGGAGGTAACCCTGCACCATATATTACAGGCTTGGTGGAGGCTCATATAGGTGTAGACCTTCACTCCTCCTGTGGCCTGTGTGTATCATTCCTAGAAATGCATTAGCCATTGCACAGAGTTACCTGTCAACAAAAACAAGTGTGTTCTTTTCTTATTCTATCCGGCAGAGAAACCATCTACAGGACAGGTAGAAATAGATTGCTTTGCATACACCTACCTGCAGTATAGCCATTGTGTCATAGTTGTAAGTGAGACAATGGCCCATGGTGCATCTGCCTCCCCAGCAGCTGTGTTGACAGGTCTGCGGCATGGGTGTCAGTGAGAGTGTGATTGTGAATGCATTTGTTAGACATTAGACAAGATGGGTGACATCCTAGCGATAGATTCCTGTTCATTTACATGCAATGGTCCGCTACATATGTCATTTTTCTATTTCTGATAAGAAGATATTACAAGTTACTCCAAGAATTATTTTTTTTACAACATAGCTACACACAACCAGCTGACCTCCATTCCCCACAGACACACACACACACACACACACACACACACACACACACACACACATTTGCACACCAGGCACGTGTATAAACACACATAGAAACACCTACATCTAATGATCAAACCTCTCCTTCCCCAGCTGTTCCCTTTAATATATTCACCACAGTGACAGAAGTGATTCATATATGTGATTCATTCACATACAGAGGCAATTGCTCATCATCTCATTAATATTCAGTGACATAAACATCTCATACTTCATAAACTTACTCAAATACTACACTTATTACCCATTTTCCCTATGGGGTAATATTTGTTGAAGTGGATTAGTTTTAGATAGAATACCATGCTAATGTAGTAAATGCATGTGTACTTATACAAATTGCTGCATTATAAATCAGAGTGAGAGTGTTTTAACAGACTAACTGAGAGAGAGTTTAATATTGGTAATTGGAAAAGTCAGTTTGTTATTTGACCACAATCCCCCTAGTAATACTTTGTTGTAACGATATCCCACCAAATTATATTAAATGTAATTCTTACTGATAAAACCATAAAAAGGTACCTCATGGCATTTGAGGGTTGAGTAAACACCATAAGAAGTGATATGATTAATATTATCCCTTGTAAACTATATGTAGAAATATGCAGTGTTCATATACATATTGCTTGAGTTTCCAGGCTGCCGAGACATACAGGAATGTCATATTTAATATTTCTATAATTTAGGTAAATTGACTTTACACCCCATATATTCTCGCCTAAAGTCAATAAAGGTCCTTCATTTGCTGTTAGATGCCACTGATTTAACACATGCTTGCACACTCTCGCACATCACTTGACAGAGTGAATGTCGCCTGGCTCATCTGGCTTCATTTTCTACTTCCAGAAGTTAAAAGATAAACCCTGGCTCTGTGCTGCTCAGTTTAAAAAGAGAGATGGGTCCTGTGGATGTTGACCGTCTCAGACGACAAGTGCGTTGGTGACAGATGGCGGCCTAAGATGGATGTGATTTGGTTTTATCAATGAGCACCAGGCCGGCATGGCGGTGGCAATCTCGTATTATGTCGACTGAATTTGTAAAGCAGAGAGAACTAGAAAGAGTGGAGAGGAGATGGAAAGGCCAAGTGAGGAGGAAGAAATAGAGCTGAGAGATTGAAATACTTAAAAGCCATGTTGGTAGAAAGAGAATTTCAGGAGTCAAACGTGGTATTGTTTCGTAAAGGTGCCTCAGCTTGGACCAGAATGTCAACTTGCACTGAATAATTGTCCGTGCCAAAGGCAAGCCATGTGGCCTTCTTATGACAATGCATTTCTCACTCCTCTTTAAACCTGCATCTTTATTAGACCACCCACTCTTGAAATAAAGTTCATATGACATTTTATGTTTCTATTATTTATGAGTTAGGCGGCTGTTCATTTTATGGGCTCTTGCTCCCCCCTCCAGGCTTACTTCACCACCCGCCATCAGTCTTTCTGCTGTCGCCTCCTTTGTCACACGATGTTCCAAAGGTTTTGATATTTCCTCCTCTGTCTCGACAAATAGTTAAAAGCTGCAAATTAATATCATTAGCATGTGTGTTTTTATGTCCAACCCCCCTGCGTCTTACAGCTGGCTTTTACAGAACTGCACATCCAGAACAATTAAGCATGATGAATTGTACCTGTCCCTTTGGGCCAAATTGCAACACTTCATCAACACATCAAAAACAGGAATGCATAATGACATGCGATGCATTTCTTCCCTCGAATATGAAGGAAGTTCTCTTTCAGCTGATTTTCTATTACATACTGACTCAGTGGCATCCTCTGCACAGTTTTAAAAATAACCGCCTTCTAGGCATCTGCAGCACCTTTTCCTGGATTCACTAAGTGCTTGGTTTAATTGTAAAAGTAAAAGCAAGAAGTTGCAAAAAATATAATTTTCGACCCATGTTGGCTCACAAACTCCTCCTGTGGATTTTAGTTTTTTGTAAGTATCAGTGGCCTTGTTCTGATCCGTGTGACTGCACTTGTGATCACTTAAGGTTTGCAATTGAATTATTAAATCCTGTGTTTTTATTTTTATGTTATTATTATTTTTTCAATCTGTTCTTGACCTTATGAAGTCCTGAAAAGCATTATTTGTGCATGATGGGAATCATCATGTCATGAACGGCAAACAGAACTAAGCCCTCAGACAAAGTGCAGCAAAGTGGGAGCAAATCCCTGAGTCTAAATCCTTCACATTTTTCAAACAATACACAATTTTGTTCTCTGGGCGATTCGTAATATACTTATTTCTTTCTCCTGTTGTCAGAGCTGAGGGATTTAAGAGCTTGTGCTTTTCCCCACTTACAAGCAGCTCACTACAGGCAGTTTTGAAGCACTGCATTAGTCTCCAGAAGAAACATGAAAAAGCTGTACAATATAATGCCGTATCTTAATCTGTGGCATATGGCTTTGAAATGACCAGCTTACACCTTGTCTGTCTAAGATCTAAATCTGCTATTAAAATAAGCCAATCCGTTTTAAACACTGCAAGTATAATAAGATTACAGTTTTAAATGTGCTACACAGTGTATTATAAAAGAAAAATGTTTAACAACAAGGAATCGCTTCATCAAATAACTAGATATTAATCAAATATGTTGTTTGATTTTTAAATGACATTTAACATTGTCCAAATTTGTTTCTAAGGGTTTAAAAGTTAACTATGTATAATTCCTAATGCCTGCAGACAAATAATCTGATTAAAGGCTTGCTGAGTTCATACTTTGTGGGGTTTATGTTCCCAACTCTTTGATTTCTGTACGTCCAACATTTTCATAAAAGCTCTCAGACTGAGTTTCCAGTTGACTGATTTATAACTGCACGTTTTCACTTCTGTTGGAAAAGGCCACTTGACTTGATCTAGTGTACAGGGACTACTTGAAATTGTAATACTTCTCAAACACTGACTCTACCCAGTATGTCTGGCTGCCAATACCAGCGCTAAGATTGGAATTCAATCTGCCCGTGAATAAAGTGATTTCATGAGGAATCCTAAAAGAAGTTGCATGGTGTTGGTTGGAACTCTTAGACAAAGCGGGACCAACCCTCTTGCAAAACTGAAGCGCTACATTTTGTCATACGAACCAATAGTTTAGCACGCCATCATGTTCAGTAGAGTTAGCCGCAGTAATTATTCATGAGTCCAATCTCAGTTTCACTTTGAGGGTTCTCATATGCAATTAGAAGTAATGAATGTGCTTCTTAATTACATTCATTTGTGCAAATTTCCATTCCCCATTGAATTTTTCTGTGGAAACATTGTGACACTGACCAATGGCATATCATTTGCAATGTGACTAAATCCATTCAGCATAGAACAATTAGCTGTAATTAGTGTTACAATGTCATCAACGACCAGGGGGAAAGACTAGGCTGACATGCAAAGGCGAAGAGGACCCTTGTTCAGAGAGTTTAAAGTCCAGCATTGTAGGAGTTTACTGATAATTGGCTGACAATAGGTCAAAAAGATGAACTGTAAGACTGCAAGGCTTGACTTTTTTTCGAACTAATTTTTTTTTCATGTTAAGTTGGCTGAGCAGGCATTCTCTTTGATATTAATGGCCTTCTACACATTTACACACTTAGCACAACCTTTTACTCCTGCCAGCCCATCTCGTCATCTGCTGCTGACAAATGAGCAGCTTCACTAAAGTAATTAAGAATGAAGTACGCTGCTTAAGGGTAAATCGCTGGTGGTTGTTGAGAGATGGGAGGGAGCATTTCTCATTCATTTCACATCATGACCTTACAAATTGTCATGTTATCAGAGATATGCTGGCTGTGGCGTGTATATTTTATTCATGCCTCACATAAAATGGTAATGCAGCCTATTCCTCTTTTTGCAGTTATTTCACAATCTACAAGATAACTTTTTCCAACTCCTTTTTTTTCATATAATTTGCAGCAGTTTGCTTCTCGCTATATATTCTCCTGCATATAAATAAATAAAAGCCTTTGTGCCTTCTGGCTCCCAGAACTTTTTACAGCTGCCCCAGTGGGCCTGCAATAGATCTAAATGAAGTAACAGTGAGTATTAACCTACATAGATGGGACATTTCCTTTTAAGATGATTTAGAATGTTTTTCCTCTCTCTTTGTTTTGACCGCTGGGGGTCTAGCGCTGAGTCAGAAGGGGATTTAGATGGACTCATCTGTATCCTTCTCAACTGATTGGGATTTGGTGGAAGCGCTCAGTTCTCAGAGGTGAGATGGAGGGGAACCCTTGTTTTATCTGGTTCAAATGCCACACCAGTTGTCTCAGAGAGAGAGAGACGAGCTATTGATCTGAAGGAGTCAACTCGGCTCGAAGAAATCTCTCTCCACCCTCCTTCAAACGACTGAGAAGTGTCATGTAAGAAACCTCCTTTTCCAGAGTATTAGACCTCTTCTCTGTTGCCCTGCCAAAGTCCTCTGTGAAGTTGAGACAGGGGCCTTGCGGTACAAACATCTAGATCTATACAGAACATGCTGGGAAAAGATGTTACATTTTGGGAGTAAGGCATTCACAGTTTCAATATTGTAAGTGCTTAATTTCAAAACCTGAAAAATAACACATATAATAAAAGTTTAATGATGACATGAGTGTTTAGAGCTTACTTAAAGTGCACCTATCATGCTATTTTTAGGCAATAGCATAGGTCTCAGATATATAGAGATATATAAAAAACATGTCTATGAAGTGTTTTGCTCAAAATACCAAACAGATCACCCATTCTAGCCATGCCTCATATCCCTCTATTTCACTTCCTGTTTCAAAAGTGTTGATTTTGGGTATAAAGCTTTAATAAAAAAAAAAAGAAATGATAAAAAAAGGAGGGGGCTGAGCCATGGATGTATAATAAGAACTGGATACAGCGTGGGAGGCGGGGCCTCCTATGAGTTGCTCATTGGCGCATGAAGACGAAATGGCCCAACTTTTGAGAGAGCGAAAGGTCACGAAAGTATTCATATAATCCGTTCTTATTGTGCATCCATGGGTAAAGGTAAAACTCATGTAGTACTGAACACGTAACATGAACGTGCCGGGCGGCGCGGTCCCGTGGGTTAGATCCGCGTTCATAATGCCGAGGAAAATAACTCTCAGAATAACGTTATTAGCACATTTTACAACTTGAAGACCGAATGTTTTTAATTGTTGTTAAGTGTAGTACCGCCGTTTGCCACAACGGATATTTTCCTCAGAGTCCGGCGCACTTCCTGGGGGCTTGGGCTGAGCTCATGCGGCACCCGGCAGCTACTGTCTAAATTAAATACTGCGGTGATGAAACGCCATATCATGGATTATCAAGGATTATTTCTGAAACAGTATGGAGCTCAAAGGCTTTCTCTCTTGCCGGTTATACCACAAGGTGAGTTCCTTTTTATTTCCTGCTTCTTCACACAAATGCTCTCCAGTACAGGTTAGCTCTGAGTGTTAGCGATGCTAATGTAAACACCGACCATATTACGTCCAAAACAGTCGGGCATTGTTTCTGATAGCAACTTTCTGTTAGTGCCGTGGGTCCACATTTCCGATATTACGTCATATCGGACGCAAATCTGGATCAGCTCCGTTGTATCCCCTATTTTAGAGATTTGGGTGCGGAGGAAAAGAGAGAGGGTGTTATTTTCTGACGCTGCGTGAGTTCCCCGACACACCGAGGACACATATTTATGTATAAAAGACATCAAAAAGTGCATTTTGTATGACAGGTCCCCTTTAAAATCTAATTGACACAGACGTGACAGTGATTAGAGTGAAAACAGGTCTCTTAGTTGACGAGACATTATGAGTGACACACACTTACTGTAGGTTTTAATTGTTTTTAAACAGACATCTACAAATGTGGCTGTTTTAACTAACATTTCTTTATTTTGTTATTTCATTCAAATGTTTTAGTAGGTTAGTGAACTTTTACAACTAGAAACAGATTGGTTGCATTTGGTAATGCCCTGAGAGGTGTGATTTACATATTCAGCTTCATTCAGCTTGATTTTTAGGAGAGAACACAAAAGTTGCTGCTCACTGAGCAGCCCTGTGACTTGAGTGGGCTTTTCCAAGATCTGCACAATTAAAATACTTATTCCAAAGGTTTTGCAGTAGGTCTGGTGTCTGGTTTGGGAAGGGGGAAATAGCTGCCAAGTTTGATCTTGTCTCTGGACAATGTATTCTGAACTCGGAAGGGATAGCAGAGACTTCACACAAGGATGTAGGCTCAAAGGCCCAGCCAGCAATTCACTTTGTTCCATTTCACTGACTCTGTGATTCCTAAACCACAATATGGTTCAACTGCTTATTAAACCTGTGAAACGCTAGGTTCAAGAGTGGTGAACTTATTTTGTTTTTGATTCCATGCAGCTGATAGAATATCAGTTACATCATTAAAAACAATACCAACCATCTGTTAGGAAAAATTGGCAAGACATTTATTGGATGCTTGTAGTGTTTTTGGCAAATCATGCAAAACGAGAATTTTTATTTAATATTTGTATCCTTTTTTAATTTAATCTGGTTGAAGTCATGCAGGCAGAAAACTGTAATAAGTCAGAGCTTCTCAGCTCATTTTTAAATCACTTGAACTTTTAAACTTTGAAGAAATCCCACCACAGATCTGGACACCACAAACCTTCCAACACTTCTTAAGAACCACGCTGTTCTTTCAGTGTGATGAGCCGAGGTTATACCTGTCTGAAAGAGCAGAAACTCTCACTCCCCTCAGAAGCAGGAGGAAACATGGGAAGCTATCAAATATAGATGTGCTAATGTTTTATTCAAGGCCATTTGTTATAGATAGCTTTTTACAAAAATCCCAACTGCTTTTCATTTTTAGTTTGAGAGCTTGTGTTTGCATTAACATTTTCCACTGCAATTTAACTGCTCCTTTCCCTCCCAGCAACCCCTGCTCACACAACATATATACACTAAAACACATACACACACTGGACAGTATACATGAAGTACATGCAGGCCAGTTCCCAGTTCAAAATAGAATCCAAAGCATTGCTCTATGCCCCACTTCATTTCCAGTGCCTTAAAACAATAAATCCATGTCCTTCAAATGGGGATGAATTTTTCTTTTGTAATATAACTGAAAATTGTAACATGTTTTCGTACGACAAAGTATAAACACAATATATCCTAATCTGAGATTTTATGTTATATAAAATTCTATCATGAGGTCCGAGGTCAGCCTGATTCGTATTTCATCAAAGCCATTATGCTCCGGCTTGGAGGTGTTGAATTTCCGTATAACCGGTGGAATGGTTTGTTGTCAACAACTGCATTAGAGAGGCTGAGACGGGGTTAGAGGAAGTGCATCTCTCTCTCCCTCCTTCTTTGTCTCCCCCCAACACGCTCCATCCCCCCACCATCCCTCTTACCCCTTTTAAGATATAGCGCCACAGACAGATTAAAATGCATGGTCTCATCCCTTTCTCATTTTTCACATGGAGTCGGTATCAAGGATAAGGATGGCCTCTGCTCAGAAGGACTTATTGACCAAAATAACTGTGCATCAATATGTCTCCTGAAGGCTGAGCAGACCACAGCATCACAGGGGTTGTATTTTCCGCAACCCTCTCAGCCTTTAATGTTATTGACCTGGGTTGTCTTGATATGCTGGAGAACAACATGCCAGGCTAAAAACATAGAGAATGGCTAAGCCATTTAAAGCTTCATTGTCCTAAAAAGGACACATTTATTGATGCATCAGAGCAAAATGAATGTTACAAGCATGCTGACGGATGAGAAAGAGGGAACAAAACAAGTGAGATTTGCTTAGAGAACGGCATTCTGTGACCAATATAAAATTACATTGCTGCTTTTCCCTGGCTTATTTTTCAATAAGAATTCCCTATGAGATAAACTGCAGTTTTGATGAGATTCAATTTACAGTGATAGCTGCAGTATTGCTGCAATGACATCAATGATATGATGACAGACGGCTACAACTATGATACCATCTGTCTATATTTCACGTATTAACATATTTCTAGTAAAATGTGTCATTCACCGGCAATGCAATATTTTCCTGTGAAAGCATTAATTTCACAAGCACAGGAATAGAATTGCAATAAATTTGACTCACGCACGCACGCACACACACACACACACACACACACACACACACACACACACACACACACACACACACACACACACACACACACACACACACGCACGCACGCACGCACGCACGCACGCACGCACGCACACTCCAATTCTGATGAAGTTACGAGCAGTTCATTCAATTGGCTGGTATATAATAAAGCATGCAGGTTACAGTATCTGTTTAATCTGCATCCTGAGGTACCGCAGGGATTTAATCCGGGTATTGGATGCACATCCATGAATGGGATTTCTCCAAACGGTTCTGTATAGGGCCCTATCCCCACTAGATCAATGCATACACTGACTGGTTGATAAATTGGTATTCACGGACAAATGGATCACTTCAGACCACTCACAGGCTAGTAACTCTGACAAATGGAGTGAGAGTATGGCAAAGAAAAGAAGGAGTTGAACTCAATGAGAGCATAAACAAAGGGATGCACTTTTTAAGATGTGATATGCTGAGTGAGTAGATTTCAGGTATGCCCTGCAGGATATTTCTGACCTACCAGAAAATAACATGGGGCCTTTGAGGGACCTGACTCTGAACACATAAACCCTCTTGATATGAGCCCACTGTGGTCAAGTTTCAGGGCGCTTCTGCCTGGATTCAAGTTTTGGCATCTGTGAGAACCTCAAGGCAATGTAGCGCTTGTGAGGTCACTCCGCTGTCTGCCATGCCATGCAGAAGCAGAAACAGAACTGGTGCTCGAGCATCGCCAGAAGCTCTTGCGAGGCAGGCACACAGACTGTGTCCCTTTGTCCCCATTTCCCCCAGACACCTTCGTGATTGCATTGATTTGTCCTGATTCCATTTAGCCAGGGGTCCCTCTGGATTTCAAGTGTCAAACATCTGTCATACAGAGACTCCCTCATGCAGACTAATTCAGCAGCCTCACAAGAGCTAAATCCTCACGGAACCGATTGTTAGCATAAAACAAGAATTGGATTTATAAAAATAAATGGCATATTTCCAATCTTGCAGGGGAAATACTTTTCTTTAAAGGTTCTAAAATATATTGTTAAAATCATTTTTTGTAAAACAGGGGATGGCTTCACAGACATATCTGGATGTTGGTCTATGGTCTTGGTGTTCATTTTAGATAGAATGGCAAGAAAGGGAAATAAATACAGACTGAGTGAGCTCACAGTGTTCGCAGAAAATCGACTGGAACGTCTCCTGAAGCCAGTAACATACAGCAGCGGCAGCAAAATCTTTGTTATGATAAAATCAGGGACCTCTGCAAGCGTGCCCTTGATTCTACAGTTGGCTTAACTCGGCAGGTCACCAAGGGGAGGCAGATGTTGTCTCGAGGCATGTCCCACTGCCTCGGCAAGGGCTCAGGCTGGTGTCGCTGAGCATACAGGTGCAGAGGGGATGGTGGACGGGGGGGTTGAGGGGTTGGAGGGGCACTAAGCCGTCGCTCAGCCGCCACAGGCCAGCTCTGGGGATGTTGGATTGAGCGGATATGCTCATTTTGATCCACTGAGGTATAATAATTGATGATCAACCCTGCTGTCGCATCTGGGAGTCACTGGTCCATGCCATAATACACCCTTAATGTAACACATGGTGTTGTGGACAGAGGTGCCATGGGGCCTCATGCTGGCTTGTATTTCAGGGTATGAAGGATGATTGAAGCAGCAGGCCCATATAACACACCATAGAAAACCGTCATCTCAGCTGCACCTTAACTTCTTATACATGTTGAATGCACACCTGGAATCAGCCCTTAAGGAACTGATTACTGAAAGGTCTCTTAAAATGTTGTTTCCTTGAAGATTTGTTAAACTTGTCATTGTTATTATGACCGTCCAAACAGGGAAAGCAGAAACAATTAATGTTCAAGATGAAGCAAAGTAGATAACAAATGTCTATCAGGGACTGTTTTAGTCTTATAGTAAAAACAAGTAAAATGCAGTTCAGTGTTAACACTATTTTACTAAGTGGACCACACATATACAGAATGTGTGTTCTGTTAAAAGGAACACTAATTGTTTCTTAATTGTTCATTTTAATTAATCTGCTGAGAATAAAAGAGAAATGGTTGCAAGGAATGTTTCCTTTTAAAGTCCAACTTCTTCATACTTTAAGCTTTAAACCTGACCTACTTTCCCTTTCTCTTCTGTTTATCTGCACTTGTTCTAAAACATTTTTTTTTTTAAATCCTATTTTGTGTTTGGTAACTTGATTAATCACTATTATTTTCACAGATGCTCAGTGCAGAGACTTCAAGCACCAGGCAAACAAAGAAAACAGGCATAAACAAGCCCATACATACACATGCACCTTGATCTGCATCTGGGTGAACAAACCTCCCACGTTGTACAACTAAGGAGCACAAAACACTACCATTGACAACCTAAGGGTCTTTGAAAACCTCCACTCACTGATCCTTGTTCAGCATGGTTCTCCTGCTGAAGGAGATCAAACACAAACACAGCAGCCCAACACCAGTACGTTCCAAATCTAAAACAGAAACGTCTAAAAAACAGGTCTTGCTTAGAATCACTGCCTTTTTCCAAAATGAATGCAAAGTGATGGAAAAAGTTTGGGTTTCAGGGTAAATCTCTAAAGGATCAATAGACTTCCATTATCCTGGCCAAACTGAGCAACATTTCAACCACTGAGCGGCTTTGTCTGGTCAAAAAAAAAGAGCTATGTTCTGTGTTTGTTGTCATTGTTGGTCGTCAGTGATCCGATCACATTTTAATCACACTATTCAGCCTCATTGATTTCACTTTACCACAGATTGTGTTGAATTAAATATTGTTTTTGTTTTCTGCATCAGTGGCAATTACCCAACAATGAGAGCTCGATATCACAGTGTATTAAAAGGCATGGTGTTTGTGAAATACTGGCTTTGGGCTACTTGTCAGCAGCTGACGGGATTTGAATATAACAGGCATACCTTCATACATATTCACATGTGCAGCAGCACTTCCCTGTGTGATCTCGAGCAGGCGCTCATTTACTTTAATATACGTAAACACCCACGCGTCCACTGCTCGCGCTGCACATTAATGCAGAGAGAAAGACAAGCATAGTCATCAAAGGCAGGGAATGGATGCCTTTTCTTTAGCTATTTTTTTCGTTGATTGCTCAAAGTGGACGCATTATTACTGCTTTTTATCTTCAGGCGGGCGGGAGTGGTTCAGTCTGTAGGGGATTGGACTTTGGACCGAAGGGTTGCCGGTTCACGTCCCCGATCGGACCAAAAAAAAATACGGAGTGTGGACTGGTACTGGAGAGGGGCCAGTTCACCTCCTGGGCCACTGCCGAAGTGCCCTTGAGCAAGGCACCTAACCCCCAACTGCTCACTGGCGCCGGCTAGACTGGCTGCCTCCGCTCTGACCTCTCAACTGCATGTGCATGTGTGCATATAACTGTGTGTGTATTTGTATATGTATGTGCATGTTCTAAAAAGTGTGTACTGTGTGTACTATATGACCTGTATAAAAACGCATGTTTGTGTACGACAGAGTGGAAACTGAATTTCCCCCTCGGGGGATTAATAAAGGTTCTTCTTCTTCTTCTTCGAAACACAAAAGAGACAAAATATTGGACACATTAGGTGCATTTTTAGTTTTTAGTCAGTGTTGATTACCATGTGTTTTCATTGAAAGTTTATATATTTTAAAGATTTATTTTAATTGTGAAACACCTTAAAAATATATTGTATATGTAATATATCATACATAATAATATAAAATATTTATGCAATGAGAACGATCAAACTTTTGTATTATGTTTCTTATCGTATAACATCATACATTGAGGACCTATCAATAAGTTTTCCTCATTTTCAACAAGGCATTTCTCGTACTATTGTTATGTTATAATTTATTAATGTTAATTTTTCCAAAAGTGAAAAATGTGCATGCTTCCAAAGAACCCTGGCAAAATCCATCTGTCTTACCTTGGAGCATCTGCCATAGCTTACAGGGCTGTCCACCTCACGAGTTACAGAGACTTAGGGACATCTGTCCCCAACAGATAGAAAATCAGGATAGGGCCATCCATTCTGTTAACGCTCCACTGAACTCTGTGTTATGTTCACCATAATTTGCTTTTGGTTGCTACAGCATCCCGGAATATTGCTTTGCAGCAGCTCAGAC
This sequence comes from Dissostichus eleginoides, assembly GCA_031216635.1. Classification (NCBI taxonomy): domain Eukaryota; kingdom Metazoa; phylum Chordata; class Actinopteri; order Perciformes; family Nototheniidae; genus Dissostichus; species Dissostichus eleginoides. The sequence goes on from CM062271.1 coordinate 18,080,807, forward strand.
AAAGTCGGCCGGTTGTAATGTGTCCCTTTTCGGCCATTCTGCAAGTAGATAATTTGATAAACCCCCAGACGTAATGGCTAAGCTGCATCCTGATAAATATGGGTAATATGACAGGGGAAAAAGGATTTCCCTAATAATTTCTGAAGAGAAGTTTGGCTATTGGGATGATTTGATTTGTTCCAGAGAGAGTAAATGCAATCTGATGGGAATGTATTTCCGTAGCATTCAGTGCAACATTTAAAGACTTTTTTAGTTACAGGAATTGATGCCTATATTGTCTGTTTTTTTCTGTTGTTGTTTGTGGATGCGGATATTGTATTTTGATTTTTTCAGACAATAGTTCCTTTCAAATAGTTTCTGGAGTTTAAGATCCCGATGCCATATTCCATTGGGGGAAACAAAATGTAGGATTACAAATATAAAGTTCCATCCATCCATCCATCCATCTTCTCCCGCTTATCCGTGGTCGGGTCGCGGGGGTAGCAGTTCCAGCAGAGAGCCCCAAACTTTCTTTTCCCTGGCCACATCAACCAGCTCTGACTGGGGGATCCCAAGGCGCTCCCAGGCCAGCGAAGAGATATAATCCCTCCACCTGGTCCTAGGTCTACCCCTTGGTCTCTTCCCAGCTGGACGTGCCTGGAACACCTCCCTAGGGAGGCGCCCAGGTGGCATCCTTACTAGGTGCCCGAACCACCTCAACTGGCTCCTTTCGACGCGAAGGAGGAGCGGTTCAACTCCGAGTCCCTCCCGGATGACTGAACTTCTCACCTTATCCCTAAGGGAGACGCCAGCCACCCTGCGGAGAAAACCCATCTCGGCCGCTTGTATCCGCGATCTCGTTCTTTCGGTCATGACCCATCCTTCATGACCATAGGTGAGGGTAGGACGAAAATGGCCCGGTAGACAGAGAGCTTTGCCTTCTGGCTCAGCTCTCTTTTCGTCACAACGGTGCGGTAAAGCGACTGCAGTACCGCTCCCGCTGCTCCGATTCTCCGGCCCATCTCACGCTCCATTGTTCCCTCACTCGAGAACAAGACCCCGAGATACTTGAACTCCTTCACTTGGGGTAAGGACTCATTCCCTACTTGGAGTGGACAGTCCATCGGTTTCCTGCTGAGAACCATGGCCTCAGATTTGGAGGTGCTGATCCTCATCCCAGCCGCTTCACACTCGGTTGCGAACCGATCCAGTGAGTGCAGGTCGCAGACCGATGAAGCCATTAGAACCACATCATCTGCAAAAAGCAGTGGTGCAATCCTTAGTCCACCGAACTGCAGACCCCCCCCCCACGACTACGCCTCGAAATCCTATCCATGTATATTACAAACAGGATCGGTGACAAAGCGCAGCCCTGGCGGAGGCCAACCCTCACCGGAAATGGGTCCGACTTACTGCCGAGGACCCGGACACAGCTCTCGCTTTGGGAGTACAGAGATTGGATGGCCCTGAGTAGAGACCCCCTCACCCCATACTCCTGCAGCACCTCCCACAGTAACTCCCTGGGAACTCGGTCATACGCCTTCTCCAAGTCTACAAAACACATGTAGACCGGATAAGCATACTCCCAGGCCCCCTCCAGGATCCTTGCGAGAGTAAAAAGCTGATCCGTCGTTCCACGACCAGGACGGAATCCGCATTGTTCCTCCTCAATCTGAGGTTCGACAATCGGCCTGACCCTCCTTTCAAGTACCTTAGAGTAAACTTTCCCGGGGAGGCTGAGTAGTGTGATGCCTCTGTAATTGGCACACACCCTCTGATCCCCCTTTTTGAAAAGGGGAACCACCACCCCGGTCTGCCACTCCTTCGGTACTGTTTCCGACTTCCACGCAACATTGATGAGACGTGTCAACCATGACAGTCCCTCAACACCCAGAGCCTTCAGCATTTCTGGGCGGATCTCATCCACCCCCGGGGCTTTGCCACTGTGGAGTCGTTTGACGACCTCAGTGACCTCCCCCCGGGAGATTGGTGTTGATCCCCCGTCATACTCCAGCTCTGCCTCTAACATAGAGGGCGGAGTTGTCGGGTTCAGGAGTTCCTCAAAGTGTTCCTTCCAACGCCCTAACACTCCATCAGTTGAGGTCAACAACGTCCCATCCTTACTGTACACAGCTTGGATGGTTCCCTGCTTCCCCCTCCTGAGGTGTCGGACAGTTTTCCAGAACAACTTTGGTGCCGCCCGAAAGTCCTTTTCCATGGCTTCTCCGAACTTCTCCCACACCCGCTGCTTTGCCTCGGCCACGGCTGAGGCTGCTGCCCTTCGGGCCCGTCGGTACCTTGCAACTGCCTCGGGAGTCCCCCGGGATAACAAATCCCTGAAGGCCTCCTTCTTCAGTCGGACGGCTTCCCTGACCACCGGTGTCCACCAGGAGGTTCGAGGGTTACCGCCCCTTGAGGCACCTAAGACCTTGAGACCACAGCTCCCTGCCGCGGCTTCGGCAATAGAGGCTTTGAACACCGCCCACTCTGGTTCAATGTCCCCAACCTCCACAGGAATGCCCGAAAAGCTCCGCCGGAGGTGTGCGTTGAAGGCCTCCTGAACTTGGGCCTCCTCCAGACGTTCCCAGTTCACCCGAACTACACGTTTGGGCTTACCAGGTCTGTCCAGAGGCTTCCCCCGCCACTCGACCCAACTCACCACCAGATGGTGATCAGTTGACAACTCCGCCCCTCTCTTTACCCGAGTGTCCAAAACATACGGCCTCAGGTCGATGATACGATAACGAAATCGATCATGGACCTTCTGCCTAGGGTGCTCTGGTACCACGTACACTTATGAGCATCCTTATGTTTGAACATGGTGTTTGTTATGGCCAATCCATGACTAGCACAGAAGTCCAGTAACAAACCACCACTCCGGTTCAGATCAGGGGGGCCGTTCCTCCCAATCACGCCCCTCCAAGTGTCTCCATCATTGCCCACATGTGCGTTGAAGTCTCCCAGCAAGATTAAAGAGTCCCCTTCAGGAGCCCCATACAGGACTCTTTCCAGGGTCTCCAAGAAGGCCGTATACTCTGAACTGCTGTTTGGTGCATAAGCACACACAACAGTCAGAGTTTTCCCCCCCATAACCCGCAGGCGTAGGGAGGCGACCCTCTCGTCCACTGGGGTAAACTCCAACAACGAAGCACCCAACCGGGCTTGTGAGTATCCCCACACCCGCCCGGCGCCTCACACCTTGAGCAACTCCGGAGAAGAATAGAGTCCAACCCCTATCCAGAAGTAAGGTTCCAGAGCCGACGCTGTGCGTAGAGGTGAGCCCAACCAGATCCAACTGGTAACGCTCCACCTCCCGCACAAGCTCCGGCTCCTTCCCCCCAGAGAGGTGACATTCCACGTCCCCAAAGCCAGCTTCTGTCGCCCGGGTCTGGTCCGTCGAGACCCTCTGCTTTCACTGCCACCCTTCTGGCAGTGCACCCGACCCATCGCTGTTTCCCGTAGGTGGTGGGCCCGCGGGACGGAGAAGCGGAGGTGTTGCCCATGTTGCCTTTTCGGGCTGTGCCCGGCCGGGCTCCATGGCAAGCCCGGCCACCAGACGCTCGCCGACGAGTCCTCCTCCTGGGCCTGGCTCCAGAAGGGGACCCCGGGCTTCCTCCGGGCCGGGTATCCTCACTTCTAAGTTCGTCTTTCATGAAGTCTTTGAACCAATCTTAGTCTGGCCCCTTGCCTGAGACCAATTTGCCATGGGAGACCCTACCAGGAACACAAGGTTCCAGACAACACAGCCCCCAGGTTCATCAGGGCACACAAACCTCTCCACCACGGTAAGGTGCTGGTTCTTCAGAGAGGCAAATATAAAGTGATACACTATTTCCTGTCTAGTGTTATAGCACCATATGCTCTTTCACTTCTCCAAGGCAAGAACATTCTCCACGCACACATATTATTCATAATACCCTCTTATATATTCCTGAAAACACAAATCAGAATAAAGTTATTGAAACTCACCATGCAGTGACCCAAAGGCTCAGGCAACCATTCCTCCCTCTCTCATCTTGCTTTCTCTCAATCTTCTGAGGGTTAACGCGTCAGCTATTCCTCATATGGTAAAATATGCAATCTGTGCCTGCCAGTCTATGAGCGAGTTTCGGGTTAATCCTCATGAATACGTGACTTTGTCTGCATGAATAAATAAAAACCTGCTCACTGGGTAATTGAGGTGCCGTGGCACTAACAAACGAGGACACAATTTGTAAATGGGATTTTTTTCCCCAGCATGAACTGGACCCACGGTGTTTTATGTCACATTAAAGCGCTGACCAAAATCAAATTGAAACTCTATATAAAGTGGATATGACATTGAAATATTGAATCCTCCCCTGCAGATTCTAGAAAAGTTCTATCATCGTTCTTTCATTTTATCATTTGCTCCAATTTTGTAGAAGCTCATTTGTAAAAACATCACACAGTGCTGATTTCTAGGCGTTGTGCCTGGTGCCAGCGAATATTAAAAAAGCCATGATTTATAGGGATTTAATATTAAGAGTTGACAGTTACGAAATCATCATCGAGTAGCGTGATTCTGTACATATGTTTGGGTCAAAATCAATACATTATGTAGAATATATTGATAGGCACTACATTATATTTATCATGAGCTCAATTGTAATGTTGATTGGCTTCTGAAATAAACATAGGCAATATAAAAATGTCATTGCAGTTGGGAGACAGGGAAAGACAGAGCGATAGCCGACAGAGACTGAGTCGAGGTCACCTATGATTCAAACACGGCTGGTTGCTCTTTAGAAAGTGTCCCATTTTCTATTTAGAGTGGTCCCAATTATGGTCAATTTTGTGTTGTGTGCGTAAGGGATTCCATATGTTGATCCCCTTTATAGAAAAAAAAGGCTGTCTAGCTAAAGGAGGTTTTGTGACAGCGCACTTTGCAATTTCCCACAGCAGCGCCCCTGGTAATTGAGCCAAAAGCCCAAAAAGGTTTCAACATGTCACTAGGAATCTCAACAGCCAAGTTACATAAACATTTATAGACGGGAATATTTTCGGCTAATTTAAAGCAATTATCAGACTTTCACAATAATTTGGAAAATATGGAACATTTAGACATATGAAGCATAAAATAGAGAGCGTTTTTTAAACTGATTTAAATGTGAATTCATTCATTTTGGCTCCGATTAGCTCAATTTAACATGACTTGACTTTTACCCCTAAACCTGTATAATTACTTTATTCATGTTCAGATTGTATTCACTAACTACTTCCCTCAGGCACATATGGACCAAAAAAGAAACTCAAACTTTGATTTTTTATTTTCCTTTTTGGGTGTGAGAAAGCTTAAGTTGGTGGTCCTGCCTGACATACATAACAATCTCATCTGCATACGTAATGTGATTAATGTGATTAAGACAGATCTTTAAAATAACTTGATTGTGTAAAAAGCACTATGAATATCCTGTTTTGATAGGCAATAAAAGACGTGATAGGTTGACTATTATTGATACATCCGCAACACTGAAAAGTCAATATAGATTGTGAGTGTGTGAGGACGAGGCTAAACATTGCCTATTAAACCTTGTCAAATACCCATTTAAAGTGAGAGGCATTCAAAGTTAAATTGAATGAGTGTGACCTCCATTCATATTATCACAAAGGTCAGATTTCTGAGTTATTATGAGATAATTTGCTCATATCATTTGTATATGGATGAATTCATGGATTCATTTTCTAAATTGGCATTATTTAAAATAGTAATACTGTATAATGCTACTTATAATAATAAGTCATCATTCTGTTATGCTCAAGCAAGCTATTTACTCCTGGTTGACTTATAGCCAAGAGCTAAATACAATAAACATAATTGCAAATTAATCAACTGCAAAACAGTTAAGAACCTCGCCAGGATTTCTCTGAAGGGTCAAGGCTTTCTGCCAAATGGTCTTCATGCCCACAAATCACAACAATGCTTCATAAGAGTGTGAACCTGACAGTAAATGAAAGTCAGACTAAAAAAATTTAAATGTTGTCGCTTTGCTATTATTATTTGAATACCTTTTGTAATCGCCTTGAAAGCCAGCTTACATTTGCTCAGGGACTGACAGAACAATTAGCTTCTATAACACCAGAACGCCAGTGATCTATTATTCCTTCCACTTGGGAGACAAGTGTTATAATGGACGGCAATTTTAGAAGCATTTACTGTAACAGCAAAAACATACAACTATTATAATACTTATCTCACAAGATCTGATGACAAAAAGCGCCTCAGGGATGATATAATCATACTCCGATGGGGCACATCTAGCTTTTAGCCCGTCATTTACCACCACAGTACACTTTTCTGGTGTTCGATATCCTACCAAAGCAAGCTTTGAGAAGTGCATTGATTTCTGGGGGGTCCTCTTTGCCAGTGCTGCCCCTCACGCCTAGTGCTTGACCCACTTATTTACTCATCTTTCCCTGTTTTCTCAGGAGAGTTATGACTGCACGCTGCTTTTCCCATTACAGTGTGACTAGATGCAAGCCAAGTATGATTGCATAGCATAGTCTGTTTCTCTCTCTCTCTGTGACTCACACATACACACACTTTTACACTCTGTCTACCTGAGTGAGTTAGGTGATACAAGCCCTGTTAGCCAACAAATAAATCACCAGACAAATTGACATATATGCCACAGGAGAGACTGTCTTTGAAGGAGCTGTTGAAAGCTGCATGTGCTATAAGAATTTCAGCCGTGATGGATATTGACAAAGCACTGAGTTTTAAAACAAACCAAGGGCCCACACTTATCCAATAATTCCACAAAATATCACTGACCATATGGATCTGGATGGCGCCTTAGCAACCCACACTGTAGAAGGGGCCCTCACGGTCCATGCCCATTGAGTGTAATCTAAGACAAATCAAATATATTGCATCTTTAATGCATTCATTCAATGTTGGAATCCATTACAAGCATTCATCTAGCAGAGAAGATTGTAAACTGAGATTTGATATATGCATGCTGGGTAAACAAGACCACCTAATGGGTAGGGGATGCTCCAACGTAACATCTATTCATACAGTGCCTAATACATATGTGTCCTTATTCATACTGTTTAACAAGGTAAGGATGCTGAAAAAAAGATGTACAATTTAAACATTTAACATTAGGTTTGCAGGTTTTAAGAGAAGCAGTAGAGACGCCTGTACGGTTCAGTGCTGATATATTAGCAGTAACTTCCCAACATGTCACTCCTTTAGTCATAACCAAACGGAGGAAGACTAACTTAGCCAATGTGCTTTCATCACTTTGTTTAAAAACCAAAACAAAGGGTAACATCTAGATGAGGCACACTGATACCAATTAGGTCAGGGCTGCATGCTTTTTTAAACACAGAATCATCAAAAAGTAAAATGTGCAGTGCATTCCGAATCGGTATTAAGCATTTTCTACATAATAAACGTAATAAAGACTCCACGTAATAAAGAGTCCTAGAGCTTGCCTGAGGCTGCTTCACTTATAGCTCGGAGCAAGCAGAGCACTTTTTGTGGACCAGTGTTTTGGGATTTAATTGGGAGAGTGCGACACCTAAGATCTGCATTTTTCAACTTGTTGAAGGTACAACCATCCCTTGAACAGCTTTTGGGGATTTCATTAATCTTTTAAATCATTCTTAAAAACTCACTGAAATTAGTAAATGTTGACAGGTAAATCCCACAAAAAGTTCCCAAATGGTAAAACAGGCCTTATTGTTGTTATCAATTTAATCAAATTCAAAATAGAACTCAATTTTAAACTGCAGTGTTTCATAACGTACCTTGTATTGTGTGTGGAAATGTCTTGAAGGCTGATCATTTTAGATTTTTTTGACAGGTGATCTGTGATTTTAACTATCATACTCGCTCAGCCAGGGAGGATGAGGCCAGCGGAAGTAATAGAGGAAGTTTTCTTTTCAAGTCTGCGTTAAATTAGTGAAAAGGGTTGAAAACATGCTTGAGGGAGGTTTTTAGAAGTTGTCTCTTCCTCTCCTCAGACCCAGCGCCAGGCCCTCCCATTTGACATTCCCGCCCTCCCCCAATAAACATGTTTTTTATTATTTATAAAAATAAAAAATAAAAATATATATTTTTAAAAAAAAATTATAAATAAACTGTGAACTTTAATGCTACGATGTATGTGATGTCAGATAGTAATATAAGAGTAATAAATGAAAAACAGGTATGAAATACTATATGATAGTGTTGGCAAAATGAAGCTTTGAATGAAGCATCGAACCACTTGGACAATTGTGTCGGAAATAGGTTCATTTCTCGAAGCTTCAGTTACAGCGACCTCTCCTGGCGAAGTGCAAGGCTGCAGTGGGTTTAACGTATCTTTGCCTTGAAAAATATTCGATGCACACACACACTAAGACTGAATATCATGTTCTATTTGCAATTAAAGATTGATAATTGTGTGTATTGGGTTATTGAGAAGAGACTAGAGAGTGCTGGACATTTTTTTGGGCGGAGAGGGCCTTTTATCAGTTATTAAAGTATTAAAGTTGAAAAGCAATGATTAAAATTTAATCGGTTCCGAGCTTTGAACCAGCTGCGCGGAGGACATCGCAGCTTTCGGGCCGCCGGCTCTATCCACTGGGCTATCTATTCCTTAAACAATTAAACTGTTTTTATATCACTTTTTGTCTTTTTGTTCACAACTTCTCCACATTTTGAAGTGTTTCCCGAGCCAGAACGACCTATCTTTCTTCCTGGCTTGCTCTATAATGATCCAATTCAAATGCAATACCAACAACAACTCAACAGCAACAACGCAAACTACGACAACAACCCACACATTGCGCATTGTTTAGAGCGGTTATAAAGTGTTGAAGCGCTCAAATTTGAACTGTTTCAACCTGTCACCTGTCAGAATAGAGACGAGGCAGTGCATTGAATCGCGTGATTGGACCGCGAACCAGTGAGTTGATTCATTCAGGAAATGAAGCAGTTGCTGGTTCGGACGTCACATGTCACGTGATTTGAAGCAGTTGCTGCTTCTGACGTCATATGTCACGTGATTTGAAGCAAGCTTCGAATCACTGCTTCTATGGAAAAGGAAGTCCAGGGTTGAAGCTCCGTTCGAAGCTTCAGTGTCAAACTGCCATCACTACTATATGACAGTAAAACAAGAATACAGTTTAAAAGGAGAGTGATTTTTAAAATATAAGAAAAAGAAAATCTGTTTACAGTTCTGTTTCATATGGGTGTTGAGAGATGTATCCATCTTCCCTTGGGAGCATGCCCCCGGACCCCCTAGAGGAGGTTAGGTCCACTCCCCACTTATAAAAATAGCACTTTACCCCTGCTTACACCTATATGCCATGAGCTGATTATCGAGCCTTCATTGTAACAGTCGCGGGTGTACTGTGTATGTGCGTGTGGGGAGTGTTGCAGTAGAAAATTCCACTGTAGCGCCCGGGACTTTAATGGGAAACCCTACATGTTTGAGCACCCTCTATGAAACGTCAAGCTACCCCACAACACCCCCAAAAGAAAATCTCTGGCGCCGCCACTGGCCGCGGCACATGACGGTTTTGTGTGCCCTCCCATGAACATCATATGCCCTCTCTGTAGATTTGTTCTGGCGCCAGGTCTGCCTCTCCTGGATTATCATTTTTAAGCAGCTTCCTTGGGACCATCCTGAATGAGCATTACCTAACAAAATGTATCATACTTATCTAATTATTTCACCAATTTACTCTCCTTCATATGATCTCCAAAGTATACTGCTCACACCCAAAACCATTGTGAGCTTTACTCTGTTTACACTGTTACTGTAGCAGAGACATATTATTTTTTCTTCACCTGACACATTCAGCCCCAGCACAATGCTGTCATATTTATGTATTTCAAGAACTGAGCAAAAGCTGTCATAAGAATAAAGCAGTTAGACGTGTTATTAATGGTGAGGGACTAACATGGCAATATAATACCCAGTGCTGATGCAAAGAAATGTGTTTTCATTTTCTTAAAGAATTCATATAAACTTTAGTTTGGAAAAAGAGACCTGAACTCATGAGGGTAGAGCAAAGCCTCTTTTTTTGGAAACAAATGTCAGCGGACTCTCTATAGACTTCATCGCAAATATCAGAGAGGAATCCCACTTTATTGTTTTATGCAGTTGACATCTATTGAACAAAACATGAGCAACTTGCAATTTCATATTGAAACAGATTCAGTATTACTATTGATCCTCAGTGGAAGCTGAACTACAAAGGATATATAATGTGGAGTGGTTGCAGTTTCAACCTATGTGTCCCGGTCATAGCTGTAAGACAAAGTCTGTTTATATGAGCGAGAAAATCTTGACTTCTTCAGGTGCATCTTTCCAATTTTCCTTTCACAGCAACGGAATTTGCATTTTTCCACTGAGGCAGGATATGAGCAAAGACTGTGATTGCTCTCTTTGCTAGTTAAATGTTTAAAGAAGACATGCAATTTCAATTGCTGCAGAGCTCATCAATATGAAATTGGACTAGTGGAGGGAAACAAAATGTAAGGGGGCAGCTTAGCACTTGGTGTGCTCAAATCACTCGCACATGGTTAGACTTTAAGGAAGAAAAAAATCCTTATGCTTCTCTACCTTTGAGGCTATTGTAATGTTATCAATAGCATACATTCTCACAATATTTTAGAGCATCTTCAGGGATGATAATTTTTAGGAGACAGGATGAAAGATATTTAACATATTTCTAAAAATATACACAGTTTAGTTATTGATTAACCAAAACCAACATCGTTTGAAAATTCACTATGTCAATACTACCTCGACATTTACAGAATAATCAGATCTGGTAACTAGCGCACAGCATATCCATCTGAGGAAAACCTCATTGGGCCTCTAAGCTTGTTATCTGTCACTCAAAAGCTGATCCAATAGCATTCATAACGCTGCTAAAGCCCACCCGTTGTTTTCTGCCCCCCATTCCTGCTGTGCCTGAAGATTTGTCGGCAGCAAATTATTCAATTGTTTTTTTCTCTTCTCAAGGGTTGTCAGCAGCCTTGCAACCAAATAGATTTTCCCAAATATAATTATGATTACTGCAGGGAAGATGAAAAAAAAGAGCCGATATGAGGCAAATGGGGATGCTCGCAGCAAACAAGGGGGCTTCTGACAAGTATCGCCTCCTTACTTCTTCCTCTTACTGTCAAGCCAGGCTCAAATATGACTGACAAATCAAGCTTTCTCCTAACACAACGTTTGCTCAACGGAAATAAATAATTTGTATGAAGAGACAGTCAGAGTTCAATAGACTTTCTGCTATCGGCTCCTTCAGCTGATAAAACGCACAAGGCAGGAGGCGAAAGGGAGCCATTTCCAGATTCCATCATGGATGACTTTAGCATACCTGAACGCTGCTCTTTCCCTGCCTCTGTGCCCCCTCTGCAAGCAAAAGGGGTGATGAATCAGGCTTTATGAGCCTCCAGAATGCCCAAGAGGTCGATCTGCGCGAGTTGCTGTTAAAATTTGACATAACTTGACCAGGCCCTTTTAACAAGCTCGAAACCATTCTCCACCCACAGACTAGGCTGCAGATTTGGATCGTTCTCTAATATACTTTGCCCTGATAAGTTGTTCGCTGAGTTCCTGAATAACTAACTTGGCACTGGCAGCTACCATAAGTTATAGCGGAAAACAAATATTTCTTCCAGCAATTGAGTTCACAATCTGCCCTGACATGCTCCCTGACTTTTCACAGTTGCTTTCGGTAATGGAAGAACAATAGCTTGATCTCGAGGCTCAATTATGGTTTCCTAAAACGTCTCTTTAGTTCTTTGGCTGTTTGCCATTGTGCAGTCCTTGCCCTGAATTCTTCCTTTTAATAAAAGAGAGAAACATATAATCTAATTACACACCATATTTTTTTCGTGATATCTAATACAGTGGCAGCAACAGGAGGAGAAAATTATGTGCTATCTCATTGTTTCATTATTACCCACAGATGATGAGTTAATCTCTTTGAAGTTGTTTCCCTTTCATTACTAAAAACCCAAAGCACTGCAAGCAGCCAAAACATACAGGATAAACACACAAATCATAAAGTTGAGAACATTTCAAATCAAAATAATGGTAACTTAATAAAAGGAATTAATATGAGGACCACAACTGAGCAATATGCATGTAGTCTGTTCATAAGATAACACAAATGTTGACTTTTTTCCAGCATGCATTTTAAATGGCTGTTGACATTTTAGTGCAGTCTTCTTAAGTATTAACAAGCTGTGTTCTATGCTCATATGAACAGAAAAACATCCCCATCCACAGAGAATAATATCCCTTTGTTTTGCATATACTGTATGTGAGACAGAGTATGAGACTCTACGTTCATTTTCTTCAGATACGGTATACCCCCGACAAAAGACAACAACTTTAACCTGACAATCATGTTCACAGTTTGACGAGTTTTGCATCAAAGTTCAAGCTACCCATTTGAATTGTCAAAAACATGTACAGGACATCCATCTCCTTTCTCGACTTCACACTTAATCTTTATTTCTGGCCCCTTTGTCCTGTTGCTTTTTTGTTTGCTTTTACAGTAAGCTGTTTTTGCCACATTATCATATTAAGAAGTTTCGTAACTCTAAAAGCCTCTTAATTCTTGTTTTTATATGTCTATCATGTTGCCATGACAACGGACTTGGCTAATCCCAAGTACAAGAGGCACAACTGCTGGGCCATAGAAAAAGGGCAGCCTGATGCACAACATTTGTAATATCACCTGGACTTGGATGTCTGATGTCTGTTGACTCTGATCTTCCCTTTGAATATTTTGTTGATGTTGTGAAGTCACATTTTTACACAGCTTCACCACCTCACTGTGTGTGTGTGTGTGTGTTTGTGTGTGTGTGTCTGTGTGTGTGTGCGTGTGTGCATTTTGCCATCGGTCTAGCAATCATAGGGAATAACACAGCTCCATGATTGCACGGCATGCCCTTGAAAAAAATCTATTCCCAGTTGAACTCAAAACAGCCCGAAGCTTTTTCTCACCAAACTCAATATTTTTCCTGTATACATTCTGCTATAGGTGGCCAAGAAACATAAACAAAAAGGAACAGTAGTAACCGACTCCTGAATCACAGGACACCTACAGTATAATTGACTTAATGCGCCCAAAAAAAAGGTTTCTTGTTCATCAAACTAATCATCGTTATAAGATTAAGAAATTAGCTGTTCCTCTGAGTAATTATAATATCACAGTTACAAATAAGTAAGAATACATATATATATATATACATCAGATCACAACAGATAAACCTGTGTATACAATTGAGCTCTTTTTTTATTCTGAGCAAATGTGCTTTAGTGCTTCCTAGGTTAAGTGCTATTTTCCACCAAGTAGTTTGGTCTTTTTTTCTGAAGCATTTCAGATCTGAGGTGCTCTTTCTTCTTGTTAAATGTCACTGACAGATTTTGACATGAAAACTTAAGTTAGCTGTATCCAACCTGTCATACTGTATTTGTAAACAGCTTACGTTTCCTTCTCCGAGCTTAGGGGAAAGGAGGTGAAGCCTGACAGCAGACAAGGGTTTTTAACAAACATCCCCACATGCATACATAATGCCCCATTTCAAAAAAGAGAATGTTTGCCGCTCCATTTAATATGTAGTATTTCTCTGAGCGCCCAGAGGATACCTTCTGTCCACAGTTTCAATGGGCTGCATGCACTATACTTAGCAACCCTTAAACTTACTGTATAGCAACATAGTTTACCACTTCTCCTATCTATGCATCAAGGGAATGAGTGATTTAGATTAATGGGATTACGCCTCCTGAGGAATCCATGTGCCCATGCAGATTCAAAGTTTCTTGGAATAATCCATCTCATGATGAATTGCCTTGGATTTTCGGATGAACTTGCTGGGCAAACTTTGGACGTCATGCATTGGCTACATCAGCTGTTACATGCTGTGTCCGTGTTGCGTGGATATTGATTGATGTAGCTAAGTATTGCGATTGCTGTCCTACACAGCAGCAGACAAGGCCAATAGAAATCCTGTGGATTTCTATGGCTCAAGCAGGTTTAACTCATCAGCAGAAAATAAATCTCTTCGGTCCTCAGGGAGTTGGGCTGGGGATACATCAAGGGCAGTGTGAGGAGACAGGTGACCCATGACCCTTGCCTCCCACTAGCTGACCTTGGAACGAGATTTCTGTCCCTGAGCTCAGGCTTAAATCTTTCTCACTAGATCAATTTTAAGATGTATTGAGGGTTAGGCAGGAGCTTGGGATGAGAGCTCAATATCTAAGTATAAAGAGACACTTGGGACACAGTGTATTTGTTAAGTCACCTCTGTGTTTTCTACACTTTTTTCACATCTGCTTAATTCAGCAAAAAGAAACTTAGCATAGCATTGCATTTGGAAATGCCCCAACTTTGCAGTAAATGTGCAGTCGTACATTCTCATACTGTATATTATTTGCTTAATGAGCCATATTCGGAATTGGCAGTTTGAATCAGCTGCTTAATTCAACAGCTAAACCAAAAGATGTGAGGGTACTTGCGCTTTTTCCTTTACCTATAAATCTGCGCATTCAGGATTATTTAAATTATCAATACCTCTGAGATTGCAGAAATATACTGGTAGTATTCCAGTAATGCTCTTTCTATTTTTATGGCCATTTAGTTCACAAGCTGAATCATAAACAACTGTAATATGAACACAATTCTCAAGTGTTTTCAAATGTGTTTTTGCATTTCCTAAATTGAATGCACTATAAATCATAAAACTTTCTTTTTTTTATGAAGGAACCTTATGTACTGTACAAGATCCAGCATTTGCCAGGCGGATCAGATTATTATATTGTGTGTAAACCCCAGGGCCTACCCCTAAATGTGCTTTCCCAAATGTACACAAGGCGAAGAAATGTGGGCATATTGACTTGGCAACTGGATGTCACCAGGGATTAAGAGTGGCTTGCTTGTCGAAACGCAATCTCGGAACACAGTGATGATCCGTAAGCAAAGACATCTGTTCAGAGCCTGAAAATTAATTTCCCTCTGTGGGAAAGTTTGACCGAAAAGTCGCAAACAATTGAGTGACAGGACAAATTATGAATAAGCAGACAATGAGTGAGCACATTTGATCTGGGCCACTACTTCATTTTAAACCTGCTCTTTCTAGAAGACATGTATTTGTCATTTTTGCTATGCACTATTAAAATATACATTCACTAATAAACTGGTAAAAGGGCCGAACAAAATGTATCTGAAAGAGACTTTTTTAAATCTCAGATTGGTTCCACTAAATGTATTATCCTATTCTACAGTTGAATGAGCATGTGCAATGCTTTATCTATTTTGTAAATCTTAAATGTTGGTAAATACTCAAACAGAAACGTTAAAGCGGTCTTCAATATTACCATAGTAGTCACCACATGGAATATGCAGTTAACATGTTTTGCTAACATCTTTTTTCTTTTTTTTAATGCATGTCAACATTCTATTTTTACACACCATATACGTGGGCACTAGTGACTTGGTGGCACGAGTGGCTAAAACATCAACCAGGTGGTGATTTGAAATGTCTCACCTTTGGAAGGAGCGAAAGTAAGCAGATGGCAGGCCTTTAGGGTCCAAAGCACATTGTCGACAACGAATTGCAGTCCAGAGGGGAAAGGGATGGCTGATAACCTCCATCCCATGGTTCCATCTGCTGAATCCTAAGCAAGGACAGTGCAAGCGGACATGCAAACCCAGACACTGACATCTTGCATGCCTTATGTAGAAGTGTACAAAAGGTGGAAGGGGAAGAATTATTAATTGTTTTTAGGATGTATTATGTATATCTCCTGGAAATCTGCATTTTGGTAGTCCAGTAGGGCTACATACCCTAACAACATACTGTAGTTACCAAAATAACTAAAGCAATTGTGTGAACATAAATTTAGTTTTGCTCAAATTAAATAATTGTTACTTGAAAATACTGGATGCTGGTACTTTTTCTGAATCACAATAACTGAATAGAATCTCAAAATAAAAGAGTGATGATGCTGTTACAACCGAAGTTGGATGGACATTCTAAAGGCTTCAGTCTGGCATTTGAACCTCCAATACAAAGCAATCTGTCGACTGTTTCCAGGACATCTATTCAAAGCCCCTCTGTCTGGCTCTTTGGGGTGATCTGGAAAGAAAAGACTTAGAAAATAGCAAGCAAAGGCAATTGTCAGAAAACACATGCCAAGCCTGCCTTTTGTCTTGTTGAAACAAAGTGGTTCGTCATGTTCTGTACATTCACCAGGTTTCAAAATAGGCTTTCATCACAATGACACTATCTAAATCCTATTGTGGCAGAACAAAGCAGTGTTCTCACAATCAAATAGAAAAGGAATAATGTTGTATCTAATTGCAGTTTCTTCACTACAGTATATTCACCAACTGGGTCTAATCTAGCTCTATTCATGGCCGTGGTAATCACAACATAGTCTGTGCTGCAGAATTACCGCCAAACATAATTCAGGCTGTTATAATTACACAACTGGCGTTGGCAGGAGCCTCCAAAGCCATCAATATAATCTACATACAGTTGGTTGTTTTCATTGATGTCTTAATATTCGAAGGAACACTGGACCTGAGCGAGTTACTTTATTCAGCTCTATTGAAATTCAACCAGTGCTGCAGCCACTCGCTCGCTCTGTAAAAACCTGCTGCATCCACAATATTGTTCTGCCTATTTGTATGTGACGGGAGGTCCCCTCTCCTGCCACTCTTCTACAGTATGAGGATTGGGTACAGTAAGAAATCAAATCCTCTGCTGACACAACAGCTGTTTGTACTTATGTAATGGCTGCAGGATGACTGTTCATATCGTGGCTCGTTGAAGCTGTCACAATTCATTAATCTTGGGCCTGTCTGTGGGGCCACGCTGTCAAGTTGTTTTTGGATCGGACATCTGTGGCTAGACAGAAGCAGGACACATTTTAAGCAGGCACCTCTCACCTTTGCTGTTACTATATACACATTGATGCATGTAAAGTAACATTTATAAATACATTTTAATATAAATATTAAGTTAACAAGAGTAAAACACATATAAAACATGGATTTTTGTGGGCATTCGGTAAGTGAGCAGCAAGGTAAACCATTGGACATTTCTTGCAGGTGGGGTTTATGCATGTCTGTTGCTCACCCTTGTGCAATGCTGAATGTGTTGTAAGGTGGATGCATTGCTGGTTAAACGCTGCAACAGAGAGCCCTGCAGAGATACCTCGGACCGAATGGCACATCAAGCAGCTTAGCTTAGTGAGGCTTAAAGTAACTTTTCAATACAGCAAGACATTGAAGAGAGACACTGAGGGACACTATATGCCCTCTACTGGTTGATAAAAGCAAATCATTGAGGAGAGTTTGGTGCCTTCCTTATGTGTTCACTTGACAATATTACTAATTTTGTAAATGTGTATAACAGAGATATTACATGTAAAGGTACATAGTAACAAGTAAACAAGTAACATGTAATGTAGTAAATGAGTAATGAGTCCTGCGTGCATGACCTTTAGAGCTTTCTGCTTGAGGTTGTGACATGCTGCAAGTTACAGTAACTGTAACCATTTACACTTTTGCAAGAATGATTACTTGTGTAAATGTGTTATTGGTTAAGTTGGTTTAATTATGGCTAAGTTGAATTATTATAGGCACTTGATTTTGAATGGAACTTGGAAATAGAGGCACATTGTACAATAATTAAAGAAAGGGAGATTATTTATTTATTTTTTCATCTACTTATTGCTGATGTTTGCAAATTGGAACAAATGAATTATAACAGCATTGAAGCGTTAAAGTGAGATGTACAGTTTGGCCCAACCCATAATTGCTTTTTTAAAGACTAGCCTTGGAAGTAATTAGAGGTCGGTATAAAAAACACTAACCATTCAGATAATCAACCTGCCATTAACACCTTAGGGACTGTATTCAGTTATCAGCTTGACCCTACTTGAAAAATACACTGTCTGATTTGCAGACTTTCCTCTTAAGACACAAAGTGTTAGTGGATTGATTGGTGCAAAGGTCACCATGTAATACTCCCAGCATATTTATGGCCCAGGAAATGATTGACTAAACAGAATGGATGGCGTCATACTATTCAGCAAGACTGCTGTTCAGAAGCCCCATTCTGAGCATAGTAAACTAATTACACTACTTTATTTTGAGAACGAAAATGTCATTTTGTTGCCTAACCTTTAATGACGGTCATTCACACACTTGTGATTGAGCTTGGAATACATTATGGAGAGAAATTCATCTTTATTGATCAAATTAAAAGACAGGATGCAGGAGGGGAGAAAGGGATGACAGGTGTTTTCTGTTGAATATAATTACAATCATTGTGCTCCAAACCACAATGTCAACCCAGCGACCTCTCGTTTTTTCATATTTCTTTGTGAAGTAGCTTCACTTGATAGGTCTGACTTTACATGGATTATACATTACATGTTAATATCAAGTGAGACCGAAAATTAAAACTGTCTTAGGGAAGCCTAGACACCCTTTGATTTTTATATTAAAAGATGACTTCATAAGAACCCATTTAAATTGTATCAGACACAACTTTTGGTTGTTTCCTGATCATATGGTTAATGTTCATTTGGCAACAGGTATAAGTGCAAATAACTGAATAATATCTGCCTGCTTTCACAAGCGCATCAACAGCTTTAAGGAAAAACAATTATTGACTTTCAGTATGAAGTTTTATTCATGGTTAATTTAATTTCTTACAGTATTTCAGCTGCAATAATTGATGCACCATCCATGGATCATTCTTTTCTCAAGGAGGGAAGACAGCATCCTATTTAATGTTGTTATTTTCCCATTAACACCCTAGAAAACATCAAAGGCAGAGTGATTTAATTAACAATGAGAAGAGTCTGTGTACAGCCGTCTGCATTTTGCAAATTACTCTTTGCTGAGAATAAGAGACTTATCAGGTCCATACAGACATCGCTGCACACCTCAAAAGAAGAAGAAGAAGTTGTGTTGACACAAGGAAGGGGAAAATACATGTCTCCCCCTGACAGAATTATCCTCTTCACAGGTATTTTCAGTTTACAGTTTCCAGGTTGGAAAATAATACCCTTTCTTCTTCTGCCAGTAGAGTTTACAATTCTTTGTTGTGTGCTCTGTGTGGACTGCACGAGAAATAACGAGGAGCTAAGTGCCATATATGGAATATCATTGTGATTTGTTCCTTATAGCTTTTGAATTCTTGATAATTGTTTATGCCTGGAAAGTGTCCCTAGGAAGCTGTTTCATAATGATTAGTACATTCTTGCCACTTGGGTTCAGAAGCTTTTAGCCTGTTTACTCCTGGCTAAGATGTTCAATATAGCCCTGCAAACTATAAGAGAAGTGCTCTCAACATGTTTAATCTTAAAAATGAATACTATTTCAAATTGAAATGGAAAGAAATACCATTTGGGGCATGTTAACCACTTAAAATGTTAATTGTACAACCCTGCTCTTTAAAGACCTGTATGAATCAAAGCGCAATTGAAAAGACGATTGAAGCCAGATGCATTCCTCACATCTCTAAGCACTGAACACATTGCTAAGATTGTATTAGCAGTGCAGATAGTTTGATTAAAGTCATTCAATCTAGCAAACTTAACATCTCAATGATGTTTTAAGGTGAGGTATGATGTCTGATTATATTTCCATAATGAAATATGAATAGAAATGACTTGGGTCACATGCTTGCAAATTAGAAAATGAGTTTATACTGCTTGTCAAAGAGATGGATGGTTAACATCCGGCCTTTCTTCATTCTGACTTGAATATGTTGACTCCCTGAGAGCCAGTGTAAATGAATAGAGTGGGTGTGGAGTGGAAGAGAGATAATGAAAGACATGCTACAAACCATGCTGTATTGGAATCCAACATAAACGTTTTTTCGGACTGCCTTTTTTTCTTATTGTATGGACAACCTGCAGAGGAAGTTGCCTGCTCCAGTGCATGCCTTAATAATAAAACAGAGTACCTGAAATGTTCCCCTCAAAAAGAGAATAACATCTCAAAAATAAACAGCCAGAAGAAAGTCTATAAGAGAGAGCATAACAAGAGGTGGAGACAGAGAGAGAGAGCAGAGGCAAAGGAGGAACGAAAGAGGGAGAGCAAAATAATTGTATTTTATTTCAAGGGGTGACACTTTTAAACAATTCAATATCATACCCGTGTTTTGTTGCACTGTTCCTCCTCCTGCGTGACATTTCTGGGTTAGAAAGTGCCTAAAACAGCTCACCATTGCCATGTTTCACATCAATTCACATTGAGATATCTGCATAGAAATGATCTGTTTCTCCGTTGAAAAGCGATCTGGCGCTATTACTCTGGATTTAAGTGAGCCACCACCACAGGTGAGAGGAAGGAAGGGCAAGGCATAATAATGTTGTGATAGAAATGTCACATGTGATATAATCACACTTATTGCATGCGTGTACTCAATTGTTCTTATTTTATTTATTTATGTATTTGACAGGGACAGTGCACATTGATTGACATTTCTGTAAATGCGCCAGAGTTAGCCCATAGGCTATTTTTCATCTGCAGTCCCTGGACAGATGTTGAAAGTCATCCTAAAAAAAAAATTAACTTCAAATGACAGGTAAATACAATCAGTAAAACAACATTCAACCTAGATGCTTATATTATGATAAAAGCATATAAAAAAACATAAAAACAAAACTAAAATACATATTCACAAAGCAGACAGATAGCAACAGGTCAAGGCACATGTGCAAACAGAGCGTTGTAAAGTGCAGATTGTGTCAGTGTTGACAGAGCTGATTTTCCACTAACCATGTTTTTAAGTTAGATTTGAATAAACTGCAGGTGTTTTGTTCTCTAATCTTTACTGGGATTGAGTTCCACTGTTGTGCAGCTTTAAAAGAAAAATAAGATTGGCTGAATGAACTCTTCAATCCCTTTTAATTGTGTTGCTAATGCCATTTTTGAATGTCATTGTAACTCACATTATTTCAGGGAAGAATGAGGAAAACGTTTCCGGTTTTTATCATTTATTTTAATTTTAATTTTCATTATAGCTTGAATCAATCATGGACAACCTTTAGTACAATTCGATTAGAACCGATTTCTTGCAAAGAGAAACAATAAAGCCATCCATGTGACAGAGGCTTTTAAGGCTGTTTAGAGTTAAATGTTAATCCAAACAAGATTTTGACTGCTACAACCTTCAACTTAATAACAATAATATTAACAATATAATTTAAAATGTAGACCTCACTTGCTTGTTTTCCCTTGATTTCAACACCTGATTTTAGCTTGCACCCTGACTGTTTATTGCAGATGACGCTGAGGAGTGAGTGTGGGGAGAGGGTTGTGTGAATGTCATCAATCAGCATTAACCATCAGCTCTGAGCTATTGACTGATGATTCACCACTGCAGAATCTCCTCTGACTCCAAAATGAAAGGCAGCAGCGGCAGCAGCGGCAACGTGAGGCACAGACACTCAGTTGATTGGCACCTCATTGAGTCTGGCGGGGGAGCCTTTGATTGCACGAGCTGTCAATATCACATAATTGTTTTTCTTACATACATGGTGCCCTCTGTTTTTGCAGCAGGCTCTACCATTCAATTTGCCTTCACGGCATTGTGCAGCTACTTTTTAGAACTTACTATCTTGATCTATTATCATGAAGTGCACACATCAGCTGGCCATACAGTGATTTTATAGCTGCATTTACCCTGATGTTGACTCTTTGAGCTAAAAATAGTGTTGGTACAATACAATCACCCAATATTTCATCGTAACATCAGTGCATTAGGATTCATAGCCCATACCAGACAGCCAGATTAGCTGCATATGGTTGTAAATCTGTCCTTCACAGCTACCCAAGGATGTATCAGAGTAGCCAGTTATGCCTTGAAGCTTTAATTGGGCCACTTTCAATTATCACATTAAGTGTGTTACTGGAATACATATACTGAGCACACTTCTGTCTTGACAAGGAGAAACTCAGCGTGTATTCTCTGAAGTCAGGTTAAAATTGAGTTTAAATTTCTTCTTAAATGGCACCCATAACTGCCAGAGAAATTGTTCAGTGCTGAGAGAGCAACACCGCTCTCCACCCCAAGGTCAGCGGAGAAGATGACATTTAATTGAAATTGAAACTGTCTACCTGATAGTTTGAAATAATTAGCAATATCATAGCGGCGAGAGGAAGAGTCGGGGATGACAAAAAATAAAGAGGACATCATGCAGCTCCAGATAAAAACGGCAGACTGGTGGCAAGTCATCAATTCTGGTGAATTGAATGTCACTGTGATTGACTGGCCTTGAGTCTGGATGTCACACATGAAACTCAAACAAGTAATGCAAACAAGACATATGATACTGAAACTCTGCCAGTAAGGAGATGTGACTAGCAGTCTCTCTTTTCTTAGGAAAGTGTATCACTGGAGCTGCTTTGACCCAGGGTCTCATGCAATGGCCACTGAACGTTAATGGAAACAAAGCCTCTTGTCTCTGGCAGATACATTATTATGCATGCATGCCTCCTAAAATCATCCACCCTGTACTGGTGGCTTTCTCCTCCCACCCGTAAAACAAACTCTGCCACCCCTCACCCCTGAAAGATTTCAGAAGTCACTTCTGCAGGGCCCAACATTTCCGCACCAGTTAATAAAGGGGAAATGGATTGTATCAGTGTTGCTGTCTTTGCTCATAGTGAATAGGAAATTATCATAGAGATGGGTATTGGTGCCTTCACACACTGAATTACATCGGGGCGATCCTGTTTTTCTCTGTCACACACTCGCACACACAAACGCAATAGCTTGAAATAAACTGCAGGGTGAAATTGGCTATAGTGATGTCATCGTAAGAGTGGCGGTGGTAATAAGCCAGGAAACTCTGGCTATTTTCTCACAAAATTCTACAGACACCAGGACATTCAGGGCTTTATTTTTGCAAACTTCCTGTCTCTCCAAACTTTCCCCAGGCTCTGCTAAGACATGTCAACATTAGAGTCGATATAAGATGCCAGGCAGAAAAATATGACATAGCCATGCCTTTTTGTGCGGTGTTAGAGAAGAATGAATTAACTGACATAAAGAGGATGGCAACCCGAGAAAAACAATATATACAAGAGTCCTCAGGGCCTGATAGGCACACAAAATCAAAGATGTTCGGTGTTAATATCTGATAGTTAGCGCTCTAGGCAAAACAGCATAAAAGACATTGAGGGCAATGGGTTGCTGGAAGCCTCGAGAGCAAAGCGGTTGTGTGGCTATTTTCACCGTGTCCTCCTCTGTGGACTGTTGTAACCACTGGAGCATTCTCTTCATCATCACAGACAGAACACAATCAGCGGACCTACTTTCTGCTTTCGCCCTTTTATTTTTTTCTGTTGCGACTATTTTGAAACCAAATAAGAGCTGTTTTGCCACCCAAGAAATTAGAGCAGTGCTGTAGACACTAAAGATGGTTTTCCCGCCCAAATGGTCTGATTGAATTGTGATGTACAATGCTAACAATATATTCAGATCAAATCTAAAACTGTGAATAAGACAAATTATATGCTTCACAATAATACAAAAAAAAATGTTTTTTAAGAACTATGGCCAATGATTTATTATAATCAGTATGCAATTCCTCAGTTAGAAGTAGAATTGAACGGACTGCAAACTAATTACATTCAGTTATAATTGCATTTGTACTTACATGATATAAAAAAGCTTGAGCTAGAGTTGTGAATAAGATCACCACACATCTTTATTATGTGCAGTTAATTTGTGTCAATGGCACTGTGTGATAGGACTAGCTTTTAAGTCTATTAATTGTGTTTATGTAAGGGGAACAGTTCTCATGATGAGACAGCCTTTTGGTTATTTGGTCTGAGAGTGAAACTGTAATGAATGCGTTGCTTCACTTAGAGTGCTGATACAAACGAGTAGCATGAAGCTGCAGCGTGGGAGACCGCACTCCCAGGACCCTAGTTTTTTGTGACACTGCCACCTAGCGAGCAGGAGACATGAATATGTACGACAACGCAGAAAGTGTGAGTTATGTGAAGTGCTTTTAAAGTTGTATTTGTTTAACATTAATAACAATTCCGGTGTCTTGAAATGAAGTGTGATTAGCTAACGTTAACTATGATAGTCTTAAAGGGGACCTATCATGCTATATTTAAATAATATATAAGGTATATATATATATATAAGGTATATTAATACGTTTTAATTTTCAAAATACGAAACAGATCATGCATTTTAGCCATGCCTCATTTTGCCTCACTCCAGCTCTGTCTTTGCAAGGTCTGATTCAGCTGACCACGCCCCCATGCGGAAGAGGGGGGCGTGACACGGCCCCGGCACGAGCGTCATGTTATCATGCTTGCTGTGATTACGAGTGGAGAGTCAACATGGCCCAACCTCTCATTCCCCTGATTGGTGGAGAGTTGACCAATCAGGCGGAGTGCACCTACATTACGTCAAAAAGGTGCAAATAAAAAATCCACCCGTATCAAATCCGTTGCAGCCCCGTTTTTAGAGATTTGGGTATGGAGGAAAAGAGAGAGGGTTGTGTTTCCTGACACTTTGTGAGTTCCCTGGAACACCGGGCACACATATGTATGTATAAAAGACATCACAAAGTGCATTTTGCATGATAGGTCCCCTTTAAGGCAAATCATCTGTTAGCTTATGATAGCTTCTAACCGTATTAAAGGCACTAAAAACAATTATTCGTTAGCTATAGATTTCGGCAAAATAATTAGCATATTTGATTATTTGTTTAATGAAACTGTAGCGTGATTTTGGCAAACTAGGTGTCCTACATTAATTGTTGATTTAATCACTAATTACAGTAAGAGTGTGAGTAATGTGAATCGTGTTGTTTGTTTAAAGTTAACAACTACTCTGGTGTATTGAATTGGACAGCAATACAAGCAACACGTGCTAAATGTGAGTCTTACAGGGAAACAGTCATCTGTTAGCCTGTGATGACTCGCTGCAAAACCAACTGTTAGCCTTTTTGTTTATTTGTTTAATGAAACCGTATGTTATGGTTATGTTATTTAGCTGAGGCTTTTATCCAAAGTGACTCACAAAAAACATAAAATAACCATAATTAACATTAGAATATCAATACAAATAGTTAAATTACTTATTACATTTTTAACAGGGTAATTAGTCATCTGTAACCTACTACATTTAAGAAACTAAACTTCCCAACCCTGATCATTAATTATAGTCAGCTAATTAATTAAACTTCAAAGGATGACAAAAGCATGTCAGTATGATCTGTCTGTCCGCTACATTAAATCAGCAGTAGCCTAAGTTCTGTCTTCAGTGTAAATGCTTCTTTAATAGTCATTGTATTACTATTTGAATTCATTGTAAATAATCTTAACTGTGCTGACTGCCTGTTTAATGTTTATCAGACAGTCTCATCACTTTGACATGTTTTGTAATATTGCATGAGGTGTTTTAGTCAGTTATTATGTCGGCCTATTCTGTACCTTTATAAGGACGTTGGCACAGGCTACCGGGGAAGTGGACGGCGAGGAATGTTGCAGGGTTTTTACTCCGAAGAGGGCTTCCCGGGGTACTGCAGCTGGAGCTGTTTTCTGGTGGCTGAGGGAACAGCAGACCCCGCCTCACCCCAGTGAAGAATCCACAGTGTGGAAATTGTGCCCAATAAATAAAAATGTATTCTGCACTGAAATGCCTCTCGGTCAAAATGCATGTTTATCTTTTGCAGCCTGGTGCATAAACACACTAACAGTTGTTTTTGAGTAATCTAGCACCTCTTCAAAGACACGTTTGATTTGATTTATTTCGAACGTGTAATACAATAAAAAAAAAAATTATAATAATAATGAAATGAAACAAGAGAATTATGATACTGTAGAAACATAAGCAGTATCAAATTGATAAACTAAATATTATTGACTTACAAATTATATATAAACAAATGATCTACCTAATTACACATCCGAAAAGGCGTGGGAAGGAGTTTACACGTATTTAATCCCACCCCTTCTCCCAAAAACTAAATTAACAGTTTTGTTTTGTTTTAACAAAATATACATCTAAATGTTTATTTATTGTATACATACAATATACATTTACAATTATAAATAGATTATATCATTATTACTACAATATATATATATATATATTTACGTCGTATGTCAAATTTGATAAGACAAATATAAAAGACTATCTTTTTACATCTGACATACAAAATACATTTGTTATTAAAAAACAAAAACATATTAACAACAAATTGTTGTTAATAATAATAATTTAATTTCTGTAAGAAAAACATATTTTCATGCATTTTTAGATGGTTAATAACAAGCATTACAATGTCTAAAGAGACTCGCTGTGTATGAGACTCAATACTCGCTGGTTGTACTTTTGCGGTCATCCAATTCGCTAGGTGGCGATGTTGCAAAACAACTAGGGTCCTGGGAGTGCGGTCCCAGGAGTGCGGTCCTGAGACTGCAGCCTCCGACGCTGCAGCTTCATACTATTGATACAAACAGCAGCAAATGGAGGCTTTTCCTTTCCGCGGGTAAAATTAAGGCACTGCAGCAACAGTTATTTAAAGTAGGCTATCGAAAACGTTGATCAAATCCATTTTTCAGAAAAATCTAGCTGTTCATTTCACACCTGTTTTGCTTATGTTTCAGCTACTGCCATTTTACATAGTCTCTCCCCCGTGTGTCTATCTGTATCCGTCACTCAGGCTGTTGGGAATGTTAGATGACAATGCCTGCACTCAACACCCCAAATGAAGTGCTTGGTGACAGAAACATTAACACAAGCCACTGAGTACCTTTGTGATTTTAGTGAAAGCATATCTGTCAACAGGGCCTGGAGGAGTAAAAGGCATATATCTGAACTTTCAACAGCTGGTGTTTGGGTCGAGCTTTGTGACAGTCAACATCAAAACAGTAAAAAGCAAAGCTGTGATTTATTGAAATTGCCGCTCGGATCTGCTTTCATGTTTGCCAGCGATACATTATATGATTTCTCTGCTGCTTTCAAGAACATGGCGATGCGGATGAATTAAACATGTTAAGCAGGAACCGGTCTTTCTCTGAAAGCTTTACCCTTTTCATGATAACCCCTTTTTAGACATTCAGTGGACTTATCACAGCGTATAAATAGGACAGAATTCATTATTCAGGGGAGGTTTCAGTGAAAAATTAATAGTTGTCCCCGGAGGAGAATCTGTGGCGCTCTGGAAAAGGAAAACCTTTAAAGACTACATGCACTGGGGAATCTGGACAGAGTCTGCCCCTCATGTTAAAACCTTTACCATGCTACACTTCACACTGATACTGCAAATATAAGTTTGCTCAGCACTAATGACTGTGACTAATGCAGTATACAGTCTGCATTCATACCTAAGCTGTCCTCATAATATGTTGAGGATAGCATAAGTGTCCTCTCCTGACACTGACGCCTCATATAGATTACCATTTTCACGATGCCTAGTCGGACAAAACACAGGGACTTAAGCTGTTGACATCTGAAGAGTGACTCTTTTTTGTTACTGTACAATAAACACACACCAAAAACTCAACACAAAATTTACAGCAGGTCTCCTCTCAGCTATAAGAGATTACAATTTCCACCATGCCCAGATCACTCATTCACTGAAAACTTGCCGCCGCTGGTGCTGAGTGGTTTTCAGCCTGCCAGTTATCCGTTGAAAGATGGTCTTCACGATGCCTTTGTATCCACTTCCTATCTGCCCGGCCATGGAGGCAATAACAGTAATGTATGGCTAAGGGAAAACAGAGCTAATCATCAATGACTGCAAGATATATAGCATATGCAGTGGCACCTTGTTTATTACCCTCTCTTCTCCTCCTGCTGAATCCATCGGCTATAGAGTCAGGCTGCCAGATCCGCAAGCTTCTTCAATGTTAATTTGATTCATTCTTGTTTTCCATAATAATTGGGGGCAATGGGTCAGTGTGATGAATTTGCTAGCTACATGACACGGGATGGAGCACGGAGGTGGCTGTTGTACAGTTTGTCTCTCCTGTCTCTCCGCCATCATGTGAAGGCCTTGTTTTTATTAGCTATATTTGTTGTTAACGCAACAGGTTCTTCTTTTCTTTAAGGACCTGCTTATGCTTCGAATTTTTATTTCATTTTAAAAAGGGAAGCTTAGAGGGTTATAAGTGACATTTACATTTTTAGATCAAAGTAATTTCCTAACAAATCATGATTGTTTGGATAGTATTCCTCCTGGAACAATCCAATCTTCTTTCAAATATCAAACAGCTACAGTCAGGTCCTACTTAATCAGCCTATTTTCCGTTCATTTCTAAAAAAAGTTCCACTTCCTTTTTATTCTGCGCTCTTTATTTTCATTTCCCAGACCTCACATTATCTACACAATATGGAAATGTTCAGACATTCATCCATGTGCAATGAATTTTAAGGAGGATTCACATTTTTAATCTCATAAATATGCATTTATGTATTGCTTTCTTGTCAGTGACAGCGCACCTACGGTATATCCACAGCATCGTCCAGTGTTAGCACAAGTGACGACTCCCAAAGAACAGAATGATTTCCTGCTCTTGTATGACATTTTAAAGAGGGATGGTGTATGTGTGTGTGGGCCTCTGTGTGTGGTGGTTTCTCTGTGTGTGTGTTTGTGTGCATTTACATGAGCTTGCCTTGTGTTTCTACCCCCCATATAAACTCTGTGCCTCCTCCCCTGTGTGTCATTGTGGTGATGAGCGCTGATTGAAGATTGTTATGGTGTTTGCACTTCTCATCTATGTGGCCCACGCTGTGTATTTGGCCAGGCCTGATTGTGTTGATGGTGACACCGGCATCTTGTCCTCTCGTGGGGAGGCCCAATAGTAGTCCAGCAAAAATGAAGGAGATGTAATCAACCAATGCCACACACAAAGAATCAAGTGTGAAGGAGAAAGCTGTGTCTGTGTTCTACCTTCCCAACTGTGCTCTTTGTTGATGGAAATCACACAATTACTTGTTTTGCTTGCCTTAAAACATTTTATGCTGAGGTGATGTGAAAATGTGAGGATTTTTCTCCCTCTGACAACAATGGAGAATTCAAGATAAAGGAATTAACATTAATTTAGTCCGTACATTGTGTTGGTATTGTATATTCTGAGTGGAGAAATGGGGTGCTTCAACCTACAACATGTTCTTAATCAATTGTAACAAAAAGAAAGAAACAAGTGCCCGGCACAGGGTTGCTCAAGAGATCCTTTCTCTCTTGGTGCACTTTGTCCTCTCTCTGTGCTTTGTTATTTGTTTTGGTGTTCTAATCTCAACCAAGTCAATAATATTCTTTGTTGTCTGAAATTGTGTGTCAGGAACAAAAAGGCCTCCTCCTTTTGTTGAAAGTACCTGTCTGCGACTTTTCACTCTCTCTCAGACTCCCAGATAAAGTAATCATTAGATGTTGTTTTCTGCCTGCAATTACTTTCAGTTACAATGGGTCAAACACTAGGAAAGCAAAAGGGGTCGAGAGGAGACAAGGCTAGATGGATTACAGGCGAGGAGCTGTATAGGTCCCACAAGTGCTGATAAATACGTATGTGGCTCAGAGACTCTCCCTGTTCAGCGGCGTCTCAGTAAATGCATCAAAAGTAATTAGTCGGGAGTATATATGGACAACCTCGCTCCCCTCTTATCTGCATCACATTGTCTCCTTTTAAAAAGGCCATTCATTGCAAAGGGTACTATTTGTCTTTAAAAGCAAAGGAGCAATGGCTTTGCCATTTCTTATATCTCACTTTGTATCGCAGCTGCACAGCGTTGTTTCGAAATGTATGTTTCTATTGAGAAATGCACTTTGCTCTATCATTGGTTACTCCTTAGCATTCATTGGCAGGCAGCTCTGAGAGCATGTGATAGCTGTATAGAATGGCTATAAGAATAAGACAGGCTGTATGGAGACACTTCTATTGTTTCATTCAACAGTCTATAATAAAATGTTGTTAATGAAATTATACAGTAGCTGTCTACCCCCGCATGTCTCCTTATAGATCTTAATACATGTCAGCCTCCTACATGGCACCCCTGACCTCTGTGGCACAGTTGATATCTGCCTTCCAAAGAGCACGCCAAGTTTTATTGCTACAATAGAATATTTACTTCCTCCTCGACGCCCTTGCCAGCAGTGACAATGACAGCTCTTATTGCCTTTACCAGGGATTATACTGTACCTCTTCCTGATAAAAGTAAAGAAATCCAAATAGCATTTGAGTCTGACGTGCAGTGGAAAGTTAATTTTTAGTCTCATTGCTATAGAGACAGGCTTTCTCAGGGAAGTCACAGACCTTGCCTCTGTTTCTGCATTTTATTATTTCATAGTTAAGGCAATGTGTATCCAGGACTTCTAAGTATTTCATATAGTTGTAATTTCTGCGGAAAGCAGACTCTTATGAGCTTTGTGATATCTTGAATGTAATCTTGAATTTAAGCGGGCTGTCATGTGTTTGTAATTGTGACAGTGAGATATTAGTCTCTCCTTCAAATGATGATTGCCAGAGCTCTGAAGAAAGTAATGGCATATTTTCAGTTCAGCACTGAAGGGTTTTAATAGTGCTATTATTATTAATGACCATCCATTTGCTTATCCAGATTGTACGTTTGGAGTGGGTATGAGGCCCAGTGAAGTGAGAAAGTCTTGGTAATTACGATTTCTATTATTTCTACTGTGATTCTATTTGTTTGAAGAAAGCTTCCATATTTGTGTGGTTCTGTCTTTAACGAGACATGTGCACATGTAGCCTCAGTGTCTCTTTTTCTCTCACTCTCAAGCTCATCTTGTCCTTTATCACATTAGAATAATATGATAACGACAATATCTTTGCACTCATAATAGCTGTACTTATGGTTCTACAAGATGGTTATTTTACTCATTATCAAAGACATGTTGGCCATTTCAAATATATAGTACAACAATGTATCACCATTAAACCTGTTTTAATTTACATTAAGAGCGCAAGGCTGTAGGTGATAATGCTTTGGGACTTCAACGGATTCTTTTCTTGGCATAGTTATATTCTTGTATATATATGAACTTTTGCACTTTTGTAAATGTTGTGCGAGTACAAAAAACAAACAACTTTTGAGCGTTCAATTTCTTGTCTAAGTCAGTGAACATTTGAAGAAAACGACTGTGTTGCCTCGTCTATCAAACCTCAGACAACAAACATATCTTGTATATGGTGGGCTAGACATTTTAAATCCTAAAACAGCAAACATGTGACGTAAAACCAACAAACCTACATTTAAATATGGTCATAGCTTAACATGCTTACATGGAGGAATTATGCACAATTTGATATTCATTTGAAAATACTTGTATGATCAGTCAAAGTCAACTTTAATGTAAATGTTTCTGTTTGTACAGACAGAGAGATCGAAATAACGTTTCCAACAATCCCGAATACAAAATACAATAATACAAATATGTATAAATATGTATATCCTCTATATATACAATCAACAGACATTTACACATGCACACATTAAGATCACACACAATCAATATATAAAAAAATATTTACCTCACCAATTAACACAGTAGAATGAGTTAGAGGAGTAGTTCCCCTTCCTGATGGCTGTTTGAGCAATCTAATGTCCTAGATGCATTCAATTATCCTTTTAATTAGCAATAATTAGTTTGTGCATGCTGTTATAATAGGTTGGATCATGATATGTGTGCAGAACTTAATGTGAAGCTCATCAAGATGTAACTGGCTCTGTCAGTAAATATCATCAACTGTCATGCTAAATATCTCATGCCATTGTGCTGAAAAGCCGTCTAATATGCATCCTATCTGCGTGCAGGTGTTTCTGCCTGTCAGAACTTGTATCTGCATAATTGAATGTCATGGCCATTAGAGAAAACAAGGACAATGAAAAGCATACTGTTAAAATATAAATATGAAACTCATAAAATGTCTCAACATTACACACATCTTTGAACAACCTCATGTGTTTGAGCATTGCACTGTTTATCATGGCTAATTCAAACTATTACCTCACCTTGATGGCAAAATGTAAACATTTATCTTTTGATTACCTACTATGTACAGTAATCTGGCCATTAGCATGCAGCAGCATGGGCCTTACAATGTTTATTTCACCTTATTATTTCAGCTTTACAACCTCGATAAAGGTCCCATGGCATGCTTTTCCGGTTATTACCCGTCCCCTTGTGTGTTATGTAGCTTTTTATGCATGTAAACGGTCTGCAGAGTCACAAACCCTCAAAGTACACCCTGTAGCGAGTAAAACTCTAACACAGAAAATACCTGTCTATGCTGCCCCAGAACGCCTCGTTGGAGATTTCTCTTTTTCCATTGTTTACTTCTTGGGTATAGTGACGTATTTCGGGTATAGTGACGTGACGTAACGCAACGGCTCCGCAAATGGACCAATCCGCGGAGCCGTTACGTTACGTCCGCGGAGCCGTTACGTTTGGACCAATCCGCGGACTTCCTCACACACACACACTCGGTGGGACG
Organism: Dissostichus eleginoides; assembly: GCA_031216635.1. Lineage (NCBI taxonomy): Eukaryota > Metazoa > Chordata > Actinopteri > Perciformes > Nototheniidae > Dissostichus > Dissostichus eleginoides. The sequence continues at coordinate 18,113,285 of CM062271.1, forward strand.
TTGCGAGGCTCACTGCAGCGAGGAGCGGGACACTGTGAGCTGGCTCACTGGTGTGGGGTCGGCGAGACAGCGAGACACCGCGGAACTCAGCCTGGGCACACACACACACCTGCAGACGGCCACTGGGCTCACAGGGAGGGGGGGGCAGGAGCTCCAACAAGCCGTTTAGGACAGAGAGTGAATACACATACTATACAGAGATGCTGTATGAGAAACCAATATGCACAATATACATGTATATTAGTATACCTCAACAATGGAATTATGATCAGTAGAAATGGCCATGACATGGGACCTTTAATACACGAAACAGAAATAGCAATACACACACAGCTAACTTTACCAGAAATATCTTATATTCACATCTGATTAGATTTTTGTAGTGGGACTCAGGTTTGCCATGCATCGCAGTTAATGTTTTACATTAGAACAAAAAGGTGTTTTATTGGCTGGTTTAGAATCAGAGCTGCACTTTAAGGAATATTATTATCCATGATTCAGCTGCATGTCAGCTTTTTGGAATACCACAAAAAGTGTTCGAACAAGCGATGTGAACAATAAGTTGAACACATCTACAAAATAATATAACATAATATAATAGATGAAGACTTTTTGAGGGAGATTTTGTTAAGACTGGATTGGAGGGGCTTCTTCCTTTCATTTAGGCTCATGAATGTGGTGGTGACCTAAACTGCATTACATCAAAATATATGTATGTGATACTCTGATTTATGGAATTGTTTTCCATATTTCTGTACTAAAGATATGGAATAAAAAACAAATCATTTTTGTATGGCCACTAAATTGGATTTAATTGCAATCATATTACAGGTATTAAAGTGATTGATTATAACTTTTTTATCTTTTCTAATTAAAATATTAGGAAAGTAATCACATATTAAATACTGTGGGAAGGGGAATTCCAAGTTGTATTGAAGTGCAAAAAAACACACCACACTGTTCTGTAATGTTTTGTATGCCATGCAGCATTCTCTAACCTCTCCCTTACAAATGTCCAACGCTTATACAAGCTGTAACGTTTGACCGCGCGGATGGAATGTCAGCTGAAGGTGGAAGCAGCGGTGTTCGATCTCAGGCTGGCCAACGGATGTGTTGACGTTGCAGAACAAGATTGCTGTAGGCTACCACTGTTATTGACCTTGCATATGACCATAAGATCAAAACCTAGGACTGTGGCACTGCAGGGGTGTCTGGAAATTCACCACAAAATAGTTAATAGATTACGCTGCCCTGGAACAGAGCAGTCAAATTAGCCTAAAGGCTGTTTTGAATATGATATGAATATTATCACTTTATTCCTGGAGTCAACAGCAGTCAGTTGATTGCAGGTAAACTTGTGATACATATTCATTCAAGTCAGCAGAGTAACTATAACACAGTTTTGTTTCAACCCCATACACCACTTCTCAGAAAAGAACAATCATTTCAAATGAAAAGGTTTGATCCAAGCCATGATGTCTATTACACCCAATTTTTTGCCATTATCCCCACTTGTCTGCCATTCAAATTCCTTAAAAGGGAATGTAGAAAAGAATATTCTCAGCATCAGGGGATCCGTGGCGTCAGTGATGTGTGATTCCGTCCCAAAAGCTCCGCGGGGTACAGTTGTTTCCCCTGAATACAAAAGACAACGGCATCACAAGCAGGCTGCGGCATACCTCTAGCTGACGAAGGCAGCCAGAGCTGTCAGCGACATCACTCACGCCGCGCTCCCACCCTCCCAAACCCGCCACCGCCTATCCAAACTATCCCGCTGGAATAGTAAATAGTACGGGCCCGTATCTTTTTTGTTAAGGCTGGATATGAAATATTGCATGCAGAACGGTGAGGCACTGAAGGCTGTTGAAACAGAACTGCTGTGAGTTCAAGCTGTGTGAAGTCACGGAGCCACAGACTTCCCTTTCATTTGTAAAATACGCTAAGTTAAAGACAGCTTCACCTATGGCTGCAGAGATCATTTAAAGTTGAGGAGGAGAGAGAAAATCTGGCAGCGATTCAATTCTTAATGTGAGTGTTTCTGTTTTGGAACATTTATTTGTGTGTCAATATGTATGCTCGTGGAATAAGAAGCTCATGGTAATAGCATTACCTCATCAAAAATGACAGTACCCTGAAAAGATATTGCCAACAGCAGAAAATACTCGGAGAGAGATTGAGTCAGGGCACAGCCGAGACTTGGCTTGGCCCTTTTGTGCAAGCTCAGAGAATGAGAAAGCAGCATCCATTTTTGCCTTAATGAAGTTAGTGACCCTCTGAAAGGTGACACATTTACCGCCCAGGGGATTTATACACTCCTGCTCCAAGGCTCCAGTTCAATATTGAGAGGACAGATTTGACTCCACATGGGCACTCCAAATATATCCTCACAATTTATACCAGGCGATTCATTTTCAGACACTGCTCTCGTAATTAAAGTTGACGCTGTGCTATTCAATCTGAGAAAATGTTATAGTGCATTTGGCCGTTATACAACCTTTTATTTTTTGGAGTCCGGACTGGAATCACTGATGTAGGGTAATCAGAAAATGACTTTTCATTTAGTAGTATTACATCTACAAGGTGGCTAAAAGATTTGCAGAGATGTTTGTGGAATAGAACATGCAGAACTTGTGTGTGTGTGTGTGTGTGAAGGAAATAGTTGTCCCCGTGTACTGGGGTCTAAGACCGCTTAATTATTTATGGCATACTTACTTATGCAAATATACTAAATAATTTCTACATGACAGCTCGAAGCTGAGGCCTAGAGGAGCGATGTGATGTTTGAATGAGGACCCCTCTTTCCTTTGCATGGCCTACGAAACATAACACTGCAGGCTCCTGGTTGCCTTGGTGCACACTGTTTTACATTCTAATTATCCGGCTTGACAGGCTTTATTGCTGAGGCCTCATCCCAGACTCATTCCACACGTGATGTCAGCGCCGGGATAATGGGATAAGATAGTGCTTAGCCTTGCCCAGTCGCCTCCTCGTTCACTTTTCAGATTTTACTTGCAGTTCATATCTGCAACCTAAAGGCTGCCACAATTGACCCGTATATTAGAATTGGCTTAAAGGATCCTGGTATAATACTTTGTTTCCCCCAGCTCTTCCTTTTTGAGGTTTCTTATTTGACCAGATTTATTTTGGATTCTGAAAGATCAGAAGGTTGAAGGTGTGACTCTTTGACAGTGATTAAAATAAACAATGCTTTGTTAAGATGTTCATTAAATGTTAGCACCGCAAAGCCAATCCGAGACACAAACAGCGAGACATTTTTTTCTAACAATAATTAAGCTACAGGGAATTCCTTGCATATTGTAGGTAAACAGACAGAGTCATGGGAATGCCGATGGAAATTAAATGCTCTGTTGGTGTTTTTCTCATTACAAGATGAAATGAAACATTTATCACTGACTTTCATTCCATTAGAAGGCTGACATTTTGTGGGTCACACTGACAAGGCGACAACTTTCTTCTATTTATTAGGATTCATGAGTTTATGCACTGCTTCTACAGCACCCCTGCAAAGTCATCGCGTTTCTAGCTGCACTCTCTGTATTTTCTGACCTGTTAGATTAACTGTGTTCTTTTCCCTTGTCTCTCTTTATGTTTTGCAGCCATCGAGGTGAACCTACAGAAAGCCTTGGCTGAGGCCTCTGAGACCTGTACCCAGGAGTGTCTGATACTGGGCCACTCCGACAGCTGCTGGATGCCCCCAGCCCTGGCCCAGTTCCAGGGTCCTGGCATAAACAGCCCCACCTCCACCCCGATCACCACCGCCATCATCGGTACAATGCCCTCTTTTGGCTTCCAGCAGAGCTGCGCCCGGGGAGCCAAAGTTAACATGATCGGCATGGGGGTCATGGATGGTCGCCATACACTGGGCAGGTCTGTGCCCAAAAAAGATGATCTGGAAAAAGGGATCAACCGGCCGCAGTTCTACAACACCCTGGATAGACACTGCAGTAAGAAGGAAGACCTGATCAAAGTGATACCACTGGCGAGCTTCTCCTCCCATGGGCAGCAGACGCCCACTGGCGTGGGCAGCAGCTCTTTCTTACACGAGCACCAGTTGTAAGAGTAACAGACAGATCTTCATTAACCTGACATACATTTGACTTTGAATCCATAGACGGCTTGTAACTTTATTTATCAGTATGTATGCGTACGCGTGGAGGTATGCATAATCTGAATAACTTTGACCAGCTCCAGCTCAGTTCTACTAATGAAGACTTCTGAGAATGGATTGGATCATGAAGATCTTGTTCAGACAAAACCACATGGGATCAGTCTGACAGCTAAAGCAGTTGAAAAAAAAATGTAAGTCTTAACATAGCAGGCCCATGTATATTAAATAAAGGTAGTTCTATACCAAAGTAGTTCCATCGTAGAAAAAGATAATTTTGCTTTCAGTTTGCTGATGTGTGCTTAGTGGTAAGAAAGGGCAATGTACGCTTTATGTACGCTTGGGCCCAGCTTAGTGGGACTGTGTCCTAAAAAAAGCATTTCTTTGTGCAGAAACTCTTACAAATATACTCTGTGTTGAGTGAGCTAAATTGGGCTAAATGTTAATTATGAGCTCTGAGTGGATGGTGTTTCTGTTCAAGTTCTAGTGAAGTATTGCTCTGTACAACACGCAGCACAAACTCCTTTGGTGGTGGAATTTTTTCTTTTGTCTTGCCTGAAAGTGTTTCAGGAGTCTATTTTGGTCAGGGGACTGCAGAAGGATAAAAAAAGTCTACAAAGCATAACTAGGCCAATGGTAGACAACACCGGTAATCTTTTGCATTCTACATTTTCACCATGGACCAGCACACAAAATGAAACCGAAAAAAACTCCTGCATGTCCACACTTGCACAAGATGTTTCTCATTGGGTAGTTGCTCCATCTCTGCCAACTCTATTAAGAAAATGTTCACTTCTTGCATTATCTCAGCAGCTTAGTCTCAAAAGGCACGGACAGATGTGCTTTGTTTCCTTCCCTTTGTTTCTATCTTTCACATATTGCTGCTCAGAAACACTCACATACCATAATAACGGCTATGGAGCCAATTATGAAAAATCTCTATGTAATTATTTTGATGTGTGATCTCAGTAGCGACCCTCATTGTGGTTAGGAGGTCTGGAATGGTTCTCTTGGCTAGCCGGAAACATGCTCTGAATGAAAAGGTGGCAAGCACTGAGAAAATACAGCTTAAATTGCGCCCTATCTTCTCACCATATTATTAATAACACCTTTTGTTCTTGCTATTAATTACTAGTGTGTGTTTCTACAACTCATTTGTGCTGCAAAGTTTATGTTATCAGTTTTTACCATGTGTAGACATTGGTATAATAGATCAGGGTGCAAAAAATGTTCAGCGCCCTAGTCTAACTGAATTATTGATTTTAATATTATTTTTTGCAGTTATCATAAAGATAAGCATTGGCACAATTTGAAAGGACCTCCCTGCAGGCTGCCTCTCGCCATGACTTTCTCATGCATACACTGCCTATCTGCCTGTGTGTGTGTAAATTGTACTGATGATGATAACTGCTGTAACAGATTGGGTGCAGTATAATGTATTGCTACGGAAATAAGTGACTTTGCTGATATCCATTTTTCTTTTCAGTAAAATCCAAGCCAGGTGTCTACATCATCAGGTGTATTATTCATGCGATTCATTTTCCCTCACCATCTTGCAAATTGGGAACAGGTCTAAACCTATAATGCAACGTGGCATTCTCTAGGGAATGGCGCAGGGCAATTTGTGTTTGCTTGGTCTTAGCAACCACACCTATTCTCTCTTTCATTTTTGGTCAGGACTCTTATCATTATAAGAGGATTTATCTGAGAGTCAGTAAAATGATCACTTAAAGGAACATTGTTTCAAGGACATGCAAACAGGGCAATTCAATTTCACCTCAGTCAATTACGAAAATGAATTTAATTCAAAACGAGCAACAAACAACTGTGGATTGAAAATGTCCCACTATGGGAATCCAATTTCAGCTCATTTATTAATACCTTGTTTTTCCTCTTATCGCTTTTAATCTAATTTCCTTGTTATGATATAGACATGCATCTCCAAATGGTATGAATAATAAATATTTGTCAAAAGCAGCACATGTCAAGAAAAAATACAAACTGATGTCACTGAAAATTGTAATTGTCTGACTGACAAATGCAAATCCAGCCCTCTCTTTTTTTAATCCTAATGTTGCCTCAAAAAAGTATTTCCAGCCTCTGTTTACAATCATGGGAATAAGTAGGGCAAACTAATTCCTGGTTGGATCTTTTCAACAAAAGTAACAATTAGGTTTTCAAGAAACTTTCTCATTCATTAACAATAACAAGGACAGACAGTTTCTGCTGGAGAGTTTTTCAATATTACACAGGAAAGTGTGCCCTTCCTCATACCATAGAGGGAGAGAATATCCATGAAATGTATACAAAATAAGACACAAAAATGTGATTGTTTGAAATAATTTATCCAATCACATGTGTACAGTAAGCACAATATTACTTATCTGTAATCCACACTGTGTTTAACTCACCTTGCCTACATAACTCTTGTGTATTTTAATAAATCCGCTACATTAATTGAAGACATCTTCTAGAGGGAATAGATTAAGAACTGCATGAATGTACGTATTTAGGCTGTTGCTTTTATTACAAACATGACTTTTCGGTCTACTGCAGTCCTATTTTGTTTTATCATATAACCTTCTAGAGGCAAAAGTGCTGGTGCTTGATTCATTTATTTTTCAAACAAAGAGCATACCATATGAATGTGCATTTGTTTTTCTGGGATGATGCTCCCAGAAGATGCTGAGAGTAAGTAATGTCGCTCTGTGTCAAAGGTTTTCATCTTTCACAAAACACACAGTGAAATAGATCACAGGTGTTCACTTTGCATGATTCCGCTCTCACTGTTATTTTCCTATTTTTCTGAGTCCCTCTGCCCCAAAAGCAAAAGATAGTATACATAAAACTGAAGATAGCTTTTTTATGTTCAGAATGTTTCTATTCAAAATGTGTGTCATGATTACCATGTCAATTTGTCTCATGATTTGCATGAACTGTTTGGACCTCCACAAGGTGTTTCTTGACACCTGACTATGTAGTTCATGCATCCATCATTATATTCAATGTCAGTATTGATGTTTACTGCTCTACCTGTTTGTCTGTCTTATGGAAGAAAACAAATGTTACACGGTGTAAACATTCAAACTTTGTGAAGTGTGCGTACCACTTATGCCTCTACGTACACACAAATATCTATCCTGACAGGTAAACTGGATTTTAAACTGTACATAGCAGTACCCCTGTGAACTACTATAATGAACACACAATGGAAATACATATACAGTAAAGAATAAAGGCGACAGGATTCTGGAACTGGAATTCACTATGTTGATAAAAAGGTAAAGGGGAAACCATTAGAAATGATGAGATTACAATCTCTCTTGTAATGTAAATGGGTACATATGCATTATATTGATGGGAGTGTGATTGAATGTGTTTATAGGTGATCCTGTATGTGTGTGAGAGAATGTGTGTGTGTCTCCTTGCATGTATGAGCGTGTGTGTGTGCACATGTGTGTACTGGCATGCACCTTGCCAGGATATTTTATGTACACAAATGTATCTTGTATAAAAACTATATCAAAATATGATATAAGACTTAAGTATATGCTTGTAAATTAGTCATTGGTGAGTAAGTTCAAGTTTTGCTTTGACAGAAGGCTTCGATTGCTTCCCAGCAAATCTGTATTGGTTAGTTAAAGCTATACAGTCTGTGTTGTCATGCCTTTGTAAAATATCCCATTTAAACCTATGAAAAAAATGACCTTCCATATGGTGAAATGATTTTTCTTGTCATTGAGTTTTACTTGAGCCATTAAATATTGAGTCCTCAAAGAATGCACGGATCACGCTTGTCCTTCACTTTACATTGTTGTTTGATTAGGTATTGCTGAGAGCATTGTCATATCAGTGATAGATGTGACATAAGGGCATACTGTCACACTATTCCAATTATGGCAATTACAAGCTAATGATATAAGACCCATCAAATTGGACATGGCATTTCACCTTCATCATTTCTGAAAATGAATACTGTACCGCTGGGAAAATAACTGTGAAAAAAGAAGAAAGGTAACTCTTATTAAACACGGTAAGTAGCACAGATACCATGAGGAGTATAGGCTGAAGTAGGGGTTACTTTAACATCTCAACTAAAGCACTGAGCAGCTTTCTTCTTCAATATTTCATTTGAAGCAGCTAAGGGTTTAACATGCTAGTTGACAAAAACGTAATGGTGTAATTACAGCCAACAAAACACTCTGTTTGCCTCTATGTCCTTAATACAAGGGAAATGCCACATTGCAGCTGTTCAGTATTTATTGTTCAATTGCCATTACAGTATAGTGACATACTGGTTACATACCAGTGTATAAAATAAGCGCGCAATTTCCCTAAAGTCAGCCATAGATTTCCAAAGAGCTGTATAAATTGTTTTTCTCCACCGAACATGGACCCGAGTTACCCAGCAGCAGAGTGACCCGCGATAGCACCCAACTGTCCCTCAAAGCAGCCATATCCTTGATCTTAAGCCTTAATATAAATTAAACGGGTTATTTAGGGAAATAAAAATACTCTGATAAAATATAGTATTGGCCACTAAATGTTCCACATCTGGTTGCTAACTTTGTCTGTTGTTTGCCGCTGTGTAGCTGGGCATACAGAGATTTCAAAACAGCTGCTCACAACAAATATAAAAGGCCCTTTATTTTAATTACGCTTTATTGTTTGTTGTTTGTGTACAACAACCAAAACCATTGAAATAAAAAATCTAAATTATTCAAATGTGTACATATAGAATAGATTATTGGATTTATACTTAAAAATAAAGTATTCAAAAACAAGGGAGAAAGAAAATAGATGAAAAATAAATAGATTCACACACCAGAGTCCCAGGTCTTATTTATATCCTTGTGTACCCACCCCAACATACATTCAGCCGCAGAGGATATACACATGTATGTTTACATGAGAGTAAATCAAACTAAATATAAAATTAATAAATCGTCTAAAGGGCACTGGAATCTGTTTAGGAAGGGCATAAGCACTCATCGATCAATTCCCACATTTTTGATTTGGTACAAATCAATGAGCTTCCCGTCACAAGGTCGTTCCTCTCCTCATTATACTGTTCTGCCATTATCATACCATGGGCCAAAGGCTCTAGGAAGTAGCCTATACATTTCAGAGGAAAATCAATAGAACACAATAAACCTTAAATTTAGCATTTTGGTTCTAAGGCCAAGAACTTAATGCACATTTAAGCCAGGAATAAAAAGAAGAAGAATATTTTCATTTATGTGTCATGACTCTCCTTAATGTCAACTTTGATTCATTGTAGACTCACTGTGCATTATCATCTCACAGCACCTTCGGAAATATCTGGATGCTTTCTTTACCTGTCGTTATGTGACCTCACGTACAGTAAAGATATAGAAAGCTTTGTACATTGCATTTTAGTTGTTTAGTGTTCCTTATTTTCCTTTTTTTGGCCATTGCTTGTTTTAGAACTTTTTGTGTATCCATTCATCCATCCATCCATCCATGTAACCCACCCCTCCATCACTCCTTGTGTCCATCCATCCATCCATGAGCTTTGATGCCTCAAAGGCAAACTCTGCAACAGTTTCGACAATCCCCCTGGGCAACGTGTCCTACCTGAGGCCCTTCTGCCTTAATGCTTTATCCACTGTGCTCTTATGAATACATACAAGCCCTCAGAGGGGAAACTTCAAGCTTACAGTATGGTGCCGGGGTTGATGTTCACAACAACAGGACATGACAGGATCTTTTGGCACTGACTCGTAACTTGTGCAACACAAAGAGACATGTCCTGTATCTCGTAATGTGCCAAAGGCTTGCTGGACTGTGTCATCTTGCCTCATCTTCAGCATATGTTCAGTCCCCAATCTCCTTAAGAGAGCCGGCTGTGACCTGCCCCATTGCTTTTCCATGGTAATTGGCTAATAATGAGACAGTGGCAGTGCAGAGGATGTCGACACTGTCAAAACATGTGCATACACAACTACACCAATCTGCATTTCCAGTAATTACTGAATTTTTAAACAGAAAGGACTTTGTGATTTTGACAGCACGCTGAGTGCTTGTTTCTTTTCTCACCCCACACACAAACCCTCCATCCCCATGTGCTAACAAGCCAACTTATTGTAAGCCTACTTAGTTCTCAAGGTGTCATCTGTTGAAGTGTCAGGAGAACATATAGAGATTGTCAAACAGTACACTCATTTCAAATTGTAATTAAACTGGCCATCAGGTACCTTGAGGCTGTTTAGTCAACAGCAGGGTACTAATTACTATAAGATGACCTTTGGAATAATATCTGGTGAATTATTCATAGTTGAGGAAATTGCTTCGGAGACATGCCAACGACATCCAAGGGACGGTAAGTGTACACACACAGAACATTCCACTCGAAGATTTCAGCTTTGCCATGGAATGAGGTCAGCAGACGGATGAAACTGTAGCTTTTTTGTGTTAGAGAAATAGAGATGGTTTTGCTAAGCCCTGAACGACAAATGAACATTTTCCGAACAAAAAGAGGAATATTACTAACCAGAAAATAGACTGACTCATTTAAAGTGAATGTACAATATTTTGGAGAGAGAAGATAGTTTTGTCACAGGGTGGCTTAAGCAGCAATAGTATCCTGCTGTGTTGATACTTTTCATGGTGGACTTAACTTTTCCGATTGTACTGGTGATTCTACGATGGTTTAACATGAAATAAACATATTTCCTTTCAAGTCAGGATGCAAACTGAAAAGATGAACTATTAAAGAAATACATATTGTTAATGAAATGAGATGAGATGAAGATATGGGGAAATAAAGAGAGCAGAAGCTGTGGCAAACACTTTTCAACAAAGTCATCCTCCTGTGGTGACTTTCAGAAACCACCAACAGCATCTACTCCCGCCTGCTTTAAATGTTTCCCAGGGTATTCTGCACAGAGAGGGCAGAGGTCGTTAAATGTTTTCCTCCCATCTCAGCTCTACCTTTACGGGCACTCTGCAGAAATTACTCAGGAGACCTTGCACAAGAAGTCTCCAGATCTCCATTTGACATAAATACATAAACAGCGGTGAAAGGATTCGTCAAAGCTACTGCAACATGTGGAAGTCACTATAGTTGATGTGTTTTTAAATCAGTGCTGCAGACTGTAAGGCAAAAACTGATTTTTTAAATGGCGACTTCCAGGTTGCCAGTGTCTCTGTTATGAAGTCACAAGTAGTCACCCAGTGGACTGAGCACCATGACAATGATGTTAACCGTATGGCCAGGCCCTCTGAATAGCCTCATTCAGCATGATCGCAGTTGAGTATTTATGGGAGGTTGAAAAAGGGTCAGAGAAAGTGCTCTTCACTGCCATCATAAAGGACCTAAATGATTAGTCAAAATTTGGGGTAATTGGTAGTAATTAACATTGACCTTGTCCACTTGGACATTAGAGAACTGAAGCCGGGCCAGAAAATCTTCCCCTGCCATTAGAGAGCAATTACTGACTGCAGACAGTAGACCATATGGCAAAATAAAGTCCATGCAGCTGTCTATCTTCTAATGTGTATTGTACACTTCTGATGTGAGAAGATGTGCAGAAGTACTAAAGGCCAAGGCCATTAATGTTTATGTACTTCAAAGACAGTTCTGTAAATGGCAAGAATTGTATGTTTTTTTCTTTTTGTGTGATATAGTTGATGCTAAAGGTACTTCTATAATGTTCTGCACTGCCCTTCCCAGTGATCAAAATGTCTGCAGTACAGTGCTGTCCTTTTTCCTGAAATTGTTTAAATACTGTAATTCAAACTTGCCAGATGACTTGTCCTGCTAAGAATGAGAGACCAGACCCAGAACGACTAGCTTTAATGACAACACGGCTTCAGAAACTCTTTTTACAGGGTTTCAGTGTAGACAGGGAATGAACACGCAGGTCTGTAAGACTGCCCTTTGTTACAGCAGTGCTTTGAACTAAATGCAAACATCAGCAAGCTTACCTGCTTACAGGGAGACTGTTAACATGCTGATCACATGATTTCAACATTAAATATTCAAGTTTAGAAACACTCTATTATTTACATATGTTTATTAGCATTAAACACAAAGATGACTGTGATATGAGTGTCATTTAATTTGTATGTATTTGGTAGCATAACCTTAAATACTGTACATGTAGCACATTTTATGGCGACACATCGATAGGTATAAAGATATTTACTTAAACGATGAATGAAAGATGACCAAAGAACTCCCAATTGAAAATGCAAGACAATTCATTCAAACATGTTTGATATATTTCATTCTGGAACTAAGTGGTGGCCTGACATCATTGCCAGCCATAGTGCCATGCCTTAAGCATAAAATACAAACATAAATATATATATATCGTGCCTAGCAACAACAAAAAAGTCCAAGGTAAAACATGTATACTGTTGGCTTGCCTGATGGTATTAAAGAGAAACTTAGTTCATATCATGCCCCTTTCGCAGTGAGGAAGTACTTCAGAGAAACTGCTTTTACTGCGAGTTCTTTGTGCGAATCTAAAGACGGTATCACAGGGCAGCCACTGTGCCTGACAAGTCTTTTCACGTTCAGCACACACGCAGCTTTCCTGCCGTTAAGGCAGCAAGTCCCTGAAGCTCTTCCTCCATGGAGTTTATTGTCAGAGTCTCACCGATGGTGGGACGCCGCTCCCTCCTCTTTGAGATCCGGAAGATCAAACAAAACAACAGTGTTGATGCAGGGTGTGTTGTGTTTGTGGTTTGAATATATAATCAATTTCCATGGTTAGAGGATTTTATTTGTTGTTGTATTGTTGCTAGATTGTTAAATGGATAATGAATGTGATAATATACTCACCACATTGTACGTTGACTTTGTGTTATCCTTCCTTATATCTGGTCTGTGTGCTACGAGAGATTCCCAAAGCAGGCAGCAACATTGCAAAAATATGTGTGATTTTTAGTAATCGGGAAAAAACATTGGTATGGTCCTTTAATCCCTTTCTAAAGCAGTATTATTCTAGCCAATCAACCTTTACCTTCAAGAACAACTATTGAACAAAGGCAAGCAAAAGCATGGTGGGATGAAAAGAAAGAAGCAACAGGGAAAATCAATATAGCAATTATGTGTGCAGATAATGGACATCAAGGTGTTATTTGGAGTGACCGAAAAGAAGAGGTGACACAAAGCCAATTCAAGTAGTGAAAACATTTCATTGTTTCACATCTGGTGCTTCTGCCATAGATTTAGTGTCAGCAGGCTCTAGAAAACCAAGAGTGTTTATGTTGTTGTTTTCCTGCATTGCCACAGCTGAATTAGCAATATTTAAACTCTTTTATCATTTGGTTCTTATTTATATTCACACACAACCACAAGCCTCTGTAAGAACTCAGCACACTATTGTGTTTTTATGGGCTGCAAAGACCCTGGAAACAAAAGCAAAACACACAGCGATTAGCTAATTAAGATCTCAGACAACAAGATACACACACACACACACACACACACACACACACACACACAAGACAGAGTGACATGTAGAAAGGGCAGGAAGAAAAGGACAGGGCAACGGATAACACACACACTCACACACATATCCTCCCCCTACTCTTTTCCCTTGAAAGAGGTCACCTCCAGCTCTGTCAGGCTCTGCAGGTGGGTCAGAGATCTGGATGTGATAACTGGAGGGAGTTTAGAGAGCAGACATTTGACAGGCATGACAATGCTCTGACAGCCCTCATTGGGACATGATTAATGACTGACATCCCTGTCGCATGTGATGTACAGAATGCCGATGCAGCGCTGGGAGAAAATTATCCTAATGTGGCCCGTAATTTGATGTAGGAAGAATCACGTAAAGCAAGAAAGCGATAGGGCTTTTTTTTAGATAGAGAACACTACAGAGATGATGAGAGAGATGCTGCATCGTGATTGAAAATGACCGCCAGCAAATCCTTCTCATTTGTAGTAACACATTGACATTTAGCAGCGAGTCAAGGGATGAGCAGAGTCGATGTTTGGTGTCTTGAGTTAAAAAGTCATTCCTAAGCTGGCTTCCTCACTTCATGCAGTAATCATTTTCCTTCCCGTGTTTGGTCAGATGTCACTGATTTAGGGCAGCAGGTTTAAACCAGAAATTGTACCACAGATGAGGACAGACGTGTCAATACATTTTCTAAATGCTATTTGTACCACATAAAGACATGAGTACCACATTTATTAGCATTTATGCAATGGCTAGGGCTTGCAGGTGCTCAGGTGCTCCTTTCCAACAGCTGGCATCAGAATGTTTAATGAATATGCATAACGGATATCGTGCACTGACATTTGTCATTGAGTGTTTTGAATGGAACTGAAAGTTCACTTTACCTCCTCAAGGACACTTAGTTCCTATGCAATGGATTTGCTTGACAGACAAAAGTTTCAGGTGAATAAATTCAGGCTGTTTACTCAAACAATATTATTTATATACTCTATGGAAACACTACATGGATTTAATATATGCTTCATGCACATGCCACGGTGTTAAAACATGTGTGTTGCTGTAGAGGTTCCTTCAGTTTGTAGAACAGTTTGTTGCTATGTGCTTAGCGCTCTTGTGCTTCCATTCAGCTATTGAGCAACGCCTCGCCTAACGCTATATCAATTGAGCAACACTTAAATGAAAGGACTGAATTAAGAGCTAAAATTTTCATTAAATTCTGATTACTCAAAGTGCTTCCACTAAAAGACATATGGCCACTTTGATACACAGTTATCGTGAATTTAGTTTTACTCTCCATAACATGTTAAAAAAAGCTAGCATTGATGCTTTTCTTTTAAATTTGAAGGAGAATCATTTTGTTTGGATTTGATATCATTGTGTACATAGTTCCCACTTTCTGAGTGGGTTTTGTGAAATGAGGTCAAAACGACATA